>CAMZMU010000081.1:2951642-3551642 GCA_947311845.1 Poa pratensis | reverse complement strand
GGTAGCTGTCAAAGGTGAAATAACAAGAGCCAAGGCCCGTGGGAAGAAGATTAGTGATGTCTGCAAGGATGATAGCAGAAGCGAGTCCGAGGTGACATTTGATTCTCTGGATGGTCAGGCTAACCAGGATATTGGCTGTGTCACTCCATCCAACAAGCCGGAGCCAAAGAAGAGGAAGTGGGTTGAACGAAGCCCTGACTGTGTTGCAAGCAGACTGCGGTCCTGGTCTGCCAAGTCATGAACCTTGAACTTATGAGCTGGCCACTCCTTTAGCTTATGACATTACCTTTTACTGGACCTGTTTGTGGTGTGTTTTGGTTTGAAAGTCGTCATTTAGTTGCAGTAGGTGATCGTGGTGGTGTAGCTTCGTAGCAAATGATGGTTGTGCCGGTGTGGACTTGCTATTTTGTTGTTAGACTCTGTGGACTTGCTATTTTGTTGTTAGACTCTAATTAATCGAAATGGCGTATCAAGCTAATGTTCAGTTCATGAAATGTATGTTCCCTCTCTTCCTGCCAAAGTTGTTCTGCTCTACTTGTAGAGCCAGAGCTTTAACGTGCAACTCATTTTGGTTGAGACATTTCAACGATTTAACATGAGTATCAAACATGTGATTCATGAACATTTTTGGTTCAGACTTATGAAGAAATTTATACACCAGGCTTACAAAAATTAGCACTACTCGGCTAAACATATTTAGAGCTGCATGTTATAGAGCCCCCCGTCTCTTATGTTCATGAATCACATATATGGTGCATTTACTAACAAACTGACAGTGTAACACATGAATTATGTGAAATACGACATGGGCTACGAAACGAAGACAAATACATACTCGCTTTATTTTTCCAATACATAACACAGTCAGTAAAATGAATAATTGATAACTTAATATGTTGCATGACTTAACGAGGCTGCGGCAGCCTCTTCGACCCCTGCGGGCATGTGCTCCACATATGTATGTTGTATTGTTGTGATGCCACTCTTGTGCTCTATCACATAGAGAGAGAGAGGCATGCATGTTCAGGTTGCCCGGGTGAATTCCATTGTCATTACCATTCTCTTGTAAAGTGCTTTGAACGTGTGAGAATTAATTTGTCTCCTTCCTACCTCTTTTTTTTACATTTTTTTTGAAATAATAAGAACCCTCTGCGTCCGTGAGGAGTTGAACCTGAATGGCTGGGTTGTACATCCACTTTCCTAACACCTTCCTACCTCTTGGATGGGAGATGTAATTGCCGATGTCTATTGGTCGAATAAAGATAGCTTCTGAGTTCTGAGAGCGATTGCAGCGTAGGAAAGGAGAGAAACGCTACAAATACAAATCCAAGGTGAACCGACTTGAGGTTGGGGGAGGGGTGATTGCCTCCTATGCTTCGTAATTTATATGAATGGTACATTGTTTGTATTTCTTGGTATATATGTTCATCTAATTATATATTTTCATTAGGAATCCCCAACAAAGGGTATAAATGAGGGGCCACAAGTTATATGGACAAGCCGCAGGCATGGATGCTGCTTTAGAAATTTTCGGAGGACATGTACCTTCTATGGTTCATCAAGTGTACAACCGGTTGGTGGCATTGCGTGGGTTTTGCATGTTCTCTATTTTCGTTAGGCTCGCATACCCTGCAAACAGAGCAACTCACATTTTTTTACACCCTAATATTGATATATTATGCGATTTCATCTTCCGAGATGAACCGACTTGAGGGTTGAGGGACGGGGAGGGGGCAATCGTCCATGCCCTGGTATGAAACATACCCATACATTTTATGTATTTCACAATATCTATGCTCATCTTATTATATATTATTTTTCATTGTGGACTGGTCGATGTAGAATTAGGGGGGTTTTGTCATTCTCTCCACAGGGATAAAACTACTGCTGTTCTCAATTTCCAGAAGCTAAGCCAAAATCGAAAGGGTTGGTTTTTTACTGACAGAAAAAGGGTTTAAGCAGGTTTAAGATAGGGATGGATCAACATTTAAACGGAAAAAGTAAAAGACTTCCTTGCTTGTCAGGCAAAAGAACTAGCAAAAAGAGGCTAATGAAGAACTTTAACACACAAGCAGGCAGAGGTTTACTTCTCAGGTCACAAATCAAACATCACATGAGCATATCAAGCAAGTTTCAGAATTAGCAATGAACTGTGTCACTCAATGATCTACTAGTTTCTAAGCAATTACAACAGAGAATTGGAGAAGAGAGCCTTGGCTGTTCTTTATTGTAAGCTGTCGAAGCAGAGGAAGCAGAGAAGTAGACAGGGATGGATGTAGAAGCAGGGGAAGCAGAGAAGTAGACAGGGGTGGATGCAGCTCTTGGATTTCACTTCACCATGGCCATCTCTCTTCTCCTCCTTGTCTCCATGTTCTTCTTCTTCTTGCCTTTACTCTTGTTCTTGGTGTTCTTGCTCTCGGGTTGGTCGTGGGTGTTGTGTGTGATGGATGGATGTGTCCAGGAGGTGGTCTTGGTGCTTTATAGCCTTTTTGCCCTTTTGGTGGTGTAGTCTTGCGTGGTGGTTGAGAGGGATCTGTGGGGACCCCGGACTAGCTGTCCGAAATACCCGATTATGCTTAACACAACGATCCCGTGATCAGTCTGTCGTTGCACATAATCCGAATTGGATACCAAAGTTTACATCCATTACAGTACCGAATAAAAGTCTTACATAAATGGTCATTTAGACCAAGTTCTTACATAGGTGCCTTCATGGGCCAAACCAAAATATCAGCGGAAGCTACGGCGTAGTAGACATCATATTCTAACGATGACAACCCGACAGGCAGCTGACTTGTGGAGATCCTTAGTTGGCGTAGAAGTCGCCATACTCCTGCTCGGCGTAGTGCTCCTCCTCGTAGTCTGGCTAGGTCAATAGCCAGGGACGAAACCAATATGAGTACATTTGAATGTACTCGCAAACTACCCCAACATGAGTATGCACTAGTTTTTTTTAGTTGACAACTTTTATTTTTAAAACATCTCTATATCTTTATTGAAAAAGGTAAGAAGAGTTTTATAACATCTTTGAAGAAGTCACCATTTTCATTGTTTCTCCAAAACTCCTCCTTTTCTCCGACCATAGCCCGTCATGGTCCACTTTCATCCAACCACCTCATACCGATCCGTTGGTATAGGTGTAGGAAACATTCTCCACTTCATTTTCTTTTTAAAACTCAAAGTCTTTTAAAAACTTGCACAAGGTCTTAGGACAGTCTCCCAATTGTCCATATCCGAGGACTCGGCTATTCGAATAGTTTTTAACACTCTGCAGAGGTAGCACGCTTTTAACCCACATCCATCCGGCAACTCATCGTGTCTGCCACGTCTCGCCATACCAGGTGTATGCGAAGTAAGCCGCCGGCCATAGCCTCTTATTTGCTCATGCTAGTATAGGATCCTTCCCATATGACACTTTCCATCGAACACCCAGTCCAGTTTCCCGTCAGAAACCCTAAGTGTGAGGACTCATAGTTTTGTCCGGCGGTTTATGGTGGAACCTTCTATCCTCCCCACCATCTTGTGTGAGGACCCGGGTCAGGGGGTAGATCCTCGGACCATCCCCTCATGCATAACGGAGTCATCTCCGTTGATGAGGTATCCCATACTAATAAGAGCAAACTACATGACTAAGCCTTTTCCCATATATGGTAAATGTGGTCGCACAGGGTAGGATTGGTTGCCATAGTACTAGGACACTGTGCATTTTTCATAAACATCACCATTTTTCCACTTCTCCATTCCAACACCGACATCTCGGCATTCCATAACCACACAAGAAATTTCAAAGGAGTTTTGAATAAACAACATTGTTTCCCATCCTAAAGTTTTATATAAGCTACTACATAGGGTGGCAAAATAATATCCATATACTTTTGAAATGGGTTTTATAAATCTTGCTTTGAGAGTAAAACATGTTATGAAAGTAGATGCATATGTTTGTAGTGCAAGCTCAGAGAATAGCTTGCCTTGCTTGGCAAAGTGATCTTGCTCTTGTTCTTCAATTTCAGCAAACTCTCCTTCCTCGATATATCCGACAACGTTCTCGTCTAATTAATAAACAAACAATGCAAACAATCACTAAGCTATACAAGCAATCATCTCAACACAACAATCATGAACATCACACATAGCTACTGCACACATCAAACCATACAATTTGGTTTCAAAATAATTGAATTAAACATCATTTGTTTATGTTCAAATTATGGCAGAAACTTGTGGAACATGTTTAATTCAATAACTTGAGTTCTGTTGGTCACAAAAATACAAACTAAAATTCTATGGAAAGCTACTGATGTGTAGAAGACAACACAATTTGATTTGGTTCAATTGGAGTTACTAAACTCCCTACACATTTGTTTGAATCCAGAAGCTTATTAATCAAGTTTTGGCTACCATTTAAATTCTATTGCTTCAAAAATTAAATCCTTTTAGGGTGACTAAACATGACTAAATGTGACTAACAAAATTGGTCCTAATTCATTTGGGTTAACCATTAACATAATTAAATGTTTGAGTGCAGAAGGGTGTTTAAACTTCAACTGAATACTAAACAAATCCTACTGCACAATTAATTCTACCAAAATTAGGGAAGCTAATACAAGGCAGTACTAAGCTAACAAAATTGGTTTGGAATTATTTGGACTAACAGAGTATCAGAAACAAACAAGTTTAGAATTTAAACCTTCTGTAGTATTTTTAATAATACTTTTTATGTTTAATTAAATGAATGAATCCAATTGGGTTGGTTAAACAATTTCATAAGCTTTTCAGAACAATTGAGTTTGATTTATTTGGATTCCTAAATCTTGAGATATTGAATTTCAAAGTTGGATCCAGTACTGATTTCATATTTTCCATTTTAAACAGAGAAATCCAGTTATGGATAATGTTTAAATCTCTGACCAGTGGGGCCTACATGGCAGCGACACAGCGCGCGCGGGAAAAAGATTAAAAACCTGACGAGCGGGGCCCGCCCGTCAGTCTCTCTCTCTCTTTCTAATCGAAGCGGTACGCTACCGTTGGATGGAGATCCAACGGCCCGCAACGAAACCATCGGCGACGACCATTTCTGGGCGGCGCCGTGGCTCCGGCGACGGCGAGGTTGGGCAAAACCTCACCTAGAGGGCTCGGGAGGTCGAGGTGGTGATGCGAATCGACGGCGGTGGCGAGGTGGAAGCTTCTGGCCGAGTCCTGCTTGCTGGGACGGAGTGGTTCGTCGGCGGCGAGGTCTCCGTCTTCCTTGGCCACGGACAGCAACTCCGGCGAGGTTCACGGCCGCGTCTGGGCACTAATCAAAGGGGAAAAGGGATGGGGTGAGTGCGGTGAGCTCAGGAACAAGTAGAGGGGTCAGAGGGAGAATGGGCAGCGAGGCGCTGCGGCCACGACGGACCTCGACGGCGGCAGTGGCTGCGGCACAGCACGCCCTCCTGGCGGTGCACGGCGAATCGAGAGGGGGCAGTGAGGGAGTGGGGTGGTGTGGTGTTCCCAGAGGGGTGCGGGGTGGTTTTATAGCGCGGGGGCCGGCGCATCGTGGACGGAGTGCACGGCGACGTCCATGGCGCACGGCGGAGATATTTCTCCTCCAATCCGACGCGGCGGTGCGAGGGACGTGGAGACTAGGCGTTCACCGGGGTCCGGACATGTTCTAGAAGGTCTCGGCCAAGCGCGGCGTGTCGGGAGCAGCGAGCTGGGCCAATTTGGGTCGACGACGGCGAGCTCGCCACGGCGACGCTGGAGTGGAATCGAGGCGAGGGACGGCGTAACTGCTCTCCTCTGCGGCGCCGCGGCTGCAGAGGCACGGGAGCGAGGGAGAGCGCGGCCAGGGGGGGCCTGGGGAGCGCGGAAACGGCGAGCAACGCCATGGCGACACGGCGATGGTCGTCGGGGTTGAAGTCGACGACACTTTTGCAGAAAGCCCCCTGCTTCTTCTTTTCTTTTATTTTCCAGTTTCTTTTTAATATCCAGAAGCTTTTCTGGGATTTAATTGGGGCACTTAAACATTTTAGAAAAATTTGCAAATAATTGTGGGGCCTCCCCATAACATGTAGAAGCTCCACAAAAATTGGCTTTGCAAAATAAAATGTTTTGCATCATTTTCTTTCATAGGGTTTTGAATTTGGTAATTTGGTTTATTTCAAATTGATTTTACTTTACAATTTTAAAATTAGTTTTAAAAATAGCATTGAAGAGGGAAAGTAGTAAGAATCAAAATGGGAGTGTTTACATTACAACTCCACTGACTTTGGTTTGAAATAATTGAGTTTGTCACTTGAAGAATTTCATGTGACAACTTGTCACTTTTATTTTTCCTTCTTTATAACTTTATTTTGTTTTCTACTTTTTCTTCAAGTGTTCATTAGAGCAAGCAACACACAACAAGAACAAACAACTTAAGTAACAAGAAGCAATCAACACACAATAAACAACAAAAGTTTTTGTTGGCTCTCATTTTTGGAATATAATATTGATAATATTTTTGGGATGTTACAGGAAGCTTCCCCCTTTCATCCACAGCTCACAGTGCACATGGGATGTTTCCACCTTTTTCACCTTTTTGCCTTTCTAGTCTTTCTTCCTTCCCAAGTTGATCTCATCTTCTTTCTGCTAGTACTTGGAGAAGAATGTGCCTTTGCGCACTGTCCTGCAAATGCATTCAAATGCTGTAAAGTGCAGCTAAAAACCTTTCTGAACTCTCTGAATTTATACAAGGTTTAGGGTTTTAGGGTTCAAATAATTGCATATAAATTAGAGTGATCAAAACCCCCACACCCGAACCTTTGCTTGTCCCCAAGTAAATCAAATATGATGAAAATGACAACAGGATGATAATGAACAGTACTATCCTCTGAAGATACAAAAGTTCAGACGTATTGGATTCAATACAGTTTCTGCATATGGATGTTGCAAGTTCTAGTTCTGAATCGAGCTTCAAAGAACAGAATTTATTTATTTCTAGGTTCATAGTCTTTGGATTACTAAGATAGAGAAATTAGCAAAGAAATCAAAGGAGTATGATCCAGAAAATGGCCCAAAATGCAGAAGTTAGTGTTAAATGAATGCAGAGTTAGTGCTTCACCTATTACAGTTCCAGAGAACATAGTAGGCTAATGCTTATGTTAAACATGAGTTAGATTGGGTTAAGCAATTACTTGTTCATTTAGCACAGTTAGTGCTTCACAAGCTACCGATCCCGAGATCATAGCTTGCTAATGCAAAAGGAGGATTTCAGGTTTCAATTACCATGTCACAGGTTAGTGCTTCACATGTCACCGATCCAGAGACCATGGCATGCTAATGCATAAAAGGTTTCAATTACCAGTTTTCAGTTAGTCACTATGTCAGTGCGTCACATGTCACCGATCCAGAGATCATGACGTGCTAATGCAAAAGAATTAGAACATGGCCTTTCAGTGGATCAAACCATTCAAGTTCAGAGCTAATTAAATTATCCAAGTACGCCAAAAGCTTTGAACAGAGAAATATAGAAATTCAGTTTTGAAAAGTAATTCTGAACATAAACATTTGCAAATCCATAAGCAGAAACCATGCAAGATTCACAATAGCATGAAAATTTGTTTAAACAGGATAAAACACTCAATAAAGCTCTTACTGTGATAACAACCATAACATGACCAACAGATGATAAAATCTTGAGCATCATGGCAAATGATATGTGTTCAGAATGAAAGTTTAGTTTAAGAGATTGGAATGTTTCCACCTGGTGTTTATTTCCGCTCCTTGCTTCAAAAGATTGCTGCCAGCCTTCTCCATTCCTCTTTTATTCTTAAACCTGAAAAACAAAAACAAAAGAAACATCCAAAACAAAAATAGCAAATAAAGAAAACGAATATGAAAATAGCATAAAAAGGATATCAGGCTGCCTCCCGATGAGCGCTTGTTTAAGGTCACGAGCCTGACCGTTGCACCTCTTCACTGCTTCTCTTGAGCTTAAGATGCATTGACAGCATCCTCTAGCTCATCATTCTCTGTTACTTTGGTGTCTTCAGAATCACTTTTATCTCCAACCACATAATGCTTCATTCTCTGACCATTGACCTTGAAAGTGCCTTCAGTTCAACTCTGAACTTCGAAAGCACCATGTCCTAGGTCTCTCTTGATGATACAAGGGCCAAACCATCTTGACTTGAATTCGCCAGAGAACAAATGCAGTTTGGAGTCATAAACAAGCACTGACTGTCCAATACAGAATTCCTTCCTGAGAATGTGCTTGTCATGCCATTTCTTTGCTTTTTCCTTGTAGATCTTGGAACTCTCATAAGCATCATGTCTTAGCTCTTCCAATTCACACATCTGCAACTTCCTTGCACTCCCAGCTTTTCCCAAGTCCATGTTCAATTTTCTGATAGCCCACCGAGCTCTGTGCTCTAGCTCCACAAGCAGGTGGCATGCCTTTCCATAGACAAGTCTGAATGGTGACATTCCAATAGGTGTTTTGTATCCAGTTCTGTATGCCCATAGGGTGTCAGACAATTTCAGAGACCAATCTGTCCTGGATTTGGATACAACTTTTTCCAAAATTTGCTTTATCTCTCTATTGGATAGCTCAACTTGTCCATTGGCCTGAGGATGGTAGGGAGTTGTTACTCTATGATTTTTCACTCCATATTTGCTCAACAGTCTTTCTAGCTGCTCATTGTTGAAATGTGCACCACCATCACTGATCACAACCCTGGGAACTCCAAATCTGGGAAAGATCACATTTTTGAAAAGTTTGCACACAGCCTTGGAATCAGCACTTACTGTTGGCACAACTTCTACCCACTTTGACACATAATCAACTGCCACAAGAATGTGCTTGTAGCCTTGAGAGGAAGGTAAAGGTCCAACAAAGTTCACACCCCAGACATCAAAAAGCTCAACTTCTAAAATGCCATGCTGTGGCATCTCATTCTCTTGGAGATCTTTCCAGCCCTCTGGCAAGGATCACATTGCTGGATATAATCATGAACATCCTTGAACAGGCTAGGCCAATAAAATCCAGCTTGCAGGATTTTTGCCTGGGTTTTCATTACTCCAGCATGGCCTCCATACATGCCTGCATGGCACTGGAACATAACATCACTTATTTCTTCAGACAGTACACATCTCCTTACTACACCATCAGCACAATGTTTGTACAGAAATAGCTCATCCCAGTAATAGCTCTTGACATCATGCATAAATTTCTTCCTCTGTTGGTAAGACATTTCAGCTGGCACTATTTCACAGACAAGGAAGTTCACTATGTCAGCATACCATGGAGTGCTAGCATTTACTTTCATTAGTTGTTCACCAGGCATACCATTTTGGATTTTCCTCTTTTCAGGACAGTTTATTCTGGACAAGTGGTCTGCTACTGAATTTTCTGAACCTTTCTTGTCTTTGATCTCAATATCAAATTCTTGTAGCAAAAGGATCCATCTGATGAGCCTTGGTTTAGCATCCTTCTTACTAACCAAGTACCTTATTGCTGCATGATCTGTGAAGACTGTACATTTGTGACCAACCAGATAAGGCCTGAATTTGTCAAAAGCAAACACTACTGCCAGCAATTCTTTTTCAGTAGTGGTGTAGTTGATTTGAGCTTCATCTAGCGTTTTACTGGCATAATGAATCACATGAACTGTCTTTTCCTTCTTCTGACCAAGCACTGCTCCTACTGCATAATCACTAGCATCACACATTAGCTCAAAATGTAGAGTCCAATCTCGTGGTTGCACTATTGGAGCAGTGATGTGAGCTTCTTTCAACTGATTGAATGCTTGCAAGCATGCTTCATCGAAAATGAACTTGACATCTTGATTCAGTAGATTTGTAAGTGGTTTTGCAATTAGAGAAAATTTCTTGATGAACCTTCTGTAAAACCCAGCATGTCCCAAAAAACTTTGTATTCCTTTCACATTTTCAGGAGGAGGTAGCTTAGCAATAACATCAACCTTTCAAAACTCTCTGAATTTAGACAAGGTTTTGGGTTGTAGGGTTCAAATAATTGCATATAAATTAGAGTGATCATGGACTACAAACAAAGAAGTTATATCTAGGTCCACCACTAACATGGTGATGCATGTAAAATGCATACATGAACTTTGCACTTTAATTGCTTATATTCCTATCATATTTGCATCATATAAGGGTTATATCAATGCTTTATAATGATTTTGGGAATATTTCATAGTTTTCCCATTTATTTGGAATTAACCCTGTTTTTCCAGAAAACGTCTTTTTTAGTGTTTCAGACTTTCCGGGAGCTTCGGGACTCCAAAAAGGGCAAGGCCAAAGAGCACGGTTTAGAATTTTCGAGACGAACACAATGGGCTTAAATTGAAGACCAGAAGCCCAACAGGCTGGAAATGGGAGGGTCCCACACGGCCTAAAGTACATGGTTGTGTGGGCCCAGCTCGTTCCCCCTCGGAGCTCCGTGGCCATCGATCTTTCATCCACCGACTCCGTCTTGACCTAAAAACGCCTATAAAAAAGGTCCCCTGGCGTTTCGCGAAAGGAGGCAGCGTAGAAACACAGAACCACGAAACAGGAGACAGAAGGCTGCCGCCGAAGAAGATCGGAGGGGGGAAACGCCGCCGGAATCACCTCCGGAGGGCTCCACCCCCTCCGGCGTGTTCATCATCAACATCTTCATCGCCGTTGCTGCCTCCCATGATGAGGAGGGAGTAGTTCTTCATCGGGGCTGAGGGCTCTACCGGTAGTTATGTGGTTCATCTCTCTCTCCCATGATGTGATCTTTATGTGATCATGAGCTTTGTAATCTAATTGAATTCATGGATGTTTCTCCTTCATTGTTTGTGCTACTCAAGTGGTTTTATTAATGTAATTTCCGGAGTCACCTTTGTCCCATGATGTGAAGTTGACAGTGTGCGCACCGTGTGTGACTCTTAGGCTAAAGGTTACAGAAATACTTACCATGAGTTATTCTTTGTGTTGGATGTCACTATAAAATTGTGGTGTTTGTTTAGTACTATTTTGGGGCACTCATAGTGACCTTGGGGTTCCCTAGATGTGGAAGACAGACTTTAAGGTGTGCTTTTGTAGCCCTACACGATGGTCTTGGTGTTCTATGATATTGTGGTGTTTGTTCACTCAGACTTTAAGGTGTGCTCTTGTAGCCCTACGTAGTAGATTGGTATTTCTATCCAATGGGAGAATAGTTCAGAGTAGCAAAGTGAAGAGGAAATATCTATGTATTCAATTGTTGGGAGTGTCCACTAGTGAAAGTATGATCCCTAGGCCTTATTTCCAAGCATCCTAGAAAACCTTTGTCTTGTCCTCTTGCATTGAAGAGGATTGGGACACTTCCACATTCTTGCCTTGTTACATCAAACTTCCATCCATTAAATCAACCACCTTGTTCCTTAAACTTGTTTAGTGCATAATCAACTAAAACTTGTGACACTTTAGTTGTAGGGAATAGATAACTTTTCCTTTTGCTCCTGCGGATCGATACCTTACTTCCACATTGAGAGGTGCTACAGTGATCCCTTGCTCTTGGGGTTATCACATGGGCATGTCGTGGAAAAGAAAGTTGATTTAGAACTTGCACAACAACGCTGATTTAGATTTTTTTTAGCACATATCTTCTATATCAGAGAAAGTGCAAGGGCACTATCGATTGGTGGCGTTGCGTCAGCTTTGCAGGTCCTTTGTTTCTGTTAGGCTTGCATATTCTGCAAACAGAGCAGCTTGCGATTTTTTTCACACCCTGTAAGTTATATAGGGTATTTTATCGTCAAATACAAATCCAAGATGAACCAACTTGAGAATGGTGGTGGTGGTGCATGCAGAGAGGGGGGGGGGGGGGGGGAATTGCCCTACCCCGCTATGCAACATACGCTCATACCCTATATGAATGATAGATTGTTTGTATTTCACAATATCTATGTTCATCGAATCATATATTATTTTCATTGTGAACTCCCAACAAAGGATATAGACATAGGTCCACCACTGACATTGGCATGACGCGGAGAAGAATGCTGCTTTAGAACTTGCACAAGATTGCTGCATTAGAAATTTTTGGGGCACGTCAAGGGTACATCCGGTTGCTGGCGTTGGGTGGGCTTATGCATGTCTTTTGTTTCCGCTAGGCTCGCATGTCCTGTGAACTGAGCAACTCTCAATTTTTTAACACCCTAAAATTGATATATTATGTGATTTTCTTGTCAAATAAAATCAAGATGAACCAACTTTAGGATGGGAGGGGAGGGGCAATTGTCCTCTACCCTCTGTCCATTGGAAACTTCCAACAAAGGATATAGGCGTAGGTCCACCAGTAACATGGGCATGTCACGGGAAAGAATGTGTTTTTAGAAATTTTTAGAGCAAGTGCAAATGGTCCGTGAAGGGTACAATTCTCGCATATCCTGCAAACAGAACATTTCGCAGATTTTTTGATACTATGAAATTGATACATCAAAATAAAGACCGGAGATGACATGACGTGAGGTTGTGTGTGTGTGTAGGGGGGGGGGGGGGACAATTGCCCCCTACCGCCGCTATGCTACGTACTCTATATGAACGGTACATATTTCAAAATATCCATGTTCATCTAATTATATAGTAACTTTGATTGTGAATTGACAACAAAGGACATAGACGTCGTCCACCACTAACATGTGCATGTCGCGTTGTTTGGTTTTTCAGGATAAATGGAGAAATCTCTCAAACGAATATTATCTCGTTCTTTGTTTTTTCTTGACCATATTCTCGATTATGTTTATTGAACTATGCTAAGAGATATATCATTCTTATTTTCTTGTGTTATTACCTTTTCATCATAATTTCCATAGACACTAGGAAGCTCCTGTTTCAAATACTTGCTTTTAAGAACCAAGAGTATGTATTTTAGTAGTCAACTCGCTGTGCCCTAGAGTAAATGTATCACTCTTTGCCCTACTTAAAGCTCTGGAAGGTGTTTTCACAAGTTATTTAATATAGGATATATATATATATATATTTGTGTGCATTTCTTATAAAGTTCTATGCGCATGTATTTGAGATGAGTATAGTTATGGTGGAACATAAAACCGACGGATGGCTAGCTATCGCCTGATCATACTTGTTGGCGGATTATGAGCGATGAAACTCTCCAGGCTACAACCACCAGCTGATAACATCCAAAAGATGCATAAAATATCTAGACAAATCCAAGGTTTAGTGGCTTTGCAAACATCGATCTTTGGTCGGTCGTGCTTTTCCAGCTCCACTATACGCCTCCTCCTCCTCTGCAGCCATCGAGTTGACTATCGGACGGCAGGTATTTCTTTCAAATGTTCAGTTCACGCATCATACTTCATTTGTGTATCCATTTTGTTACATTTCTTTACACATAGACTTCCAGCGGTTGGCCCAAGGGTTATCAGGGTCAGCGATGCTAGGTCTTTTCCAGCGACGATGTGCTTTCTTGATTAAGTTGCTTCGCATGCCTGGGGGGGGGGGGGGGGGGGGGCAATTGCCCCCTACCGTCGCTATGCTACGTACTCTATATGAACGATACCTATTTCACAATATCCATGTTCATCTAATTATATAGTAACTTTGATTGTGAATTCCCAACAAAGGACATATACGTCGTCCACCACTAACATGTGCATGTCGCGTTGTTTGCTTTTTAAGGATAGATGGAGAAATCTCTCGAACGAATATTATCTCATTCTTTGTTTTTTCTTGACCATATTCTCGATTATGTTTATTGAACTGTGCTAAGAGATATATCATTCTTATTTTCTTGTGTTATTCCCTTTTCACCATAATTGCCATAGACACTTGGAAGCTCCTGTTTCAAATACTTGCTTTTAAGAACCAAGAGTATATGTATTTTAGTAGTCAATTCGTTGTGCCCTAGAGTAAATGTATCACTCTTTGCCCTACTTAAAGCTCTGGAAGGTGTTTTCACAAGTTATTTAATATAGGTGATATATATATATTTGTGTGCATTTCTTATAAAGTTCTATGCGCATGCATTTTGAGATGAGGATAGTTATAGTGGAACATAAAACCGACGGATGGCTAGCTATCGGCTGATCATACTTGTTGGCGGATTATGAGCGATGAAACACTCCAAGGCTACAACCGCCAATTGACAACATCCAATAGATGCATAAAAATGTCTAGACAAATCCAAAGTTTAGTGGCTTTGCAGACATCGCTCTTTGGTCGGTCGTGCTTTTCCAGCTCCACTGTATGCCTCCTCCTCTGCAGCCATCGAGTTGACTACCGGGCGACAGGTATTTCTATCAAATGTTTAGTTCACGCGTCAAACTTTATTTGTGGCCATTTGGTTATATTTTGTTACACATAGACTTCCAGCGGTTAGCCCAGGGGTTATCAGGGACAGCCATGCTAGGTCTTTTCCAGCGACGATGTGCTTTCTTGCTTACGTTGCTTCGTATGCTTGGGGGGGGGGGGGGCAATTGCCCCCTACCGCCACTATACTACATCCTCGATATGAATGGTACCTATTTCACAATATCCATGTTCATCTAATTATATAGTAACTTTGATTGTGAATTCCCAACAAAGGACATAGACGTCGTCCACCACTAACATGTGCATGTCGCGTTGTTTGCTTTTTCAGGATAGATGGAGAAATCTCTCGAATGAATATTATCTCGTTCTTTGTTTTTTTCTTGACCATATTCTCGATTATGTTTATTGAACTATGCTAAGAGATATATCATTCTTATTTTCTTGTGTTATTTCCTTTTCACCATAATTGCCATATACACTAGGAAGCTCCTGTTTCAAATATTTGCTTTTAAGAACCAAGATTTTATGTATTTTAGTAGTCAAATCACTGTGCCCTAGAGTAAATGTATCACTCTTTTTCCTACTTAAAGCTCTGGAAGGTGTTTTCACAAGTTATTTAGTATAGGTGATATATATAATTTGTGTGCATTTCTTGTAAAGTTCTATGCGCATGCATTTTGAGATGAGGATAGTTATAGTGGAACATAAAACCGACGGATGGCTAGCTATCGGCTGATCATATATACTTGTTGACGGATTATGAGCGATGAAACACTCCAAGGCTACAACCGCCAGTTGACAACATCCAAAAGATGCATAAAAAATATCTAGACAAATAAAGTATGATGCGTGAACAAAACTTTTGTTGCTTGATGTGTGTTGATTGCTCCTTGTTGATTGTGTTGCTTGTTTGATTCTAATTAAAAAAATTGAAAACAAGAATAAAGGTTAAAACAATAAAACAATGTGACAAGTGGCAGAAAAATTTCTCAAGTTAGAAATCAATATTTTCTCTCCTACAAAATTTAGAGAAGTGATAATAGGATCACTCTAATTTTACTCTTATAACTTTTCTCTCTCAATTAAATATTTCCAAAAACCTAAATTTAAAATCCTATTTCTTTCTTTAACTCTTTAGATCATCAAATGCACCAAGTTATACTTACAAAATAAATACCACAACAGGACCACAAATCTTGATAAATCTATAAGAAGCAAATTATGAAAATAATTTGCAGAAATTTGAAATTTGATTTGGTTTAGGAATTTCGTCGAACACCTGGTGGACAGCACTGTGTTCTTCCCCAAATCAATTTCAATCCGACCGAATTCGAGCAAATTTCGGTGAAATCCCGCACCACTCCTACTCCCACTCACCTCTCTCACCTCCCCACTCGCCAGAGCCGAAGAAAACGTGCGTGAATCGGCCGTCTTGGTCGTCGCCATGGGCGCCGCACTGTGCCGTGGCCGCCACTGTGGCAGAGGACGAAGATGGACGCCGAGCCTGTCCCGCAGCGTCCCTTCCATCTCCCTCACCCATCCCCCCTGCTGGACGCGATAAGATCACCCAGAAGCTCCCGCACACGTGCGCTTTGGCCACGCCCGAGCACGCCGTGCGCAAGGACAGAGCGAGGTCTTCGATAACGAACTCCGGCCTCCACTGCACCATTCGTCAGCGCTGTACCTCCTAGCCATTCACAGCCTTCCCGCGGCCTCCAGGACATCTTGGCATCACCCTGGGAGGTCATCACTGACGCTTGCATTCCGTCGAACGCCGTCCGCGCGTCCACGGCCGTCACCACCCCGAGCTCACGCGATCATTCTTGCTCCACTGACCCCTAACGCCGTCCGTCGACGTGCCCGCGTAGTGCAGCCCGTCAATGGCGAGCTCTCCCACTCTCTGCACCCCTCCTACACCTTGACCACCATGGATCGACCTCTGATCTTATAAGCACACCCGAGCCTCGCATTCTCTCCACACCGCACCACTGTCCCTCCCTCACTTCCCACTCACTCGTGCACCGCCAGGAGGGCGAGCACGTTGATGATGTGGGACACACGTTCGTTGGGAGACCCCAAGAGGAAGGTATGAAGCAGTGCAGCAGCAAATTTCCCTCAGTAAGATACCAAGGTTATCAGATCCAGTAGGAGCAAGAAGCACTTCTGAAGGTTGTCAACGGTGCCAGAAAAGTACTTGCGTGTGGAAGGGAGTTCGGCTGTTGACGTGGAACCTGCACACAACACAATCAAACTACTTTGCCCCAACGAAACAGGAAGGGTGTCAATCTTCCTGGCTTGCTGAAAACAAAGGATTAAACGTATGGTGTGGAAAATAGTGTTTAATTGCAGAGAATGAAAAGGAACAATGATTGCAGTTGGTTGTATTATCAGTGTAAAAGAATGGACCGGGGTCCACAGTTCACTAGTGGTGTCTCTCCATAAAAGATAACTAACATGCTGGGTGAACAAATTACAGCTGGGCAATTGACAAAATATTGAGCGCATGACAATGCATATATATGACATGATGATTACTATGATATTCATGTGGGCATTACGACAAAATACATAGACCGTTATCCAACAGCGTCTATGACTAATAATCCACCTCCAGGTTGTCATACCGAGTTCCCCGTTGGTATTAAGTTGCAAGCAACGGATAATCGCATTAAGTAATGTGCGTAATGTAAACAAATGCATTAGACCTAACGGCGCACCCTTAAGCTAAGCATCGGTTATTTTATCCCTAGTGGCAACAGCACATCCACAATCTTAGAAGTTGCTGTCACTCTCCCAGATTACCGGAGGCATGAACCCACTATCTAGCATAAATACTAACTCTTGGAGTTACAAGCATCTACTTGGCCAAAGCATCTACTAGTAACGGAAAGCATGCAAGATCATAAATAACATATAAGATAGATTGATAATCAACTTGACATAGTATTCAATATTCATCGGATCCCAGCAAACACAACATGTAGCATTACAATAAGATGATCTTGATCATGATAGGCAGCTCACAAGATCTAAACATGATAGCATAAAGTGGAGAGACAACCATCTAGCTACTGCTATGGACCCGTAGTCCAAAGATGAACTACTCACGCATCACTCCGGAGGCAGGCATGGTGATGTAGAGCCCTCCGGTGATGATTCCCCTCTCCGGCAGGGTGCCGGGAAGAGCTTCTGAACCCTCCCGAGCTAGGGTTGACGACGGCGGGCTCTGGAACTTTTCGTGGATGGAGGCTCGGGTGTCTAGGGTTTTCCGTGAAGATGAATAAATAGGCGAAAGGGCGGCGGCTGGAGCGACCCGAGGGGCCCACACCACCCACGGCGCGGAGGGGGGGCCGCCGCCCTGGTGTGGCGCTCCTCGGTCGCCTCCGTCTCTCCTTGGACTTCGTGTACGTGTTGGAAAAATAGGAGGTTCTGTCCAAGTTTCGTCCAATTCCGAGAATATTTCCAGACAGCTTTTCTGGAATACAAAAACAGCAGAAAACAGGAACTGGCACTGTGGCATCTTGTTAATAGGTTAGTCCCAGAAAATGCATAAAAATGCTATGAAGTGTATGTAAAACATGTAACAATTGGTATAATATCAACATGGAACATCAGAAATTATAGATACGTTTGAGACGTATCAAGCATCCCCAAGCTTAGTTCTACTCGTCCTCGAGTAGGTAAAACGATAAAAACAAAATAATTTCTGAGGTGACATGCTACAATCATAATCTTGATCAAATAGTATTGTAAAGCACATGTTATGAATGAAGTGATCCAGGTCAATGGTCTATAGTTTGCTAGCAAGTAGATAATGAGCAAACAACTGAATCATATAAGCAAAAACTTTTCATGAATAGTACTTTCGAGACAAGCATCAAAGAGTTTTGCATAAGAGTTAACTCATAAAGCAATAGATTCTAAGTAAAAGGTATTTAACCAACACAAAGGAAGATTTAAGCTTCAGCAATTGCTTTCAACTTTCAACATATATATCTCATGGATATTTGTCAACACAAAGCAATATAATAAGTGCAATATACAAGCATATAAAAATTGTTGCACCAAAGTTGACACTAGTGTTTGCTTCTGAGATAGAAAGAAGTAGGAAAACTGACTCAACATAAAAGTAAAAGAAAGGCCCTTCGCAGAGGGAAGCAGGGATTAAATCATGTGCTAGAGCTTTTTAAGTTTTTGAAATCATATAGAGAGTAAAAATAAGTTTTGGAGGTGTTTGTTAATTGTCAACGAATCAGAAAATGGAAAGTACAATATGACCCCTGCCAACCAGACTTTTAAGAGCGGCTCCCATGAAGGACGTTATTTCTACCAGCAAGGCAGATCATCCCTCTTTCTTTTGTTTACACATGCAGATATTTCACTGTTTGTCATTGCTTGACTGATAAATCAGGGCAAAAATGTGAAGAGAATTAAGCGGTTAAAGTTGTAATTAATTGGGACTGGGCACCCCATTTGCCAGCTCTTTTTGCAAAATTAATGGATAAGCGGATGTATATGCCGCTAGTCCGGTGGTAAAGTCTGTTTGACAGTTGACATAAAGACATCCACCCCGTCCTCATGAGCTTGGTAAACATTGACACAAAAAGGAGTAATAATTTTTGAATAGTTTAAAGGTAGCACATGAAAAATTTACTTGGAATGGCAAGGAAATACCACATATAGGTAGTTATGGTGGACACAAATGGCATGGATTTTGGCTCAAGGTTTTGGATGCACGAGAAGCATTCCCTCTCAGTACAGAGTTTAGGCTAGCAAGGTTATTTGAAGCAAACACAGGATATCAACCGACACAGCAAGACTTATATGAAAACATATTGCAAGCATTATAAGACTCTACACTGTCTTCCTTGTTAACCAAACCCTTTTACTAGAAAATATCTAGACCTTAGAGATACCAATCATGCAAACCAAATTTCAACGAGCTTTACGGTAGTTCTTCATTAATAGGTTTTAACTACATGATACAAAAGCTTAAACATGAACTACTTGATAACTCAAAACAATTGACAAGTATCAAATTATCCAATACAGTGATCTACAAGAATATGTAAGCTTTTTCCATTATACCATCTACCACATGCAACATTTTCTGTTCCAACCAAACACCAATCAATTTATTTCAACATAAACTCTCCAAACAATTATAAGTGAAGCAAGAGAGTACTTTCTTTAAAAGAACTAACAGCTCTGAATAAGAGATGCATGCAAAACAGGAGCTAAAAGCATAGCAATAGCTAGATAAGAATACTCAACAAGTATAAGTGAAGAATAGGAGTATTCATATGAAAAAGCGGAGCGTGTCTCTCTCCCAATCAAGAATGCTAGGGTCCAATCAAGTTGACCATAAGAAAAATAAAATACTGAAAATAAAAGCACACAGACGCTCCAAGTAAAGCACATATGATGTGAAAGAATTAAAATATAGTTTCACTAGAGATGACCTGATAAGTTGCTGATGAAGAAGGGGATGCCTTGGGCATCCCCAAGCTTAGACGCTTGAGTCTTCTTGAAATATGCTGGGGTGATCCATGGGAGCATCCCCAAGCTTAAGCTCTTCACTCTTCTTGATCACATTATATCATCCTTCTCTCTTGACCCTTGAAAACTTCCGCCACACCAAACTCAGAGTAATTCTCATTAGAGGGTTAGTGCACAATCAAAAACTCACATGTTCTATAAGGACACAAACATGACCGTTACTTTTAACATTAACTACTGCCACTGATGTTATGTGAAGCTCTTCACCCTAAAAAAGAATTCCACTCAACACTAGTAAAAGAGAGAATGCGAAAAATAAAAGACAGAATCTGTCTAAACAGAACAGTCTGTAAAGACGAATTTTTTCGAGGCACTTACGTTGCTCAGATCGAAAAACTAAAAAACGAAAGATGCGTACATATCTGAGGATCACGCACAAAAATTTGCAGATTTAAATAATTTTTCTGTGATTTTACAGAAGTAAAACGGTGAACAGCAGAAATCTGTTCCTGCGCAGAAATCCAAATCTAGCATCATCTTCCTATTAGAGGCTCCACTTGGCACAACAATGCGATAAAATAAAGATACAAAGGAATTGTTACAGAAGTAAACAACTCCTTGACTCAAAAAGAAAAAAAAATTGCAGAAATAAAATAATGGGTTGTCTCCCATAAGCGCTTTTCTTTAACGCCTTTCAGCTAGGCGCAGAAAGTAAGAATCAAGTGTTTCCAAAGACATTAAAATCTCCCAACCTTTCGGTGGGGTCATCTTTTTTGATCGGGAAGAAGAACCTCCGATTGATAGGAGTATTAAATTTCATAAACCCATACTTTGCATTGATAAAACCCCCATTACTCTTTAAAAAGGATCTCCCTAAAACAATATGGTTGGGAGATTTTGCAAGAATCATGAAATTCACAGGGATGGTCTTATTTTGAACAGTGACCATAATATCATTAATAATCCCTATGCTTCTTGTGATTGTTCCATCAGCATGAAAATGAAAAACAGGGTAATCAACCATATTATCAAATTTTAATAGATCATAAACCATTTTAGGCATGATGGACATTGTTGAACCAAGGTCACAGTAGGCGCGAAACTTTTCATTACCAATATTAATCTCAATGAATGGTTCCCAATCATTTTTTAGCTCAACTAAAGGTTGTTCTTTAAGATTATGGCTCAGAGTTAAATTATCAATTGACTTTTCTATTTTATCTAGCTTAGTGAATATCCCAGTTTCGTCCACCATTGGGAAAATTGACAAACCACTCAAAATATTATGAGCTTTCATTGTATCAAACTCAGAAAAGGTTTCCCCTACCATGGTATCTAGAGCATGTTGATAAACAGAAAATAAACCATAGTAGAATTTTTTATAAGAACTCTCAAATCCATCTTAGGTTGCACCTTCTTGTGCAATTCCAAAATTCTCTCCCAGGCATTCCTAAAGGATTCCCCACTTTTCTGTCTAAAAGTAATAATTTCTCCCACAGGTGGCACTACGGAAAAAGGAGCAGAGCTAGACATGATAACAAGACTGAAAAATAACAATTCAAATTAAGCAACTAATTTTTTTGTGTTTTTGATAAATAAAGCAAACAAGACAAGATAAAAATAAACTAAGCAAGACAATAACAAAGTAAAGAGATTGGAAGCGTGAAACTCCCCTTGCAGAAATCCTCTTGCTCCCCGGCAACGGCGCCAGAAAAATGCTTGATGACGTGGGACACACGTTCGTTGGGAGACCCCAAGAGGAAGGTATGAAGCAGTGCAGCAGCAAGTTTCCCTCAGTAAGATACCAAGGTTATCAGATCCAGTAGGAGCAAGAAGCACTTCTGAAGGTTGTCAACGGTGCCAGAAAAGTACTTGCGTGTGGAAGGGAGTTCGGCTGTTGACGTGGAACCTGCACACAACACAATCAAACTACTTTGCCCCAACGAAACAGGAAGGGTGTCAATCTTCCTGGCTTGCTGAAAACAAAGATTAAACGTATGGTGTGGAAAATAGTGTTTAATTGCAGAGAATGAAAAGGAACAATGATTGCAGTTGGTTGTATTATCAGTGTAAAAGAATGGACCGGGGTCCACAGTTCACTAGTGGTGTCTCCATAAAAGATAACTAACATGCTGGGTGAACAAATTACAGCTGGGCAATTGACAAAATATTGAGCGCATGACAATGCATATATATGACATGATGATTACTATGATATTCATGTGGGCATTACGACAAATACATAGACCGTTATCCAACAGCGTCTATGACTAATAATCCACCTCCAGGTTGTCATACCGAGTTCCCCGTTGGTATTAAGTTGCAAGCAACGGATAATCGCATTAAGTAATGTGCGTAATGTAAACAAATGCATTAGACCTAACGGCGCACCCTTAAGCTAAGCATCGGTTATTTTATCCCTAGTGGCAACAGCACATCCACAATCTTAGAAGTTGCTGTCACTCTCCCAGATTACCGGAGGCATGAACCCACTATCTAGCATAAATACTAACTCTTGGAGTTACAAGCATCTACTTGGCCAAAGCATCTACTAGTAACGGAAAGCATGCAAGATCATAAATAACATATAAGATAGATTGATAATCAACTTGACATAGTATTCAATATTCATCGAATCCCAGCAAACACAACATGTAGCATTACAATAAGATGATCTTGATCATGATAGGCAGCTCACAAGATCTAAACATGATAGCATAAAGTGGAGAGACAACCATCTAGCTACTGCTATGGACCCGTAGTCCAAAGATGAACTACTCACGCATCACTCCGGAGGCAGGCATGGTGATGTAGAGCCCTCCGGTGATGATTCCCCTCTCTGGCAGGGTGCCGGGAAGAGCTTGAGAACCCTCCCGAGCTAGGGTTGACGACGGCGGCGGCTACGGAACTTTTCGTGGATGGAGGCTCGGGTGTCTATGGTTTTCCCGTGAAGATGACTAAATAGGCGAAAGGGCGGCGGCTGGAGCGACCCGAGGGGCCCACACCACACCACGGCGCGGTTGGAGGGGGGCCGCGCCGCCCTAGGGTGTGGCGCCCTCCTCGGTCGCCTCCGTCTCTCATTCGGACTTCGTGTACGTGTTGGAAAAATAGGAGGTCCTGTTCAGGTTTCGTCCAATTCCGAGAATATTTCCAAAACAGCTTTTCTGAAATACAAAAACAGCAGAAAACAGGAACTGACACTATGGCATCTTGTTAATTGGTTAGTCCCAGAAAATGCATAAAAATGCTATGAAGTGTATGTAAAACATGTAACAATTGGTATAATATCAGCATGGAACATCAGAAATTATAGATACGTTTGAGACATATCACACGTAGCCGCAGCCCTCGCTGCTTTGGTTGAGCACGGCCAAGTGCTGCCGGAGCCCGAGGTTGAAGACAACCCCGCAGCCGTGCTGCTGCTTCCTTTTCTCTCCCTCTGACCCCTCTGCGTCGCTGCTCTCACTCACCGCACTCACTTGCCGCCTCTGTCGTGCTCAGGAACGCCCCAGGAGCACCTCGCCGTCGACGTGTCGTGGCCATGGAAGTGGAGCTGCTCGCCGCCGACGATCTGGGCCGTCCCAGGAAGTGCGACTCCTACAACGAGCTTCCCCAGGCCACCGTGATGACGTGAAACACACGTTCGTTGGGAGACCCCAAGAGGAAGGTATGATGTAGTCAGCAGCAAGTTTTCCCTCAGAAAGAAACCAAGGTTATCGAACCAGTAGGAGCAGCAACTCTTCAGAAGGTTGTCAACGGCGCCAGAAAAATAGCTGTCGCAGGGAGTCTGGACTGTTGACGTGGAATCTGCACACAACACAATCAAACTACTTTGCCCCAACGAAACAGTGAGGTTGTCAATCTCACTGGCTTGCTGAAAACAAAGGATTAAACGTATGGTGTGGAAAATGAGTATTAAATTGCAGAGAATGAAAAAGGAACAGTTTGCAGTTTGTGGTTGTTTAATCAGTGTAAAAGAATGGACCGGGGTCCACAGTTCACTAGTGGTGTCTCTCCATAAAAGATAACTAACATGTTGGGTGAACAAATTACAGCTGGGCAATTGACGAATAGTGAGCGCATGACAATGCATATACATGACATGTTGACTACTATGATATTTAATTGGGCATTACGACATAATACATAGACCGTTATCCAACAGCATCTATGACTAATAATCCACCGCCGGGTTGTCATCCGAGTCCCCCGTTGGTATTAAGTTGCAAGCAACGGATAATTGCATTAAGTAAAGTGCGTAATGTAAACAAACACATATGCCCGTGGACATAGCATCGTTAGGTTATCCCTAGTGGCAACAGCACATCCACAACCTTAGAACTTTCTGTCACTGTCCCAGGTTAAACGGAGACATGAACCCACTATCTAGCATAAATACTCTCTCTTGGAGTTACAAGCATCTACTTGGCCAAAGCATCTACGAGTAACGGAAAGCATGCAAGATCTTAAATAACATATAAGATAGATTGATAATCAACTTGACATAATATTCAATATTCATCGGATCCCAGCAAACACAACATGTAGCATTACAATAATATGATCTTGATCATGTAGGGCAGCTCACAAGATCTAAACATGATGGCACAAAGTGGAGAGACAACCATCTAGCTACTGCTATGGACCCGTAGTCCAAGGATGAACTACTCACGCATCACTCCGGAGGCAGGCATGGCGATGTAGAAGCCTCCGGTGACGATTCCCCTCTCCGGCAGGGTGCCGGGAAGAGGTTCTGAACCCTCCCGAGCTAGGGTTGACGACGGCGGCGTCTCTGGATCTTTTCGTGGATATTTGCTCAGGTACTTAGGGTTTTCGCGTCGGGGGGAATAAGTAGGCGAAAGGGCGGCGGCTGCGGACCCCCGAGGGGCCCACACCACCCCAGGGCGCGGCAGAGGGGGGCCCGCGCCCTGGTGCGTGTGGCCTCCTGGTGGCCCTCCTCTGCTGCTCCTTCGCTCCGTCAGGCGTGTTCTGGAAAAATAGGCACCCCCGTGTAGTTTCGTCCAATTCCGAGAATATTTCCAGACTAGCTTTTCTGGAATACAAAAACAGCAGAAAACAGGAACTGGCACTTCGGCATCTTGTTAATAGGTTAGTCCCAAAAAATGTATAAAAGTGATATAAAGTAGATGCAAAACATGTAGCAATTGGTATAAAACAAGCATGGAACATCAAAAATTATAGATACGTTTGAGACGTATCAGCATCCCCAAGCTTAGTTCCTACTCGTCCTCGAGTAGGTAAACGATAAAAACAAAATAATTTTTGAGGTGACATGCTACTATCATAATCTTGATCATATAATATTGCAAGGCACATGTAAATGAATGAAGTGATCCAAGTCAATGGTCTATAATTTGCTACCAAATAGATAATGAGTAAACAATGAATCACACAAGCTAAACGTTTTCATGAATAGTACTTTCGAGACAAGCATCAAACAGTTTTGCATAAGTGTTAACTCATAAAGCAATAGTTTCTAACAAAAGGTATTTAATCAACACAAAGGAAGAATTTAGTTTCAGCATTTGCTTCAACTTTCAACATATTTATCTCATGGATATTGTCAACACAAAGTAGTATAACAAGTCCAATACATTGCATATAACGCATGTTGTAACAAAGTTGACACTAGTGTTTGCTTGTGGAAGACAGAAAGAATAGGAAAACTGACTCAACATAAAAGTAAAAGAAAGGCCCTTCGCAGAGGGAAGCAGGGATTAAATCATGTGCTAGAGCTTTTAGGTTTTTGAAAGCATATAGAGATTGCATAAAATATTTGATACTCCTCCCAACCTTGCTAACACAAGCCATGGCTAACCGAATCCTCGGGTGCCTTCCATCAATCACATACCATGGAGGAGTATCTATTTTTGAGAGGTGTTTGTTAATTGTCAACGAATGGTAGCGGGTGAGAACAGTATTCTACCTGTCGAACGGACTTTTAAGAGCGGCTCCCATGAAGGACGTTATTTCTACCAGCAAGGCAGATCATCCCTCTTTCTCTTTGGTTTACACACATTCAGGTATTTCACTGTTTGTCATTGCTTACTGATGAATCAGGGCAAAAGTGTGAAGAGAATTAATTGGTTAAAGTTGTAATTAATTGGGACTGGGCACCCCGTTGCCAGCTCTTTTTGCAAGTTATTGGATAAGCGGATGTATATGCCACTAGTCCAGGTGTAAAAGTCCACTCGACAAATAGAATAAAGAATAACCACACTAATTCCTCATGAGCTAGTAAACATTGACACAAAAAGGGAATAATAACATTTTGAATAATTTAAAGGTAGCACATGAAAAATTTACTTGGAGTGGCAAGGAAATACCACATATAGGTAGTTATGGTGGACACAAATGGCATGGATTTTGGCTCAAGGATTTGGATGCACGAGAAGCATTCCCTCTCAGTACAGAGTTTAGGCTAGCAAGGTTATGTAAGCAAACAAGAATATCAACCCGTACACCAAGTTTTATATGACAAACATATTGCAAACGTTATAAGACTTCATACCGTCTTCCTTGTTAACCAAACCCTGTTATTAGAAAATATCTAGACCTTAGAGGTACCACCGATGCAAACCAAATTTTCAACAAGCTTTACGGTAGTTCTTCACTAATAGGCTTAACTCATGTGATGCACAATTTAATCATGATCTACTTGTTAACTCAAAACAATTGACAAGCATCAAGTTATCCATTTTAGTGATCTACAAGATTAAGCAAGTTTTTCCTTATACCAATTACCACATGCAACATTTTCTGAACCAACCAAACACCAATCAATTTATTTCATCAACTCTCCAAACAAATATAAGTGAAGCAAGAGAGTACTTTCTACAAAAGAAAGCTAATAGCTCTGACAAGAGATACATGAAAACAAGAGCTAAAAGCTGAACAGCGCTAGATATGAATACTCAACAAATATAAGTGAAGAATAGGAGTATTCTCATGAAAAAGCGGAGCGTGTCTCTCTCCCAATCAAGAATGCTAGGGTCCAGTCAAGCTTTATTGAAAATAAAAGTGCAATACTGAAAATAAAAAGCACACAGACGCTCCAAGAAAAGCACATATGATGTGAAAGAATTAAAATATAGTTTCACTAGAGATGACCTGATAATTTTGACGATGAAGAAGGGGATGCCTTGGGCATCCCCAAGCTTAGACGCTTGAGTCTTCTTGAAATATGCTGGGGAGATCCATGGGAGCCTCCCCAAGCTTAAGCTCTTCACTCTTCTTGATCCTATTATATCATCCTTCTCTCTTGACCCTTGAAAACTTCCGTCACACCAAACTCAAAGTAGATCTCATTAGAGGGTTAGTGCATAATCAAAAATTCACATGTTCTAAAGACGCAATATGATTTGTTACTTTAAACATTAGCTACAGCCACTGATGTTATGTGAAGCTCTTCCACCCAAAAAAGAATTTCACTCAACACTAGTAAAAGAGAGAATGCGAAAAATAAAAAGGCATAATCTGTCTAAAACAGAACAGTCCGCAAAGACGAATTTTTTCGAGGCACTTACGACGCTCAGATCGAGAAACTCTGAACTAATGAAAGTTTCAGACATTCATAAAGATTACGCACAAAAAATTTCAGATTTAATTAACAATCTGGTGATTTTAGGAATTTCGTACAGTGAACAGCAAAAATCTGTTTCTGCGCAGCAATCAAAATTAAGCATCATCTTATCATTAGAGGCTACTCTTGGCACAACAATGCGAGAAAATAAAGATACAAAGGAGTTGCTACAGAAGTAAACAAACTCCTTGACTAATACTGAAAATAAAAGATAATGGGTTGCCTCCCAAAAGCGCTTTCTTTAATGCCTTTTAGCTAGGCATAGTGATTTTTATGATGCTCACATAAAGATGAGAGTTGAAACATAAAAGAGAGCATCAAGGAGCATATATAAAACATGTTTAAATCTAACACTCTTCCTATGCATAGGAGCCTTGTAAGAAAACAAGTAAATGAAGCACAAAGTGACTAGCATAGGAAGACAAAACAAGTGCAACTTTAAAATTTTCAACATAAAGAGAGGAGACTTAATATTATTGTGATATATGAAACCGTGTCTCCCTCTCACATAATAACCAGTAGGTTTTAAAGAAACCATCATATAAAAGCAACACAAGAGAAAGCTCAAAACTTTCATGACAAAGAGAGGAAATTTAATAACATGAAGATTTCTATAACCATATTTTCCTCTCTCAAAATAATTTTCAGTAGCATCATGAATAGACTCAACAATATAGATATCACATAAAACATTCTTATCATGATCTATAAACGCATAATTTTTATTAAGCTCAGAAATAGTGGGGTTATCAAACCCACTTTTGACAATAATAGTATAATTAATATCATTAGGCAATATAGGACCATCATCAAGAGCATTATCATATATAATATTAGGGAGCACATTTTTCCTTTCTGCAATTTCCTCTTTTACTGAGTCAAGGAGGTTGTTTACTTCAAATTTATCAAAAGGAGATATTTCAATAGAATCATGACATTCAAAAGTATAGCATTCTTCCTCCTCCAAGCTTGGGGAACTAAAAATATCATTTTTATCAAAACCAACTTCCCCAAGCTTAGAGCTTTCCATGGCATTAGCAATAATGGTGTTCAAAGAATGTATGCTAATAACATTGCTACTATCATGATTGTTATGCAAATAAAGTTCCATAGGCTTTTTAATCTTCTCTTCGAACACTTCATGTCCCAACTCAAGATAAATTTCATAAAGCTCTCTCATGTTGTTTTCAGCCATAGGACTAGTTTCAAGGAAAGTAACCATTGATATCAAGTAAAGAGCTAGACATAATAACTAACAGAAAACAAAACTGAAAATAAACTAAATGCAAGTAACTAATTTTTTTGTGTTTTTGATAATTGAAAGCAAACAAGATAAAATAAAATAAACTAAGCAAGACAAAAACAAAGTAAAGAGATTGGAAGCGTGAAACTCCCCTTGCAGAAGACTGCTGTCTCCCCGGCAACGGCGCCAGAAAAATATGCGCGTGTGAAGGGGACAGAGCTCTGAAGAAGTACTTCTACTCCCCGGCAACGGCGCCAGAAAAATAGCTTGATGACGTGAAACACACGTTCGTTGGGAGACCCCAAGAGGAAGGTATGATGTAGTCAGCAGCAAGTTTTCCCTCAGAAAGAAACCAAGGTTATCGAACCAGTAGGAGCAGCAACTCTTCAGAAGGTTGTCAACGGCGCCAGAAAAATAGCTGTCGCAGGGAGTCTGGACTGTTGACGTGGAATCTGCACACAACACAATCAAACTACTTTGCCCCAACGAAACAGTGAGGTTGTCAATCTCACTGGCTTGCTGAAAACAAAGGATTAAACGTATGGTGTGGAAAATGAGTATTAAATTGCAGAGAATGAAAAAGGAACAGTTTGCAGTTTGTGGTTGTTTAATCAGTGTAAAAGAATGGACCGGGGTCCACAGTTCACTAGTGGTGTCTCTCCATAAAAGATAACTAACATGTTGGGTGAACAAATTACAGCTGGGCAATTGACGAATAGTGAGCGCATGACAATGCATATACATGACATGTTGACTACTATGATATTTAATTGGGCATTACGACATAATACATAGACGTTATCCAACAGCATCTATGACTAATAATCCACCGCCGGGTTGTCATCCGAGTTCCCCGTTGGTATTAAGTTGCAAGCAACGGATAATTGCATTAAGTAAAGTGCGTAATGTAAACAAACACATATGCCCGTGGACATAGCATCGTTAGGTTATCCCTAGTGGCAACAGCACATCCACAACCTTAGAACTTTCTGTCACTGTCCCAGGTTAAACGGAGACATGAACCCACTATCTAGCATAAATACTCTCTCTTGGAGTTACAAGCATCTACTTGGCCAAAGCATCTACGAGTAACGGAAAGCATGCAAGATCTTAAATAACATATAAGATAGATTGATAATCAACTTGACATAATATTCAATATTCATCGGATCCCAGCAAACACAACATGTAGCATTACAATAATATGATCTTGATCATGTAGGGCAGCTCACAAGATCTAAACATGATGGCACAAAGTGGAGAGACAACCATCTAGCTACTGCTATGGACCCGTAGTCCAAGGATGAACTACTCACGCATCACTCCGGAGGCAGGCATGGCGATGTAGAAGCCTCCGGTGACGATTCCCCTCTCCGGCAGGGTGCCGGGAAGAGGTTCTGAACCCTCCTGAGCTAGGGTTGATGACGGCGGTGTCTCTGGATCTTTTCGTGGATATTTGCTCAGGTACTTAGGGTTTTCGCGTCGGGGGGAATAAGTAGGCGAAAGGGCGGCGGCTGCGGACCCCCGAGGGGCCCACACCACCCCAGGGCGCGGCAGAAGGGGGGCCCGCGCCCTGGTGCGTGTGGCCTCCTGGTGGCCCTCCTCTGCTGCTCCTTCGCTCCGTCAGGTGTGTTCTGGAAAAATAGGCACCCCCGTGTAGTTTCGTCCAATTCCGAGAATATTTCCAGACTAGCTTTTCTGGAATACAAAAACAGCAGAAAACAGGAACTGGCACTTCGGCATCTTGTTAATAGGTTAGTCCCAAAAGATGTATAAAAGTGATATAAAGTAGATGCAAAACATGTAGCAATTGGTATAAAACAAGCATGTAGCATCAAAAATTATAGATACGTTTGAGACGTATCACACCGCAACCCTTCTGCATCATCCACACCTTCTCCCGAGCCCTAGGTGAGCGGATCCACCACCTCGTCGTTGCTGGCACGGCGGCGCCGCTCGTTTTTGGTCGTCGCCGTTCGCGGCCGTCGTGAGCAGTTGGATCTTAGATCCACGGTGCCGTACCGCTTTGCTTAGATAGGTCACTGGCGTGCGGGCCCCGCTGCCAGCTTTTTAAACAAAACTAGCGCGGGAGACTTTCCTCTGTTGAGTCACTGACGAGTGGACCCCACCCGTCAGGGATCTCAACATTATCCAGAACAGAGAGCTTTTCTCAATTTAAATCCCTGGAAAAATCAGTACTGGACCCAACTTTGAAATTCAATATCTCGAGATTTATAAGTCCAAATAAATCGAATCAAAATTCTCTGGTTAGCTTATGAAATTGTTTAACCAACCAAATTGGTTTTATCTTGTTTAGATTAATAACAAATGTGTAGTATTAAAAGTTCCACAGAAGGTTTAAAACATAAACTTGTTTGTTTCTGATGACCTATTAACCCAAATAATACCAATCCAATTTTGTTAGCTTAGTACTGTGATCACTTAGCTTCCCTAATTTTTGTAGAATTAATTAAGCAATAGTAATTGTTTAGCATTAGATTAAATTAACAAACCCTTCTGCACTGTAACAATTATAGATGTTTAATGTTTAATCCAAATGAGTTAGGACAAATTTTATTAGATCACATTTAATCAGTGCTAGTTACCCCTATAAGGATTTAATTTTATGACCCACAGAACTTAGGCAGTAGCTAAAACTTGATTAACAAGATTCTGGAATAAAACAACTGTATAGGAAATTTGGTACCTCAAATTAAACCAAATCCAATTGTGTTGTCTTCTAGATGTCAGTAGCTATCTGTAGAATTTAGTTTGTATTTTTTGACCAACAGAACTTGAGTTATGCATTTAAACGTGTATGACTAGTTTCTGCCATATTTAAGTCATGAATAAATAATGGTAATTCAATTATTTTGAACCCAAATTGTTTGCCTTGTGTTGCAGTAGCTATTTGTAGAGTTTAAGATTTGTAATGTTGTGATGTTTGATTGAGCAGTGTAGTGATTGTTTGTATTGCTTGTTTGACGTTTAGACGAGACCGTTGCCGGGACTTGCGAGGAGGGGGAATACTTTGAACAACAGGAGCAAGACCCTGGGAACTTTGCTGAGCAAGGCAAGCTACTCTCTGAGCTTGCACCCCTATTATATATACACATTTACTTTGATAACATGTTCTATTCATGAGTAGCAATGGTTTTGAAAACCTTTTCCAAAAGTATACGAAAGAAACTATTTTGCCACCCTATGTAGAAGTATAAGATAGTTTATATAAAACTATAGGATGGGAAAAATATTGTTTATTCAAAACTCCTTTGAAAATCCGTGGATTGGTTATGGTGTGCCGAGGTGTCGGCGTTGAAATGGAGAAATGGAGAATGGTGGTTTTGTTAAAAAGCACATTGTGTCTTTGTACTTACGTCGACCAGCCGATACCCTGTGCGACCACATTTACCCACATATGGGAACGGGCGTAGTCATATAATTTGCTCATATTAGTATGGGATGCCTCAACCACGGAGATAACCACGGAGATGACTCCGTTTCATGAGGGGATGGTTCGGTGACCTACCCCTGACCTGGGTCCTCGCTCAAAATAAAGGAGAAAAATAAGGAGGAGGATAGAAGACGCCACCTTTGGGTCGCCGGACAAAACTATGAGTCCTCACACTTAGGTTCCGAAGGGCTGGACCGAGTGTCGATGGAAAGTGTCATATGGGCAGGGTCCTGTACTAGCATGAGCAAATGAGGCTATGGTCGGTGTCGGGGGAATACTTTCTGGATTAACCCGCGGCCCAGTGCGACTTACTCGCACGGACAAAGGCCCACTTGGGAGCAAGCCCAATATTGAACCGCCATAAGGGGAAAGATCTAGAAGACATATCCCGGAGGACGTGAAGACCAAGTAGTCTCCGAGTAGGCCTCTGTGGACGTATTCCTTATGGGGAAGTTTCCTTTTGTAACCTAGCGAGCCTCTGTGTATATAAAGAGGACTCGCAGGACTTAGAGCGGGTCAAGCTATCAAGCCCTAAACCCTAGCTCATACGGCGAGTACCAGATCGGATCGCCTCCATTGTAACACCTCGATTATCATATCAATACCAATCTAGGGTAGGCAGGAAGTAGGTCTTTTACCTCACATTGAGGGGGCCGAACCTGGGTAAATCTGTGTTGATCTTTGTTCCTGCGATCCCAAGCTCGGAGATGCTTGACTCGCGTAATCCCACACCTACGAAGTCATCTATGACACCTGACGTGACAAACCCACGACAGTTGGCGCCCACCGTGGGGCCTGCGGTCAAGAGCGTCACGTTCCGCGCAGGATCCATGAAGGGAGCTGAAGATCTTGTTGTTGGCCGTATCATCACGGTCAATGGCACACCCCTCATCGACGATTCAAGCTGGGGGCCGGAAGCAGATTATTTGGAGACCGGCCACGTCATCCCGTTCGGATCCATCAACGTCTTCGTCGGCTTCATCGGTGGCAGGTCCGTTAGATCGGTCCAGAAGGCGATTCAGTAGAAGAAGTCGCCGATGATGGGGAAGAATCCGTGGAAAGCATGGACTCGCAAGAGTTTGGGTCCATCATACCTGCCTTTGAAGAAAGTTGCTGGGGTTACCCACCAGAAATCACATTATCACCAGATCAAGAGATGGCGCAAGTCGCGGTTTACATGGCCGGAGGAGCAGGTGCATCAGGAACTGCTGGAGAAACCGAGGCATCGGCACCCCCAAGCAACCCACTTCTTGTCCCGTGTCAGCCACGAACGCCGCCCTCCGTGCAACAGAAATTGAGGCCGCCAGGGCCGAGCTCCTGTATGAGGTTCGAAGGATGGAAGAAGAGCGCCGCAGGCTCGATCAGATAAACCAAGGAATCCAACAGGAGCGGCAGAGAGTAGCCGCGCTGGCTGCGACTCAACACAGGTTGACCCGCAAACACAGCTGCGCGCGACTCAACCAACAGTGGAAATCCCGCTCACTCCAGCCGCGGGACGGGAATCCAGACGACTGCGGAAGGAAGGGTACCAACAAATCAAGAGACCCAGCAACAACCAAGGAGGTTTCACACCCCGCAGGGCCATTACCAGAACCCTGTCGATAATATGTATGCTGCGGCTAATATCTTGACTCAGATGGTACCAACAGGCGATGACCCGGTCAATGCTGAGGCGCGGCGCGCGATTCAGATGCTAAGTACGGCAGTCCTGCAACAAGCCAATAGGGCGGAAGCCGAAGCACAGCTGCCCCTCGTACCAGCCAATCACAGGATTGCAGCAGAAAGAAGCGTCCAAAGCAGGCCACCAGAGAACGTGTCAGGAGTCGCACAGAGGCAGCAGGAGCAAGTCGCAGAAGCGCAGGCGAATACGCCATGATGCAAAAGCGGCCCGCAGATAACCCCGCAGGCGCGCCCACAGCCCTGTCCTCGCGACTCAAGGGACCGGCGTGTTTCACTGAAAGGATCAGATCGGAACCTTTTCCTGAAGATTTCAAAGGGCCACGCAAGGTGGCAAACTACAACGCCAGCATGGATCCAACCACTGGCTCAACAATTACGAGATGGGGATGAGCATTAAACGCCTCAGAGAAATATGTGCAAGCTACCTCAACATGATGCTAGAAGGTGCAGCGCACATATGGCTGCAAAATTTGCCTCCCAACTCTATAAATACTTGGGAGGAACTGAAGGATGCCTTCGTTAAGAACTTCCAAGGAACTTGCAAACGACTCTGCAATATAGAAGATCTAGAGCGTTGTGTCCAGAAGGAAGGCGAGTCAAGTCGCCATTGGATGAAAAGGGTGGCAGAAATAATACACTCCTCAGATAATATACCACCAAGCTCAGCCGTCCTGGTGATGGAGAAAAACTGCAAGTTTGAGCCGCTGATTCATAAGCTGGGTCGCATGAAGGATAAAGTCAAGAGCCTCAGCGAGGTGATGGCTGCGGCTAACAAATATGCCAGCTCAGATAAAACCAGAGACGCGTCAGACGGAGAAGAAGAGGAGGTTGCTGCAAAGGAAAGAAAAACTCCAACAAGCCCCAGCAGCAGCAAACGAGCCACAACAACACGAGTCAAAACAAACGCAAAAGCGAAGATGGTCACTCAGGGCTCGTCGCCAATGCGCGTGGAGGATTCAGAGGCCAGCGTGGAAGGGGTCGAGGATACGGCTCCCGTCCAATCAATATGCAAGAAGTTTTCAACCGGCCATGCGACCTTCATGCGACAGGTGATGGACGGCCAGCGGACCATACCAAGGCGCAATGCCACTATTACAAAGTGGAAAGAAGAGAGCCAACACAACGGGGGGAATTCCCATGAAGGAAACCCTAGTGCGGCTCATAACACAAATATTGGGCAGCACGGCGCGAGTAACCCCAGGCAGACGGGGCAGTATCACACAATAGTTATCGATACCTCCAAAAGGAAGAGAAATTGAGCCGCAGAAGTCAGCAGGTGAACGCCGTGATACCAGCAACACCCAATTGGTTAAGGTGGTCAGAATACGCGTAACCTGGAGTCGCGACGACCACCCGCCACAAGTACGGGAACCTGGCAAGTTGGCACTGGTTGTGGCACCGTACGTTGCAGGATACAAGCTGACCAAAGTGCTTATGGATGGAGGAAGCAGCATTAATATCTTGTACTACGATACGTTCCAGCGTCTAGGACTCAAGGATTCCAGCCTGCAGCCCACGTCAACAGTTTCACGGCATTGTCCCAGGAAGGTCCGCACGGCCAGTGGGGAAAATAACCCTAGGGGTAACTTTTGGAACAGAAGAGAACTTTAGAAGCGAATTCCTAAGCTTCGAAGTGGTAAAATTCCAAAGCCCATATCACGCCTTGTTTGGAAGAACGGCCTTTGCTAAGTTTATGGCCAGGCCATGCTACGTGTACCTACAGTTGAAGATACCAGGACCAAAAGGGGTCATCACAGTGTACGGAGATAGAGAAAAAGCATAGAATGTGAAAAGGAGATGCGGCTTCGCAGAATCCGCCTGTGCCGCGGAAGAGCTAAAAGGTTATAAGTCGCAGGTGGACCCAAACGACATGAGTGTGGTTACCACGCCATCTGCCGAGCCACCAATGAAATTCAAAGCGGCCCAGGACACTAAGCAGATAAATCTTGTTCCTGGCGACTCATCCAAGCAAACTAGCATTGGAGCACACATGGAAGAAGAGCAGGAGAAGGCCCTCGTCGCTTTTCTCCAGGAAAATAAGACATCTTCGCATGGAAGCCGTCAGATATGCCAGGGGTACCAAGAGAATTAGCAGAACATAGCCTCAAAGTGAACCCTGCGGCTAAACCAGTGAAGCAGCCACTACGGCGTTTCATGATGATAGGAGAAAGGCAATAGGAGAGGAAATAGCTCGCTTGCTGGCTGCAGGATTCATCAGAGGTATACCATCCGGAATGGGTGGCAAACCAGTATTGGTTATGAAAAAGAACGGTACGTGGCGAATGTGCGTTGATTACACCAGTCTTAACAAAGCTTGTCCAAAGGATCCATTTGCTTTGCCGCGAATCGACCAAGTAATTGATTCAACTGCTGGGTGCGAGCTGTTATGCTTTTTGGACGCCTATTCAGGCTACCATCAAATCAAGATGAAGAGGGAGGACCAAGAAAAGACGTCCTTCATCACACCCTTCGGAGCTTTTTGTTATGTCAGCATGCCCTTTGGGTTGAAGAACGCAGGTGCGACTTACCAAAGATGCATTCAGAATTGCCTACATGAGCAAATAGGTCGCAACGTTCACGCCTACGTGGATGATATTGTGATTAAGTCGCAAGTTAGCCAGGATCTTATTGTGATCTGGCAGAGACATTCACAAATCTCAGAAAATACAACATGAAGCTCAACCCCACAAAGTGCGTCTTCGGAGTACCAGCAGGAAAGCTATTGGGATTCATAGTATCAGAAAGAGGCATTGAGGCCAATCCTGACAAGATAAAGGCCGTGATGGATCTCCAAAAGCCAGAAAAGATAAAAGATGTGCAGCGACTTACTGGTTGCGTAGCAGCTTTGAGTCGCTTTATATCAAGATTGGGAGAGAAAGCACTACCTTTGTACAGACTGTTGAAAAAATCAGACACCTTCGTTTGGGACGCAGAGGCCGACGAAGCTCTGACAGCCTTGAAACATCAATTGACAAATGCTCCAGTTCTGGCGGCTCCAAAGATAAAGAGCCAATGCTACTATACATAGCGGCAAATTCCCGCGCTGTGAGCGCTGTCATGGTTGTGGAGAGACAAGAAACAGGAAAGGAATACCCTGTCCAGAGACCAGTATACTACGTGAGCGAAGTCCTCACAGCTTCCAAACAGCGTTACCCACAGTGGCAGAAGTTGGTGTTTGGAGTGTTCATGGCGAGTCGCAAGCTGAAGCACTACTTCCAAGAGCATCCAATAACTGTGGTTAGTTCAGCACCATTGGCAGATATCATTCGTAATCGAGAAGCTACTGGAAGAGTCGCTAAGTGGGCGATCGAGTTGGGACCACATCACATCAGCTACGAGCCGCGCACATCAATTAAGTCGCAAGCCCTTGCAGATTTTATTAACGATTGGACAGAAATCCAAGTCGCTCCTAGCATGGCAGAAACCAAATACTGGACCATGCATTTTGATGGGTCAAGACAGTTGCAAGGCTCGGGGGCTGGAGTTGTTCTAACATCTCCCAAGGGAGACAAGCTGCGGTATGTGTTACAGATACACTTCAACTGCACAAATAACGTGGCGGAGTACGAGGCACTGCTTCATGGTCTACGTATAGCAAAGGAGATGAACATCAGTCGCATACGCTGTTTTGGCGATTCAGACTTGGTGGCACAGCAGGTCTCGGAACGTGGGACAGCAAGGATGCGAACATGGCTGCATATAGAGAGAGGTGGACAGAATTGCTGGACATTTCACTGGATACCAAGTTGAACATATTGATCGGAGACAAAATGAAGCTGCGATGCCCTGTCTCGGCTTGGATCCAACAGACAGTCAGTCCCACCCAATGTTTTCCTGGATGAACTGCACAATCCATCAGTCAAACCTCCAGCAGAGATTGACATTGCAGAGCCAGAGGATGATTCAACTTTAGTCGCAGCCCTGCATGAACAGCCAGGATGGACAGAGCCATACATGGCATATTTAAGTCGCGGAGTGCTGCCGGACGATGAAATTGAGGCGCGCAAAATCATACGACGATCAAAGGCCTATACAATCATCAACAACGAATTATACAAGCGCAGCGTGTCAGGAGCATTCCAAAGATGTGTCTCACCAGAAGAGGGACGAAAAATCTTGCACGAAATTCATTCAGGCGATTGTGGCCATCATGCTTCGTCAAGATCTTTGGTGGCAAAGGCGTTCCGACATGGATTCTTCTGGTTAACAGCATTAGCAGATGCAGAGCAAATTGTCAGAGTGTGCGATGGATGTCAAAGATACGCTAGGCAAGATCATATGCCAGCCAAGCACTTCGCACAATACCCATCACATGGCCTTTTGCCGTATGGGGTTTTGACATGGTAGGGCCTTCAGACGGTCTTCAAACGGAAAAACTCACCTCTTAGTCATGGTGGACAAATTCACAAAGTGGATAGAAGCAGAACCTGTGGGAGATTGCGAGGCTGAAACAGCAGTCAAGTTCTTGAAGAAGGTCATATTCCGCTTCGGTTACCCCCATAGTATCATTACAGACAATGGGAGCAACACCTCTGAAGGGGCTACACAGATATTTTGCGCAGACAATGGGATAAGATTGGACCTCACGTCAGTAGCACACCCGCAGAGCAATGGACAAGCTGAGCGAGCTAACCAGGAAATTCTCCATGGAATTAAGCCGCGCCTTATTGAAAAGGTCGAAGCATCTCCAGGATGTTGGGTGGAAGAACTGCCAGCAGTACTGTGGAGCTTAAGAACAACCCCTAACAGATCCACAGGATTTACACCATATTTCATGGTCTATGGAGCAGAAGCAGTCATGCCCAGCGATATCATACATGATTCACCAAGAGTTGCGGCTTACATCGAGACAGATAATGAGATAGCTCGGCAAGACTCGGTGGACACATTAGAAGAGGTTAGAGACTTGGCAGCATCAAGGTCAGCAGTATATCAACAAGACTTGCGACGCTATCATGCCAGACGCATCAAAACCCGCACCTTTCAAGAAGGCGACCTAGTACTGCGACTTAAACAAGATCACAAGGGAATGCATAAGCTGTCCTCTCCATGGGAAGGACCCTACATCATCAGCAAGAAGCTAAACAATGGGTCGTACTACCTGCTGGATGTAAGGGAAGAAAGCAGCGAACGCCATGATTTCGAGGATCGTCTCGAGGCACCTCGCCCTTGGAACGTCGCACACCTGCGACCGTACTATACATAAGAAAAGGCTAATCAGAGCCAAGCATCATCCTTTCCAGCTTTATAGCTGAGTATCATCACAGCCACTCAGGGCTAGAACTTCAACTTTGGTCGCCACCTAGGCGCGACCTATGCAACATCTGATCGCCACCCAGGCGCGATCGACCCTTGTATCAGAAACCGGCTGCCACCTAGGCGCGGCCGTAAACTTTGTATCATCTCTGGTCGCCACCTAGGCGCGACCGACCCCATGTATCACCATGGATCGCCACCTACGCGCGATCCAACCCTATGTATAACACTCGGTTGCCACCTAGGCGCGACCTTATGTGTCATCATAATCAAAGCTTATCATAGCTTAGCCTATCATGGCAATATCATTATGTTTCTTGGGGTCTTTGTTACCCTGAAACAGCCATTTATTGGCAATTATCAAATTTACCTTAAGTTGGATTGCTACTCGCATTATGTGGCCAAAGTACTGGGGTGTGGCGTCAATCGAGCTTGATTGCCTATCATGGCCGCTCTCGACCCTGAACACACATGTTCCTAGGAAATACTGAGTCGCGCGAGTGCCCACTTAAGGATTCAGATGGCCTAACTAGAGGTCGATGTACTGCTTATAGTACGGCAACACCAATTACAATTACTTGTATCTTAACAATTGTTTTATTCATGATATCAAGTTACAGGTGATGACCTTCAGAGTTCTCTGAGAAGAATTGAGATGATTACCACATACATCCTCTCAATCCTTGGGGGCTATATCATATTATCATCAAAAATTTGAAGATAGATCGTCATCAAGTTCTGAAGCTATCAGGATACTCTAACAAAGAAGCTCACGAAGTCAGATGATCTTCCAGGTGCGAGTCAAGGCCAAACTGCACAATTATAAGTCGCGAAACAAGGAAAAGCGCGGCCTAAGCATTCAAGATCAAGAAATACTATGAAGTTCAGGCCACGCTTGGGGGCTAATGTCGGGGGAATACTTTCTGGATTAACCCGCGGCCCAGTGCGACTTACTCGCACGGACAAAGGCCCACTTGGGAGCAAGCCCAATATTGAACCGCCATAAGGGAAAGATCTAGAAGACATATCCCGGAGGACGTGAAGACCAAGTAGTCTCCGAGTAGGCCTCTGTGGATGTATTCCTTATGGGGAAGTTTCCTTTTGTAACCTAGCGAGCCTCTGTGTATATAAAGAGGACTCGCAGGACTTAGAGCGGGTCAAGCTATCAAGCCCTAAACCCTAGCTCATACGGCGAGTACCAGATCGGATCGCCTCCATTGTAACACCTCGATTATCATATCAATACCAATCTAGGGTAGGCAGGAAGTAGGTCTTTTACCTCACATTGAGGGGGCCGAACCTGGGTAAATCTGTGTTGATCTTTGTTCCTGCGATCCCAAGCTCGGAGATGCTTGACTCGCGTAATCCCACACCTACGAAGTCATCTATGACACCTGACGTGACAAACCCACGACAGTCGGTGACTCAACTTCGCATACACCTTGTATGGCGGGACGTGGCTGACACGATGAGTTGCCGGATGGATGTGGGAAAAGCGTGCTACCTCTGCAGAGTGTAAAACTATTCGAATAGCCGAGTCCTTGGTCATGGACAGTTGGAAGGCCCTACTTTGACCTATGTGCAAGTTTTTGTAAAGTTTTAAGTTTTAAAAAGAAAAGGAAGCGGAGAATGTTTTATACAACTATACCAAAGGATCGGTATGCGGTTGTTGGAGGCAAATTGACCCTGAAGGGCTATGGTCGGAAAAAGGAGGAGTTTTGGGGAAATAAATAAAATGGTGAATTGTTGGAGGAAAGTTCTAAAATTCTTCTTACCTTTTTCAATAAAGATATAGAGATGTTTTAAATAAATAAAAGTCTTATGAAATAAAAGTAAAACTAGTGCATGTTCAAGTTGGGGTAGTTTGCGAGTACAATTCCAATTGTACTCATATTGGTTTCGTCCATGGCTATTGTCTTAGCCAGATCTCGAGGAGCACTATGCCGAAGAGGAGTATGGCGACTACTATGCGAACTAGGATCTCCATAAGTCAGCTGCCTGTCGGGTTGATGTTAGGATGTGCTTGTCTACTACGCCGTAGCTTCCGCTGAATAATCTGGTTTGGCCCATGAAGGCACCTATGTAAGACTTGGTCTAAATGACCGTATGTGTAAGACTTTAATTCGGTATTGTAATGGATGTAAACTTTGGTATTCAGTTCGGATTATGTGCAACGACAGACTGATCATGGGATCGTTGTGTTAAGCATAATCGGGTATTTCGGACAGCTAGTCCGGGGTCCCCACAATGACGATCATGCCTGTCTCAAGTTGGAACATCTTTCTTGGTTGCACTCGCTTTGTGAAGAATCGTAATTTTCCCCCCGTAATCCACTATGAGAGAGCTTATCTTAGGCACATATTCAATTGACCATTATCGCCAAATGGTTGGAAAGGTTCAAGCATATGTTCTCTTCGAGATGCTCCTCTTGAACTTACACTTCTCAATCTTGATGAAGATCACCACTTGACATCATCCTCTCATGAGCTATATTAAATCTTCCTTTTGATGCAAAACCATGGAAATATACCTAACTCCACATAGAATCAAACACATTGATCATGGGTTAGTTCACAAAGCTCTACTGACAATTCCTTACCATACCACGAGATCACTTGACTGTTTGGTCGCCTGTATGTGCAACACATATGCAAACACCGACTGTTTGGTTATGTGAGCACACACACATACTCTCACCACTTCTTCGAGTGGTGAGGTTACCATCACACATGGTTCTTAAAACACAGACTAAGTAGAAAGGACATATGATACGTTGCTATTTAGATAGCACATAACAGTCATAGACACGAACACGACACGAACATAACTATTTTAAGTCTTTGACGACACATACTAGAACAAATATAGTTCACGACATTGACAGAGGGACAATACTGATAGGCATCACTAGTTCTCCACCAGTTTCAGGTTGATCGGATGCTCATCGCGCTTCTTCACAATTTCGGAGCCATCATAGTCGAAGATGGTGACCCCCTGTAGACATCGGACTTCAAGACCTTGAAGGTCACAAAGTAGCCGATCTTTATCTTGTGACAGATAGAAAATGGTGCCCACCCATTGTCAATGGCAATGGCCCATTGTAATCAACGATGCTCATCTTCTAGCTGCAACCAGTGTTGGTCTTGAGGATGATCTCCTTTGGGATGCTGCCAATGTGCTGACGGAAGGCGGGACGGATTGGAAGCAGATCCAACCCAAGTGCGAGGATAAACTTGCAGAAATGGTTTGGAGACACCTTCTCATTCAGGGAAGTGCCCAATCTTCACAGACTTCCTCCTGTTCATTGCGCTGCCCTCATTGCCTTGAGCGACCTACTTTCCTAGGGATGACTGCAAATCAAATACATAGGATTTAGAACCTAACAGACACAAGGTAGGAACAACATATAACAAGAAGGAAACTAAATGTGCCTCATAGTTCGTAGAGCATGTCATGAACTTCCAAGAGTTGGATCTAATGTACCAAGAGCACTGTAGAAGCCAATGTTGTACAAATCACTAGGTATTTTATACCAACCCTTGAACTGTAAATGCTCATTGTTTAATCACTGGCATGCAAAGGAAATACAATGGTAAGATGGCCTCATATATCACACAACACATGGCTATGAAATGTCTCCATGGTATCAAGAACATGGCACTAGCAATGTGCTTGTGCAAGGTACTAGGTACAATGGAAGCTCTCATAACACTAAAATTGTGGCACCCATTAATCATTGGTCTTGAGGATTATCTCCTTTGGGATGCTGCCAATGTGCTGACGGAAGGCGGGACAGATTGGAAGCAGATCCAACCCAAGTGCAAGGATAAACTTGCAGAAATGGGTTGGAGACACCTCCTCATTCATGGAAGTGCCCAATCTTCACAGACTTCCTCCTGTTCATTGCGCTGCCCTCATTGCCTTGAGCGACCTACTTTCCTAGGGATGACTGCAAATCAAATACATAGGATTTAGAACCTAACAGACACAAGGTTGGAACAACATATAACAAGAAGGAAACTAAATGTGCCTCATAGTTCGTAGAGCATGTCATGAACTTCCAAGAGTTGGATCTAATGTACCAAGAGCACTGTAGAAGCCAATGTTGTACAAATCACTAGGTATTTTATACCAACCCTTGAACTGTAAATGCTCATTGTTTAATCACTGGCATGCAAAGGAAATACAATGGTAAGATCGTGATGTGGGTTGGTCCCGATTTTCACGGATTTGTGCGGAGGGAAAGATGAACACGAAGAACACGCGATGAACGAAGAACACAAAAGAGGGGAAATCAACACACAAGGGTAAATAGCAAGTAGCAACCCGGCAAGACTCGATTGGTAACAAATCCCCGTGGGCAGCCCCCAATCCTCCTCTCCCAAGCACACCTTACTCTTAGGATTGTTTGTCCAATTGGTTAATCCAACCAACCCAATCTAGCTACTCAAGGAGGGAAGATTAGCAAGTAATCGCAACTACAAGCGGAAGCCTTGGTATCCACGCAGGGATCTTCTCCTCAAGAGGAGGCCTTGGTTCATCTCCACAAGGGGAGGCCTTGATTCATCTCCATAGGAGGAAAGAGACACTTTGAGAAGAAGGAGCAAGGCTCTACTTTAGTTCTCAAATCATAGTCTGACCCGAGATCTAGTCCAAGGAGTGCTATTTATAGTCTAGATCCAAAACGTGGCGAAAGGATAAGGTTACACGGGCCTGCTGCCCGAACTGCTCCCGCACTGGCGGTAGTACCGCTGGCTCAGCCGGTGGTACCGCCGGTGCGGGCAGCCGTCGCTGCTTCCCACGCCCCCCGGTACCAACTGGTACCGCGGCGGCGGTAGCTGGAGGTACCGGAAGAAGGCCCCGAAGTGCCGTTTCGGCGGTAGCAGGGGCGGTAGCACCGCCGACGTGATGCGCGCCCATCTCACGTCCCCGGTACCGGTCGGTACCGCTGCCGGTGCCGCTAGCGGTACCGCCGGCGTGGGTTGTGTACTTGCTGACTGGGCCAGGGGCGGTAGTACCGCTTAACCCGGCGGTAGTACCGCCTCCTGGGGTTTCTTCTTTCTTCTTGTCTTCTTCTTCCTCATCATCTTGGCTCGATCCTTGTCCATCTTCCGCGCTTCCTTGGGAGTCTTCATAGGGGTCTTCAAGTCCATCATAGCTGAGCACACACAAGGTATCGGAATGAAGTAGCAAGCCATTCAAGGAAGTGTCAAGGTCACATATAGATAGGAGTGAATTCACCTTATCATGGATAGCTTTGACTCTTGCTCTTGTCATTGGTCCACTTGTTGTAGGAGCCGTAGGTTGGGCTACATCATCTCCCCCCCCTTGGAAAAGAGTCGTCCTCGACTCTTGGTCATCCTCATCGCTTGATGTTCCAAGGTATGGCGATAGGTCGGCGACGTTGAAGGTGTCATGGACCAAGTGTTTTGAGTTGGAGATGTCAATCTTGTAGGCATTGTCGTTGATGCGCTTGATAACCTTGAAAGGTCCGTCTCCACGAGGGTGAAGCTTGGACTTCCTTGCATCCGGAAAGCGATCTTTGCGAAGGTGTAGCCAAACAAGGCCTCCTTCTTCGAATATCATGACTCGCTTGTGTTTGTTCATCTTCGTAGCATGGTCTTTGTTGTGCTTCTCAAGCGTAGTTCTTGTTTCCTCATGGAGCTTCTTCATGTAAGCGGCTCGCTCGTCGAAGTCCATGTTAACTTGCTCACGGAGTGGAAGTGGTAGCATGTCGAGCGCGGTGTAGGGGTTGGAGCCATAGACGACCTCGAAGGGTGTTCTCTTTGTTGCGCGGTGAAGTGCTCGATTGTAGGCGAACTCGGCGTGTGGGATGCACTCTTCCCAATTCTTCAAGTTGGGCTTGATCAACACACGAAGGAGTGTAGATAGGCTTCGATTCACCACTTCGGTTTGGCCATCGGTTTGAGGATGGTATGCGGTGGAGAATAGTAGTTTGATTCCCATCTTGGCCATCAAAGTCTTCCAAAAATAGCTCACGAACTTGGCGTCACGATCCGACACAATGGTCTTTGGCACACCATGAAGACGGACGATTTCCCTGAAAAACAAAGTAGCAATGTGTGAAGCATCGTCGGTCTTGTTGCATGGTATAAAGTGTGCCATTTTAGAGAAGCGATCAATGACGACAAAGATGGAATCCTTGTTTGTTTTAGCGTGGGAGTCCTAGGACAAAATCCATAGCAATGTCGGACCATGGGTGATGTGGTATTGGCAAAGGTGTGTATAAGCCATGAGAGTTTAGAGTAGACTTAGCTTTGAGACATGTAGAACATAGTCGAACTAGTCGTTCCACGTCACGCTTCATTCGTGGCCAATAGTAGTTGGTGGAGAGCATGGCGTAGGTCTTGTCGCGGCCAAAGTGACCCATGAGTGTTCCTCCATGAGATTCCTTTAAAAGGACCAAACGAAGCGAAGACTCGGGTATACATAGTTTGTTAGCCTTAAACAAGAAACCTTTGTGCAAATAGAAATCACCAATTCCTTTGTGCTCCGAACATTGATCGAAAATGTCTCCAAAGAAAGCATCGGTAGCATACAACTCTTTAATCTCATCCAAACCCAAGACACTAATGTCAAGACGTGTAAGTAGGTTGGCCTTGCGGGATAGAGCATTCGCGACCACATTGTCTTTACCTTTCTTGTATTTGATTACAAAGTAAAAGACTCAATGAACTCAACCCACTTAGCATGTCTTTTGATTAAATTTGTTTGACTTTTCAAATATTTCAAGGATTCATGGTCGGAATGAATGACAAATTCCTTAGGACGAAGGTAATGTTGTCACACATCCAAAACACGAACCAAAGCAAATAACTCTTTGTCATAAATGGGGTAATTCAAGCGAGCTCCATCTAGTTTCTCACTATGGTATGCGATGGGTCTACCATTTTGCATAAGCACTCCACCAATGCCCAATCCACTTGCATCGCATTCAATCTCAAATTTCTTAGAAAAATCCGGAAGGGCAAGTAGTGGTGCTTCGGTTAATAACCGTTTGAGCTCATTGAAAGCAAAATCATGTGCATTGCCCCAAATGAAAGGTACATTCTTCTTTGTAAGTTCATGGAGGGGGCAAGCAATTGTGGAAAAATCCTTGATGAATCGGCGGTAAAATCCGGCAAAACCAAGAAAACGTCTCAACTCCTCAAGCGACATCGGAAAAGGCCAAGTCTGAATTGCTTGTATCTTTGCTTCATCGACTTCGACTCCATCCGAAGAAACAACAAAACCCAAGAAAACAAGTTTGTTGGTGGCAAAAGTGCACTTAGAAAGATTTGCATAAAGCTTTTCATTGCGAAGAACCAACAAAACTTGAGCAACATGAGAAGTGTGCTCTTCCAAAGATTTGCTATAATAAGGATGTCGTCAAAGTATACCACAACAAATTTCCCAATGAAAGGACGCAAAACATGATTCATGAGACGCATAAAAGTAGAAGGTGCATTGGAAAGACCAAATGGCATGACGAGCCATTCATAAAGACCAAGCTTTGTTTTAAATGCGGTCTTCCATTCATCACCTTCACACATCCTTATTTGATGATATCCACTTTTAAGATCAATTTTGGAGAATATAGCGGAACCACAAAGCTCATCAAGCATGTCATCATGTCGAGGGATAGGATGGCGATACCAAACGGTGATGGCGTTGATGGGGCGACAATCCATGCAAAGGCGAAGAGTGTTGTCGTGCTTGGGTACCAAGATGACGGGCACGGCGCACGGACTCAAGCTCTCGCGGATATGTCCCATGGCAAGAAGTTCTTGTATTTGCCGCTCGATCTCCTTTGTCTCTTCGGGGTTGGTGCGGTAAGGAGCGCGGTTTGGTAGCGGTGCGCCGGGAACAAGGTCGATGCGGTGCTCGATTCCGCGTAGAGGAGGTAGTCCCGGTGGCAGTCTTGAGGGAAGACATCTTCAAAGTCCTTCAAAAGAGACAACAAAGAAGGAGGAAGGTTTGTGAGAGTGTTAGTCATAGAAACTTCACCCTTGCATATGAGCACATAGTGGAGGGTGGATGGGTTCTCTCTCAACTCCCTTATCACTCTTTTGTGGCACATAGTGTAAGTTTTGTGGAACTCTCTTTGAAGTGTCACACTCATTTGGCTTGTGGCTCTCACTCACTTTATGGTGGGTCTCTCGCTCACCACTCATCTCACTAGACGAACGATCTTGTTGTGCCCTTGCAATAGTCTTGGCGTTGTCGGTGATGACTTGACTTGGTGTCATGGGACGAAGGACGAAGGTCTTGTCGTTGTTCTTGAAGCTATAGTAGTTTGTCCTTCCATCATGCATAGCATCCTTGTCAAATTGCCATGGACGCCCAAGGAGTAAGTGACAAACGTTCATAGGCACAACATCACAATCAACCGTATCTTCATAGGCTCCAATCTTGAAGGACACTTGCACCATGTGTTGAATCTTGACGGCTCCGGTATCACTCAACCATTGCACATGGTAGGGATGTGGGTGCTTCTTGAACTTCAAGTTGAGCTTATCACAAAGTTCTTTGCTCGCTAAGTTGTGGCAACTTCCACCATCTATGATGACCTTGACGGACTTTCCATTGACCCCCGCTCTAGTGTGAAACAAGTTGCATCTTTGGTCACACGTAGACGTAGGGCACACCAAGAAAGGACTCAAACCAAAGAGGAAATGCCAAAACGAACCGAGGAGAAAGAAAACTTTCTGCAAAAATTGGCCCTGGCGGTAGTACCGCTTAACCCGGCGGTAGTACCGCTGTTCTCCAATCTGCTCGAGTTTGACTCGATTTTGGGGTATTTGGGCTCCAAAACTTCCTCGAATCCGTGGGAAATTGGCAAAATTAAGGCTAGGGAACGCAAACAAGGGTGGATGGGGTCCTAAAGCAACAGATCCATGGACAAAAACTACCAAAAACGCAACGAATCGACAGATCGGCTCGAATCAAGGCAAGGCTATTTTTGGTGGAAATTTTCGAATTTCTCAAAAACAAAGAAAAATTTGGTGGATTTTGGTGGAAACACAAATCAAATCCGTGTCAACCTAGAGCTCTGATACCATATGATGTGGGTTGGTCCCGATTTTCACGGATTTGTGCGGAGGGAAAGATGAACACGAAGAACACGCGATGAACGAAGAACACAAAAGAGGGGAAATCAACACACAAGGGTAAATAGCAAGTAGCAACCCGGCAAGACTCGATTGGTAACAAATCCCCGTGGGCAGCCCCCAATCCTCCTCTCCCAAGCACACCTTACTCTTAGGATTGTTTGTCCAATTGGTTAATCCAACCAACCCAATCTAGCCACTCAAGGAGGGAATATTAGCAAGTAATCGCAACTACAAGCGGAAGCCTTGGTATCCACGCAGGGATCTTCTCCTCAAGAGGAGGCCTTGGTTCATCTCCACAAGGGGAGGCCTTGATTCATCTCCATAGGAGGAAAGAGACACTTTGAGAAGAAGGAGCAAGGCTCTACTTTAGTTCTCAAATCATAGTCTGACCCTAGATCTAGTCCAAGGAGTGCTATTTATAGTCTAGATCCAAAACGTGGCGAAAGGATAAGGTTACACGAGCCTGCTGCCCGAACTGCTCCCGCACAGCCAGCGGTACCGCCGGTGCGGGCAGCCGTCGCTGCTTCCCACGCCCCCGGTACCAACTGGTACCGCGGCGGCGGTAGCTGGAGGTACCGGAAGAAGGCCCCGAAGTGCCGTTTCGGCGGTAGCAGGGGCGGTAGCACCGCCGGCGTGATGCGCGCCCATCCCACGTCCCCGGTACCGGTCGGTACCGCTGCCGGTGCCGCTGGCGGTACCGCCGGCGTGGGTTGTGTACTTGCTGACTGGGCCAGGGGCGGTAGTACCGCTTAACCCGGCGGTAGTACCGCCTCCTGGGGTTTCTTCTTCCTTCTTGTCTTCTTCTTCCTCATCATCTTGGCTCGATCCTTGTCCATCTTCCGCGCTTCCTTGGGAGTCTTCATAGGGGTCTTCAAGTCCATCATAGCTGAGCACACACAAGGTATCGAAATGAAGTAGCAAGCCATTCAAGGAAGTGTCAAGGTCACATATAGATAGGAGTGAATTCACCTTATCATGGATAGCTTTGACTCTTGCTCTTGTCATTGGTCCACTTGTTGTAGGAGCCGTAAGTTGGGCTACATCAGATGGCCTCATATATCACACAACACATGGCTATGAAATGTCTCCATGGTATCAAGAACATGGCACTAGCAATGTGCTTGTACAAGGTACTAGATACAATGGAAGCTCTCATAACACTAAAATTGTGGCACACATTAATCATTGGCCAAAAAACAAACAAACATAGAATCACCTCATTAACAAGTAGAAGGGCCTCATATATGACAAGCACACACGTGTATTAAGAGACGTTACTACTGAATCAGGTAGTAATACAACCACTATCTTGTCATACACTGTCTGGTTCTATAGAATCACCTCTTCAACTGTTTTGTGCCACAATATTATCATCGACCATACGAACACATAAAACAAAGATGGAAGCCTTAGTTAGGTTGACACAACACAAGGCAGAGACAATTTTGCACCACGAGACTAGCCAACAAAATCAAATAGAGTACACAAATATTTCCATTTTTTGCACAACAACAAATATTAAAGGACACCTCTTGAATGTAAACCAGTATAATGCAAGCGTCATGCATCATAGCCAACACTAGGCAAAGGGACTGTCCACAGGAATCAAGTAGTCATACAAGCATTGTCTGTGTATAAACTACTTGATTTTATAGACAATCCCCTTGCATTCATCGTGGCCTAGTTTAATCATCGGCATGTCACAAAGAAAACATAGAACATCAGTATGGGATTAGATCTCAGCCTCAGTTACCCTAAGCACGCATAGTTCGTAGAGCTCGGCGTAGTGTACCAAAGACAACACACACATAAATTATACAAGGTCTTCGGTACAGTACCAATAAGCCCTAAGACACATCTGCCAAGGTATTCATCATCGGACCACATCCAAAAATACGAAGGAATACATACTAATCTTTGCCCAATCTCACCGAAACACAGAAAAACCCCAAATCCTAGACCAAATCAAGGAACATGAGCAACACATCAAACCCTAGAACATAGATCGAACCCTATAAACATGCAGATCTACCATGCATGTCACACTAAGCCGCTAAATCGAGTTCGATCTACAGATCTAAGCTACATACGGCGTATAAGGTGGTTAGAGATCATCTTACCGCCATGGATGAAGACCTTCAAAGAAGGCCGGGATGCAATGCGGTCGTCGCTGCCGATGAAGATCTTGTATGTTGAAGAGGAAGGGGCGATGGTCGGCCTTCGCCTACCCCTAAAGATGCTTGCGGCGGAGCACTGGACGTGCCGGCGGCATGGACGAGTGGAGACGAGAGAGAGACAAGCGAGTGGAGTGAGTGAGGAGAGTGAGTGGTGAGGGGATTTATGACGCGTGTTCCCGAAGGGTCTTCCTCCCCTTCTCCGCACGTGCACCCGTGTGTGACTTTTCACTAACCAGAGCCTAAGTCTGCGATAATGGCCAAATCGGCAGTTCCTCCAGCGCCTGACCCAAGTATGTTTTAAGGTTCGCACTATGCAAAAACGCGAGTCATCACATGAAACCAAACGGGGTAAAACTCGCATGGAAGAGGGCGAAACGAGTCCTCGCAGGCAACCAAACAGGAGTATCCGAGGCTGGTGTGGCAATTTTTGCAACAGTCGATGGTCTTCGTTTTATCTGCGTCAACTCCCCATAACAATCAACGTGTAGGAGTACATCGGTAAAGGTACAGACATACAGCCCCAAAAAAAAAATTTCATGTCTCTTTAACCGTGAGCTTCTTTGATTCCTAGTATAACATTATATTTCTAACTAGCAAATTGCCCGTGCGTTGCAACGGGGATATGCTATAATTGTCATATGAATTTAATTTCTTGTACCAGAAAATCATTCAACGAATGGCAAAAATATAGCTCTATGTGTCTAACTTGCAAGACTACAACATGCATAATCTGAATACGTTCATCTCCAACTTAAAATATGTACACTTGCAATTTCTAGAAATTGTAAATAGAAAATACAGAGCAAGCATATGTACATGATTTGACACATCAAATAAAAAGAGCACCCGTGCGTTGTTACGGCCGGAGTGAATAACAAACAACTATTGGTTGAAATCGATCGGATATTATCTCTTGGCATACATCGAAGATCTACAGCTACCAACTTCCTCTTTTGATTCGACATATGCAGGGTTCACCATTGCAATTTATTCTTTGCATGGTGTGTTGCGTCTAAACTCACGATTAGCTCTAATTTGCTCTATTCTAGCCTTTTTTCTACAAACTTCCTCTTCTGATTCGACATATGCAGGGTTCACCATCGCAATTGATTCTTTGCATGGTATGTTGCGTCTAAACTCATGATTAGCTATAATTTGCTCCATTCTAGCTTTTTTTTGTTCTGGCTGCATATTTGCATATTTCTGCTTTTCTCGCACGCATTTTTTTGTCTTTTGTTTAGGCTTTAAATCTGCATATTTCTTTCTCCCCCGTGTGCATTTTTTGTGCAACTGGGTTAAATCCTTAATTGTTTTGCTTTGCTGATAAGCTTCACGACGCCTTTTCAATTTTTCTTGTTTTTCTTCGTTGGTCATCCGTGCATACCTATCTCTATCTTTTTTCCTTCTTTGCTCCTTGACATCTATGATTAGGTTGTTTATATTGACTCCGCGTGGTGTGTATTCGATTTCGTGTTGTTGTTGGACTCCGATCCGGATTTTTTTCTTTGTTTTTGAACAAACTCAGATCCAAATTTCTATTGACGTAGGCACGTAGCAGCGATCGTTGTGGTTTTGGATGATTTGTATAGACGTAAAAGCGATCGCTGTCCGTTTTGATTGATTGACTGGGCCTACTAATAACGTACGAGACCCCTTGACTTATGAGTTTTTTTATTGCGCCTGTTATGACGAGCGAAAAGGTTGCTCGATGGGCCATGAGCCCATGACGATCTAGCGATATCGAGCGTGGCTTTGGGCCCATCGTGGCCGGAATTGGTTCCGATAAAGACGACCGATTAGAGTAGTACCATCGCCCGATTATTCTTTCTCTATTCTCCCCGCTATACGAATCCTGTAGCGAACCACGGGAGCTCACACGTACGACGTACCACCAGATGTACCACCAAACGGACGAAGGAAGAAACACTACTCGTATTATAGTAAAGAATTGCTGCGCGATATACTCCTGTTTGTGGTTAAAGACTAAGAGGGTCCTAGCTAGCTTCCACGTCTAGTTGAGCCGTATCATGTTGAGGAGCCGCAACAAGCTCAAACGAGTTAGCCATGAGACATCTGCGGACTCCATCTGTGCAGCACTGTCTGAAAGTTCAAGGTCAAGGTAAACATCGTTGCTCCGTGGCAGGTTGATGTAGTGCAGCTTCGACAGGTTGCCAAGCTGAGGGAACACCCCACCGGAAAACAGTAGTATCGAGGAGAGGTTATGATACCTCAGGCTCTTGAAAGAGCCCAAGAACTCAGGGAGAGGACCCAGCTGGAGTTCTTGCACACGGTGACCGAGGTGTCGTGGGGCCGTCGCCGGTGATGCCTGAAGGCCATCTCGCTTCCACGGAGCAAGAAGGCCCATGGGGTCGCCGGTGGTGATGCCTCGCTTGAACGCCAGTAGGCAGGAAATTCCGGCGCCGATGGCACGGCTGGCCGGCCGGGGAGGCGGCACTACGACGATGATGTTGGCGGCTATGACGACGATGAGAAGCACCAGCTTGGCTATGGGATCCATGGCTTTATCCATCTGACAGAGCATGAACCCTTGATTTTTATACTAGTAGCTGAGTAACTGGCATCACTGTAACACTTATTGCAGAGTGAGTGAAGCCGGTGGGTCGATCGCAGTGGTCGACGGTCGGAGTCTTTCTTCTCCGTCAACGGCAGTCGATCGTGCTGCACGTCACGCATGTGGAGACTCCGGTCGGACCGTCGGAGTAGTTTAAATGGCTACGCACGGCATGCCGCGCGTATCCGAGACGTCCGGTTTCCCAGCTAGCTATCGGTTCCATCGATTGCCTACAGGCTAAGGCGGTCGTGTAATTTAACTGCAGCAGAGCTTACGTACGCTACGATAGGTCATCACACAGTCACTAGCGCGCGTCAACAGTTTTTCCACACGTATGAAAAGTTACGACCTGACGATGATGGTCAGCCACCCCGGGCGAAACTTCTTCTTCTTCTTCTTCCCACCTCCCGCTTCGGACAGGCCCTCCCACGACAACGTCACGGAAAAGTATGCCACGTCAGCAACTTTTCAGGTGTCATTGATTCTTTAGAACTCATTTGACACCCATGATTTCATTTCACTTCCGCTAAATGAAATGAAACGACAACGGTGCCATCGTTTCATTTCATTTAGGGGGGGAGGGCATTTCATTCCTTCTCAGGTGTCATTGATTCTTTAGAACTCATTTGACACCCATGATTTCATTTCACTTCCGCTAAATGAAATGAAACGACAACGGTGCCATCGTTTCATTTCATTTGGGCTAGGGACATGAATTGACTTAAACATAACAAGACATTCACTGAAATTCCAATTGAAATGACGTTCCCAATTTCATGATAGGCAAACACGTTAGGTATGAACTCTCGATTAAATTTCATGATTTCAGCCCGAAATGATGGCTGCCAAACAAACTCTTAAGTGAATTTCCGGCCTATCGGGAAGGACTTGAGGAAGCAAAATCATGCGGTATTGTGAAGGTTCATCTCTAGGTAAACCGTCAAGAGATTGAACTGATATGCATGATGTGCGTTATGTCAAGAGAATTCATATTCCCAGGGAACTTTAAGATTTACACAAATCTTTTGAGGAATTCAAATCACTAGTGTTAAGAGAAAAGAAGGTTTTTGTGCGCATATGCCAAACATGTTCAGTAGACTGTTTAGTCGTTTTGATGTCGAATCCGATTTTTATGACTGAGGTTGTCCAGTAAGATAGAACTTTTATTCCCGTTTAATAAAACATGAGATTGAGATTAAAAAGGGTAAAGTGACACTTATTGTATTTTGAAACAGATATTGCGGTATGTTTGGATTGTGACCATAGTTGTCGGCCTTTCATGCCAACGCTCCACTAACAACTCTAATTCATTTTCCTAACTAAGTTGGCCAACTTATGGGCAAGAAAAACTTGAACCAAAATTTTGGTAAGGTTGCTTGGACAAAGATCAAACATACCCGCCTGCTCATCTAGACATCTACGCTAGACTAGATCAAACCGAATAAAAAAAGACCAGCTAGTTCTAGAAAATGCTAACACAATCCATTGAGAACCTGAAAAATATTTGCTAATACGTTTATTCATGTCCTATACAAAAATACAACATATGAATGGACTCTCCTAGTTTTACGTGATGCATGTTGACATATGTTTGGATAAATGTCTATAGTTTATCATTTTATAGTATTATTTACACATAATTTGTTTCTTTTTTCTAAACATCTCACATACAAAACCACTATTAGCAAAAAACAGTGCAGTGCTTAGGACCAAAACAATAAATCCAATTTAAGAGTGACCTTTTACTGTTTCTTCATTTATCTATTTTTTCTTGAGGAAAATGGTCCTCCTTGTTCCAATTTATTTTTTTATTTCAAAAAACACAAAACAGAGAGCATCACATAGACAGAAAATGGTCTACACACCCTTGCATTGACCGACTCGTATGCGCAACGAAAAAAGAGAATACTCAAGAGGACATGGGGGATGTCAACAGTAGACTTGATCAGTATTCAAAAGTATTTTGAAATTTTTTCAAGTCATATCCCGTCCGTCATGATTATTTTTAAATTTCAACGGGAAAAATTCAACTCTAAAAATGGTGACAAAAACTTTTTTTATCAAAATTCTGAAACTAGTTTTCTACACCAAAAATCCGTCCTATACTAGGAAAACAAGCTAAAATGGGTATATACAGCTTACATCGATGTACATTGCTATGATGTGTAGGTACCATTATGACTAGTAAATCGTCTCTCTCACATACAATAGTCATACACATCCCCATGCGACTCAACTTAATGGGGATGCACATGATTCCTACGCTCGAAGGGCTTGCGGATGATGAAAAATCTAGAAAAATACATATTGGACAAAACAACTAGATTATGAACCACTTTCACTATTTCATTTCGTATGGTGAGATCTTCAAAACAAGACTACATTTTGATACATATTTTTAGGGATATTCCTTTACATCGTATTTTTTTTGAGAAGGGAAGTATGACCCCATTTTCAATTTTCGTGTGTGTGTGTTTCAATTAGATCTGCTTTACGCGTAGGGCAGAATTGTATGATGCATATGTTGTGAGTTGGCACATCAGGTAGCGCAATATCCCGACTCTTACCTTCAGCAAATGAATAATTCTAGCTGCATACATGTTAGTTGCAATATTTATAGAATAATTGATTAAAAAACACGATGTGACTCAGTCCACGTCATTTTTAATAAGCAAGGCTTTCCTTTTGTTTAAAATAAGAAAAAATTATATTTTCACCCCCAAATATTTTTTAGAAGAAGCAGAACAATAACCCCTGAAGTGAAGTTTAGTCTAATTTACACCTCTCAATGTATAATACCTTAGGCTGTTTCGAACTGATCTAACCAATATTTAGGTGATTTTGAGTCAAGTAAGCGTGACACCACCTTTCATTCAACTCACACTGATTTTTTTTTGCAGACAATTCAACTCACATTGATAGCAAAGATAACGCGGCTTCTCAAAATACAAAAGCATAAATAATGCGCAATTTATTGGGCTCAGCCGGGCAGCAAAAGGCCCAAACTCTCTGCGGCCAGACTCATCTTCGTCGATCTTTTTCCTCTAAAGTATCTTTTTCTTGAATATAGTCACCTCTCTTCCTAGAGAAAAAAAAAAAAGGAGAAGAAACTTCGTAATCGTCGGCCACCACTAAAGGCAATGGCGGCGGAGGCGGAGGAGGAGGTCCGGCTGGAGGTGGAGGCGATGGCGGCGATGTACGGAGAAGACTGCCGCGTGGTCCTCGACTTCCCTCCCCACCTTGTCGTCCACGTCCGCCCCAATACCGCCGACGACTCCTCGCAGCAGGTTCGCTTTCCCCCATCCCCTCCACACGCTTCACGGCATCCGGTCCCTCCCGATTGGACTGTTCTGTTTTGCGATTAATGAGAGTCTTTGGGAAGTTGATTGATTGACAAGCCGCTGAGTGAATGAGTGCGGGACTAGTCAGCTGTGGTATATTGGTGATGGTGCTGCTCCTGCTTCCGAACCCTAACATTTAGTAGCTTGGGCCTTTTCTCTGTTTGTTAAGGTAGTTCTCTAGGGATGGTTAATTCTTGCATATTAGCAGGTAAAATAGAAGTATATATGCTTAGGTTCTGAGTTGTGATTTTCATTTTTGTCTAACTTATGAAGAATAAAGCTTTGTCACGATCGAAAAGCCCATGTTTTTATGTAGAAAAATGAATCCAGAGGGCTGAAATAAAAATTAAGAGCCACTGTGCCCAAGTTAGATGTGCTTTGTACTCTAGATCTTGTTTCCCTAAGTGTTAAGTTTCTATCATGGTTCTTTGTTTTTACTTTCTAGGAGTAGTAGTATCAATGCAGCAAGTAGAACTTTTGCTGTTCTGTACAGCTCAAGTTAGATAAATATTTTACTTCACATTTTTACATGTGGGCTAGATACCTAGGTGAACACAAGAGAATTTAGTTAACATGAAAATTTCTTTCCCTTCCATTTGAACTATAAATTGTTTACTTTGGTAACCTAGAACCATCTATGCCTTGCATTTTATCTGCGTAGTACAAAGCAAAGATATATGCAACTCAAACCAGAGAAAAACATACATTTTGCACTGTAGGTAAAAATGATTTATCAGTTCAATGTTAACATTTTTTGCATGTAATCCATCATATTTTTTTCTATAATCTGGTAGTGTTGCAAGTACAAAATAAACTACTTAATGATATTTGCTCTTATTCTATCCAGTAATAATTATTTGAGCCAACAACCAATGGTACCGTTGTAGTAGTAGATCGATGTTGATATGGGCATTTGTAGTATAGTTTGGCAATTGGCATATAGTACAAAATTAACTGCAAGGCACACCTACCTGACTGCCACCTTGGTGCTGGATATATTGGTTGTGTCGTAGAATGGGTATTTTCTGGGAGGCCATAGTTGAGGCGATTAAGCAAGGGGATTAATGTAGGTAGGCCTAATGGGAGAAGGAAGGTAAGTTGAGAGGAGGAGGAAGGGAATGCAATCCTGTGGGTGGTGAAGGCCAAAGGAAGGTGCACAGAAAGTTGTGGTCCTGTTGATGAGAAAAATATTTTCATCTCTGCGAGCAACAGTCAAGTCACAAAAAGTCTACATTTGTCCTCATATGTAGGAACATTTAGAATTAAACTTCTTTGAAATGAGAGCCAGTAATTGTCAGCATGTCCTGTGCAAGGATTAAAGACATTAGATAAATGCTGTTGAGTTTGCGTTTTCCATAAGCTTTGAAGTGTCGTAATTCTAAATTGTAGCATTACTTTGGTTGCATTGTAAACTTTTTTGCATTGGAAGTTATGGAGAATGTAATTTTGTTTTCTTGTTCTTTAATAATGAAATAGTTCAATCCGCTGGTCAAAAATAAATAAATAGTTCAATCCTCATGGCACCCCAGATTTTCTCTTGCTTCTATTAAAAGGAGTTATGCATATTATTAGTATCTTAATGGCCACTTTCTCCTTTTCAGTTTGTGGAACTATTTCTTGGAATGGAAGCATCTTCCCAGGTATGGACCAGTATGCCTTAGCCTTACCACCTTTTGAGTTTCTGATCCATCTCCCTTCAATTTCTATTTACTTTAATTTCATGGAGAACTCTTGGTGTTGTGGAACAAATTCAGTTCAACCGATTAACCTGCAAACATAAAATTTGACTTTTTCTTGATGCGAGAAATCTGCATAGTTTTTATTTCCATAATGTCTTTTAGAACCTGATCCACTATTACCTTATTGTTGATCTACTTGGAGTTAAGTTGGTTGTCATTTGAAATAATGCCATGTTTGTGCTAATTGATTTTGTACACTGAAGGCACATATTTTATAATTGTCGAGCACACAAAAACTCCCACCGCGACAATTAAAACGGCGGAGGGAGTCCTAGAGTTCTTCTTGCGACTGTTTTTGAAACTGTTTCTTCTTGAGAATAATGCCATCTCTTTACCGAAACGGTTCACCATTGAATGTGTTGGAAGCAGTAAGCCACTAATGGTTTCATTACATCACATTGAAGCCATGTTCTAGCTTGTGCTATCTAAGTTCAGAAGGTGGTGTAATGGGAAAGATTAGCACTTCTTAGTGCAGAAAAAATTCCATTTCTGTTACTTTTTTCTGGTTACATTTTACATACTCACCGACTAAACCTTTGAAATCGCAAAGTTCCATAATATGGCTGAATGCCTGGATCTTGATATCTAGCATGCTATAAATTTTAGACCATGGTATCATTTTTATGCTGCTACTCTTCTCCTAGAAATATATCTCCCTAGCAAATTCACTTTATACATTATGGTTCATAGCTGGTTATGTATTGCCTCAGTTCTAATGCATTTCATTTTTGCGGCATTTTACTTGCAGTATCCAAAAGAACCACCTCATGTTTATGCTGTGGAAAGTAAGGGCCTTGATGAGAATAGACAAGCATATCTTATTAGCAGCATCCAGAACAAGGCAAAAGAGCTATGCGACTACCCAATGCTTGTGACTCTGTGTGAGGTATTCCTTGTCTTTTGCTTTATGTACAGTAGAGAACAACAGTTGTTCCATACCGTAGTGTTCAAAGGATTTTCATACTTGCATATTAGTTCAAGAGTTGAAACATTCAATTGTTGCATGTTTTTTGGAGTGTTCAATGCACTATAATCATAGTATTATATTTAGTTCACTTGATTTCTTACTCAATAATCATATCGTAAAGGTAGGGGGTAACATGCAGGCTGTCAAAATAATATTGCTTCTTTGCAAACTATGAAGTGTGGTGTCTTTAGGAAGTGCCAGATGTTATTTGTAGCTCGAGGATTGCAAAACTTACAGATTTTATTAGATTTAATTGTGGTAAGTGACATATAAATTTGTACTACACCTACACATACGAATCCTGTTCTGAAAAACTGTCCATAGTATAATGGTTGTTGTGAATCTGATAATGGTTCTGTTTTGTCACACGATCTAAGTAGCTTCACGATTCACGTGCAGGAAGCTGGAGATATCCTCTCGAATATGAACCATCCAGCTGGCGATTGTCCACTGTGTCTATATCCTTTAGTCCCAGAGGATAAGGATGAGCCTTCTTTGCCATTCATGAAGTTGATGTCATGCTACCACTGCTTCCACAGGTTGATGTCATCTCCTTCTCTACAAACATATGCACATAGCTTATTCTCTCTAGTGGTTGCTTAATATTTTGCCACTGCAGTGACTGCATTATGAGATGGTGGGGATGGCTCCAACATGACGATGATGATGCCAATTCTAAGAAGAGTGGTACAGTGGTAACTGGAGGTGCGAGAAATTTGTGCCTTTTCGTTGTTGTATATATTCCCTTAAACAAGTTTCATGCAGTTTAAAATTAGAACTCCTAAAGTATCAGTTTGACTGGTGAGTAATATTTGATTTCACGAGTTATTGAGTTGTTCATTCACTTGTTTCTTGTGGAAAATCAATTGTGTGCTGTGTCTTGTGAATTGCACTAAGGTTCTTATTTGTGGTTCGAAATATGGATAATTACACTCTGGTAGCATTATGTTACTATGCTTCTGGCAAGCTAGATCACTCCTCTGACCAAATGTATGGACAACGAGGCCACCTTCACAGCCTTCTTAAAAGTGATGCAGCATATTAGTGTTCTTTTAGGCTCAAAACTTCACAACCTTCTTAAAAATGATGCAGCATATTGTTGTTCTTTTAGGACTCGAAAGGAACTTACTATTGTAGTGCAGCAGATGAACACTATAAATGAACTAGCTATTAGTAGTGATGCAAGTTCTTAAGTTGCACACTGCTCAGTAAACTATCTTAATTGCGGCATATAATGGGCTGTTGTGTTTGACATAGATGTACCTTTATGCTGTTTCCAGAAATGCTATCATTTTTAGCACCTCTAGATTTCATTTATTATTTACACAAACTGAAACTGTTTCAGAAGTCATTATCAACCTTCTCCCCACAAAGGGAGGTGAACTTGAACGCTGGCTGATTTGTTTCTGGAAAACATGTAAACTTTTGGTTCAAATTGACGCTTCACACATGTTGCAATTAAGACAACGTTGTTATTATTTTGAAGGTCACAAATGCAGTCTGGACTTCCAACACTTGCCTTACATTCCTGATCCTTATTTATTGATGAAAATGTTAAATGGCATCAAGTCACCAATTATAGACAATGTAATTTTGTATACACATGTTAATATTTTATCCATATATGTCACTTATGGGTTATCTTGTCTGTTGCTACTTGTTATTGATTCTTTTGAAGGATTAGATTTGTCCAGCTCAGACAAGCTAAATCATCACAAAGGATTTTGCCCAGTTTGCCGTAAAGTGTTTGATGAGAAGGATATCGAGCATGTTCGTGATCTATTGGATGCAAACACTACTCAACTGATGGTATGTATTGTATGTGATTCAAATACAAGTAAAACATCTTAACATTTCCGCGTCGGCAGTTTCTGATTAGAGACCAAATCCCTTGCCATCCATAATATTTGCACCCTTGCTGTGGAATTCCTTACTGTTAGCAAACAAATCATATGTAGTTTAATTTAGTTGAGAAACTTCTTACAGTTACCCTGTTATGATTCTCAATCCGTTCATGTATTTCAAATAGTTCACCCTTTAGAGATAATGCTACACCTCAGTGGAATCCGTTAAGATTGTTTTTTTATTCATCACCTGTAGGCGTCTTTAACATTTGACCTGGGAGATGATGATAAAGAGTTGCTCCATTCCGAGGCAGAGAACAAGAGGAGAGAAAAATTTGGATCATTGTTTAATCTGCAACAAGAACGGAATGGTTTGATTGAACCGAAGAAAGACCTTGCCATACAGCCCGGAATGTATGTCTCTCTTCCTCCTAGCGAGCCAATCACAAGTGCAGGAGACGGCCCCAATTCTTGCGAAGCAACCACAACTTCAACTTCAGAAACAGATCCACACAGCATGGCAAACAACGCCGGTGGCAGCAAGAAGCAAAACAGTTCAGGCCCTCGAAGGAGAAACCGAGCTTACGCTCCCAAAAGACATCCTCAGGGTCAAGCTGCGGGGCAACAGTGGCAGAGAAGTCAACCTGCTAGGGAACATTCGCAGAGAGGTCAACCCGCTAGGGAACAGTGGCAGAAGAAAGATGCAGACACTTCGCATCAATAGCATTTTTTTTTTGCATCGCAAGAAAATTCTCTGTTTTATCGGCCATGTATATTGATGGAGTGCCGCGGTCACAAACAAACGGGTGCAACTCACAAGAATGCAGAGTGAACGATACTGGGGTTCATGTCACTGTGTAAGAAAGCTACATTCTGTCATGAACACGCTCCATTTTCACTATCATTATATAATCATACCGCTAACCTATTCGACAACCTGTTTGCCTAAGCCATGGAACAGCTTAATAGAAAAGTATCTGGCATGCTTTAATCGATTTATACTGAGTATCCTACTGAGTATCCTGTTTGTAACATGGGACTCTTCTTGTTCTCTGCTGGAGTTTAAATTTTTCCTGTGAAATCCCTGGAAACTGGCTTACTGTTGCGTCCTACAAATTGTGGTAGAAAGTGCGAGGAAACAAAATTGTTGTTTCTATCCTGCTCTGCTCACCCTTCACCATATATATAGATGGACGCTCGCTCCATCCCCATGAATCGATGTTCATTGTGTGTGTGCCCTCATTACACATTCAGTTCATAAAAAAAGGTGACTTGGGATTTAGACAGACACCAAGCAGTTTATTTAGAAAAAATCGGTTCACACATTCAGTTCATGGAATCAGCACCTGGTAGCCATCTGGTCTCGGTTCACACATTCAGTTCATGGAATCTCGTTCTTCGATAAAGAGATTTTATTACTTAAGAGTATTAAGCATTACACCCGGTCTCTGCATAACTAGGATGCACATAACCCCGACAAGTTCCAAAGTTCCGTAGCAAGCGAAAATAATAAAAAGGCGAATTACATATCATGATGAGAAATTGTAAAGACGCCTATGATGGTGGAGGGTCGATCCGTAAATTATGTGGCCATCCATGCTGGGAGAATAACTCCCTCGCCGCAGCCTCCAAACGCGACGACACCTCCAAAAGCAGCTCTCGGTGATCCACACGCTGCAGGGCCGACCATGAACGGAGCGTAGCTGCAGGGCCGACCATGGAATCTCGTAATTTTGAATTGTCAACACAAAATGAACTGGAGCTAAGAAACCAGAATAGCCGGGGTTAATCACGACCCACGAGTACAAACCAAATAATGGCTACATGCATGGGACAAAGTTAATATTACAATTTAAAAAAAAGGATAATACACAGACTAGCACATCATCTTCATTTATTCATAGATGGCATGCGTAGATAGACCGGTACCAGCGACAGATTGAAATTATTAAATTAATTTTAACTTGCAGTTGCCTTACTTCTTATCTTCCACAAGTAACAACCACAAACTCATAAGCTTCACAATACAGCCTGTCCAAGACGCGGAAGTAAGCATCCCTCCACACCCTCTTGAACAGCAGAGCACAGAAGACGACCCAAAGTCCAGTCACAAACCCAGACGTAAGCCCAAAGTAGAAGAACGTGGCTGGATCATAATCATTTTCACCACTTCTCTGCCGATCTCCATGCTGTGCCACGAAGTTACCCGAGCACTTCCTTCCAAGAGGAGCTCCGCAGAGACCAATGTTGCCATTGTACATGGTGGGGTTCTCGCTGTAGAGGGTGTCGAGCTGACGCCCTGCTGGAACAGGCCCTGTGAGACTGTTAAATGACAAGTCCAAGATGCTTAAATATGTCAAATGTGATAAGCTCGGCGGGATTTCACCCAAAAGATTGTTCCTCGAGAGGTCGAGCGATTCCAGTGATTCTATATCCCCGATCTTCAGGGGAATGTTTCCGCTCAGGCAATTCCATGACAAATTCAGATTCACCAGTCCGTGAAGAGAAGTTATCTCGTCTGGGATTCCGCCGGTTAGGTGGTTGAGTGATAGGTCGATGTAGAGGACCTCGAAGATTCCGGCACCGTACTCAAGTTCTTGGCGCTTCATCACCACCTTCCAAATTTCTCTGAACTTACCTTCACGTCCCGTGTACCATACGAACATGTCGACTCCGGGTTTGCTTGAGCATTTCTGGGTCATAGCTGTTAAGTTCGACAAAGACCGGGGTATATCTCCAGAGATATGATTTCCCGCCAAATTGAGATGGCAAAGGAGGTTGAGATTTGTGATGGTCACGGGGATATCTCCGTAGAACATGTTGTGACTTAGCTGCAGAACTCGCAAGAACACCAGTTCTCCAATCCACAACGGCAACGTTCCGCTCAAACTGTTCCATGAGAGATCCAGAAAAACCAAACTCGGGTAGGTTCGAAGGGATGATGGGAACTTGCCAGAGAAGCTGTTGTTACTCAAAAGAAGAAAGATCATGTTTGGCATGCGAGAACACTGAGGAAGTTCTCCATCCATAAGATTGTTGGATAAATCCAAGACAATTAGGATCTGCAACTCGCAGATAGATTCAGGAATATGACCAGTGAAGTTATTGGAGGACATTATCAGTGCTAGTAACTCTCGAGCTCGGTACTCGGATGGTAGAGGCCCTGATAAGGAATTATGCGACAAATCGATGTGCTTTAAGCTCTCTAGAGAAACGAAATATTCCTGTCTGATCACACCGTGTAGGTTATTGTAGCTCAGGTCGAGAATGGTGAGATTACTGAACACACTGATCTTTGTTGGCACTTGTCCAGTAAGATGGTTGTTAGAAAGGACAAGATCCTCTAAATCTGCGCAATTACCTACCCCTGGTGGTATAGTTCCATTGAGGTGGTTGTAAGAGAGGTCAAGGTGCACCAAGTTAGTGCAATTCCCAATCCCTTGTGGTATAGCTCCAGTAAGATGGTTGCTAGAAAGGTCAAGGTTTCTCAGATCAGTGCAGTCACCTATCGCTGCCGGTATAGCTCCAGTGATGTTGTTGTTAGAAAGGGAGAGGCTGGATAAGCTGGTCAAGTGCCTCATCGCGTTTGGCAGCCTTCCAGCCATAAAGTTGTCACTCAATCTCAGCTCTAGCAACTTGTTGGATGTGCACGCTGGCAAATTCTCCAAGAACTCTGTTATATTTCCAGAGGAAAGGCTTCTGTCAAGCCACAACAGTTCCAACTCGCAAAGATTCCTCAAATCTGCAGCGATCGTGGCCGCGTTACCATTCTCTGAGAAATCTAGCTCTTGGAGCGCCGTCATACTTCCTAGTGCATCAGGGAACGGACCATACAGATAGGTGCTGTAAAGACTGAGATGCTTCAAGCTCGTCACGTTCCAAAACCAACTGGTTGCAATGGGATGATCAAAGTGATTGCTGGAAAGGTCAAGGTAGTGAAGGTTCGTGAGGTTTAGGTGTTTGAGTGACTGGTTTGCGCCTGGAAGCGAGCAACCGGGAAGGTAGAGGGCCTCCAAAGATGGAAGCATGTTCATCACAAGAGGCCAATCGGCGACCGTGCTGAGATTCACCGAGCTCATGTCGAGATGCACAAGCAGAGGCAGACGAGCTAGCCACGAGACGTCTGTGGAGTAGATGCCATGCATGCTGGTGGTGTCAAGAGAAGAATCGAGGCGCGAGAAGGAGAGGTATTCCAGCTTGGAAAGGTTCCCGAGCTGAGGAGGTAGAGAACCAGAGAAGGGCATATCGCTGAGATCAAGGTGTCTCAAGTTCCTGAGTGAACCCAAGAAGTCTGGGACTCGCCCATCAGCTGCTGGTCCCTGCAGGAACGTGTAGCTGAGGTCGAGGTACTCCAGGTGTTCAAGAGAAAGCAGGGAAGGACTTATCTGGCCGGCCAAATATGTTTGGCTGAGATCGAGCTCGACGACATGGCCAGTCACGTTGCTGCTACAGGCGACGCCTATCCAGCTGCAGCAATCGTCCTCTTGCCACGAGGCGAGCACGTCGTAGGTGTCGTTGATGCCTTGCTTGAAGGCCAGCAAGGCGTCCCTCTCGTGCGGCGGGCAGGAGGCCCGGTGGAGCTGCGCCGCGTCGGCCGGGACGAGGAAGAGGAAGGTTCGGACGGCGGTGGCCATTAGGAGGAGCGAGGCGAGCTTAGCAGCCGAGCGACACATTGAGACCGATGGGTATGTGCAGCAACAGGTTCAGAGGGCGTTTGCTCTGTTTCGAGCGGCTCTGCAACTTAATTGAGACTTTGAGAGGTAGGGCCCTGAAGTGCATGATAACGTATCAAATCCTTCAGGAATAATTGAGAGAGCGACCGATGCATTGTGTCAAGGGCTCAAGGCCGTCGGTCGTCAAGTTGATCTCGTGTTGCCTGTCGTGGCTGCTATGTGACGAAGTAACTCGTTGCCAGCAGATGCCCGGTAGAGATATTCAGACATGTACATCTTGCGATCTACAGGCGAGCTGCTGTTTGTTTATTCTGCTCTACTTGCCGGTTTTCAGCTCTTTTGTCTGGCGTGACTGAGATTAGCCTTAGTTGACACATTATGTTGGGTTGTATGTGTGTGTTAAGCCCATTGCAGTGTATAAGAGCAACTCCAACCCCCCCCCCCCCCCCCCCCCCTCACCAAACCGGACACCAAACGTGTCTGTTTTGATCCGTTCCGCGGACACAAAATAGCCCCTCGTCCGTTTGGGGTGGGGGTTTAACCCAACGGCCCTGCGCATAATTTGCCCTTCTTCAGGCTGGCCATTTCTTTTGCAATTTTGCCCCAATTTCACACAAATTTATAAAGAATTATCAAATAAGTAGCAAATAAATAGTCCAAAGAGAAGATGTTGTCCAAGGCTGGGAAGGAGGTGTTGGTTAAAGCGGTGGCCCAAGCTATACCAACTTATGTGATGTCCTGTTTCTATCTCACTAAAATCTTTTGCGATGAGTTGAGCAAGATGATCGCTAGGTATTGGTGGAGCTAGCAGGATAAAGAGAATAAAATTCATTGGATCAGTTGGCCAAAGCTAATTATGCCAAAAGGAAAAGGGGGTTTAGGTTTCCGTGATCTTCATAGCTTCAATCTTGCAATGCTCTCTCGACAAGCATGGAGGTTAGTACAATTTCTAGAGAGCCTTTGTGCTCAGGTGTTGCACGCTCGATACTACCCGGAGGGAGATGTCTTGGAAGCAAAGGCGGAGAACGGAATTTCATATGCATGGAGAAGCATTTTGCATGGCATTGACCTGCTTAACCAGGGAGTTATTTGGAGAATTGGAGACGGCAAAAACGTAAGAATTTGGGATGATCCGTGGATTCCCAAATTATGGTGTAGAAAGATTTCAACCCCTCGCAATAATAGCCTACTCACAAAAGTAAGTGAACTGATCAGCCCAATTACGGGACAGTGGGATGTACAGTTTGTTAATGAAACTTTTACGCTGGGTGATGCCGAACTAATCCTAAAGATGCCATTACGGGACGGAGCTGATGATTTTCGTGCATGGCATTTTGATTCGAAAGGTTTGCACTCGGTCAAGCAAGCATATAAGTTACATAGAGATATTGTGGCCAGAGATAATGGACAAGCTGGTGGATCAAATTCAGATATTGTGGAGTCATTGGGTGGTAATGGGGACCAGCGTTGGCTGCGCCTCTGGCAATTGCCATGTCCAAACAAGCTGCGAATGTTTGCTTGGAGGCTCGCCCATAATTCTCTTGCTGTAAGATCGAATCTAACCCGCAGAGGTATGGTTCTCGAAGATACAACATGTCTGTTCTGCCAGAATTCAGTTGAAGACAGATGTCACTTGTTTCTGAAGTGTAAGGCAGTAAAAGAGCTCTGGAGAGAAATGGAGATGTTGGAAACTAGGAGCAAACTGATAGAATGTGAGGGTGTATAGGGAGTTCTTGATGAGGTCTGGACTCTTGATGAAATCGAACGTGTAAAAATCATTGCAATGTGGTGGACCTGGTGGAACCAGAGGAACAACGTACGTGAAGGCCAGGCGAGGCTGACGGTAGTAGAGCTCGGCCGTCGTATTCGGACCCTTGTTGCTGATAGCTTACAATTCTGCAAGCATGTTCGACAAGGTAATCAGCATGTACCTGGTAGCTGGCAGCCACCTGGAGCTGATATAATAAAGTTTAATTTTGATGGAGCTTTTCAACCGGAAGACCAATATGGAGGCTGGGGTGTTGTAGCGAGAGATGCAGATGGAGTAGTTGTTTCAGCTGCAGCGGGCAAAACAGAGGGCATTTATGATCCGGTCATGGCTGAACTCAAGGCACTTGAAGCTGCTATTGATCTGGCATCAAGAATGGGGGTGATACGTGTGATCTTGAAACTGATGCTCAACTACTAATGTTTGCCATGAATAGTTCGGCTGTGGACTTTTCTCCTACAACACCTATCATTGAGGATCTGAAGAACCAATGTTGCACATGGTTTTCTAAGTGCTCTATTGTCTACTGTAAAAGAGAATTGAATGGTGTAGCTCATGCATTAGCTAAATTAGGTGCTCAATGTACACCCGGTATGATGAATTTGTGGGAAAATGACATCCCAGCGAATATCGCTGTGCTTGTAAAGGGCGATTTGCCCAACTGTGATCAGTAATAAGTTTATGCTATTGTCAAAAAAACCTACATGTGTACCAAAGACTCCCTCCACACTAAGAACAAACTAGTTAGCTGTTGCAACAGTTTCAGCTAGCTGTGGGCTTATGATTTAGCTTCATATATATGCTTGTACGGGTATGCACCACATGGTTGTTCATGAACAAACTCTTGTCAGGCAACTTCTGCTTGTTCAGCTTCATATGCTTCCTTAGCCTCCTCGATCAATGATTTCAACAGTTTTAATTTCTCAATCCTAACTTTACGAGCATACATCATATGGTTGTAGATTCCCACGCAAGAATCCGTATGCAACACATTTTCATATAATGGTGCATCAGTCACCAACTTTGATAGCATGTGTTTTGGAATCATCTGAAACAGACATGATTTGGACATTTAAGTAGTGATAAGTTCCCAACAAATGCACAATATGCAGCTCGGAACACACTGACTAGCCCGTAGAACTGACCTCATAATAATTGTCACCTTGTTCAGGCCAACATATAATCTTCACAGCTGTTGCAATTTTCAGTAAGCTCCAATCCTCACAGCTGATGCCAGATAAATTCTTGATGTGGTCAGCTGCCTTGCGCAAGGCTACAGAATTGTCCTCCTCAATAGAATCACACTCGAAAAACAAGAATGCAGCAGTCCGAATAATTTTATCATTTACCTGGATACAAACAGGGTTGCTTCATCATTAAAGCAGATGCAATTTTCTATAGAAGCTGCACCCAAAACTTGGGTTTGTGAAAATGAAAGATTCTAAAATGCACAACAAACAAGCCATCATACAGTGTTGCATCAAATGGAAGGGAGCTATGAAGCAAAAGACATGGCAACTAGTTAACTCACCATCTCTGGTTTGACATTACAGTCGTAACGACTCAAGAAATTTTGCAGTCCTTGACTCAACAGGAGGCAGTCCTCTTCAGTCAGATGTGATTTTTCTCCAGGCACGGAACTTGGCATTAATCTCTGTATTCGCCACATTATTTCCATCACCAATGGACCATACAGGCAGGGTATACGCTGAAATAAGGCACAAAAGAAATGGTGATCAAAATTGTTCAAAGAAATAGGAAAACCAGGAGCTTATACTCACCAATCTATCTTCGATGATTTTTTTATATTCAGGCTTTCCAATAGCCAGTTTCGGCCCAGGGCAGTGCCACTTCATGATCATCTCAACAAGTCTTCCGTTAACACCAGTATTTTCATTAATGGCGCTGGACTTGTCCTCAAAAGTTTGAAACTGATTCAGCGAAATAATCTGGCAAAGAAATAAACAAGAATGGGTATGTTCAGGGGCAAGAAGAAACAATTACTCAAATATGAATCACTTTGATGTAGAGGCTGGGGCCAGCCCCCATTTCGGAGAGGGTGACTGACGAGGGGTACACTCATCAATTCCCATGGTTAAGGACCTAGGGTTGAGATTATGGGGAGAGAACGTGGTAGTACTGGTAGTTTCGTCGGCTGACAAGCAGAGGCAAAGATTTACCCAGGTTTAGGCCCCTCGGGTGGAGGTAAAGACTCTACTTCCTGCTTGTCTGGTATTGATTTTGTGGATTATGCGATTACAGGGGAGTTCTGGCGAGGTATCGATCTCGCTAGAGCTTTTGGTGGTTCGAGTCTGGCTTTATCTTTAGATCGGCACCCCTCCCAGCCTTTAATAGGCTGGGTCTCGGGAGTTCGTAACCGACCTAGTTTACACGTAAGGAAAGTCTAAACCGACTATGCCTATGTCTAATCTTGGAGGGTACTCCATCTTCGTGGGCCTCTTGTCTTGGGCTTCGAGTAGGCTCTTCGCTATTGGGCCTTAGTCGTCACGTGCACCAGGTAGCCTTACGGTAGGGTACCCGAGATGTATACCCTTGTCAGTAGCCCCCGAGTACTTGTCTGACTCGAAGAATCGGGCATGGACTCGTTCGTAAGTGCACGTCATATGCTTTGTATTTAATATATTATAATTGGAATTCCTGTATGAATAGCACATGTTGGCTATGTCGAGTATTTTATCGACTGTGGTTTTTGCTTATGAAGATCAAGGGATAATAGCTTAGTAGGCCCAGTACACTCGACGGATCGGGACTGGTTAACTACATATTCGGGTAAAACCTTACTAGCTTTCAATCAAACTCGAGTCCCCGGACTCGAATCTGGAACAAACTGGTCAGATTCGACTAGGCCGCTTGAGGTCTTACTGAGTCGATCTGTAGTATAACTTTGAATTTTACCCAACGCGTCCGTCGGGATTTTTCATCATGTCTGCTGACACGGAAAGTATAAGGATTGACGTTGCTGGAACGGTCCTTAGCACAGCTCGAAAGTTCGGCGGGTCTTACCTTTGCACTATGCGTGCAGCATCCGAGGTATTTGCGACAGACGCAACTCGGGAATGTTTCGAGTATGATTTGTATATGAACTAAGTCGATTCATTTGTCGACTGACCCTTTGACATTATTCTATCGGGTGCGCGACAGCGCTCCCGATGGGAGTAGCCCCCGAGATAGTGTTTTATTGCTTGCAATGGAGGATAATCTCAAAATCATTTTGTCTTGAGCATCTTTAGTCGAAGAAATTTTTGATACGCTCCCGATGGGAGTAATATGCCTCAGCCGAAGGAACGGTCGAGTGACCAATTTTGCCTTATCATTGCCTTTTCGCACCCGAACCAAACAAGGCAGTCGAGTGACCAATATGCGTTGAGCGGACTCGAATGTATTTCTGATCAAAGCGCTTGAGATGACGTCAGGGATGACGTTTTCTAGCGACTGCGCTATCTGACACGCGTGGCGTGCGTTATGCGGCGATGGATGGGACGTGACACATAGGTGCGCCCATTTGTGCAGAGCTGACCGAACGACGGTGCGTAGTGGGCGGAGTGGGCGGAGTGGCCGGCGATGGTTGCCCTCCGCGTTTGCCACGTGTACGGTGGGATTGCGTGCGTAGCGCACGGTTAGGATCTGAATGGCTGTGATTGCCTTTGATTTGTGGCAAATAGGGGAACAGCTGCATTGTTTTTTTACTAGCCATTTGCTCTGCGCCGCCCCTGCTCCATTGCTCTTGTGCCCAAGCTTTTGCTGTTCTCCTTAGCTACCACCGCCATGGCGCCAAAGAGGAAAGCTTCTGCTTCCGACGTGCCCGCGACTGACGCGGCCGCTCTGAAGGGGAAGAAAACCACGGCAAGCGCATCTGCGGCCGCCGTCGACCTCAAGAAAAGCGACGGCGACTGGATGAAGTCCACGATCAAGAGGCACATCTCGAGAAGTTCCGCGAGGACGGACTGCTGCCGCCGGCGGACCAGCTTACCGTCCGCGTGCCATCGAAAGAGGTACTCCCCGAGCCTCGCGCAAATGAGCGCGTATGTTTTGCGGAGTTTTTGCCTAGGGGTCTATCTTTTCCCCTTCACGACTTCGTTCGTGGTTTGCTGTTCGCCTATGGGGTGCAGATCCATGATCTCACCCCGAACGGCATTATGCACATTGCCTGTTTTATGGTATTGTGCGAGTGCTTCCTGGGAGTTGCTCCCAGCTGGGCTCTTTGGAAGTCTATCTTCATGGTCCGGCCCAACAACCGAGGCGGCCGAACCTATCCAGTTGGAGGCCTTCAGATCCAAGTGCGCAGCGACACCCGATACTTTGCCCTGAAGCCAGTCGACTCGGCGCAAGGGTGGAGGAAAAGGTGGTTTTATGTGCTCGTCGACCAGGAAGGGGTCCCAGCATTTTCGACTGCTGGTATAGCCGCTAGGACGAAGGCCTGGGACCATGAGCTTTCGACTGAAGAACTGGCGGAAGCGGCGCCTCTGCTGGAGACGATTGGAGGACTGCTTAAAGCGTCACTGGTGTGCATCTTATTGCCACCTTTGTGAAGATGCGGGTGTGGCCGCTCCGCGCGCGAGCTCACCTATGTGGCAGTATGAAGGTCCTCTCGACTCCACTCGAATGAACAAGGAGGAGCTATCTAGGAGCGAGCTGGTGTCACATGTGCGGTCCATCACCAGCACAAAAGCCAGCGAGCCCTGCAACGTCGACTGCCCTGTCGCTCCTTATGGGGCTGAAAAGCCTTTGCCAGAGGTTAGTGAATCTATCGAGTTTATGATCTCCTGCTTTTGTTATTCTGCTATGCATCTTTGTGACTTTCGACTGCTGTATTTTGTATGCAGGGCCACTCGACCACCTCAACCCTTCCTCCTCTTCCCGAAGATGGCCCAACTCATGAAACAGAGGTGACGGTAGAAGCGAAGGGAGGAGACGAATCGCCTCTACCTTCGGCTACCACATCTCCCACAGAAGAGGTTGAAGAGGAAGGGGTTGAAGAAGCACAGGACAAGGAGCTTGCCACGACTGATGATGTGAGCGAGGTTCCCACTCGCAAGCGCCGTCGGGCGGCCCAAGTTGTGTCTTCCTCCATGAGTTCACCCGCAAAGGAATCAGATGTGAGAGATGACGGAGACTCGGGCTCGTCTCCTACGACCACAGCTGCTCCTTTGGACGTGAGCCCGTTGAGCTCGGCTCCTCCTCCTCAGTCGGGTGGGGAGCTACTTTTTGGAGGCCCAAACTTTGAAGACCTTGACACTGATGAAGAAGAAGAGCACATGTTTGCTCCTTTTTGTACTAAATTTTTTTGTGAGTTGATATTTATGCTTATGTTGTATTTCTTCGGTTACTCGTAGTGCCGAGACTGTGCACCCTCCGACTCCTCCAGCCGAGAGAGCTTCGACTCCAGATCAGCCAGAAGCTTCTCCTGTGGCGGCTGAGGTCGTGAAAACAGTAGCCACGGCCACTACCATTGAGGCCGCCAAGATTGCGAGTGCGTCGACTCCAGAAATTGGGACTTCTGCTGCCAAGCCTGCGCCTTGGGTTGAACACGTAAGTGTCATTTGTCGAGTCCTCATACTGGGACTATTTGTGTATAACTTATGCTGGTTCCATGTGCATGCAGCCCTTCTACCTCAACCTGGTGGAATCAGGCAAAGCTTTTGTCCAGGTTGAACAGGAGAGAGACAATCTGCGCGCTGTCATGGAGCAACTCAGCCGTAAGTGTGTTTGACTTCTGTATTCGAAGTTCTTTTTGCTCTGTCTTTGCGTTGTCGATTGTGAATGACATCTGGCCATCTATCCCAGGTGACAAGGCATCTGCTGAAACCCGAGTAAAGGAGCTAGAAGAAGCTCTTGCCACTCAAGCTGCCGAGTCGAAGAAAGCCGCGGATGCCGCCCAGCGTTCTGCCGCTGCGCGCGAGAAGGAGCATGCTGAGCGACTGGCTGGCCTCGCACAGAACGTGAGAGGTAAGGAACCATCTTTTTTGTATGCTTCGTGTACCCGTTGGGTATTATGTACTAAATTTGCTTTTCTGGTATTTGTTGCAGAGGCGATTGGTGTGCCAACACCTACTGACATGGTCAGTGATAAGTTATCACTCGACCAGGTTATAGGTGACCTTGGTACTCTTTGTCCAGGCGAAGGATCCCTTGCCAAGTCTGCCAGCACCCTCAGCGCTACAAAGAGTGCTCCCAACGCGGAGGTGCCATCGACTGCTGACGGCTTCGCTGATGTGCTCGGTCCAGGAACTTCGACCATGACGAATTTTGCTCGCGCCCTCACGGTACGCGGCTCGGAGTCCACCCTCAAGCTGATACTAGGTCATGGGATAGAGGGTAACTTCGAGGCGGCGATGTCTGACTTCCCTCGGAAGGCCGGCGGGAAGCTAATATCTTTGAAGCATGTTAGCGAGCCAGCCACCCGGCTGGCCAACCTTTTTATGAATACCATGGAACGCCGGGCAACAGAGGTCGCCGCCCGTGCGAGTAGGGCTAGGTCGGAGTCGGTGTCTGAGAAGTAGGGCAGCGCGCCTTTTATGCCTTGTAATTAAACTTATGACCATGCGAGTATGCATGCGCTTTTGCTACCTTTGTATGAATTTAATTTCCTCGTTATGCTTCTGCCTGTAAGGCTGTGTGCTGTTACCGCCTAAGCTTTGTGATGAGTTTCTCACGAAACTTTTATGATATTTGGAACAGAAACAACCAGCCGCCACTTCATCCAGCTCGTCGCGGCATCGTGCCCCCACTCGATCTCGAGCTCAGGTGGCAAACGATGCCGCAGTAATGCGTTATATGAAGGCTCGAGTCGCAAAACTGGAGCAAGAGCTGGAGAATACCCGCAGTGAGCTGGATAGGATGAGGGCGAGGCCTGCTTTACCCACTCAACGGGAGGAGTATGTGCTTGGCGAGATGGAGATCGTGAACAGACAGCTCGAGTGTAAGCATGACTGCCTTGATCTATGAGTTCACAATCTGTCCTTTTTGTTCACCCAACTTGTGTTGTTGTAGGTTTTGTTCCAGATTTCCAGGCGGAGCAGGCTCGTGTAGATGAGCAGTTGAACAATGCGACTGACGAACCCACGACTGGCCGTCAGCACTTCGCTTGGATAAGCACCGAGCACGCATACTCGCGACTCTGCAGGATCGAGTGTGGCGGAGCACTATGCTTCTTGAGTTATGCAGGTCGGCCTTCAGTCGAATCAACCAGACGCTTTTTCCGACTGGGCCGCAACCTCAAGGAATCCACGCGTTGCTCGGGCTTTTCCGGAGTACAGGTCCATTCGAGACTTTATCACCCAGAAGCTTGTGGATGGAGCCAACGCAACGATGGCATATATCCGAAGTCAGCGTCCAAATATGCAGCTACGTCCACCCGTGCCTGGATCGTCTTTGTCCAGTCGCATCTTGACGATACAGTCGATCATGCGAGGGTGTTGGTTGAGTGCTATCATGCTCAACTTATGGGCCCTGTTCTTCCAGTAAAGGACGAACCGGAAGATTAGGGTTTTTCTGTATAGGGGACAGCCCCCGAGTGTAAATTTTGCCACTTGTACTTAGTACATATTTGTTCACTTGTATGTATGCAGCCCCCGAGTGTATCGAGTGGGGTTTATGAAAAACACTTTACATAGAACATGAATTCTACAGCCCCCGAGTGCTCGAGTGAGGCTGTGAATTTTTACGATGTTTGAAGCTTCAACTCATGTTATTGAGCAACTTTTTGTTTATGTATGATTTTTACGACCCAGCCCCCGAGTATTCGAGTGCGGCTGGGTATTATGTTTGAAGGAGCGAGAGCTCACGTTTTGAGTAGCGCAGCCCCCGAGTATTCGGGTGAGGCTAAGGTTGTGCGAGTAGTTTGTGAGAGTAGTAAACAGGGAGAAATATGAGGAATCATTGACTATATTCCATTTTTGAATGTTAGCTGCAGGCCGCCTCATTAAAAACCTTCCAGTCCCCTTAGGTACCCTGGTAAGGAAAAGAGCGCGTCTGAAACCTGCAGCCATCCGACATATGTGCCTATTACATTATGCGACTGAGCAATCTAAGCATAGAAACGGCGCAGCTGCGCAACGTTCCAAGGATTGTGCGAGAGTTCGCCTGTCTTCGCGTGCTTCAGTCTGTATGCTCCACCACCAATGACCTCGGTGATGATGAAGGGTCCTTCCCATGGAGAAGCAAGTTTATGCACCTTCTTTTGCTTCAGTCGAAGTACCAAGTCGCCAACCTCGAAGGACTGGTACGCAGTCGACGGCTGTGATAGTTGCGGAGGTCTTGCTGGTAGACAGCTGTGCGTGCTAGCGCCGTGTTGCGTGCTTCTTCGAGCAAGTCGACTGCATCTTCGAGTGCTTCATCTGCATCGTCTTCGTTGTATGCTTCGACTCTTGGTGCATTGAACCTTACGTCTGATGGCAGGATTGCCTCTGCGCCGTAGACCATGAAGAATGGGGTAAATTGTGTTGAGGCGTTGGGTGTTGTGCGTAGGCTCCATAGCACAGAGGGAGTTCTTCGACCCAAGCACCCGCGGCCCTTTTGAGTGGCACCAGGAGGCGTTTCTTGATTCCGCTCGTCACAAGTCCATTGGCCTTTTCGACTTGGCCATTGATTGCGGGTGTGCCACAGATGCATAATTGAGCGTGATATCTTGCTCTTTGCAGAAGGATCGGAATCCTCAGCCGTGAAGTTTGTACCGTTATCAGTGATGATGCTACTTGGCACACCAAAGCGGTATATGATGGATTTTATGAAATTGACTGCTGTAGTGGCAGTCGAACTTGTGATAGGGACTGCTTCAATCCACTTGGTGAACTTGTCGACCGCCACCAGAAGGTGAGTATGCCCTCCATGGGAGGATTTTTTGAGTGGCCCAACCATATCGAGCCCCCACTGGGCGAAGGGCCAGGCCAATGGTATTGTCTTCAACGCCGATGCGGGTGCGTGCGGCTTTGTGGCGAATTTTTGACAGCCGATGCACCTTTTGACTATGTCCTCCGCGTCTTTGAGTGCTGTGGGCCAGTAGAAGCCTGCGCGAAAGGCTTTGGCTACGAGTGATCGACTGCTGGCATGATGCCCGCAGGTACCTGCATGAATATCACGAAGGATGGCTTGGCCATCTTCAAATGCTATGCAACGTTGGAACATACCTGATATGCTGCGTTTGTAAGTTCACCGTTGATGACAGTGTATGCTTTAGATCGTCGAGTGACGCGTCTTGACTCTGTTATGTCTTCGGGTACCTCGCCGCGGAGTATGTATGCGAGGAAAGGTTGAGTCCAAGTTGGCTCGATGAGGAGTACCTCGACTGGCGGGTCCTCTGTGCTAGGTGCTTTGCTCTTGGCTGGTGCGGCTGATGTAGGAGATGCTCGCTTTTTTTGATGGATCTGTGCTCGATGCGCTCGAAGAAGACACCAGGTGGAACTGGTGCTTTGGTCGCGCCAATGTTGGCTAACTTATCTGCTTCTTCATTGCTTCACGCCCTATGTGCCGCAACTCGCAGCCTTCGAAGCTGCCCTCCATGATGTTGTACAGGTCACGGTAGGCGATCATGTTATCTGCGATTGCATCGCAGGCCTTCATTGTTTGCTGTACCACAAGATTCGAGTCACCGTAGATCATCAGTCGAGTGCACCCGAGGGCTTTGGCCATCCTCATGCCATGGATCAGGGCCTCGTACTCGCTTCGTTATTGGATGGGAACTCGAATCCCATCTGCAGGATATAGCGAAGCTTGTCGCCTTTTGGTGATATGAGGATGACACCTGCGCCTGCGCCTTCGTTTTTCTTCGAGCCGTCAAAGTACATAGTCCATGAGTTGGACACATCTGGTGCTCCTGGCAGCTGAGCTTCGATCCACTCGGTGTGGAAGTCAGGTAAGACTTGTGCTTTGATGGCCTTCGGGTAATCATACTTGATGTCTCGCGGTGCTAGCTCGATGAGCCATTTTGCGACTCGCCCAGTTGCGTTGGGGTTTGTGAGGATGTCCCCGATCCCTGAGGTGCTGATTACAGTGATCGGGTGCTCGGAGAAGTAATGCGTCAGCTTCCTTGAGGACATGAACACGGCGTAGGCCAGCTTTTGATAGTGCGGGTACCGCTGCTTTGATATGGAGAGCACTTCACTCAAGTAATAGACTGGACGTTGTATGCTTTGGGTGTGTCCCTCCTCCCTTCGTTCGACTACCAGTACGGTGCTCACCACCCTGTTAGTTGCAGAGACATATAGGTACAGTGGCTCGCGTTCCCTTGGTGCGACGAGGATTGGAGGGCTTGTGAGGACTCGCTTGAGGTCCGTGAAGGCTGCTTCGGCTTCTGCGTCCACTCGAATTTGTCTGCTTTCTTCATCAGTCGATAGAACGGGAGTGCTTTTTCACCCAGCTTGCTGATGAATCGACTGAGTGCTGCTACTCGACCCGCCAACTTTTGCACGTCATGGAGCTTTGAAGGCCTTTGCATCGTCAAGATGGCCTGTATTTTCTCCGGGTCTGCCTCGATTCCTCGAGCTGAGACTAGATACCCGAGGAGTTGCCCGGCTGGCACGCCGAACGTGCACTTCTTCGGGTTGAGCTTGATGTGGAAGCGTTTGAGGTTTGCGAACGTCTCTCGCAAGTCATCGAGTAGTGTGTTTTCCTCCCTTGTTGTGATGACGATGTCATCTACGTAGACCTGGACGTTTCGCCCAATTTGCTTCTTGAGGCAGTCTTGCATCATGCGCTGGTAGCGCCTGCGTTCTTGAGCCCGAAAGGCATTGTGGTGTAGCAGTAGACCCCGAGTGGGGTTATGAACGCCGTTTTCTCTTCATCCTCTTCCTTCATCCTTATCTGGTGGTAACCCGAGTAAGCATCCAGGAAGGACAAGCGAGCGCACCCGGCGGTGGAGTCGACGATCTGGTCGATTCGAGGTAGTGGAAAGTGATCCTTTGGACATTTATTGAGTGCTGTAAATCTACGCACATCCGAAGGATATCTGTGTGCTTCTTCTCTACGAGTACGGGGTTGGCCACCCATTGTGATTTCTTGATCTCTCTGATGAAACCTGCTGCGAGTAGCCTGTCGACTTCGGCTTCGACTGCGGTTCTTTTTGGGCCGGATATGCGGCGCATTGTTTGCTTGACTGGTTTAGCATCTGGAAATAATTGGAGAGAGTGCTCGGCGAATTCCCTGGGAATACCTGGCATGTCGGCTGGACACCATGCAAATATATCCCAGTTCTCACGGAGGAATTCGACGAGCGCGCTTTCCTATGCGATAGGCAGACTCGACGAGACATTGACTGTCTTGGTCGGGTCAGTCGGGTGCACCTGATGCGATCTTGTGTCATTGGTGGCATTGAATGCTCTGTCGACTGCCACCTTTTTGTGCTGGCATAAGTGTTCGATCGTTGGAGACCGCTAGATCGCGAGTGTTGCTTCCATGCCAAACATCTCAGAGATTTTGCTAAACTCTCGGTCGCAAGAGTCAGACTTTTGGAAGTTTCCCTTGACTGTGATTACTCCTTTTGGTCCAGGCATCTTTAGCTGGAGGTATGCATAGTGTGGCACCGCCATGAATCGAGCGAACGTCGGGCGTCCAAGTATAGCATGGTATTGTGACTTCCAGTCGACAACTTCGAACTCAATCGATTCTGTCCTGAAGTGGTTCTTGTCCCCGAACGTTACGTCGAGTTGTATGGTGCCTTCTGGGCTTATTGCTTTGCCTGGGACGATACCGTGAAAGGTATTTGAAGACCTTGGCAGGTTTTCGACTGACCTGTTCATTTTGCGGAGCGTATCTGCGAAGATGATGTTTATGCCGCTGCCACCATCCATGAATACCTTGGACATGGCGTAGCCTCCAATTTGCGCGTCGAGTACCAGAGCAGAGTGCCCTGGACGAACAACCGATGGAGGGTGGTCCTCTCTGCTGAAGCTTATTGCGGTTTCAGAACCCTTCAAGAATTCAGTTACAGCGGGAGGTGACATGACCGCCATGTTTACTTGTCGAGTGCGAAGTTTTTGCTCCCTGTTGGAAGGGCGACCTTTCTGTATCATGTACATCTGCCCTTGGGGCGGAGGGTACTGTGGTTCGTCCACCCGAGGTACGGGCTGTATGGCACCCGCGAGATTTCCGCCTGCGGCAGGCTGTGGTGGTGGAGGTGGTGCCATCAGAACAGGCACATTGTTTGGCTGAGGCACGGGTGCAGGTGCTTGTGTGGCTGCTGCCTTTCTGAGATTTACGTAATCAGTCGCCATTTGGTCGAACTCCCTGCAGTTTCTCATCGAGTGATTGGAGCGCAGTTTTCCGTCGTCCCCCTTGTACAGGTGGAATCTGCAATCAGCATCCATCTTTTCTTCGAATGATCGCTCGGATTGTGCTCCGGATCGTGACTTGCGCCAGTCTTCCTCTTGTAGCTATCACTGCGTTGGCCGCGGTCTCGACTGTCCCGCGATCATCTCGACTGTCCCGTCGATCTTCTGACCGCGGTCGCTTCTGTCTTGGTCGTTGCGGGGTGTGGAGAACCCAGCCGCCATGAATTCGGGTCTGTCATCGTCGTAGTGACGTTTTGAACGCTTGCGCCTTCGGTCGTCTCTGTATGAGTCTCTGGCTTCGACTGCCGCTTTCATGATTGTCACGGGGTGAGGACCCGCGTGTGGTGCGCGCCATGTCTTCTCCGTCTGCCCACTCAGTCGCGATCATCAAGAGGTTAGCCACAGAGGTTGGCTTTTTGCGACCAAGTGCTTCTTTGAAGTCCCGCCTGGCGAGGCCCATTATGAAAGCATCCATGGCCATATCTTCTGAAATTACTCCGACTGAGTTGCGTATCTCAGTCCATCGTCTGATGTATGACCTCAACGTTTCGTCTGACCGTTGAACGCAGCTCGCAGCTCCTCGAACGTTTTTGGGCGCTCACATAGAGGCTCGAAGTTTTTGATGAAGTCATGCGGAAGTGATCCCACGAGTCGTATGTTGATGGAGGTAGCTTTGAGCCAGTCGCGGGCTGTGCCTTCGAGCATGAGTCGTATGTATTGCATGGCTGTGGTGTTTGTGCCTCGCTGGCACGCGACAGCCAGCCTGTAGTCTTCCAGCCACCCGAAGGTTCCTGTCGACCCGTGTACTTGGGCTGTTCAGATGTGAGTTTGAACCCTTTGGGCATCCGTGTCTCGCGGACGCGTCGAGTGAAGCACAGAGCTCCATGTGGCTCAGGCTCTCGATCAGAGTATGAGTCGCTACTGTAAGATCTGCGTGATCTGCTCCTGGACCTGCGCCTACGCGAGCCGCTTCTTTCCTTCGAGTGGTGGCGGCGACCACTGTGATTGTGCTCTTCACGACGCGTGTCAACTAGGGCACGGTCTCGACTCCCCCTGGAGTTTTGGAATTTGGCGTATGGCCTTCGCGCTAAGGCGAGTGATTTGATCTGTTGGCGATGTAGTTTTGCATTGGGGTCATCAGCTGGAGGCTTGATTGCCTCTAGGTATGCTGCAGCGGTAAAGAGAGCACCCGCAGCTGTTTTGGGTACTGGCACTCCCTCTCGTCGTATGTCATGAAAGAGTTGCCTAAGTTGCGGGTGAGTGCCGCCCTCTCGTCTGGCGAGAGGTGTGACAGCCTTGATCTGGGTCTTGTGTCTGCTCGCCCGGTGGAGCTCAGGGAGAGCTGTCTTCTCGCGCACTCGACAAGCTAGCTTGCTTTTTGCGTTCTTCGAGTGTTGCTCTTACTGCTTCAGTCGAAGTGATTCCTGCCAGTTGAAGTACTGGAAGGTCAGCATCTCCTCGTGTTGCGTCTGCTGGCATCATTGTGCACTCCTTGATAACTTTATCTGCTTTTGCTGCCATCTCAGCAGTGATTGTGAGAGTTGTGACTCCGTCCGGCATAGTAACGTGCACGGGAACTCTGTAGGCCTGCGACTGGCCGCAGCATCAGATGATTCTGCGGCGAAGGCAACGTAGACTGCTGGGGTATCACCCGAGGGTATGTGTATGTGTCTTCGAGTCCCATCATGGACTCGACGTCGTCATCAAGGCTCATGTCGGAGTCGATATGCCCATCGAGTGGTCCGTCTGGACGGATCTCGCTGTCGATGCCTTCATCGCCTATGCTCATCTCGGCGTCGGCGAAGTTGTTATGAATCTCGAAGTCGAGGTTGTTGTTGTTGGTGCAGATCTCGGAGTCGACGTGGTTGTCGATATGAGTTTCGGTTCGTCGAAGTCGCTGAGGGAGATCCGCAGTCGAAACTATCCTCGAGTGGGAGATCGAGCTCGGGATCGTTTGTGCGGTATGCTGATTCGGCCTCCTCGCCCTGGAGTTCTTCAATGAGCTCGTGCATCTCTCGTGTGGACATGGTTGTTGCAGACGAGCAAGCTTGGAGGATCGACGATGGTATGGACGCAGTTGAGGGATCCGCAGTCGAAGGAGCCGCAACCGATGGAGCCTCGGGTGCGGAAGTCGCGAGTTGGCGTGGATCCGTCAAGTCCTGCACACCAAGCTTGTTGACGAAAAAATTGAACGAACCAACGGTTAAACCCAAACCTGACTCGAGATCGGAGAAGGCCTCCTGGAATTCTGGCGAGTGTGGCTCGAAATCCATCAGAGGATCCGATGCGCTTTTTGGGTGAAGCTGGCGTGTTGCCGTTTGTCGAGTGAGTCGGCGAGTTGCCGTGTGCCGCCTGAGTCGGCGAGTTCTGGTTTGTTGATGCAGCCGGCGAGTTGCCGTTTGTAGATCCGATCGGCGAGTCGCCGTTTTCCGATGGAACCGAAGAAACCGCGAGTCCAGCACTATTCTTTCCCACAGACGGCGCCAATTGACGAGGGGTACACTCATCAAATCCCATGGTTAAGGACCTAGGGTTGAGATTATGGGGAGAGAACGTGGTAGTACTGGTAGTTTCGTCGGCTGACAAGCAGAGGCAAAGATTTACCCAGGTTCAGGCCCCTCGGGTGGAGGTAAAGACCCTACTTCCTGCTTGTCTGGTATTGATTATGTGGATTATGCGATTACAGGGGAGCTCTGGCGAGGTATCGATCTCGCTAGAGCTTTTGGTGGTTCGAGTATGGCTTATCTAGATCGGCACCCCTCCCAGCCTTTAAATAGGCTGGGTCTCGGGAGTTCGTAACCGACCTAGTTTACACGTAAGGAAAGTCTAAACCGACTATGCCTATGTCTAATCTTGGAGGGTACTCCATCTTCGTGGGCCTCTTGTCTTGGGCTTCGAGTAGGCTCTTCGCTATTGGGCCTTAGTCGTCACGTGCACCAAGTACCCTTACGGTAGGGTATCCAAAATGTATACCCTTGTCAGTGACCATTCAGTAGGTTTCAGCTTGCGTGAACTTATCACACTAGGAAATGTAGTTTTTGGGCGTGCATGCATCCGCGCAGAGGCTACTTGCTTCACAAATAGATTTATGGGGGAAATTTGTGTTAGCCTCTTAATTATTAGACAAAAAACCGTGTGTTTATGTTACTCCATCAATCCAGAAAAAAGTAAGTACATAATAAAACATTCAATGAGAAATGGGACAAGATAAATTACTAGGATCACTTTGGTGCCAAGCAACATAGGGGAGTAACAATCAGAAGAAGAGAATCAATGTAAAGAATGGGGCACTAACACTGTTTGAGTTCCAATTTTCAGCGAATTCAGCCCAAATAATCTGGAGGAGGCACGAGGTGGAGAGGGGAGAAGGTGTGATCAAGACGTGCAAGTGGCGGCGACTCCGGCGAGCTATGGTCGTGCTCAGAGCAGGGTTGGTTGGAAGAAGGGTGGTTGCGGGTAGGAGGCGCCATGGCCGTGCGCGTTCAGCGTTCTTCAGTTCCGTCGCTTGCAGCGGACGGCCCATGCGGTCTTCTACATGAGTGGGGTGCTCCCCTTCCCGGGGTTGGCGGCGGCCTGGTGTCTCCTTCACCGGCGGTGCTCGGCGGTGGAGTTCTTCAGGCGACGCGGAGGTTCAGCGGTGTCCTCTGGAGCTGCTGTTGCGTTGGGCTTCGACGGCTTGTACTACTGCGTATTTCTGTTCTTTCTTTGTATTCTCTGTTGAATACACAGTGTAGATCCTTTCAAAAAAAAAATCTGGAGGCGGCAAAGATAGACAGAAACTTAGGTACATGACATAGATGACAACAGTAACCAAGGAAATAAGAATATAATACCTCCATGGGATCTGGTTCGTCAAAGAATGATACACAAAATCTGAAAATTGCGAAGCCAGAAGGTGTCTCAAACAGGAGTAACGCCTGTTCAACTTTCCCATATTTGAAAACTGCAAACAAGAAGTGAACAAACTTAATCAAGCATGATTGCCAAGAAAAAACATACAGAATGCAGATATCACGTACTCTGCAGTGGTGGTGGCTTCATGCAATGGAGCCGGGAGTGAACCTCCTGTTGATCTAAAAAAAAGATGCAGATATCAGTATATCACGTGTGAATCCAGCTCAGGGACAACGGCCCGGGGCGAGGGGGATTAAGGAGCCCCTTGAAACCTGCCCTAACTCGACGTAGGAGGGGAACAGAGCGTCTCACCGTAACGAGGAGCGAGCCCACGTCGCCGCTTCATCTCCGTCGGAGGAGGAGAGAGCCAGGGGAGCCGATGCTTCATCGCCGAGGGCCAGGTATGCCGATGCTTCATCGCTGCCAGAGGTCCGTCCCTAGAGCGCCGTCGGAACAGATCGTTTGATTAGATTGATTCGGCTCGATTATTAGCATAGAACGTGGGTTCTCCTCTTTGCAGTTTCCATACATGTACTCGTAGTTTGCTCGTTGGATTAAGTGCACCCAGAATTCACTTTGGAATAGTTTCCTCCTTTCCATGTACTGTACTAACTAGTTAGGCCGTAGTACAAAATGCCAGAAGTTTATACAGACATTTAGGGAGAAAAATATAATAAAGATCGTGAAAATAAAATTAAATAAGCACCCTTTTTTTTCCATTTGGGTTGCTATGTTGTGCGGACCGCACATGCACGAGCAAAGTCGTGTGATCGGATGTGCTCTCAATCCAACAATCTCTCTGAGGCACAAATAAGCACCCTCTCTCCAACGTCAGGCACATATTAGAAAAATAAATAATTAACCGCTCATCTCTCCAACGCCTGGTCGGCCTGAGCCCTATACGTACACCCAAATTCCCCATTTTAGTTACCCTCTCTCTAGGTGTGGCGAGCTTGCTTACCATTCTGGTCATTTCGTGCTGACCACACTCCCGTCATGGTTAAGCTGGAAGAGAAGTGGCGTGGGCGCGCACTAGTGGCCAAAGTAGAAAGTAGCGGGCTATCGGAGTCTCCGGAGGACACTGTGGCGGTGGGGGCGATGCATTGCAGAGTGAATCTCCGCACTGTGAAGGTGGAGGTTTGTGCGTCGCCATTCCACTTCTTCGTGTGTTCACGTCCTTGGTGTCTCTCATATTGTGGTCACCAAAGGAAGAGGCTCACACTGAGCAGCATCGCGGGCACAGATCGAGATGAGCCATCAGACTTGCCATACCAGTGAAGCTGAGCTTCGAGCAATTCCCGCAAGATGAAGAACCCATCCAAAACATCTTTGGTCTTGTTTTGACCGTACTTGAAGTGATCATAGTGATTATGCTGATTGTGATGTACCAGTTGTTGTAATATAAATCTGGTACAAGAAGCACCCAATTTTTTTGTGTTTGTTGTTAATCAAGTTTGCTGAGTGTTTTTTAAACACTTCCCGGAATGTTGTGTTCCCACCGTTTTTTTTTTTACCTAGTAGCATCTTTTGCTGAGTGTCACAAAAAACTCGACAAATACATGATTGTCGAGTATTCGCCATGTGGGACTTGGCAAACACCTTGTTGCAGAACAAATAATTGCCGAGTTCCGGTTATCGAGTGTGGGACTCGGTAAACGATTTGCTTGCTGAATGTATTCGTCCTTTTCCGGTAACATACTACCCACAATCCAGTAGTGGGTGCTTGACCGCTAAAGAAAAATAAATAAAACATTAGTTACATGTTTCCTCCCCAGCGATTCGTCTTCTCCTCTAAACGATCACCCATGCTACAACATCCAATTCATCTTCCAGAGTAGACACCGAGGGTTCAAGCACCGTAAGACGAGGACTTCAAATTGACCATATATTCGATGCCCCCTCCATATTCAACACACGCGAACCCACCGTACTCTCTGCACACGAGAACGCACCGTCCATGCAGACGAGATCAACACCATGACAGTAAATTTCTTCACTTTGCGCTTCTCCATTCTCTTTGTAGTATCCAATGAAGAGTCACACAGATCGTGATAAATCACTTACATCGGCGAACGACAATGGTACCGCAGGATCTAGATGAAGGGGAGACTATTAGGGCTCCTCTCCATCACCCGGTGGCGAGGATAACACTCAGAAGCGGCTGACGAGCCCCAACGGTTGCCTGTCCGGGTCGCCCCTAGCCTTCAAGAAAAAAAAACAGTAGAACCAAAAGTCCGAACTAATGGAAACGACATGGGAAATCTACATATACTGTAATGCCCCTCACGAATGACTTGAGAAGGCCTATATGTGGACAAAGAGGGGCAATTGCAATTTCTTGTTAAATTTCGAAAGCCGAGACTTGAACCAAAGACCTCTGTTCTGATACCATATTAAGTTTTATGCACCAACAAGTAGAACCAGAATTCCGAACTGATGAAGAGGAAGTTGGCCAATTGACATATACTTCAAAATCCCTCTCACGCGCGGCTCGATAAGGCCTAAACGTGATGGAAAGATGGCACACAATTTTTTATTATATTGCGAAAGTTGAGACTTGAATTGAAGAACTAAGCTTAGTTTGATAGCTCAACATTTTTAAAACTGAACTATACTAAACCCAAAGTAATTTAGCGCCTGGCGAACAAATATTTCAGTTTCAGAAAAAGAGGTCGAGTATTTTTTTTTCCAATACTTAAAAAACAACACGTTTTGAATAATACTGAAGTATTAATACTACAATATTTAGTCACAGGCAAACACGTCAAAGTATTTAAAACTGTGGTATTTTGAGAAACTGTAGTATTATTGAGATACATCAAAATACTTTGGTACCAAACGTAGCCCTATTCTCTTATACCGTGTCAAAGTTCATGCACCAACGACTAAACCAAATGTCTGAACTGAAACAATCGTGGGCAATCCTGTAACAAGACGTATATATATATATATATATAACCTTTTTCATGCATGTAGTAAACTAACCCAACCTAGCTCATGTGGACGAGTGCGCGAGCAAATACCGCACTCGTGTACATTGCTGAGAGACAAGCATGCAACTTTCCAGGAGCCGATGTGCATTACACTTGGGACCAAGTAGCATTGACCAGATTCTTAATCCCATCTGGTACTTTCAAGCACCCAATCCAGGGGCCAACGGCCTAATTAAATAAACATGATCCATACTTTGGGCAGACATACCTGTCCAAAATGTATCATAAACTATGGTCAATCCTGCATCGGTACTTTAGATAGCCTCTTCATTGCAGACATGAGTACAACAATTATGGGGCCGGGTTGGTCTTCTTAAGCCAAGATGTTTATATATAGAATGATCCCGGTTTCAAATACTTCTTCAAGCTACAAAGTCCATACATACCTCCTCGTTGTTCCGTTCCATCCGAGTTGACAACACTCTCGTCTCTGGACTCTCCAAGATCTAAATCATATGAAGACCTCTTCGCCACTGGTCAGAGTTGCCCTGGTTCTGCTTCTGACGGTGGCAACAGTCCAGGGCATCAGGCTGGATGGAGAGACTCATGCAGCACTCAGCAACCAGGTGCTGTTCAATGTAAGTGACTGAGACCGGCATTTGGCGTTTTTCTATGCGCACATTGCACATCGCTAACCCGTATGTGTTCTACGGTTACAGAAATCTGGGGAGGAAGTTGCAGTGGCTTCATCAGGTGAAGTGGAGGAGAGCATTTCTGAAGAGGACGATAGAGCAGGACGACACAGGCGGCCTGAAAACGAGTTCCATGTGGATTACTATGGCCCTAGGGGCCATATCCCTAGCCACAACTGAGCACATCTCGGCCTATAGAAAACTAAATCCATTCTCTTTTACCTTGAATGCACACTAGTTAGTAGTTACCTGATCGATGAGGCAGACTGCCGCCGCCGCTGCGTCCATATATAGAGCACACGATCGATCCAAGATTTATTCATTTATGATTATTCCCTGTTGAAGAGGGGAAGAAACCCACTTGATGTAGGAGTAGTAACCTGATGACATTAGTATTTTAACAGATAGAAACAGTTACTGCATAAATTGGTACCCTTTGAGCTGCAGGTTTTGCGAAGCTTAACCTGATCGTGGTACCATTTTTTCCCTCTGCCAGCAGTGAATCTGCTGTGCCATTTTTGCAGCTCCGCGCATAAACTCCGTATCGAACCGTTTGTGTGGTTGTGTCTGCGTACTTTTTTTACAAAGAAAGGGAAAAACAAGACGTGGAACTGCCTTCCGGTGTCTACGGAATATTGACTCCCTCGATGCTGCCGGCAGAGAATGAGGAGGGTGTCTCCGCCGCCAGGCCGCCTCCGTGCGGACGGGGACGGAGCGCGGGGGGCACAGAATCACAGACGGTTTAAATCTGCTCGATGGGCTGGTGTTTGAAAGTTGGAAGACAGGCCAGAGTTCTCGTAGATATGGGGCAGACCAGCAGAGGAACACACCTGGAGCTGGAAACAGGGCGCGCACTCACTCGGTCATATGCTTCTACTCCACACAAAAAAAATGCTTCTACTCCATTTTCGTAATGGAAAGTTTCTAGTGACAATCAGGGAGAGAGAGGGGGATCTAGTCGAAATGGGTGAGAACAGAGCATCGACCTGTTGGCTTGGGCTAACTACCAGTTCGAGCCCTGGGCTCGGCGGGTGCTCACGTGGTTTCTCCTTTAAAAAAAGCCAGCCTAGGGCTAGTCCAGGCGGGTCCCATTTTTTAATCGAAATGGGTAAAATATGTGGGACCCGAATCCTAGGCATCGAGAACAATGTCAAGCGTTATCCTCAGTTCGACCAAACCACTTTACTCTTTACCTCGGTCGCCAAAATATATCCTTTCCACTTCGCATTCATATAGAAAAAACTCGTGAACCTCAGCAGAAACGGTAATAGATGTTCACCACGTACGATATGACATCGAAGACCTATGTACTCACATTTACTTGTCTTATCACGATAAAAAACCGTGAACAAGAGACGTAATTTAGAGTGCGTGCGTCACAATGTGGGCAAAATCTAGGTTCGACTTACACAGTATGGATCGTATATGCAATACCTTTCCATCTCCATGAATTATCTTCCAGAGTTGATATCAAGTATCTTCAGGTATATGGTTATATTTGGTAATCACGAAAGTACATTGGGCTAACTACAAAATGTCCAAAATCCAGCGACTAAAAAGTAAATTGCACAAAACATCAGTTTATAAATTTCTCCTCCAAAACTGCAATGTGTTTGTCACCTTTTAACACAAAAATAACATTTCAGACTGTGCGTCACTCAACACAACCCAAGTAATGGTGTGTGGCACGGGGTCCATCCGACGTGATAGACGGCGAGACATACTTGCCGAGGTGGGAGAGATTGGTCCTCAGAGTCTACCGGTGGTGCAGCTTCAGTAGTTAATCATGGTGTTCTAGCGATGAGTGAGGGTTTATAAGTGGCCTCAAAGTGAACATTTTCTTTTATTTTTACAAAATCATTAGCAAGAGAACTTCAAATATAAACAAAACTCTACTAATTATTTTGAAGCAAGAATAATATATGTTTTTAGGCGACAACTGTTGGCCACAAACATTACCATACATTGAGCCAAGAACAGTACACAAAAATTATTTGGAGATTAATCTAAGTTTCACGTTCCACCAATATATCTAGTACATATTGTTGCTAATTTCATTAAACTTTAATCGCCTCCAAAAGTTCAGAAGCTGAGAAATTGGAATGTTACATCAGGGGCCAAGCAGGTAGGAGAGAGCACGAGATCTCCTTCACTGAACTAGTGTCAACCTCCATCGATGAATAATAATTTTCCATAGGATTTACAAAATTTACCTCTTCAAATATTTTGATTAAAAATAGTGCACGAGCAAAGTTTGTTACTGATTCACCTTATGCATTCTCAAACATGCCTTAAATATCAATGAGGCCAACAATCCCAGTCATGTACCGTAGCAGGCATGTCATTATTTACATACAAGTTACGGAAGAAAATTAAGAGGAACATACACAAGTTTCCGAAGCATTGCTGATATACTATACCTAGGAATGAGTTTCGATTTGGCATGTTTGTGTCACCTCATACTGGTGGCAGATCCTCAATGGCGTGTCTTTCGAAACTGGCCTCTCCTCGGACAAGAGCTCCATCTTCAGATCACCGGTTCCCCAGTGCACCAAACATTTGCTTACCTGACTGTGATCGAAACGGCTTACCATGCTGAGGCCTGAACACTTGTCCACCAGCATCCACTCCCCTGATCAATGAGTTCCCCAGAAGATGGTAGAATGAATTAAAGAATCAGAAATTATGTTACAAATGTCCAGGATGCTGGATCTCAAAACATTGTGCAGAGCGACAGAAATTTACCGTTGGGTCGGAGGTCTCCCTCTAGTGTCACTTCTCCGGACTCTGAACAGATCTCTTGCTTTGAACCATTGATGGCCGTGAAAGCAACAACCACCTCAGTTGGGTGCAGAAGCGTAAAAGTAGGATGAACTCGCAAGCAGACCAACCTTCAGAGGGAAAACAAACTTTGATGAGACATGACTAGGTCTGACAAAAAAAGTTTATTGAGCAGTTCAGCGAGCTTTATTAAAAATGGCTTAGATTATGCTCATGTTTGAATCAAAATAAAAATGCGTTAATTTTATTGAAGCACTATTGCACTCTGGCTAGGTTTGTTCCATCGATACCAAAAATGTTTCCAAATTGTAACTAAAATAATATTGAGTCGATAGCCTTAATCTCGTACAAATCATGCTGAAATTAAACCGGACTATAGATAATACCGTGCTTAAAATCATCAATCATGATCAATCTGGAAATAATTAGGTTGACAATTTGTTGACCATTCAAGGATTAAGCATAGTATGGATGAAATTCCAAAATGAGCAAAGTAACATAAAAATAACGATTTTCCGATGATATATAAAGGACCCTTATGGTTGTGTGCATCGACTGATACAGAGGCCGGGGCGCTGACCCTTTAAGAGATTACTTCGTTGTGGTAAATGCAATGCATGTGCGTAGTTAAACGAGTGTTTTGTTTTCAAGTAACACGAAATAATTCCTGATTAAGGATATCCGAGGTAATAATCTTGTAAAACTAGCACTCACCTTGAGAATCCACCAGAGCCAGGCCCAACACTTCTTGCTTGAATACTAGAGTCAATCTGGATAATCTTGGGATTGTCTTTTGGAATTGATATCTGGCGCTGAAGAACCAGTCCACCCCCAATATCTCCTTCCAGACAAAGAGAGTCATCCGGGCCTAATTGCTCCAGGTCCTTCCTGTACTTTTCTATCAACAGTTACTGTGTGCTAAAACTAGAACACACAAACTATTCACTGACATGCCAAAGAGTATCAAGCAAAAAACGAAAAATAGACCAGTATGCAATGATGAATTATGTTACCTAACGATCTTGTACTCTTCTGTGCAGCCAGCAGACCTATATTCAGTGCCACTGTACTCTTCATAACCATGGATTTCAATTCTGCTGTGCAGCCACTGGGAATCTGGAGAGAGAGCCAGAGACCAAGAAAATGTGATACTTAAGCTAATAAGGTAATTTTCGGATAGATTTTACAGTTCATTCACTGTCATCAATGAAACAAATACACAAACTACATACACGTTACTCGTATTTTAAAGCATCTAAGAAAAACTTCTATACTCTTTTGCACCATACGTAGTTACGTGCTGGCATATCAACAACAGTTCAAGAATAGAGACTACCTTGAAAATATGGATATATCAAACAGCATATCATCTTACTACTAGTAGTACACAGACATCACAAAAGTAATAAGCTCATTCATTATATATAACAAATGAAACATACCAGAAGGAACATGTGTCATCGAAATAATACGGCCGCCAATCCATGGTACAATCTTAAGGAACCAGTCCCCACTCTTAAACTCAATAATTTTTTTCGAGACCTCAGTGCCTTCCTTTCCCGATGGCTCATCTATATCAGGTATAGGAGGAATCATCTCTGTATAACCATCATAAGATACGCAAGCCACATTCAGGCAATTAGAACTGCAGTTATAATAAGTACTTCAAGGTCTAAAATAGTAGGCAGGAGAGGTACCTAAACGTTTCTTGACATGAAGTACACTTGTTGCAACCAAGGTGGAAATTTCGAGCTCAGAAGGCATCACAAAATGTACCTCTTCACCATCAACACCATGCGAACTTATCTGTGTTAATAGAAATAATAAGAAAATCCTTAAATATATATTTATTGCATAATGTGATAAGAAACAAAAGGCAACAACCGTAGGGGCTTCCCCTACGGTAATGTGGTTCAGAAAAAGAAACAAAAGGCACCAACCAACAAATATACATACCATAGCACCTCCACCAAGCAAAATACTTATGTTTAAGTTACGTTTTGGTCTCTTCCAGTCTCCTTCGGTTTTCAGAACTTTCACAGAAACCACTGATGAGTGGACTTCCGCGACATAATATGTCAGCAAATAGTTTCCCTGTGTGAACCCGTATCCATCTCCGTCATCTTCAAACAAGACACCTTCAGCTTTACCTGCAAAACAATTCAGTCATTGTGCATAACAGAAAATATGTGCACCGTATGACAAGGCCTTAAATTAGTATCTTGAACACAGAAAACAGTCTAAATAATGCAGCGCAGATTCTGTTATTATATTCGTTCAAGCACATGTGAGTATTGACAAAATTACACATTACTAATAACTAGATCAGATTGCATTGCATCACAAAGGGGGTAAGAGAAGAATAACTGTGGATGGCATTAAACATAACAGAGAAACAAACCATTTTCATCTAGTGCAACCAGTAGTGACAAATCGTCCTCTAAACTTGCTTCACCAACATGCTTAATAGGAAGGCCTACAGGAAGTATTGCTCCACCTCTTAAATACAGCTCCGGCAGATCCTATATCATGAGTTGTAAATAAAGGAAATTAGTTCCAAAATAGCTTCCAATGCAGCACAATAAAATGTTATCAACCAACTTACAGGGTGTGAATCTCCAAAATCAAAAGGTAACCAGATTCCCTTTGGGAACTTATGTGCACATTCATGAGCTCCTTTATCAGGTAAAGTGCTGCCAAAATACCAGAACGTTAGAAGTCACACAAAAGCATAGAAAAAATAGATGTAGATGGAGCATCATTATTTTTTGTGATTGATTTCTATATTTATAAGGATGGCATAAAAAACGAGCATTTTTCAGTCAAGGATGAAGAATTGCACATAAAATCCTACCGACACAAAACACATGCCAGCGTACACAAGAAAATCTTGGTTTCCAAGAGAACAAAGCAAAGAGGTAAATTCTGCATTGATGTGAAACCGTTACCTTGCACACACTAAAAGTGGCCCCAAGAGAAAGGAAGTCTCAATTTTTCTCAGTTCTGAGTCTTGTGGATCTACAAAGAAAGTAATGGATATTATTCAGTATTAAATATTAAAATCCATCCATAGAAGACTATCTGCTATCTGCCACACGAATGAGATATGGGCAACAAGAACAGAAATGCTTTTTCATTGTCCAATTTCAAATCATAAAATCTAACCGACTGTCATTTTTTAGAGCCTGTTCAGGCGCGAGTTTCACATGCATATAGGAATTAGGTAGAGCGCTATTTTCTGCAAACTTTATGCGAAATTACTGTGTTCCAAATATACCCTTATCATAGTAGTGCAACAAGTAATCTCCCATTTATACATTGGCACCAAGAAAAGAGAAAAAAGGCATCCATATTTTGCTATATCCTGTGGATTCCTGAAATCTATAATAATCTGAGTCAACTTAGACTATGGGTCTGCCACTTCAACATATATTAATGAATAGTAAGACAGCCATTATTACCAGCAAAGAAAAGTGGAGCAGCAACTGGAGTACCCTTCTTATGTGAAACATAAAAAAGAGTGTAGATGTGTGGCAGTAGCCGATACCGTCTTAGTAGCGCGAGACGACAAACTTCTTCACACTGAAATATGCATTAACTGTTAGAAATAGCCACTGGTATCTTTATTAAGAAATTAACAAACACTAGAAATCATTGGGGGGACCTTCACTTATGAATAAATTAGAATGCGTAAAACATCAGCACAATATTACTTAATGAAAAAGGTTATTCTATACCATATGCACAGTAGTAACCAATTTTAGGAAGGGATAAAAGAGTTGACCTCAACTGCATAAACCATGATATCTGGCTAAATGAGTGATACAATAAAGTGGAGGAAATGTTGTATGAAATATATGCTAATCTCATGAACAAGGAAGCTCACATTTGACATATATACCAAGAAAAAAAATATTAATGGAAGATACTAGCAACTTTTGTATCAAACTGTGACATATAATTCCAGTGAAAAATGTAGCCTATAAGTAAGAAACACACAAAGGCATCAACTAGGTGAACAACAAGGTTTTGTTTGCATGTGTGCACACATGTGTGTGGGTGAGGGACATGAAAGAGTACCTCTTCACCGAAGGACCATGGCTCATGATCAATGGTTCCAGCTTCAGAATGGCCACGTGAGAATGGAAACAATGCACCGAAACCCATCCATCTTCCAAAAAGTCTTGGAGTAGCATTTCCAGCAAATCCACCAATATCAGGACCCGACAGTGGCTGACCACTGAGACCCTGATCAGATATAACCACACCATTAGATTTCTAAAAATGTATGCTTATCATACCCATGATGATATATTGCACATAGTGATATTTTTTTAATGTCAACATACTGAGAATGAACTTTATAAAAATGTAACACAGAAACAAGGAACAGGCTTGCAGAGTTGCAACGAAAGTAAAACGAAAGAGCAGCCTAAAATTGCAACTAATACAGGTGGTAATGGTCAATTGCTATAAAATTGAGAAATTATACGTTGCTCTAAGGTCACAAGACTCTACTCACAGTACAATTAAATTGCAGGACTGATGGTGTGTTATTATATTCATTCAAACAATTGGATGCATTTTTGTTTTAGGATGAATTGTGTACATGCTGTAATGATGGTAAATTACTTGGCGCTTGATAGTTGATACATTTCTGGGAGGAAACTATCTTGTACTTGTATAAAATTTGTACTTACCAACTGAAGAACCATTGGTAGACTCATGTGCAAATGCTCCCAGTTCGATAGATTATCACCAGTCCATGTTGCAGCATATCGCTGGCTTCCTATAAAACCAGCTCGTGTAAGAACGAATGATCGTTTTGCTGTACTGGACAGCACCATTCCTTCATAAGTAGATCTTGCCATTAGCATTCCATAAACCTGAAAATTATAAAAATTAAAACATGATCGCATACAAAGCAGCAAAACTTGTATGTGTACTAGTGTCTTATTGCCAAAGCAACATAGGCATTACATTATGATAGTAAGAATGATTCTGGACACCGCCAATATCAGCATCTCCTCGATGTATATTACTTTCAGGCATTGTTTTGGTAGTAGTCTGCAAGTTGACACCATCACTTCCATTTGCATGCGGAAATATAAAATAGGATGACACAGAACAAATGAATTGTGATAAGATCATATACTGTCATAGCAGGCTCATTCATATCATTCCATATTCCATCAACGCCGTTGGAGATGAAATCCTTCACTAATCTAGCCCACCATGTGCGGATTCTTTCACAGGTAAAATCAGGGAAAACACAGTCACCAGGCCATACCTCGCCTGGAATTACAGAACAAGAGTCACCTCCGGCTGGTAAAATCATTTAGATGACAGAGGATTCATTAAAGTAGTGAAACATACCAATGAATGGGCTACCGTCTGCCTTTTTAATCCACACATCATTTTCTGAACCACTGTCATACACAAAGTAACCATTCTCTTTCTTGATTCCTGGATCAAGCATCCAGATTGATTTACAACCGATGGCATGGAGATCATCAACCATAGATTTTGGATCAGGGAAACGGTTCTGTAACATATCAAGTTGAACAAAATCATTGGCCATGGATAAAACTTGTCCCAATGCACTCAGAAATAAGAAATGACACTCATATAGCTATAGAGTTCATGTAAAATAGAAGGATTTTGGTAGACATAAATGCAGGCCCTATATGGAATTTTGAAGCAATATACATACATGCATAGAAATGTAGTGTAGATGTAAAAAATACTACTTTCATATCATAGAAAGGCACTTACACTGTCAAACGTGAAGCATCTAAAACCATCCATATAGTCAATATCCATCCAAACAACATCGCAAGGAATGCCTTTCTCTCTAAATGTTCTAATAACCTGTGAAAGAACTAAATGAGTATCGGCATCAAGATATCATCTCTAACGTATTTTTAAGCCTCAAATGGTTTGATAACCCGTGGAGGTAATAAAATACCTTAGTATCAGCATGAAAATATCAGAGAGAACACTGATGAATCAGAAGACATATATGAAAAGCTAATGGTAAATCAATCGATTATTACAGCACAACGCTCAACCAGAAAATATTCACATGTCAGAGGAATGCCTTCTTTCCATTTCAGTTCGCTCAGGAAGTTTACCACGGCGTTTTTTATAGAGGAAGTCTATCACAACGCTCAGTCAAAACTATATCATGCTATGGTAACTCCGCAATACACCTATGCCCATTCAAAAAACAGCAAGCTGAAGAAGAATGCCGCCGTGTTTATTGAAATATTTGCATTTAGTGTGCCATAAAAAAAATGACACTTGCCTATTTCCTCAATTCCGATTCTTTCATCCCCTCTCTCCCCGCTTTTTGCCAACTGAGTTTCGCACTTTGTCCTCTTAATTGGATAGAATCGATGTATCAAATCACACCAATCTTGGGCCAATCCAAATCGACTGAAATCACAGAACCAATCCACATGCGACCAAACTGGGAAGCTAGAGCAGAGTGGACGGCGACCAGCCAACCACGGCGTGTCCCCTGGGCGTCGCATCTGACCAACGGCCTAGGTTAGGTGGCTTCATCCAGTAAAGTCTGAGCATGTGAGCCTCGACTTCATTCTTCATTGGCTTAGTCGACAACTCGCCATGGAAGTAGTCTGTTATCTCCTCTCTTTGGACCTAAAGCTTGAGAATCGCTTCTCGTCCTTGGATCCGAAAATGGCGTGGGGTTGTTATTAATGTGGACTGTGCAACTCATGTGTAGGAATGGCGGTGATGACGGGGAGAGATTGGCGGGATGGGGAAGAAGACGGGTGGGGTGGCCTTTGCTTGGATCTCGAGTGGCAGTGCGTCAGAGGCGAGGGCGAAGCCAGTGGCAGGAAGCGTCTCGACGGCGACAAGGTCGCTTAGAGCATCTCCAACTGCAAACACCAAATTCGGCCTCCCAAACTGTCCGCGGACAACCAAAATAAGACCATTCCAGCCGTCCTACTCAAACCAAACCCCCAAAACCATACAAAGCATGCAACATAGATCAATATACGCATACATAGTAAGATAGTACCATCGGTTCATCCGACACAAGTTCGTCGGATCACATACATAATACAAAAGTAGATATAAACATAAACAAAGCTCACATCGGAGCCTTGCCCTTCCCCTTGCCGGAGCCGCCAGAGGCGTCCTCCTTGAAGCGCTTGCGGAAGACCATGTACGGATCTTCGTCGGAGTCGACTTGCCCGGTGAGGATCCGCACGGCGCGGACCTGCTCTTTCCCGAGGCGGCTCGCATTGGCCAACTTCTTCTCTCCTCCTCCTCCTTCGACAGCTCGATGGCCGTCTCCAGAGCTTGTTGGTTCTTGCGGCGGCGGCGGCGGTGGGCATCCATCTCTACGGAGGTGAGGGAGAGCTTGACGACCTCGAGGGCGATTCCGTTGTCAGCCCCAGCGATGGCCGCCGCATCCCTGATGTTGCGGCCCGCCCGCCTGGCCTCGCAGAACGCGCGCCCCACCGTCTCTGACGCCCGCTGCAGCGGAGCCTCCACCAGCCTCCATCCCGCCCCATCCGGTGTCATCCCCACCCTGGCGGTGCCAAGACCGGCGGGGCCCGCCACGGTGGGGCAGAGGATGGAGATGACCTCCGGCTGGAGGAGGAAACCCTGCCGCGACTGGGGGGCGAAGCTGACCAGTGGCTGCACTGGCCACTGGCCGCAGGCGGCGCCGCCGAGCTGGAACCTCGAACGTTATCGTGGTATTTTGCACGGCATATGCCATAGGATGGCTGATTTGATTGGTTGCGACAGCGCGAGCGACGACGTTCGGCGGGATTGGGCACAAGCACGGCAAATACCGAGACGTACCCAGGTTCAGGACCCTCTCATGTGGAGGTAAAACCCCTACATCCTGCTTGTATCATGTATATGGTGGAGTATATGATGTTACATGTTCGCTCCTAGAGTTGTATCTGTTCTTGGCTAGGAAAGAGAGAGCTTTGAGCAGCCTACGTGAGTGTGTGTGAGCTGAATGAGCTAGTACGTGAGTGTGAGAGTATGAGAGATTGAGTGAGTAGCTAGCTCTCTCCCTGGTGCATCTTATAAACTGATGCCCAGGGGACAAGCGGGGGCCCGCTGTGACATGTGTATAGTGGTGGTACTGTAGCGCATAGTGTTTCCTATTTAGCAATAGTGTTCTTCCTTCACTGACGTCATGTACAGTGTCCGAGTATGGGTATGGATGTCTTGTCAGCGTGTGTCCGATGGGACGCTGCGGTTGACTTCGCGTAGAAGGTGCACTGCCGGACGGAGAGCGGCCAGCCGGACTCGGGCCGCCAGCCGGAGTCGGGCAGCCGGATGGCGGGCAACCGGAGGCGGCAGCCGGATGGCGGGCAGCCGGACTCGCTTCTTCTGTTCTCTTGTCGAGCCGTGGTCTTTGGTAACCCGGGGTTTATTCCCCAGACAAACGTCCTCCAGCAAGCGGAGGATGCTGAGGCGAAAAGCAAGCTCGTCGTCGTCTTCGACGTCCTCGAGCGGCTTCTTCACCGCCCGCACCGCGCTCTCCGCGTCCTCCGCCAGCTCGTCTCAGTTGAAGCTCCCGGAGCTAGCCGACATTGTCGATTTGAGATGATAGGAGGTGAGGAATTGGGGCGGACCGAAATGAATCTAGGGTTGGCGGAGAGGAGGAGGTTTTTTTTATAACGTCTGCGAGTCACTCGACGCGTGGACGCCGCGTTCAGCCTTCTCCGCCGGTCAGCCTTCTCTCCTACGCGTGGGCCCGAGCTGTCAGCGACAGCCGGCGGACGCGTCCGGGCGCCCCCAACCCGCCCCACATATGGGCTAGGTTTGGGGACTGCCGGACCGTCCGGTCGTTTGAGCTAGCTATGGGGGCCTCGGTTGGCTGGCGTTTTAAAACCCAAATGCTATCCGGGCTGTCCGCCCGAATGTTTGGGCAAGCTATGGGGGTTTTGGTTGGAGATGCTCTCAGCTCGCTTCAGCACTGGTGGGGGCAAACACGAAAATTCAGGTATGGAGAGAATAATGGACCGAACTCAGTACATTTTTTTGAGGCTTAGTACATTTTCACTTTGTTACAACATAGTACTTCGTTTACTTCCGGGCACCATTGAGAAGACAGATTTCAGATCCTTAAACAGAATTTCAGGATGGGTTTGTCGATCACGCCCTTATACAATGGTGACAGGTACGATGAACGTCCAGGTGGACGAAAAAAGCTGGAAAAAGGGTTTGACTTCTCTTAATTTTAATTAAGAGATGATCTTTTAGCAACAATCTTTCTCACCATATATTTAGGATGTCTAATTACAAAAGATAAAACTAAAACAATAAATCATTGTACGATATGTTTTACTGTTATATCTAAATTAAGTGGCAGCATTAAAACAAGACTATATTATCAACCCATTGTATATGGCTTCCTCACTTAGGATTAAAATAAATCAGTCCTCATCTAACCGCTAAGATTGATTTGTAGTTTGTTCGTTAGCTTTGTCACCGTGGTTATCCAAATTAGACCTTACCCGACAATTTCAGTGCTTGTTTCCAAACTTTTTGTATTAGCTTCTAATGTGCCTTGGACACTTCTCACCGAGTCCATGAGCCGGCGTTCAGTATATCGTAGTTTTTATTACAACTCCGATCCATATTAATGGACTCAACTTTATCTAGATACGGATGTATCTAGTTAAGTGTTTAGACTAGATGCATCCGTATCTAGACAATGTTGAGACCATTAATATGGATCGGAGGGAGTAGCTTTATTCAAATTATAGTGCATGTAACATACCAAACTCATATTGTTGTAACAAACTAACTACACATTTCATTCATCACTAGTAAAGACAAAGTTGTCGGCCGTCTATACTTTAGAAGATACCTCGAGGACTCTCTCAGAACACACGTAGCTAAAACGGCACTGATGATAGCCAAGAGACCATTTTGAAGGCATGGGCACAGTTCCTACAATAGAAAAACACGTATAGATCTTTAAGTGGACATGATGAACAAGTTAAACATATTCGCATCTAAATTGCAAATTTGTGTTATGTTATGTCAATTAGAAATGCTTTCCATTAAGAAAAGGAAGAATAGTCACTCTTATATAAAAATGTCTTTTATAAGAATAAAATAAAATTTAGTCAGAACAATGTAGCAAATACGCAGACCCGCACGTCTATTGCAACACTAAAATTATACAGCACATCATTGTTCTATAGACAATAACCCTCTTTAAATACATTGAATGTCGAATCATAGATGAGTTTACAGGTAAATATTTGGCTCACCATATACAATAACATAAATGATTTATAACTTCATCATAATATAAATATTTTGTATCTGAGAAATCTCCCTCATGCAAGACAAAGACACTGTGGCTACAATTAACATATATATATACAGGATTAAAATTTTGACACACTTATTTGTGCACTTGTCAATGGACATTGCTAGCACGACAAGAGATTGGTTATGAGAAAAGAACTACCAATGGCACAGGACAAGGATGTTATCACTTGAGATGGCGTATCAAATGGTCCAAAAGTAATGACAGGGTAAGCAGATGAGGCAGAAAACTTAATAATAGATTCTTGTCTCAGGTCAACCTGTCATAAAATATGATTATTTAGTTAAACATACACTTATCAGCTGGCGAAAAACATGCATAAATACAAAAAGGATGCAGCTCATATATAGGTGTGTATACCTAGCTAGCTACGACTACAAGGAAATTTATTGGAGAAACATTCGATAGAAATATTAGTACTGCTAGCAAATATGACATGTTCCATCAAGCATTACTTATAGAAATATTCTACTTCTTCTATGCATGTGTTTTGAGGTTAAATGACTTTACTACTTACCTCGCAACGGTGTGTGGTATCAGCTAGAACACCGAGAGCCTTTCCATCAGGCAGGACTGACAACACCCAAGGGTGTGATTGATATAGTGAAGTAGTTCCTGGCCCGTATCCCCATGCATCAGTATTCCAAGTGAAAACCTAACATAGACCAAAGGTAGATAATACGTGAGGGTGCGAGAGAGGCGTTTTGGCTCCGGGTACATGTGCTGCTGATATATGTTTCCAAATTAAAAAAAATATGAAAACATTTTAGAAAAATCTGAAAAAACTAGGGCATACATACAAGTGTTCAACATTCGTGCAAAATTTCGGAAGGAAATAACATTTTCCACGGTCTGTGCAAAAAAGACAAAATCTGTACTTTGAAAAATGTAAGGCAAAAAAGACAAAATCGGCCACAGATTTTGTCTTTTTGCACAGACCACATAAAGTTTCATTTCGTTCCGAAAGTTTTCACGGATGTTGAAAATTTGCATATGTTTGTGCCCAATTTTTTTTAGATTTTTTCAAAGTGTTTCTATATATTTTTTAATTTTTAAAACTATAACAGGAGCATATGCACCCGGGTGCCAAAGTGAATTTTCTGGTGAGGGTGCAATTTTTTTGTAATAATAAATTGGCAATATATGAATACATAAAAACACATGGTATACTTACTCGTTTTCCAGTTCGTTCAAGTGGCCCACTTGCTTCTCCTGTGCCGTAAAAAGACGTTCCGGAAGCGAGCTACTAGGATATGCAGTATATACATTAATATAGCCTATGTACATGGATGCGGCGATATGGCGCCGGGCTCCAGGAGCCCGGTATTTGAAATGAAAAAAAACATTAAATTTAAAGTTTTGAAAAAAATCAGAAAAAAATACCATGATGTAGAAAACCTTATGCACTACGACTGTGAAAAAATCTGTATGTGAAATACAATGTATTCTAGCCCCCGGAAAAAAAGAAAAGAATATAGATATGGGGCATGATCTGATCAATTTTTTTTCTCTAAAATTTGTTAGATTAGACTTTTTTGCTAAGCCAAAAATACAATGTATTTCAGACTGAAATTTTCCAGGATCGTAGTGCATGTGGTTGGCTACATCCAGATATTTCTTTTCGAATTTTTTGAAACGTTTTCAAAATTTTCATAAACGGGTTACTTGTAGCCGGGCACCATTGCGACTATTCGTATGTACATTCCCTTTTAAGCCACATTATTTGTTAAACAAGCAGCCACCGAAACATGAATTAAAAGTCCAGGTCACTCTACTCGTCGTGCTTAAAGCAAACATTACTCATGATTATTTACTTTATCATCTCAATAGATAAATGGGATACAAAATTGTAACATGTTGCATATAACATTAACATGTCGGTATCATGATTGGAGCATGATAAAACAATACGGGAGAAACATTCTTGAGTATCGCTTAAGTAGATGATAAAATTAATATTGTATGATTAAGCCTTGTCATGTGTATTTCATGTAGACAAGGAAAGTCTAGAAACTAAAATAAATGTTGCTATGTCCATAGATGGATAAAATAAATGTCGCCAATGTCCATAGATGTATTACTTAGACGAGATAGCTACATACTTAAAAAAATGTTACAAACAATGAAACAATGAAGGGTAGTTTTCGAGAACAAAAAGTCATTGTTTCAAGTGCAATTTTTTAAATAACGGCTGTTTAAGATGTGCTGCATATATGTAAGAAGAAAATGCTTACGCTTCTTATTAGCGTACGGTGTGATTTTCTTCCATGTGGTTTATCATGTTGATTTAAGCCGTGAGACTTGTTACTACTTACCTTAGTTCCCATATTATGTATCGGTTCACCATTTTAATCTACTCCGTTTCAAAATATAACACGTTTTGTATGCCAAAATTTGTTACGCCACACAGTTTTGTTTCTTGGGAGCGGCTGAGATTAACGTGGCATGTCCTCGAAAGGTGACCACGCATCTAGTGCCACAAGAAGAACTCGTTCTCCACCCCCTTCGTGTGTACATGCACATACATGCATCCACCACACCCACTACAGGAAAGCCCATAGTTTTCGACGGCTAGAAACCGTCGGCAAATGAGCACAAACTGTCGGCCGGTTGGCATATGACCATCGGCATACATACAAATGGCCGTCGGCATACGAACTCATGCTGACGGTTTTATGTTAAACTTTTGAATATATTTGTCACCAATTTTTTCAAATTTTTTGAAATGTTTTACTATTGATTCGATTTATTTATTTGGGCTGCAGCATTGAAAAAATAAAAAAGTGTATGCCGACGGCTCTGGCATGGAATCCAGATGGCAGCCGAATATGCCGACGACCATATTTTGCCGACGGCTTTGTATATGCCGGCTTTTTAAAAGCATTCGCATATATACAGTGGAAGCTTGGTGTACCCGGTAGATTTAAAGACTGTCATAGTATACCGTATATACACATGAACATCGATCATTTCCGTGAGTCGGGCCATCCACAGAGCCACAGAGGGTGTACCGCGATCTCCGGGACCGACCAACCCGAGTGCAAACGCTTCGCTCCTGGGTCAGCCGCCGCCCAATCTCCGCCGGCGAGCGTGCTGGTCCCCTCTCCCTCCGCCTGCTGCTCCGGCGGCGGGAGGGAGGGGAGGGATCCGGTTCCTCCGCTCTGTAGTTAGGGTTTGGTTTTGTAGGCCGTGGTATGTCGTTGGGGTGGTGGGAGGGACGACCAGACGAATAAATCTGTCTCAACTCTATTCCCACACCGGCGTTGTCCTTCATGGCGGCGTCTCGGAGTTGGTGGCATCGTGTGTTCGCCGATCTTTCAGGTCGGCGGCTTTAGGGTTCTTGGATGGTGTCGGCGAGGCGGCGGCGGCGACTTCATGGGATGGATCGTTCCTCTTGGTCTGTCCCTGTTGCTGCGGCGTTGTCTCCGACGCCATGGTGGAGCAGAGAGGATTTATCCAGGAGTACGTGCAGACGGTTGTCTGTACTGGTGACAGCTGGAACATAGTGTACCTTGTGTTGGGTTCGTGGTTGGAGCCTGACGGTTCTGGTTCCTTACTCCGACGTCGTCGTGCGGGGGTGCCAGTGCTGAAGTTTGATGGCGTGTCCGGGGTTGTGCTGCCCGGTCTGATTCTTTCAACGGCAATGGTTTGTCCTATGACAAACTACTTTGGAGGTCTAAAAAGCTGATGATCAGCGATTGAGCCGCGTCGAGGTCGGGTGAAGAGATGATCTGTCTTATTTTTCTTGTGTGGCTGTTACGGTGGTACCGAAGAAAAGGGATAGACGTTGGTTTGTCACATAGGTTTATCCTATCTTTCCAGATCTATAAGATCGGTGTATACGTACATTGTATCTCGTCTTTTAATTATTAATGAGAATCGTATTACCTTGAAACTAAAAAAGAACCTAGCTGCAAGCAAAATGTGAAATACCGTGTTGTACCTTGATGAGAACCTTGTGGACCCCGTCGCCCACCACCTCGCACTCCGGCAAGACCGCGGGGGCGTCGCCCTCACGCGGCACCACCACCTCCCGCCGCCACGGCTCGGCGAAGGACAGGCTGGGCCCGGCCGCGCGCGCGCAGCCTCGGACGCGTCGAACCGGAACACCCGGTCCTCCAGTATCGGCACCCACACCATCGATGCAACTACCGCCATTGATCCGTGCCGGAGGAAGCTAGCGCCTGCAACTGCAAAAATGTACAACGAGGAAGCTCGCGCGGGTCTCTTGTAGTGAGCCGCTTGGCTTGCTTGTGTGGATTCTGGTTTGTTTAAGCGGACTAGGTGGTGGTGGTGGACTCGCTTGCGTGGATTCGCGTCGACTCCACTCCAGTTCGAGTGGAGAGAGTGCTCTCTCAGGTGTCTGACAGTATGGGACGGTGAGGATGGTCGATTCGTCGGGCCTACCTGTCATGTGCCGAGAAAGGTAACAGTTCCTCCCACGACGTCAGCCGTAGGCGTCGTTGCTGACGACTGGAGCAGATCCCGACCCGGAAATTTTACTCTATCTCAGCCGCCATAGATCATACTCCCTCCGTTTTTTAATATAAGATGTTTTGGGGGTTGCACATGTTGTCTAGATACATACTAAAACATGTCTACATACATTTGTACACATGTGAATGTAGACAAATGCTAAAACATCTTATATTAAAAAACGGAGGGAGTACAAAATACAATCACTGAATCACAGTCACGTTCCACGAAGAGATCCACCGATGCCTCGGTTGAGGCAGGTGGGCAGAGATAAATATCCACGATGATCCATCTCGCCTGACAACGACATCCTTAATTTTCAAAGACATGCACGGTCGATTTGGTAGTCTTTTCTTTTCTACGGGGAGTGAAAATCAGGTGATGTAATCGTGCTGTATTTTCGAAGACATGCACGGTCGACGTGGTGTTATCTATAAAGCACCAAACAAATATCAACTACACACGGCTTATGCAACAACGTAATGTTCACAAAGAAATCAATGATGCACACTACTAAAAGAAAAGAAAAAAAGTCCCCACCACACTGATCAGCGAAACAATAGGAACTACCATGGCCACACCTGGATTTCAAAAAGTTTTTCCAGCGAAATAGCAGTCCGAAGAAGAATGCCACTGTGTTTATTAAAATATTGCATAGCAGTCCTCTCGATGACCCACAAGTATAGGGGATCGCAACAGTCTTCGAGGGAAGTAAAATCCAAATTTATTGATTCGACATAAGTCGAGACAAAGAATACTTATAAGCCTTAACAGCGGAGTTGTCAATTCAGCTGCACCTGGAAAAACACTAGTAACAGGGGTGATGTGAAAGCAGCAGTAATATGAGAGCAATAGTAACAGTAACACAGAAGTAATGGTACCAGAAAATAGTTGCATGCGTGGAGTTGACGGTAAAGCAATGATGATTACAGATGGACCGAAGTTCCCAGCTATCTACACTAGTGGTAACTCTCCAATAACAAGTGTTGGGTGAACAATTACAGTTGGGCAATTGACAGAATTATTATAGCATTAAGACAGAACATCCAGTCTATTAATCATACGTAGGCATGTTTTCCATATATAGTCATACGTGCTCGCAATGAGAAACTTGCATAACATCTTTTGTCCTACCAACCCGTTTGCAGCGGGGTCTCAAGGGAAACTACTGGTAATTAAGGTACTCCTTTTAAAAGAACACCGGAGCAAAGCATTAGCACTTAGTGAAAACATGTGATCCTCATATCAAAACCATCCCTCCAGTTATCCCAGTTGCTGTCACTCTGGTGCCTCGGGTTCCGGACAAGGACATGTGCAAACAACTTGTAGATACAATCTAAGCAATAATTATAGAGCTTAAATCTAAAATCATGCCACTCGTGCATAGTGACAAGCATTAAACACAACAAGATTGCAGCAACAATAACTTCACAAACTTTAATAGATAGACTGATCATAATGTAACAATTCATCGGATCCCAACAAACACAACACCGATTACATCAGATAGATCTCAATCATGTAAGGCAGCTCATGAGATCATTGTATTGAAATACATGGGAGAGAGAGTATCAACTAGCTACAGCTAGAACCCGTAGTCCATGGGGGAACTACTCACAAACCATCATGGAGTCGAAGTGGAGGCGGCGTGGTCGATGGAGATGGCTCCGGGGGGTCAATCCCCGTCCGGCAGGGTGCCGGAACAGGAACTTCTGACCCCGAAACTTGGTTTTTGGTGGCGGCGGAGCTACGGAACCCTTCTGGAGAAATCGTCGATTCTTCTAGGGTTTTCACCGCGGAGGCAATATATAGGCGAAAGGGCGGCGGCTGGAGCGAGCCGAGGGGCCCACACCCCACCATGGCGCGGTTGGAGGGGGGGGCCGCGTCGCCCTAGGATGTGGCGCCCTCCTCGGAGGCGCGCCTCCGTCTCTCCTTCGGACTTCGTGTACGTGTTGGAAAAATAGGAGGTCCTGTCCAGGTTTCGTCCAATTCCGAGAATATTTTCAGAACAGCTTTTCTGAAATACAAAAACAGTAGAAAACAGGAACTGGCACTCTGGCATCTTGTTAATAGGTTAGTCCCAGAAAATGCATAAAAATGCTATGAAGTATATGTAAAACATGTAACAATTGGTATAATATCAACATGGAACATCAGAAATTATAGATACGTTTGAGACGTATCACCCTCCTCCTCTCGGAGCCCGGGGGCGGTCGCCCTGGTACTCTATTATCTCCTCTCTTTGGACCCGAAGCTTGAGAATCTTTTCTCTCTCTTGGATTCCAAAATGGTGTGTGGGTTTTTCTTCGTGTGGACTGTGGAACTCATGTGTAAAATGGTGGTGATGGTGGGGAGGGATCGACGTGATGGGGATGGGACGGGTGGGTGGTCTTTCTTGAATCTCGAGCGACAGTGGGTCGGCGGCGAGGGCGAAGCCAGTGGCAGGACATGGTCTCGACAAGGACAAGATATCTCACCTCACTTCAGTGTGGTATGATGACGGTAGGAGCAAAAACAAAAACTCAACTGTGAGGATAATGGACCGACTACGCTACTACATTTTCATTTTGTGACATCATCGTCTCCTGTGAATATGTTAAACTCCAAACCGTAAAACTTGGTGGCTGGTAAGGGATTGTCAAACAATTTTTTGGAATGTCCGGACAGATAGAGACGCCGCTGGGAACGGTTTTCGTGATCGGACCCGCATTGGACCGCTGAAGAGGCCTATCGGACGCGTCGGTGGAGATGCTCTTAGGTTGGAAAAAAATTATGCACCCGCTTGAGGAGTGGAGATTTCTTATTCCTGAGCTCCAGTGATCCCTTTAGTTAAAAAATATTCAAAAATCATATTTATAAGTTTTTAAATCTAAAAAAATCCTAACTATTGTGAAGATGTATCTCACAAGTGTAAAATATCAATTTTAAATACTTTATATTCCGCGCTACATAAAAAAGAACAACATGTGGATTTAAGTATACACACTTTCAAATCTCTAAAATTTACTCTCCGATCGGAAATGTTTTACATAGATTTGTTTAAATACGGATGTATCTACCGAAAACCCTGTTGGAGGCCGGGCTATAGGTAGCCCGGTATCTCCCTCGTCAGCTCCTTCGATCGATTCGTTACGCAGTGCGATCCGGCTCTTGTATATTGTGATCAAATTCTTTCCAATATTTGTATAGTAGGCCGTATTGCACTCGGCACAGCTTCATTCCACGAGGGCGGGCCCATCATTTTCCGTGCCGTTGCTCATGGTACAAGCCCACGCTTGACCTTTGGAGATGGGCCGCCCTCTTCTCGTCTGATAAGCATCTAGGCCATCCGAACGTTGCCATGAGCAAGGATGGCTCAGCCGCAGCCACGCCGTGACGCACCCGAGAGAATATCCAGTGATACAAGCTGTTAGGTGGTAAAATGCATTCAAAAGAACATGGGCCGTCTGATCTTGGACGTGGGGATCTTGGACGTGGGGACAGGATCAACACCCCTATGATGCTCGGTCCCCTTGTTGCCGGATATGCAAAAGACACCCTGGTTTATTCTATATTGAGTGAAGAGTCGTCTTCTTCCTGTACCTGTTCCTGCATTCCGTTCTGCAAAGAGGAGCCTCGAAGGTAAATGGAGTTCTAGGGTTAAGGTTAGCTGAGGTATGAAGCACAGATACAGCCCGAGCTGGACCTTGCGCCGCCGCCGCCACTGCATCTCGTCCTAGTGCCTCCGCCTCCGGAGCACGAAGCGCCTCCTGCGTCCGCCGGATCTGAACCCGCCCCTCCACCTGCGGCGCTGAACCTTCCTGTGATGGGGCTCTACTTCTACCACCAACCGATTCCTTGGCAAGTGGCTTGAAGATTGGAGGAGCCGAAGTCAATTTGGTTATTTCATCCCTTAAAGTTTTGCGCCGCCGCTGCTATATTGAAGTTATCTGCTAGTACATGCCCATTTGTTCTACAAATTATGCCCACAACTGTTTGTGTTTCCAAATTTGTGTATTTAGCAGTAGCTGATTGTGGTTTCGGGGTTTAAACTCTGTTCTTTCTTGGATATAATAGTCTAAATTTGCAATAAAGATTATTGTGAATTAGAATTTTGCACCCACGGTGTTTAATTCAGGTTTTTGACCTGTGACTCCACCGACTTTCCTCATGTGTAAGTGTAAAATGCGAATTTTTTTGCTTCTTGCTTCAGCTCTGGTCTGTATGACCAACCCACTTATAATATCAGAGCTTAGTGATGCTGATACCCGATGAGCAAGTCTTGATGCCTGCACAAATAAACGGGATTAGGTTGAGACTCCAAGTGCAGAGTGTATAGTAAGTGGAAGACAGTTTTCCCCACGAGGGGTGACTCGAGGGTTTAATATCGAACTCTCGGGGAATCTGCAGTGGTAGATTTATCTTCTTATCCTTCTTTTGGTTACCTACAAAACAAGGTTAGATGTTTTGGTCCTCAACCTCACCTGTGGTTGTCAAGCACAAGGTGTAAGAATGATATCAGGATAGTTATGCAATGCAAACAAGAAATAAATATGCAATGATGGTGGATGCAATGTAAATGATATTTTTGGGTTTTTGAATGATGTATGCAAGATGAAAAGTATTTTTGTATTTAATGATGGCTGAAAATAGAAAAGTGGTATATGGTGTTGGAAAGGTGTTTCTTATGATTAAAAATGGACTGGGGTTCATGGTTTCACAAATGCACTCTCTCTTTATAAAGTGGTAGACAATGGAACACACAAAGTTAACATATGAGATTGCAACACAGGGTTTGATAACAAGTTACTTAGATATATGGGCATCACGTCCTAACATAGAGATCTTTTGGTTATTAACCTCTCTTATACTCCACCAAGATGCGAACTAAATCATAACACCTCAGTAATTAAGATAACTCAGAGTATAGCATTAAGTATCATGACATGAAGTGAAAATAAGAACATGCTAGATCTAGTCATGGAGTAGTGGCAATGGTCACCCACATCCCCGGTAGCATGGTATTTTAGTTTATCCCTAGTGAGGTAACAAAGTAAGGTAAAGATACCAAAGTGGATCGCAGAACTTTCTCTCACGTTCACTGCACTAGCCACCCCCCGTTACTCCAACTAATGCACACGTTCCCCCACACACGCTCTCATAAACATGCTTGATCAAAACAAGTAGACAAGAACGGGGTACATAATATGCATCTATACTCATAACTGAAACAAACATTGCAATCTCAAACATATATTAACTCATAAAGATCCACCACAAAGGTATTACAACGGTGACCGTAATCATGTTCAGCAGCTCATACGGTGCTAATTAGTGAAGCTCAAGAGAGGAGAGATACATAAGTTACTTCCACAAACCCATAGTCCAGAGGTGGACTACTCCCTCTTCATCATGGAGACGGTGGAGAAGTCGATGGAGAAGATGGAGACCACGCCGGCAGCGCCCCGCCGGAGTTTTCCCCCTCCAATCTGCAGCTCCTGATCTCCGTTTCGGTGTTTCTGTGTTTGTGCGGCGCTCCTTCCAGAGAACGTCGGGGGACCTTTTTTATAGGCGTTTTTAGGTCAAGACGAAGGCGGTGGAGCGAAGATCGACGGCAACGGAGCCACGAGGCCCAAACGGGTGGGTCCCACGCGGCCTGGTACTGTGGCCGCGTGGGCCATGCTCGTTTGGCCCTCGGGCCTCCGTTTGCTTGCTTCCTTTTTCCGTAGTCTTCTTCCTTCCAAATATTGACGCCCGTAAATTTCCAGGTGATTTCGTTGACGTTTGGGTCCCTGAAACATTAAAATACAAAACTAGGGTTTTCTGCCTGTGCAGGGTTAATTCCAAATAAATGGGAAAACTATGAAGTATTCCCAAAATCATGATAAAACATTGATATAACCCTTATATGATGCAAATATGATTGGAATATAAGCAATTAAAGTGCAAAGTTCATGTATGCATTTTACATGCATCAACATCCCCAAGCTTAATCCATGCTCGTCCTCGAGTATGAAGATGATAAAACTAACATGGACTTTGCAATTTAATACTTAACAATGGATATCAAAGATGATTACTATTGCTACATATAGTCAAATGATTCATTCTTCAAAGGAGTAGCAATATGCAAATAGTTTATGAAGTGATATCAAGTATTCAAGACAAGGATGTTCATTGATAGTTCACAAAGTGTAACATAGTAGCAAGTAATATGGAACACATGTATGCATAATGATAAGTAGAACATCCTACAATGGTCATAGAGTGTAGATGAAAATCTGAATATGATAGGTGTACACTTTGGAAAGATGTATATGTGAGTAGAGGTAAAGCATGCATAAGTTTCATCCAACTTCCAAACTCTTCTACTTAAGTTAATGATTGCAATAAGGTATTCATTGGTGTCAAGCTCTCATTGCCCCTATCATAGCATCTTGAATGATTAAGGTTAAAGTGAAAGCAAATATGAGTAGTGTGCTTGACAAAGTAAAGGTTGGATGTCTCATGCCCCTTGAATACAAGTACTACACCATGATTACTCAACTTAGGAAACAAAGCAAGTTCAAGTTTATATCATTGTAAGTAATAATAGTATCATCAAGAGCGTCAACTGGGGTACCTCTTGTCCCAGATATGGAACAAGCCCATATCAAAATGACAAGACAAACAAACAAATGAAAAATCTCAACACCCTTTTTATTTACCATTTGGAATAGTTTTTTATTGCAAGGTGTCACAGAATTCACCATAGTATGTAAGTAAATTTCCACCATGAATGATGCATGGCTTAGATTAGCGGCCCAGGCGTCTCTCTAACCATTTATACAAACTCATTTAAACTACTTCATTTCCACCTCATTTCACCATGATAGGCATCCATAACAAAAGTACATGATATCAACTAAATGAGATGAAGGAGCATGTTGAAAGCTTTGCATGTGACAGCACATATGGGCTAACTCCAACCTCGAACATTTATCAAGCCACTAGCATCATAATCTTAATCACAATGGGTCATGTTTTATTATGCAAATAAAAGAACATTGTGCATCAAGTTCGTGAGAGCTATATAACCAATTTTTTCCATTGCAATCAATAACATAAACATTTTCATTCAGAGGTAAGATAACACAAACAACATGTTAAACATACTCGGAATAGCATAAAGCCAATAGGTAGATATGGTGGACTCACTGGAATAACTTTGGTTGAAGGTGTTGGAAACAAGTTTTTGCTTGTTGGAGTTTTTGGGCTAGCAAAAGGGAGAAAGTTGACCATCTAGATGCATGCATGAGTGTCCATAGAACTAACTAATCCATGTTAAACCAAGTGAAATAACAATCAGCACCAAAACATGAATAAGTGATAGCTCTACAAAAAGAATTTGCAAACTATTACTCATAAACAAGCTCATGAATCATGCAACTATATGTATCATTAAAAATCAAATCAAACATCCCTTTTCCCAATCTTATAAAAGCATCCAACATATTTCAACCCATATTTCCAGTAGCTCTCTCATATATAATTGATAGTGTGGTGGTCTCTCAAGACTCAAACAAAAACAAAAAACGACGCTCCAAGTTTATGCGATAAAGTGTTTCGATCGAAAAACAGAAGTTGGACGTGTGCAAACCGAGAGTGTGTAGGTCCAGCGGGTTGTCTTCACATCCCCAAGCTTATGGTCTTCACCATCCTTGGATAGCTCTTGGTGCATCTCCTCCAATCCCTGTGAAAAAACTTCAAAACACCGTTTCTCCCATCTCTTTTCTGTGGGGTGCATTAATAGTGATAAACAAATAGGTTCCTTGCTGCATATAATCCTTGAACAAAAATTCATATGACATGTCCAGAAAGTATATAATGTTGTATGCCTACTCATAAACTCAATTGGATCAAAAAGATTCAACTTAAAAGCTCAAAGCATGCATCAAACAAAATGGGACAGAATCTGTCCAGAAAAACAGCAGCAGCAAAACGTATTTTTCTACCCTACCAAACTTTCTCGAAAAATTCCGAAAAATTCATGCATACAGAGGATGAAAAGTTGCAACTACAGTTCAAATATGAGCTCATTCGGAGTTACAGAATAAGAATTAAAAATCATACCGTGCACTGACTCGTGCAGGAATAAAATCTCCGAACGCTATAAGCAACTTTTCAAACCAAAAAGGGTAAAACTTGGCACTTTATTAAAAACTCCAGAACCTAACTAGACACAAAATCTCTTGTTACAGCAAGAGGACACAAAGAAAAATCACACAAAAAATAACCGGGTTGCCTCCCGCAAAGCGCTTTCTTTATAGCCATATAGCTAGGCTTCTTACTTGTTGTTTATGGATGAAGCTCATGAGGGAGCTTGAACTTTGATGGTTCCCTCTTCCTTGGAAAGTGTTCCATGCACTTCTTGTGTGGAAACTGAAACTTTACATTCCCTTCCTTTGAATCAATGATAGCACCTGTGGTACGAAGAAAAGGTCTTCCAAGAATAATAGGACTAGAGGTTTTATTCCCCATATCCATGATTAGAAAATCCACAGGCACAAAAGTCATATGTAACTCTACCATAACATCACTTACTTTTCCCAAAGCATGTTTAATAGAGTCATCAGCAAGTGTTGATGGAAGGATCACTTACAAATTTTTGTAAGATAGATATTAATTCATGCAAGTTACAATTTTCTAAGTCAAGCAAAGGATCCTTGACTTCATTAAGCATTTTAACTTCCTCAACTTCAACCTCTTTCATTACCCCAATAGATTGTTTAGCAACTCTCTCTTGCTCATGAATGTGTTCCCAAGACTTATTGATAACCTCTTGGCAATATTTTATTGTTTCCTCATGTTTTTGGGCTGTAATGATGCTCTTTAATGATGAGACTTCCTTAGTAAGCTGATCTACCCTTTCAAACAAAGCATCTTGTTTTTCAAACTTAGAGATAAATTCCTTATTAAGCTCTTTTTGGGTAGATATAAAAGATCTAATGGTGTTTTCCAAGTCACTAGAAACATATTTATTTGGCACATATGGGGGTTTATTATAAGAGTTATAATTATTGTTACCATACCCATTATTACCATAGTTCCTAATGAAGTTGACATCAATATTTTCAGAATTGTTACCAACTAGTTCTTGCAAAGAAACATTTTCAACACTAGGTTTATTAAGCAAAGCAAGAATAGTATCCATTTTAGATGACAGATCATTAGTTTCTTCATAGAGTTCACTTTCTTAGAAGGATTAGTGCCCTATCAGTATGCCATTGACTATAGTTTTGTAAATGCTTTCCAATATGTTTTTAGCTTCTACTATAGTCTTACTCATAAAAGCACCTCCAGCAGCAGAATCAAGTATATTTCTAGACATGTAGTTTAAACCATTGTAGAAAGAGTGTAATATGGTCCATTCATTAACTCCATGTGAGGGACAAGTTCTAAGCATAAGTTTTATCCTATCCCAAGCCATAGCAACATGTTCATTTTCATTTTGCCTAAAAGAAAGGATGTTGTTTCTATTTTGCAAAATTTTAATAGGGGGATAATATTTCTTAATGAAAGCTTCTTTTAGATCATCCCAAGAATTAATACTACCAGATGACAAGGAATGCAACCACTCTTTAGCTTTTCCTCTAAGTGAAAAAGGAAATAACTTCAGTTTTAGAATATCACTTTCCACATTTTTAAACTTTTGCATGTCACATATTTCAACAAAATCATGAAGATGCATAGAGGCATCCTCCATAGCACTACCACCAAATTGTTCCCTAGTTATCAAGTTCAACAAACTAGGACTTACTTCATAACTCTCAGCATTTATCTTAGGTGTGGCAATAGCTCTCGTGATAAATTGATCATTAGGAGTGTTTGTGTAGTCACACAGCTTAGTTCTTTCTCCCATTTTAGCAAGTTTTTTTGGTATTTTTAAATTTTTATGCAAAACTGAAATAAATATGATATGATATGCAATGACACTAACAAAACAAATAAATTGCTTTGTAAGTAAAGATGGATAAGACGGTGGTACAACCTCCCCAAGCTTAGGTGTTAGCACAAGTTGGTGACGTTGACTTTGTTGTGAGATGAATGCGATGATGCACACCCTTGGATAAATCTCTCAACTACGATTCCCCGGCAACGGCGCCAGAAACGTCTTGATACCCGATGAGCAAGTCTTGATGCCTGCACAAATAAACGGGATTAGGTTGAGACTCCAAGTGCAGAGTGTATAGTAAGTGGAAGACAGTTTTCCCCACGAGGGTGACTCGAGGGTTTAATATCGAACTCTCGGGGAATCTGCAGTGGTAGATTTATCTTCTTATCCTTCTTTTGGTTACTACAAAACAAGGTTAGATGTTTTGGTCCTCAACCTCACCTGTGGTTGTCAAGCACAAGGTGTAAGAATGATATCAAGATAGTTATGCAATGCAAACAAGAAATAAATATGCAATGGTGGTGGATGCAATGGTAAATGATATTTTTGGGTTTTTAAATGATGTATGCAAGATGAAAAGTATTTTTGTATTTTCGGATTTAATGATGGCTGAAAAAGAAAAGTGGTATATGGTGTTGGAAAGGTGTTTCTTATGATTAAAAATGGACTGGGGTTCATGGTTTCACAAATGCACTCTCTCTTTATAAAGTGGTAGACAATGGAACACAAAGTTAAATATGAGATTGCAACACAGGGTTTGATAACAAGTTACTTAGATATATGTGCATCACGTCCTAACATAGAGGTCTTTTGGTTATTAACCTCTCTTATACTCCACCAAGATGCGAACTAAATCGTAACACCTCAGTAATTAAGATAACTCAGAGTATAGCATTAAGTATCATGACATGAAGTGAAAATAAGAACATGCTAGATCTAGTCATGGAGTAGTGGCAATGGTCACGCCCACATCCCCGGTAGCATGGTATTTTAGTTTATCCCTAGTGAGGTAACAAAGTAAGGTAAAGATACCAAAGTGGATCAGAACTTTCTCTCACGTTCACTGCACTAGCCACCCCCCGTTAATCCAACTAATGCACGTTCCCCCACACACACTCTCAAAACATGCTTGATCAAAACAAGTAGACAAGAACGGGGTACATAATATGCATCTATACTCATAACTGAAACAAACATTGCAATCTCAAACATATATTAACTCATAAAGATCCACCACAAAGGTATTACAATAGTGACCGTAATCATGTTCAGCAGCTCATACGGTGCTAATTAGTGAAGCTCAAGAGAGGAGAGATACATAAGTTACTTCCACAAACCCATAGTCCAGATGTGGACTACTCCCTCTTCATCATGGAGACGGTGGAGGAGTCGATGGAGAAGATGGAGACCACGCCGGCAGCGTCCCGCCGGAGTTTTCCCCTCCAATCTGCAGCTCCTGATCTCCGTTTCGGTGTTTCTGTGTTTGTGCGGCGCTCCTTCCAGAGAACGTCGGGGGACCTTTTTTATAGGCATTTTTAGGTCAAGACGAAGGCGGTGGAGCGAAGATCGACGGCAACGGAGCCACGAGGCCCAAACGGGTGGGTCCCACGCGGCCTGGTACTGTGGCCGCGTGGGCCATGCTCGTTTGGGCCTCAGGCCTCCGTTTGCTCGCTTCCTTTTTCCGTAGTCCTTCTTCCTTCCAAATTTGACGCCCGTAAATTTCCAGGTGATTTCGTTGACGTTTGGGTCCCTGAAACATTAAAATACAAAACTAGGGTTTTCTGCCTGTGCAGGGTTAATTCCAATAAATGGGAAAACTATGAAGTATTCCAAAATCATGATAAAACATTGATATAACCCTTATATGATGCAAATATGATTGGAATATAAGCAATTAAAGTGCAAAGTTCATGTATGCATTTTACATGCATCAGATGCTAAGAAAAATATATAGGTATCTGTTTTCAGCAAAATCCTTGGAGGCAGGGGAATAAAAGAGGCAGCATCGCTTGAAGGCCCCAAGAAGTTGAGATGTTGAGATAACTAGATCTTGAACTAGAAACTGCTATTATAAGAACATCAAAGGCTGAAGTCAGGTTTCAGCGGTGCGGGACGGCCCGCAGCGCCGTGACGCCGCCCCGCAACTCTGTCCCGCAAAATGCCTAGCGGGCTTCCGTGTCAAGTCTAGGGGCCGAAGATGTCGAGCCGCAAAGCCCGCCAGCCTGCGCATACTTGCATACTAGAGAAAAAAAATCGAATCCTCTCCCATCCCAAATCCCCGATGGCGGCGATGGGGATGTGGTGGCTCTAGGTTAATAGTGCCAGAAACAATTGCTTGTACGTCACACGTCAGTTGGGAACCCCAAGAGGAAGGTATGATGAGTGCAGCAGTAAGTTTTCCCTCAGTATGAAACCAAGGTTTAATCGGACCAGTAGGAAAACGAGGTTTGCTTCGAAGGTGTTGGTGAGGAGTGTAGTGCGGCGCAACACCAGGGATTCCGGTGCCAACGTGGAACCTGCACAACACAATCAAATTACTTTGCCCCAACTTAACAGTGAGGTTGTCAATCTCACCGGCTTGCTGAAAACAAAGGGTTAAACGTATCGAATGGAAATGATGTTTGTTTGCATAAAACAGTAGAGAACAATGATTGCAGTAGATTGTATTTCAGATGTAAAAGAATGGACCGGGGTCCACAGTTCACTAGTGGTGTCTCTCCAATAAGATAACTAACATGCTGGGTAAACAAATTACAGCTGGGCAATTGACAATTGATAAGTGCATATAACATGCATGTGTGAGCTGTGGTGTCTACTATGAGATTCATTTGGGCATTACGACAAAGTACATAGACCGCTATCCAGCATGCATCTATGCCTAAATAGTCCACTTTCCGGTTAACATCCGTACCCCTTCCAGTATTAAGTTGCAAGCAACAGACAATTGCATTAAGTAATGTGCGTAATGTAAACAATACATTCATCCTTGAATAAAGCATTGCTGTTTTACCCCTAGTGGCAACAACACATCTACAACCTTAGAACTTGCTGTCACTATCCCAGGTTAAATAGAGGTTGAACCCAACTATCATGCATAAATACCCCCTCTTGGAGTTACAAGTATTCACGTGGCCAAGGCTTCAACAAGTAACGGAGAGCATGCAAGATCACAAATGACATAGACATGATAATATAATATTCAGCTCCACATAGGTATCAATATAAGTCAGATCCCAGCAAACACAACATGTAGCATTACAATAAGATGATCTTGATCATGATAGGCAGCTCACAAGATCTAAACATGATGGCACAAGTGGAGAAGACAACCATCTAGCTACTGCTATGGACCCATAGTCCAAGGATGAACTACTCACGCATCACTCCGGAGGCGGGCATGGCGATGTAGAGCCCTCCGGTGATGATTCCCCTCTCCGGCAGGGTGCCGGGAAGAGCTTCAGAACCCCCCGAGTTAGGGTTGACGACGGCGGCGGCAGCGAATATGTTCTGGATGAAAGGCTCGGTGTTTTAGGGTTTTCGCGTCTCGGGGAATAAATAGGCGAAGGGGCGATGTCGGCGGACCCCCGAGGGGCCCAAACCACCAGGCGCGGCTGGGCCCACCGCGCCACCTGGTGGTTTGGCCACCTCGTGGCTCTTCGTCTCTCCTTCGGACTCCGTGTACGTGCTGGAAAAATAGGGACTGGCCTTTTGTTTCGTGCAATTCCGAGAATATTTCCAGAAGTAACTTTCTGAAACCAAAAACAGCAGAAAACAGGGAACTGGCACTGTGGCATCTTGTTAATAGGTTAGTCCCAGAAAATGCATAAAAGTGATACGAAGTGTATATAAAACATGTAGCAAATGGTATAATATAAGCATGGAACAGCAGAAATTATGGATACGTTGGAGACGTATCAAGCATCCCCAAGCTTAGTTCTACTCGTCCTCGAGTAGGTAAAACGATAACAACAAATAATTTCTGAGGAGACATGCTTTCACACAATCTTGATCAATATATTGCAAGGCTCATGTCATGAATGAAGTGACTCAAAGCAATGATCTATAGTTTGCTAACAAATAGATAAAGAGTAAACAATGAATCATATAAGCAAAAACTTTTCATGAATAGTACTTTCAAGACAAGCATCAAAAAGTTTTGCATAAGAGGTAACTCATAAAGCAATAGATTCAAAGTAAAAGGCATTGAAGCAACACAAAGGATGATTAAGTTTCAGCATTTGCTTTCAACTTGTAACATGTATATCTCATGGATAGTTGTCAACATAAAGCAATATAACAAGTGCAATAAGTAAATATGTAAGAATCAATGCACACAAAGTTGACACAAGTGTTTGCTTCTAAGATAGAAAGGAGTAGGTAAACTGACTCAACATAAAGTAAAAGATAGGCCCTTCGCAGAGGGAAGCAGGGATTAAATCATGTGCTAGAGCTTTTTAAGTTTTCGAAAGCATATAGAGAGCACAAAATAAGTATTTGAGAGGTGTTTGTTGTTGTCAACGAATGGTAGTGGGCACTCTAACCCCCTTGTCAACCAGACTTTCAAAGAGCGGCTCCCATGAAGGACGTTATCTCTACCAGCAAGGTAGATCATCCCTCTTCTCTTTTGTTTACACATGTATTTTAGTTTCTTTATAGATGACACTCCTCCCAACCTTTTGCTTACACAAGCCATGGCTAACCGAATCCTCGGGTGCCTTCCAACATTCACATACCATGGAGGAGTGTCTATTGCAAAATTAAGTTGCTTACTGATAAATCAGGGCAAAACATGTGAAGAGAATTATTAATGAAAGTTGTAATTAATTGGGGCTGGGCACCCCGTTGCCAGCTCTTTTTGCAAATTATTGGATAAGCGGATGTATATGCCACTAGTCCAGGTGAAAGTCTGTCAGAAGTAAATGACAAGATTGAAAGATAAAACACCACATACTTCCTCATGAGCTATAAAACATTGACACAAATAAGGAGTAATAAAGTTTTGAATAGTTTAAAGGTAGCACATGAAATATTTACTTGGAATGGCAGGAAATACCACATAGTAGGTAGGTATGGTGGACACAAATGGCATGGGTTTTGGCTCAAGTTTTGGATGCACGAGAAGCATTCCCTCTCAGTACAGAGTTTAGGCTAGCAAGGTTGTTTGAAGCAAACACAAGTATAAACCGGTACAGCAAGAATCACATAAAAACATATTGCAAGTATTATAAGACTCTACACTGTCTTCCTTGTTGCTCAAACATTTTACCAGAAAATATCTAGACCTTAGAGAGAACAAATATGCATCCCAAGTCTCAACAAGCTCTACGGTAGTTCTCCACTACTAGGCTTTAACTACATGATGCAAGAGCTTAAACATGATCTACTTGAGAGCTCAAAACAATTGCAAAGCATCAAATCAAAACAAGACAATGATCTACAAGAATGCATATGTCTTTTCCAATACCAACTACTACATGTAGCATTTTCTTTCTTCCAAACAAACACCAATAATTTATTAAACATAAACTCTCCAAATGATAATATAATGCAGCAAGAGAGTATTTATAAACAAGTGCTAACAGCTCGAAGAGATGCATGAAAAACAGGAGCTAAAAGCACTGCAGTAGCTAGTTAAGAATACTCAACAAATATAAGTGAAGAACATGAGTATTCACATGAAAAAGCGGAGCGTGTCTCTCTCCCACACAAGGATTGCTAGGATCCGAATTTATTCAAACAAAAACAAAAATAAAAACACACAGACGCTCCAAGTAAAGCGCATAAGATGTGAAAGAATTAAAATATAGTTTCACTAGAGATGACCTGATAAGTTTGTTGATGAAGAAGGGGATGCCTTGGGCATCCCCAAGCTTAGACGCTTGAGTCTCTCTGAATATGGTTGGGATGAACCACGGGGGCATCCCCAAGCTTAGGCTTTTCACTCTTCTTGATCACATAATATCACCCTTCTCGCTTGATCCTTGAAAACTTCCTTCACACCAAACTCAAGACAGTTCTCATTAGAGGGTTAGTGCATAATCAAAAATTCTCATATTCTGTAATGATACAATCAATCCCAAAGCTTCTGGACATTAGCTACAGCCACCAATGCTTTGTGGAGCAAAGAAATCCACACAAACACAGTAAAAGAGCGAATGCAAAACAAAAGGCAGAATCTGTCAAAAACAGAACAGTCTGGAATGACGAATTTTTTCGAGGCACTTAAGTTGCTCAGATGGATCTGGCCTAAAATAATGAAAGTTGCGTACATATCTCAGGAATATGCGTGATTTTTCTCAGAATTTTTTGAATTTTCTACAGGGAGATAAGCTCAAATCCGTGACAGCTAAAAATCTGTCACTGCGCAGAAATCCAAATCTTGCATCAACTTTCAATATAGAACTTTACTTGGCACAACATTGCGATAAAATAAAGATACAAAGGAGTTGCTACAGAAGTAACAAAAATCCTTGACACATGGGTTATCTCCCACAAGTGCTTTTCTTTAATGCCTTTCAGCTAGGCTTTAGGATTTTAATGATGCTCGCATAAGAATAAGAGTTGAAAAACAAAGAGAGCATCAAGAGGCAAATATCAAAATCATCTGAGTCTAACCCACTTCCTATGCAGAGGAATATTGTAGTAAAACAAATCATTGAAGCATAAAGCAGCTAGCATAGGAAGATGCAACAAATCCAACTTTAAAACTTCCAACACAAAGAGAGGTATTTTAGTGACATGAAAACTTTTAAAACCATCTTTCCCTCTCTCATAATAATTTTCAATAGCATCATAAACAAACTCAACAACATAACTATCACATAAAGCATGCTTTTTATGATCTACAAACACATAACTTTTATCAAGCAAGATAGTGGGATCAAAAATTTCAAACCCACTTTTAGACATATTGAAACAAGTTGATTGATCACTCTCAATAGTAGAATTAATAATATTATCAAGCAACATAGGACCATCATCTAGAGCTTTATCATAAACATTTTCTAAGCAAACACTCTCATTACCATGCATTTCGAAATTAGGAATAAAAAGTGGATTATCATAAGACTTATCAAAATAGCATGGATTTTCATAAACAACATTGGGGGAAATATTTGGTACTTCTGTTATTTTTGCTTTCTCTTGAGTCAAGGAGCTTGTTACTTCAAATTTATCAAAAGGAGATATTTCAATAGAATCATGACATTCAACAATATAGCATTTTTCCTCCTTAGGTAGGCATGGAGGGCAATTAAATAGTGTAAGAGTTGAAGAGTTACTGTCATTAGAAGGTAGATCCTCCTTTTGTTCTTCACTCTCCTCCTCTTTTTCATCCAATGAGATCACAGTTTCAGCAATTTCCTCTTCCTCAGGTTCCTGCAAGGCACAAGTTTCATCTTTTTGAGGAAACATCCTCTCAAGATGTTCAGTAATGTAAGAATTATTATCCTTGTAGGTATCACAACAATATTTAAGTATGGCAATACATTCAGATTTATAAGGGGCATCAGTTTTATGTTCAAGATAAGAACTAATTTCAAGGGCACCCTTAAAAACAATAAACTCTTCAATTTGTTCAAGATTACCAAAATCATAGTTTCCTTTAGCATAGGCAGCCAAGGTTTCATTATCAGTATACTCACATTGGAAAGGGAGATGTTTGTGCCTTCTATAGCAAAGAGATTCATTAAAGCAGTAGGATTCATCATATGTAGAACACAAGTTCTTAGCAAAACCATTCAATCTTCTTATTTGTTCCCATAGATGTTTTCCTTTTGGAGAGAAGCGGTAATTCTTATAACGAGACCCAGTTTCATAGAGATAAGACATTGAAAACAACTAGTCATAATAGTAATTCGAAATAAAAAGGAACTAATTTTTTTGTGTTTTTGATAAAGAGAGCAAACAAGACTAAATAAAAATAAACTAAGCAAGACAAATAACAAAGTAAAGAGATTGGGTGTGAGAGACTCCCCTTGCAGAAGCAATTCTGTTTTCCCCGGCAACGGCGCCAGAAAACGTGTTGGTGGCTCTAGGTTAATAGTGCCAGAAACAATGCTTGTACGTCACACGTCAGTTGGGAACCCCAAGAGGAAGGTATGATGAGTGCAGCAGTAAGTTTTCCCTCAGTATGAAACCAAGGTTTAATCGGACCAGTAGGAAAACGAGGTTTGCTTCGAAGGTGTTGGTGAGGAGTGTAGTGCGGCGCAACACCAGGGATTCCGGTGCCAACGTGGAACCTGCACAACACAATCAAATTACTTTGCCCCAACTTAACAGTGAGGTTGTCAATCTCACCGGCTTGCTGAAAACAAAGGGTTAAACGTATCGAATGGAAATGATGTTTGTTTGCATAAAACAGTAGAGAACAATGATTGCAGTAGATTGTATTTCAGATGTAAAAGAATGGACCGGGGTCCACAGTTCACTAGTGGTGTCTCTCCAATAAGATAACTAACATGCTGGGTAAACAAATTACAGCTGGGCAATTGACAATTGATAAGTGCATATAACATGCATGTGTGAGCTGTGGTGTCTACTATGAGATTCATTTGGGCATTACGACAAAGTACATAGACCGCTATCCAGCATGCATCTATGCCTAAATAGTCCACTTTCCGGTTAACATCCGTACCCCTTCCAGTATTAAGTTGCAAGCAACAGACAATTGCATTAAGTAATGTGCGTAATGTAAACAATACATTCATCCTTGAATAAAGCATTGCTGTTTTACCCCTAGTGGCAACAACACATCTACAACCTTAGAACTTGCTGTCACTATCCCAGGTTAAATAGAGGTTGAACCCAACTATCATGCATAAATACCCCCTCTTGGAGTTACAAGTATTCACGTGGCCAAGGCTTCAACAAGTAACGGAGAGCATGCAAGATCACAAATGACATAGACATGATAATATAATATTCAGCTCCACATAGGTATCAATATAAGTCAGATCCCAGCAAACACAACATGTAGCATTACAATAAGATGATCTTGATCATGATAGGCAGCTCACAAGATCTAAACATGATGGCACAAGTGGAGAAGACAACCATCTAGCTACTGCTATGGACCCATAGTCCAAGGATGAACTACTCACGCATCACTCCGGAGGCGGGCATGGCGATGTAGAGCCCTCCGGTGATGATTCCCCTCTCCGGCAGGGTGCCGGGAAGAGCTTCAGAACCCCCCGAGTTAGGGTTGACGACGGCGGCGGCAGCGAATATGTTCTGGATGAAAGGCTCGGTGTTTTAGGGTTTTCGCGTCTCGGGGAATAAATAGGCGAAGGGGCGATGTCGGCGGACCCCCGAGGGGCCCAAACCACCAGGCGCGGCTGGGCCCACTGCGCGCCGCCTGGTGGTTTGGCCACCTCGTGGCTCTCTTCGTCTCTCCTTCGGACTCCGTGTACGTGCTGGAAAAATAGGGACTGGCCTTTTGTTTCGTGCAATTCCGAGAATATTTCCAGAAGTAACTTTCTGAAACCAAAAACAGCAGAAAACAGGGAACTGGCACTGTGGCATCTTGTTAATAGGTTAGTCCCAGAAAATGCATAAAAGTGATACGAAGTGTATATAAAACATGTAGCAAATGGTATAATATAAGCATGGAACAGCAGAAATTATGGATACGTTGGAGACGTATCAAGCATCCCCAAGCTTAGTTCTACTCGTCCTCGAGTAGGTAAAACGATAACAACAAATAATTTCTGAGGAGACATGCTTTCACACAATCTTGATCAATATATTGCAAGGCTCATGTCATGAATGAAGTGACTCAAAGCAATGATCTATAGTTTGCTAACAAATAGATAAAGAGTAAACAATGAATCATATAAGCAAAAACTTTTCATGAATAGTACTTTCAAGACAAGCATCAAAAAGTTTTGCATAAGAGGTAACTCATAAAGCAATAGATTCAAAGTAAAAGGCATTGAAGCAACACAAAGGATGATTAAGTTTCAGCATTTGCTTTCAACTTGTAACATGTATATCTCATGGATAGTTGTCAACATAAAGCAATATAACAAGTGCAATAAGTAAATATGTAAGAATCAATGCACACAAAGTTGACACAAGTGTTTGCTTCTAAGATAGAAAGGAGTAGGTAAACTGACTCAACATAAAGTAAAAGATAGGCCCTTCGCAGAGGGAAGCAGGGATTAAATCATGTGCTAGAGCTTTTTAAGTTTTCGAAAGCATATAGAGAGCACAAAATAAGTATTTGAGAGGTGTTTGTTGTTGTCAACGAATGGTAGTGGGCACTCTAACCCCCTTGTCAACCAGACTTTCAAAGAGCGGCTCCCATGAAGGACGTTATTCTACCAGCAAGGTAGATCATCCCTCTTCTCTTTTGTTTACACATGTATTTTAGTTTCTTTATAGATGACACTCCTCCCAACCTTTTGCTTACACAAGCCATGGCTAACCGAATCCTCGGGTGCCTTCCAACATTCACATACCATGGAGGAGTGTCTATTGCAAAATTAAGTTGCTTACTGATAAATCAGGGCAAAACATGTGAAGAGAATTATTAATGAAAGTTGTAATTAATTGGGGCTGGGCACCCCGTTGCCAGCTCTTTTTGCAAATTATTGGATAAGCGGATGTATATGCCACTAGTCCAGGTGAAAGTCTGTCAGAAGTAAATGACAAGATTGAAAGATAAAACACCACATACTTCCTCATGAGCTATAAAACATTGACACAAATAAGGAGTAATAAAGTTTTGAATAGTTTAAAGGTAGCACATGAAATATTTACTTGGAATGGCAGGAAATACCACATAGTAGGTAGGTATGGTGGACACAAATGGCATGGGTTTTGGCTCAAGTTTTGGATGCACGAGAAGCATTCCCTCTCAGTACAGAGTTTAGGCTAGCAAGGTTGTTTGAAGCAAACACAAGTATAAACCGGTACAGCAAGAATCACATAAAAACATATTGCAAGTATTATAAGACTCTACACTGTCTTCCTTGTTGCTCAAACATTTTACCAGAAAATATCTAGACCTTAGAGAGAACAAATATGCATCCCAAGTCTCAACAAGCTCTACGGTAGTTCTCCACTACTAGGCTTTAACTACATGATGCAAGAGCTTAAACATGATCTACTTGAGAGCTCAAAACAATTGCAAAGCATCAAATCAAAACAAGACAATGATCTACAAGAATGCATATGTCTTTTCCAATACCAACTACTACATGTAGCATTTTCTTTCTTCCAAACAAACACCAATAATTTATTTAAACATAAACTCTCCAAATGATAATATAATGCAGCAAGAGAGTATTTATAAACAAGTGCTAACAGCTCGAAGAGATGCATGAAAAACAGGAGCTAAAAGCACTGCAGTAGCTAGTTAAGAATACTCAACAAATATAAGTGAAGAACATGAGTATTCACATGAAAAAGCGGAGCGTGTCTCTCTCCCACACAAGGATTGCTAGGATCCGAATTTATTCAAACAAAAACAAAAATAAAAACACACAGACGCTCCAAGTAAAGCGCATAAGATGTGAAAGAATTAAAATATAGTTTCACTAGAGATGACCTGATAAGTTTGTTGATGAAGAAGGGGATGCCTTGGGCATCCCCAAGCTTAGACGCTTGAGTCTCTCTGAATATGGTTGGGATGAACCACGGGGGCATCCCCAAGCTTAGGCTTTTCACTCTTCTTGATCACATAATATCACCCTTCTCGCTTGATCCTTGAAAACTTCCTTCACACCAAACTCAAGACAGTTCTCATTAGAGGGTTAGTGCATAATCAAAAATTCTCATATTCTGTAATGATACAATCAATCCCAAAGCTTCTGGACATTAGCTACAGCCACCAATGCTTTGTGGAGCAAAGAAATCCACACAAACACAGTAAAAGAGCGAATGCAAAACAAAAGGCAGAATCTGTCAAAAACAGAACAGTCTGGAATGACGAATTTTTTCGAGGCACTTAAGTTGCTCAGATGGATCTGGCCTAAAATAATGAAAGTTGCGTACATATCTCAGGAATATGCGTGATTTTTCTCAGAATTTTTTGAATTTTCTACAGGGAGATAAGCTCAAATCCGTGACAGCTAAAAATCTGTCACTGCGCAGAAATCCAAATCTTGCATCAACTTTCAATATAGAACTTTACTTGGCACAACATTGCGATAAAATAAAGATACAAAGGAGTTGCTACAGAAGTAACAAAAATCCTTGACACATGGGTTATCTCCCACAAGTGCTTTTCTTTAATGCCTTTCAGCTAGGCTTTAGGATTTTAATGATGCTCGCATAAGAATAAGAGTTGAAAAACAAAGAGAGCATCAAGAGGCAAATATCAAAATCATCTGAGTCTAACCCACTTCCTATGCAGAGGAATATTGTAGTAAAACAAATCATTGAAGCATAAAGCAGCTAGCATAGGAAGATGCAACAAATCCAACTTTAAAACTTCCAACACAAAGAGAGGTATTTTAGTGACATGAAAACTTTTAAAACCATCTTTCCCTCTCTCATAATAATTTTCAATAGCATCATAAACAAACTCAACAACATAACTATCACATAAAGCATGCTTTTTATGATCTACAAACACATAACTTTTATCAAGCAAGATAGTGGGATCAAAAATTTCAAACCCACTTTTAGACATATTGAAACAAGTTGATTGATCACTCTCAATAGTAGAATTAATAATATTATCAAGCAACATAGGACCATCATCTAGAGCTTTATCATAAACATTTTCTAAGCAAACACTCTCATTACCATGCATTTCGAAATTAGGAATAAAAAGTGGATTATCATAAGACTTATCAAAATAGCATGGATTTTCATAAACAACATTGGGGGAAATATTTGGTACTTCTGTTATTTTTGCTTTCTCTTGAGTCAAGGAGCTTGTTACTTCAAATTTATCAAAAGGAGATATTTCAATAGAATCATGACATTCAACAATATAGCATTTTTCCTCCTTAGGTAGGCATGGAGGGCAATTAAATAGTGTAAGAGTTGAAGAGTTACTGTCATTAGAAGGTAGATCCTCCTTTTGTTCTTCACTCTCCTCCTCTTTTTCATCCAATGAGATCACAGTTTCAGCAATTTCCTCTTCCTCAGGTTCCTGCAAGGCACAAGTTTCATCTTTTTGAGGAAACATCCTCTCAAGATGTTCAGTAATGTAAGAATTATTATCCTTGTAGGTATCACAACAATATTTAAGTATGGCAATACATTCAGATTTATAAGGGGCATCAGTTTTATGTTCAAGATAAGAACTAATTTCAAGGGCACCCTTAAAAACAATAAACTCTTCAATTTGTTCAAGATTACCAAAATCATAGTTTCCTTTAGCATAGGCAGCCAAGGTTTCATTATCAGTATACTCACATTGGAAAGGGAGATGTTTGTGCCTTCTATAGCAAAGAGATTCATTAAAGCAGTAGGATTCATCATATGTAGAACACAAGTTCTTAGCAAAACCATTCAATCTTCTTATTTGTTCCCATAGATGTTTTCCTTTTGGAGAGAAGCGGTAATTCTTATAACGAGACCCAGTTTCATAGAGATAAGACATTGAAAACAACTAGTCATAATAGTAATTCGAAATAAAAAGGAACTAATTTTTTTGTGTTTTTGATAAAGAGAGCAAACAAGACTAAATAAAAATAAACTAAGCAAGACAAATAACAAAGTAAAGAGATTGGGTGTGAGAGACTCCCCTTGCAGAAGCAATTCTGTTTTCCCCGGCAACGGCGCCAGAAAACGTTGTTGGTGGCTCTAGGTTAATAGTGCCAGAAACAATGCTTGTACGTCACACGTCAGTTGGGAACCCCAAGAGGAAGGTATGATGAGTGCAGCAGTAAGTTTTCCCTCAGTATGAAACCAAGGTTTAATCGGACCAGTAGGAAAACGAGGTTTGCTTCGAAGGTGTTGGTGGAGGAGTGTAGTGCGGCGCAACACCAGGGATTCCGGTGCCAACGTGGAACCTGCACAACACAATCAAACTACTTTGCCCCAACTTAACAGTGAGGTTGTCAATCTCACCGGCTTGCTGAAAACAAAGGGTTAAACGTATCGAATGGAAAATGATGTTTGTTTGCATAAAACAGTAGAGAACAATGATTGCAGTAGATTGTATTTCAGATGTAAAAGAATGGACCGGGTCCACAGTTCACTAGTGGTGTCTCTCCAATAAGATAACTAACATGCTGGGTAAACAAATTACAGCTGGGCAATTGACAATTGATAAGTGCATATAACATGCATGTGTGAGCTGTGGTGTCTACTATGAGATTCATTTGGGCATTACGACAAAGTACATAGACCGCTATCCAGCATGCATCTATGCCTAAATAGTCCACTTTCCGGTTAACATCCGTACCCCTTCCAGTATTAAGTTGCAAGCAACAGACAATTGCATTAAGTAATGTGCGTAATGTAAACAATACATTCATCCTTGAATAAAGCATTGCTGTTTTACCCCTAGTGGCAACAACACATCTACAACCTTAGAACTTGCTGTCACTATCCCAGGTTAAATAGAGGTTGAACCCAACTATCATGCATAAATACCCCCTCTTGGAGTTACAAGTATTCACGTGGCCAAGGCTTCAACAAGTAACGGAGAGCATGCAAGATCACAAATGACATAGACATGATAATATAATATTCAGCTCCACATAGGTATCAATATAAGTCAGATCCCAGCAAACACAACATGTAGCATTACAATAAGATGATCTTGATCATGATAGGCAGCTCACAAGATCTAAACATGATGGCACAAGTGGAGAAGACAACCATCTAGCTACTGCTATGGACCCATAGTCCAAGGATGAACTACTCACGCATCACTCCGGAGGCGGGCATGGCGATGTAGAGCCCTCCGGTGATGATTCCCCTCTCCGGCAGGGTGCCGGAAGAGCTTCAGAACCCCCCGAGTTAGGGTTGACGACGGCGGCGGCAGCGAATATGTTCTGGATGAAAGGCTCGGTTTTAGGGTTTTTCGCGTCTCGGGGAATAAATAGGCGAAGGGGCGATGTCGGCGGACCCCCGAGGGGCCCACACCACACCCAGGCACGGGGCCCACTGCCGCGCCACCTGGTGGTTTGGCCACCTCGTGGCTCATCTTCGTCTCTCCTTCGGACTCCGTGATGGTTCTGGAAAAATAGGGACCTGGTTTTGTTTCGTGCAATTCCGAGAATATTTCCAGAAGTAACTTTCTGAAACCAAAAACAGCAGAAAACAGGAACTGGCACTGTGGCATCTTGTTAATAGGTTAGTCCCAGAAAATGCATAAAAGTGATACGAAGTGTATATAAAACATGTAGCAAATGGTATAATATAAGATGGAACAGCAGAAATTATGGATACGTTGGAGACGTATCAGGGATCCCGGCGGCACAGACCTGACATCCGCCGCATCCTACACATCCGCCGGAGTACTCAGGCGGCCAGAGATGCTGGAGTCGACGGAAGAGCCGCCGCCATCGCCGCCCCCCGCCCATGCCCCTCATGTTTGATTTCATCTCCGCCCGCCTGCAGTCGCCGTCACCGCTCCACCTCCGGCGCCCGACCATGCCCCTGATACTGGAGTTGCTCCGCCGAATCCCTCGCCGCCACTGCTCCTCCTCCGCCCCATGCCTCTGTCCCTGTCCCAGCCGCTGAAGGTAACCTCTCTTCTTGAAGTGTCAATCGGTGAATACAGTCCCATGTCTCTTCTTGTTGTGAATTCTTTTTTGTTGGAGGATTCAGCATCGATCGGTGTCGTTAAGAATTTCGAGTTGCTTAACTACTATTCTGGCATGGCCAAGTGGTTGTATGGTTTATTCCTGTTTAATTGTCTTAGACACAGATGTATATCGCCCGTTAAAGATTGCGACGTGTGATGTCTACGCACGCTTCTATTCTTGTAGACAGTGTTGGGCCTCCAAGTGCAGAGGTTTGTAGAACAGCAGCAAGTTTCCTCAAGTGAATCACCCAAGGTTTATCGAACTCAGGGAGGTAGAGGTCAAAGATATCCCTCTCAAGCAACCCTGCAATTAAGATACAAGAAGTCTCTTGTGTCCCCAACACACCCAATACACTTGTCAGGTGTATAGGTGCACTAGTTCGGCGAAGAGATATTAAAATACAAGTGATATGGATGATTATAAGTGGTAATTGCAATCTGAAATAAAAATGGCAGCAAGCAAACATGTAGCAGAACTGGTTGTAAACGGTGTTTCAATGCTTAGAAACAAGGCCTAGGGATCATACTTTCACTAGTGGACACTCTCAACAATAATAATATAATTGAATACATAGATATTTCCTCTTCACTATGCTACTCTGAGTTATTCTCTCGTTGGATAACGAACACCAATCCACCGCGTAGGGCTATAAAAGCACACCTTAAAGTCGCATTCCCATGTCTAGTTAACCCCACACTGTCAACTTGAGCGCCCTAGAAGGTACTAGACAAACACCGCAATTTCATAGAGACATCCAACGCAAATAATAACTCATGATAAGTATTCCTGTTATCTTTAGCCTAAGAGCCACACACGGGGCGCACACTGTCAACTTCGCACCGTGGGACAAAGGTGACTCCGGAGATTACATTAATAAAACCACTTGAGTAGCATATAAGATAATGAAGAGTACATCTATGGATTCAACTAGATTACAAAGCTCATGATCACATAAAGATCACACCATGGGAGAGAGAGATAAACCACATAGCTACCGGTAGAGCCCTCAGCCCCGGGAGAACTACTCCCTCCTCATCATGGGAGGCAGCAACGGCGATGAAGATGGCGGTGGCGTCGATGGAGATGGCTCCGGGGGCAATTCCCCGTCCCGGCAAGGTGCCGGAACAGGACCTTCTGACCCCCGAAACGGAGTTTCGTGGCGGCGGAGCACGGAGATGTATTCGGGAGTTTCGTCAATTGTGTTAGGGTTTACTCCGCGGGGGCTATTTATGGTCCAAAGGGCAGCTTCAGAAGGTTCCCGAGGCAGCCACACGTGGCCTCGGCGCGGGTCAGGGTTTTCCTGGCCGAGCCGACTTGTCGGGCCTGCACAGGCCGCATACGAACTCGATGGAGATGAACCTTTTGTATAAAACGTGCGGCGGAAAATTCCCGCAACTTTCGCGACTAGACTTTTTCCATTTGACGTCGTCTTCAGGCCCGAACGTGACGATCTTTGAAAATAGTTTTCAGACAGATTTCTGGAAAGTCCCAATTTGACTCCAACAAGGTTTCCTTTGCCCAATTTTGATAATTTCTACACATCAAAGTGTAAAACAAGAACATTGTGCACTTTGGCAACTATTAGTAGGTTAGTCCAATAAATGTCATAATATGATATAAAGTGCATATAAAACATGTGACAATTGATATAAAACATGCATGGAACATCAAAAATTATAGATACGTTTGAGACGTATCAGCATCCCCAAGCTTAGTTCCTACTCGTCCTCGAGTAGGTAAACGATAAAACAATAATTTTTGAAGTGACATGCTACCAACATAATCTTGATCTAATAATGATGTAATGGTAAGTGAGCTGAGATCAAATCATTCAAAGCAAATGTCTATAATTGATATTAAATAAGAGATAATAAAGCAAGATAGTTAAACAAGCTAAAAGTTTTCATGAATGACGGCCTTTAAGACATGAAACCGTACAAGGTTCATTATAGATGTTTTAAGTATCCAGTGTAGGAGTTCTATCCTTCAATTCCAAGCATCAAGCAATTTTTCATAACATAGAGAACGGATCCAGTCAAGTAAAAGTAAACATGAACGTCATGAATCCACTGTTTCGAGGTCTACTCAACCGGTGAGCGTAAGCATTTAGTATTGGCACCAGGATGTTATGGCAAAGAGAACGTTAATGGGGGTTTGGAAGGCCAATGGAAGAAAGTCTCACAAAGCTATAAGTGATCATTAGACAAGAGGAAGTCTTATAATCGAAGCTATGCAAGGAGTAGTGATTGCCATGCAACGGATGCACATAGAGCTATATGTGTATGAAAGCTCTCCAATGGAACTAGTGGGGGTGCATCCAACTCGGTTGCTCACGAAGACCTAGAGCACTTTTGAGGAAGCTCATCATTGGAATATACAACCCAAGTTCTATAACGTAATATTCCCCACATAGTTATACTAGTAAAGCATGAAAACTCTCTCAAATGGAGCATAGGTGCTAAACATGAGCACAAATGATGACTATGAATACTGCAAGTGCTAAACATGAGCACAACTTTGATAAAGGATAGTAGTGTTGCCCCCCTTTTCTTTATTCTTTTTTTTTTTTTTTTTTTCTTTTTCTGTTTCTCTTTTCGATGGCCTCCATGGCTCTTTTCTAGCAGGGGCAACACTCTAATATGATTACAAACTTTTTGGTACAAATAACTCATAATGAACAAAACATGATGTATAAAACTGTATGCCTCTGCCAGTGTAGCAGGATGTGCAATGATCTAGCGTAACATGGGTAAACCACACATCAGCTGTATAGAATCATGCAAAGCAATATATAAATGATAAATGACAACAAGTCATGTAATGTAAAATGGAAGTTGCATGGCAATATATCTCGGAACAGCTATGGAAATGCTGTGGTAGGTAGGTATGGTGGCTGTTTTGAGGAAGATGTATGGGTTTATGTGTAGGAGAACAAGAGGAAGTCCTCCCACGGGTTTTGGATGTACTGGCGAAGTTGCACAACTCTCAATGTGAGAAAAGGCAATGCACAGCACCGAAGAGGCTAGCAAATTTGGATGGTGGAAGTGCCAAAACCGTAGCTTAACATTAGTCAAAAAGAACTCACAAGTTTATTGCAAACAACTAGCAGGTTCAACATTAAGCGCATGGTTAACATTTACCCCAAGGAGGGCCGTTCACGGCGGCACAAGTACCCCGTTAGATCCCTCGACCTTCACACACAACCTAGTTATTACGAACCACTTTTCAGACATGGAAAGCTATCAAGTCCAACTACACCTTCAACAATTTTAGTGTTTGTAGTACGGTGCAAGCTTAAAGACAATAATCCACTAATGATTTTAACTTAATTAACCAGCAAGCTTTACCATCTATTACTTAATACCTCAAAACGTTTGCAAGGAATCAGGTTATCAAAGTTCAATGATCTACAAGATTATGCAAGTTTTCATTATACCACTACCACACGCAACATTTTCTGAACCAACATATTAACCAAGCAACTCTCCAAACAAATATAAGTGAAGCAAGAGAGTACTTTCTACAAAAGAACTAATAGCTCTGACAAGAGGTACATGAAAACCAAGAGCTAGAAGCTAAACAGCGCGAAAATTGAATACTCAACAGATATAAGTGAAGAACAAGAGTATTCCAAGAAAAAGCGGAGCGTGTCTCTCTCCCAATCAAGAATGTTGTGATCAAGCTTATTGCAAAAATAAAAGTACAATACTGAAAATAAAAGCACACAGACGCTCCAAGAAAGCACATATGATGTGAAAGAATTAAAATATAGTTTCACTAGAGATGACCTGATAATTTTGCCGATGAAGAAGGGGATGCCTTGGGCATCCCCAAGCTTAGACGCTTGAGTCTTCTTGAAATATGCTGGGGAGATCCATGGGAGCCTCCCCAAGCTTAAGCTCTTCACTCTTCTCCATCCTATTATATCATCTTCTCTCTTGACCCTTGAAAACTTCCGTCACACCAAACTCAAAGCAAATCTCATTAGAGGGTTAGTGCATAATCAAAAACTCACATGTTCTATAAAGACGCAATATGACTTGTTACTTTAAACATTAGCTACTGCCACTGATGTTATGTGAAGCTCTTCCACCCAAAAAAGAATTTCACTCAACACTAGTAAAAGAGAGAATGCAAAATAAAAAGGCATAATCTGTCTAAAACAGAACAGTCCGCAAAGACGAATTTTTTCAAGGCACTTACGACGCTCAGATCGAAAAACTCTAGACTAATGAAAGTTTCAGACATTCATAAAGATTACGCACAAAAATTTTCAGATTTAATTAACAATCTGGTGATTTTAGGAATTTCGTACAGTGAACAGCAAAAATCTGTTTCTGCGCAGCAATCAAAATTAAGCATCATCTTAACATTAGAGGCTACTCTTGGCACAACAATGCGAGAAAATAAAGATACAAAGGAGTTGCTACAGAAGTAAACAAGCACCTTGACTCAAATAAAGAAAAATTGCAGAAATAAAAATAATGGGTTGTCTCCCACAAGCGCTTTTCTTTAAAGCCTTTTAGCTAGGCATGATAATTTTGATGATGCTCTCATATGTATAAGAGGTGAATATGAAAGAGCATCAAGAAGCAAATATCAAACACATTTAAGTCTAACCCACTTCCTATGCAAAGGAATCTTGTAAGAAAATAAATCAATAAAGCACAAAGTGACTAGCATAGGAAGGCAAAACAAGTGCAACATCAAAACTTTCAACATAAAGAGAGGAGACTTAATATTATTGTGATGTATGAACCATGTCTCCCTCTCTCATAAGGACCAGTAGGTCTTAAAGTACCCAGCAAATAAAAGCAAATCAAGAGAAAGCTCAAAACCTTCATCATAAAGAGAAGAAATTTAGTAACATGAAAATTTCTACAACCATATTTTCCTCTCTCATAATAATTTTCAGTAGCATCATGAACAAAATTAACAATATAGCTATCACATAAAGCATTCTTATCATGATCCACATGCATAAAGTATCATTACTCTCCACATAAGCATAAACAGTTTCATTAGTAATAGTGGGAGTAAAAGTATCACATCCATCATTGTAATCATCATAAATTGGAGGCATAGAATAATCATAATGAATTTTATCCTCAATAGTAGATGGACTGAAAATATCATATTCATCATTGTAAACATCATATATAGGAGGCATATCATAATCAACATAAACTATATCCTCAATAGTAGGTGGAGTGAAAATATCACAATCATTATAAACATCATATATTGGAGGCAAAGTATCATCAAAGCAAATTTTCTCCTCCAAAACCGGGGAACTAAAAAGATCATTTTCATCAAAACCGACCTCCCCAAGCTTAAATTCTTCCATAGCATTAGCAATAATGGTGTTCAAAGAATTTATAGTAATAACATTGCTACCATCATGCAAATAATTTTCCATAGGTTTTTTAATTTTCTCTTCAAAAGCATCATGTCCTAATTCAAGATAAATTTCATAAGCTCTCTAATTTTTTGTTGTTTTCCATTAAGCCTAACTAGTGAAATAAAAACAAGAAACAAAAAGATATAATTGCAGAATCTAAAGGAAATACCTTCGAGCACTCACACGTCAGCAACAGTGCTAGAAAATAGCTAAGTAGCTGGAGGATGTGAGTACCTTTTACCTTACCTCCCCGGCAACGGCGCCAGAAAATAGCTTGATGTCTACGCACGCTTCTATTCTTGTAGACAGTGTTGGGCCTCCAAGTGCAGAGGTTTGTAGAACAGCAGCAAGTTTCCCTCAAGTGAATCACCCAAGGTTTATCGAACTCAGGGAGGTAGAGGTCAAAGATATCCCTCTCAAGCAACCCTGCAATTAAGATACAAGAAGTCTCTTGTGTCCCCAACACACCAATACACTTGTCAGGTGTATAGGTGCACTAGTTCGGCGAAGAGATATTAAAATACAAGTAATATGGATGATTATAAGTGGTAATTGCAATCTGAAATAAAAATGGCAGCAAGCAAACATGTAGCAGAACTGGTTGTAAACGGTGTTTCAATGCTTAGAAACAAGGCCTAGGGATCATACTTTCACTAGTGGACACTCTCAACAATAATAATATAATTGAATACATAGATATTTCCTCTTCACTATGCTACTCTGAGTTATTCTCTCGTTGGATAACGAACACCAATCCACCGCGTAGGGCTATAAAAGCACACCTTAAAGTCGCATTCCCATGTCTAGTTAACCCCACACTGTCAACTTGAGCGCCCTAGAAGGTACTAGACAAACACCGCAATTTCATAGAGACATCCAACGCAAATAATAACTCATGATAAGTATTCCTGTTATCTTTAGCCTAAGAGCCACACACGGGGCGCACACTGTCAACTTCGCACCGTGGGACAAAGGTGACTCCGGAGATTACATTAATAAAACCACTTGAGTAGCATATAAGATAATGAAGAGTACATCTATGGATTCAACTAGATTACAAAGCTCATGATCACATAAAGATCACACCATGGGAGAGAGAGATAAACCACATAGCTACCGGTAGAGCCCTCAGCCCGGGAGAACTACTCCCTCCTCATCATGGGAGGCAGCAACGACGATGAAGATGGCGGTGGCGTCGATGGAGATGGCTCCGGGGGCAATTCCCCGTCCCGGCAAGGTGCCGGAACAGGACCTTCTGACCCCCGAAACGGAGTTTCGTGGCGGCGGAGCACGGAGATGTATTCGGGAGTTTCGTCAATTGTGTTAGGGTTTACTCCGCGGGGGCTTTATGGTCCAAAGGGCAGCTTCAGAAGGTTCCCGAGGCAGCCACACGTGGCCTCGGCGCGGGTCAGGGTTTTCCTGGCCGAGCCGACTTGTCGGGCCTGCACAGGCCGCATACGAACTCGATGGAGATGAACCTTTTGTATAAAACGTGCGGCGGAAAATTCCCTGCAACTTTCGCGACTAGACTTTTTCCATTTGACATCGTCTTCAGGCCCGAACGTGACGATTTTGAAAATAGTTTTCAGACAGATTTCTGGAAAGTCCCAATTTGACTCCAACAAGGTTTCCTTTGCCCAATTTTGATAATTTCTACACATCAAAGTGTAAAACAAGAACATTGTGCACTTTGGCAACTATTAGTAGGTTAGTCCAATAAATGTCATAATATGATATAAAGTGCATATAAAACATGTGACAATTGATATAAAACATGCATGGAACATCAAAAATTATAGATACGTTTGAGACGTATCAACGTGCTGGTTATTAGCTGTTGGATGGCCTAGTTGGGTTGAACATTTGACTTTTGACCATAACAAATGATGAGAAGCACCCTCCCGAGTTGGCATCAAGTTGCACGCAACGTTCCGCTCCATTATCTCTATCTGCCACTATATATTACTCCCTCCGTTCCAAATTAATTGACTTTCATTTGTCCACACATGGATGTATCTAGACATGTTACGCGTATAGATACATCCACATGTGGACAAATGGAAGTCAATTAATTTGGAACGGAGGGAGTAGTTATTTGTGCAACCATGGTATTGGCAACCATGGTCATAACTGAATGACCTTGTATTTCTACCATAATAATGTTTTATCCACATCCTAGAATTCATCACTGACTTGTGTATGAGATGAAGTAAAAAGAAGTAAAAATACTGATATTTTTGGGGATTGATTGAAACATTAGGTGAGCATAAAATTGATAACAGTGGACATTTGTCTTTATTATTTTGTTTCCTGCTATATCTGACTTAAGCCTATACGTTATGCCCATCTATCTGTGTTAGTTCTTAGTTCTTGTTACAACAGTTGTCCAGATCATTAGAAGTTGTGTTCCTTTGCACATTATTTGTAATCTTTGGTTAATTTTATTAATTGTCCTTGTTGTCAGTCAATAATGGAACAGTAGCTTATTTTTAGTTAGCCTGCATCTTTATTTGTTTCTTAATTTTGTAGGATTGGATCACTTCATATGGACCCTGAAGATCAGACGAGATGTTATCCAATGTTACATGCTGATTCAAGAAGAACAAGAGGCCATGTAGCACCTGACGTTATACAGTGAATGGGTGCTCTGCATCAATTCACGTTTCACGGTTTCAGTATTGTATTTGTTGGCGTTGATAAGAACAAGAGGCCATGTAGCACCTGACGTTGATAAGAACATGAGGCATGTAGCACTGTTGGCCTATGCTGTTTCACTACTTTGTGTGCATTTGATGAACTGTGTAAGCAGTGAATTTTATATAACTATACTACCGTGAATTGTGCTGTTTCGGTGCAGTCATGTGAGCTGTTTCAGTACTACTATTTCAATACTGTGAGCTGGACTTGTGAGCTGGTGTGTGGTTCAGAACTGCACTGTGAGCGTCGCGGGATGGTGCGGGCAGAGCGTCCTGCCTATTCCCGTGGTCCCGCGAATTTCTGTAGCGAGCAGCCGCGTCCTGCCCCGCTTGAAACCTGAGGCTGAAGGCACTGTGGATAATTCTCTACTAGTAACTTCTACTTGTAGTGACCGATCGAGTCGACAACGCTTCAATACTTCCTTGAGGCGTTTGTACTCTACATGGGAGCATTTTGCTAGATACTTGTCCTGCGCAATACTCGTATATTGAACTTCATCTTGCCTGAAGTGAAACCTGAAAATTAGCTAGAGCCACGTGTTCTTGAGAAGATTAAAAATAGAAACATATTGTGTCACATCTACATAATGCAATTAGTTGCAATATCATCTCTGGTATACCAAAGAAAGGATGTTCCCACTTGGGTTCTATGGTGATCAATGGTGATCAAATGCATGCAGACTCGTCAAACCAGCACCAGAATTGTGTTGTGTTCACCTTCCGTGCTACCCTGATTCTTTTGGCCTGATATCTAAATGATCAGGATCACTTCTTATTTAACTGAAGATCTGTAGCAGGACTGTGCTGAAACTATAGCTACTAAAACTGCACAACCTTATGTGCGCCATGGCAAACACTTGCAATGGTAAATCAACAAGCAATTGGTTCTGGTGGGTACATGCTTTCTTCAGCTGTTGTTCCGTATTGTGTGTGAAGTTGTAAGTTATATCTGCATTTGTCAGGCTGCATCGAATACAAGAGCATTTCTTTATGTGTTGCTATCTTTACCATTTTATTGATGTCTTCTGTGCTATCTATTATGACACTGATGAATACAAGAGAAGCTAGTAACGTCTACCATAGTACCCTGTAAATACACTTCCTTATTTCTTAATTTTGGATGTAGCAGCCTAATTAGCACGACCTCACCGCAAGCTAATCTGTGAAAGCGTCTCGATTATATATTATGCTCCTGTATGTTATGTAGAGTGAGATAAAAGCATACAACACAGTGGTAGAGATAGTCCACACCCTTCTGTTTATAGATACATGATGTTCTACATGTACTCACTCGTCCCAAAATAAGTGTTTTAGATTTGACAAAAAATAGATGTATCTAGACATGAAACACATCTAGATACATCCAAATTTAGACAAACCAAAGGCACTTATTTTGGGACGGAGGGAGTAATATTTTGGATGGGAGCATGATATGGAAAAAAGCAAGTCAGCCTTTTTTTTTTTAACTTCTTTCTAACCCCAGTATTATTTTGGTATTCCCGGTGCTGGATCCCTCCAGTGATAGGTCAGTATCGTTGGTCATATAGAAACATTACACTGGCGTCCAAGTTAAGTATCTAACTGTACTTGCAATCCTAATGACCTTATGTGAAGTCTTCGGTACATCAGATTTATTTATTTGTTGTAGTCTTGTGTTCAATCAAGTAAAAAAAGTAAATACTTAATGATTCTGAAAATATAAGAAAATTTCAGAAAGCATGCTTTTGAATGGGTTTTAAAATACTTCTACATCAAATAAATAAGTTCTTCTAATTAAAGATATAAATTGGCAGATGACTATAAAACATGTTCAACATTTGAATATGTCGCTTTATTTATAAAGCTGGGCTTGTTTCAAAAATATTATTGTTTCTTACTCTTGCTTTTGCCCTGTAGGTTGGCGTTGCATTTGGATGTGGATGGAGTGGAATGAGATGATCCATATTAGGTGTATTATATTTAGTTATTCTGAACTTATAAGCAATTTGATGTGCTTGCGAACAGTCTGTCTCGACGAGATTAATAAATGTTACTGTTCCATGATATTCTGCTTGTTTTAAAAAGTACACAATACATAAAAGATTTGTTGGTCTTTGGTTAAGAACCAAGGTGAACAGGAGATTTCAAGCAGCATTTAGCAAATCCTGGTACGCTGTTTTTTTTTACGAGCAAACACCTGGAACTCAAACGGACAGACCGGAGAGAGAGAGGATGTTGTTTCAGGGAAAATACGCTGGCACAGTTGACGTGATTTTTTGAATTAACATGTTCTTTAAAGGGGCCAAATGCAAAATGACCAGCGTGAGATACGAAGGGGTAAGTGGACTAATCCTGTCCCTGTTTCTTGGATCAAACGGCCCATGTTCACTATGTGCATTGTATCAGCTAAGGACTTGTATCACTAGATATTCTCTCTGACGCACCCATAGTCACCAACGATCCCCTTGCTGCTCTCCTGGTGTTAGAGCATCTCCATCGGCTGCGCTATCCTGCCACGCGGTAAAACCGCTTTGCAGCGCCGAAATAGCACGCATAGTGCGCCCGTTTCAAAAACACTTTTCTAGATGTGCTAAACTACAGCGTGCGAAACTGAACCTTTTTTGGACGCGCTAAAATAGTGCGCCGCAAATATACAAAATCAAAAAACAAAACAAAAATAGATTGAAAATATAAATATTATATTGATTCGACACACATTCGACACACAAACGATTTATTTAAACTAAAAACTAAATTCTAAAAATCGAAGTCATCCTCGTCGGAGAACTCCGAGTCGTCGGAGCTGTCGGAAATGTCGTCCGACAGCGCCGCCCACCTGGGGTCGTCGTTGGCCCAGGCGTCGGCCTGGTGCAGTTGCTGCAGCGCCGCCACCTTGGCCCTCCACCACTCCTCCCGATCGAGCCGCCGCTCCGCCCGCTCGGCCGCGCGGGTGCTCCAGAACTCTTCCTCCTCGAATTCTTCGCACGGGTGGTTCCGGTACCACTCGGCCACGGCGCGCTCGTCTCTGGCGGCGACGAGGCCCTGGATCGCGCGGTGGCGGTGGTCGTGGAGGTCCTGGTCCGTGACGAGGCGCGACATCGGCGCCCGAGCCTCCGCCTCCCGCGCGTTGCGGCAATCGTCGAAATTCGTTTGGGAGCGCGGGCGGCCGAGCCTCCACGCCGCCGCGTCCTAGGCGCGGGCGGCCTCGATCGCCGTCGGGAATGACCCGAGGGGGACGCGGTCATCCCCGGAGCGGATCGGCGGTGAACATCCCGCTCGGCCACGCGAGGACGCCGCGGTAGCCGGAGTTGCTTCGGTGTCTCGGAGGCATGGTGGTGGCGGCGGCACGGAAGCTCGGCGGCGGTGGAAGTTTTCGGATAAGCGCGGGAGAGAAAGAGGACGCGTGGCTGTTCAACGTGCTAGATGCACGGCGGCATATATAGCGTGGAGGGTACCGAAACGTCCAGCGTGCGGGATGGTTTTCGCAGCGCGCGATTTTCCCACGTCCACTGGAGCGCGCGAAACCGCCCGCACGCGGTAAAGCGGCAGTTTTTCCCGCACGCTGGACGTTTGTAGCGACCGCTGGAGATGCTCTTAAACGCGCTTGTCTATTTTGTCCTGCTTGCCGCCATAGTTGCTCGCATATTACAACCAGTCTTACGGGATTAGGATCGATAGGTTTCTTTATTTTATTTTAAGTACTACCTCCGATCCAAAATATGTATCTGGAGAAAACTGCTTGCTAGGTACAAAACTCTTGCGTAACCTACGACACTTTATTCGGTCCGGAGGGAGTACTACTTCTTAGAGCATCTCTAGCAGAACCCGCAAAAGACTCAAACCCGCAAAACTCTGGCGAGTTTATGGGTTTGGTGCTGTTTTTGGGCCAGAACAGAGCTTACAAAATTAACCCAGCCCGCAAAGTTTTGTGGGGCCCGTGTGAAACGAAGCGGCGAGCCTCTATTTAGCCGGATTGCGACGCGGATGCAGGTCGAAACCCCCACTTCTCCTCGCACGCTCCGCCGCTCCGGTGAGCAATCCACCCCCCACTCCGCCGTCTCCGACGAGCAATCTCGCCACCCCTACCGCATATCCGGTGACTCCGAGCCGCCATGGCGCCGAAGAGGGAAGCGGAGCCGCTCCCCGGCGACGACAAATTCGGCGGAGACTACTCCGACGAAAAGCGGCGCCAGGTCTCCTGCAGCGACGGCGCACGGAAAGCGCGGCGTCCTCAAGTACAAGCTCGGGGAGCCGGTGCCGGGCCGCGCGGCACCGCCGCGATTTGCCGGAGTTCGACCGGCTCCGGCGCGAGCGCGAGATCCGCCGCCGCCAGCAGCTGCGCCTCCACGGCGACGGCAGCTCCTCCGCGGGCGCCAGCAGCTCCTCTGCCGCACCAGGTGCTCCGCCGCCGGAGGGCTACAACCCCGAGCATTTCGGGGTCACGCTCGGGCCGGAGGACTTCGTCTCCGACTAGCGGATGGAGCACATGATGGCCGCGGCGTTGCTGTGGTCCCAATACGAAGCGGAGGAGAAGGCCGCCACCGCCAAGTCAACGCGGTGGTCAACGAGGGGCTCCTGCAGCAGGCGCTGGTCATCAGCACGCTCCCGCCCACCATCGACCTCGTCACCGACTCCGACGAGGAATGAATCTCCTCCGCCGCTGCGTCGCCGCCGCGCCCATGGCTCCGGTGAGGAGCCGCATTTTGCCCACTAGGGTTTGATCGGCGGCGACCTAGCCTAGTGTAGTGATATAGGGTTAGCTCGCCTATATTATTTTGTGTAGAAATCATCTGCTGGTACTGTCGAAATATGAACTCTTTGTTCCCGCGAAATCTGAAATGTCTAAATCGCGGAATTGCAATTTGCGTTTGCGGGTTCTGTTCTTCGCTGCACGAAAACTAGAGCAAAAACACGAAAAACGTGACCTGCAAAATGCTTTTGCGGTTTCGCCTTTTGCGGGTTCTGCTAGAGATATGCTCTTAGTTTTGCAAAAAATATGCTATGTAAGCAAACTGGATTTGTAACACGGTCATACTCAGTATGTGATACGTAAGCCGGATCATTAATAAAATCATGTGTTGCCTTCTGCAGTTTAAACACCTCGAGCGATCTGTTTTGCTTAAGTCACTCGCGCATTTATTTCATCGGCTCACAGCTAGGCAGCTACCCATCCATCCCTAGCCGGCATCCGCCCTAGCTAGGATTTAATTCACCCCAACATGCTATATATAAAGGACACGAGAATAGCGAGCTGAGAGCGCTTGGACACTGTAGCGTCGCGCAAGCTACAGTGCCTGGTCGCTACAGTGCACGGTTCGCCACAGTAGGCACTTTTTGACACTACAGTGCCCAGTCGCTACAGTACACGTTCGCTACAATAGACATTTTTTTCCTTTCTGTCAAAACGTAAGAAAATATGTACACGAAAAATTTGCGCGTCGACGAGTAGGTTCCATTCCCGTAATCAGTTTCGAGTTTGGTCAACATTAACCATGTGCCTAGGCTCCCGCGACGCAAGGGGCGACGCGGGGGGCGACGAAGCCGGGCGGCGCCCCGTGGTCCTCTGGTCCTCCGGCGAGCCCGCGACGACCTCTCCTAGGGTGGGGAAGCTCGGTCCTTCTTCGAAGTCCTAGCGGAGCTCGGCGAGGATGACGCCGGTGATGGGGAGAGCGAAGGGTCACTCTCTCCTCGCTCGAGTCCGACGACGGCCATCTTCGGCGACTTTCTCAGCAAAGCTCGGGGTGGTCAGGGATGGCCACACCACTGGCGAATCTTGCGCCCTTGGCTCCTGAGGCTTCTTCTTGCCGGAGCGACGGCGGTGCGCGAAGGGCGTGACGAACGCATATCTCTCTTCTCAGAAAGCAACTTCCCACCGCTCGGTTCTCCTTCGGCGCGTGCTGTTATCTCGCCGTCGCAGTCTCTGGGGGCAGTAAACTCTCGTGTGGGCGCGGTGGACGTGCTGCTCCCCTCGCCGGGATCGGTGGCGGCGGCGATCTCACCCTCCCCAGATCTAGGGTTTGGGGGGGACGATGACTGTGCTGGGCCTGCTGGGCCGCTTCAAGCAGTTGGGCCCTCGGTGGCCACCAGGACTCGGGTGGGCTGGATCTGGTTCTTGCGGAGCAAGTGGCTTCAGTGTCCGAACGGCCAACAGCAGCCCAACCCCTGCCAGGCCACCACTCAGGCTACTATGCGTGGCGTTGGCTCCCCTCCGGAACCTAGATCAGAAATTAGGGTTTGTTGCCCCCCAAGAGACGTGCGCCGTAATCGCGCTAGGGCAAAGCGCCTCATCCCCGCCGCCAACCCCGACCTCCCCCCCTCCCTCGCCCCGATGGACCGCGACCGCGGTGTCGGCGACCGCCGGGGAAAGCGGTCCTTTGACGAGTATGCCGGCGGTGGGAACCGCCGGGAACTCAATGAGGCCCTGGAGCGCGAGTACGCGGAGTACCGCAGGCAGCGGGACCGTGCCCCATCCCCGAGGCGTCGCTGGGATGATGAGAGACCCAGGCAGCAGTATAACCCGGGCCGTACCCACGAGGGCGTGAGTACGGCCGCGGCGGCCAGGACCAACACCTCAACAACGCCAGGCTCCCTCCTCCGCCACACCCCGCGCCCACCAAGACAAGCCCCGGAGAGCTCGGCTATGGGAGCCGCAGCTGCTCTGGAACTCGCCAAGCCGGACTCCTCAAAGATTACCTGCTACAACTGCGGGTTGCTTGGTCACATTCAGGCCGAGTGCACGGCGAATCTTTCTGTGTCAAGTGCAACGCAAGGGCCACTGTCTGCTATGTGTGTGGGAGAGCGCCATGAACCCTACTGGGCGGGGTTTGGACGCAATGGTATCGGCTTCATGTGTGGACGTGCCGGAAGAAGAAGTTCAGAGAGGCCCTCAAAATGCGGCGACGCTGTATGTCGACGAAGCTATCCTCACTGAGAAGCAAGTGGAAGAGGAATTCAAGGAGCTCGTACCGCAAGAAAACTGGGACTGGCAAGTTAAACAAATCAGCGAATCGGCTTCTCTTTGGTCTTCCCATCGCAACAGATGATGCAGATGGCAAGCAGGGGCGGGGGCCTCGCCTACCTACGTCAAAGGCTAGCGCGCTTGTGATGGAAGGCTCGCTGGAAGATCAAGCTACTGAGGAACTGGCCGAGACTGGGTCAAATTACATGGGGTCCGCCTGAATACCGTCACACCAGCCGGCTGATGATCGCTACCAGGCCGGTGGGTCGGCCCATGGAAGTAATCTCTCAAACCCTTGAGGTTCCAGAGGAACAATTCGGATGCTTTTCGGGTGCCAGGCCAAGGAGCAAGTGGTCAGTCATATCTGCATGTGTGTTAATGGCAAGAGTTTCAAGGTCGGGTGGAGGTGGAAAAGCCCAGTTCTGCTAGTGCTGATTCCCCATCTCCGCCTCCACCACCAAAGGATGACAAAAAGAAGAGAGACGACCTGAACGGGTCATCTGACGAGGATACGGACAACGAACACTGGAGACGCAAAGGAAGCAGGGAGAAGGAGAAGAACCCACCTCCGCCTCCTCCAAGGGTGGGAAGGGATGCGGTGGGAACAAATCTGCATCCATATTCTCTTCAACACCTTCCCAGGAAAAACCAAAGCAGAAGGCTGCCTCGGCCCCACTCCAATCAACCAATACGGGTCCTTCCTCTCTAGGAGCAGCCAGATGGAACAGAGCAAGGGGGTGCTGCCAACAATGCTTATGGCACCAGGGTCAACAGGAGTGGTTATGGCTGCGGAGGGTGAACTATCTGCAGCGACCATCAATATCTCTGAACAAGCTCCCCGCTCACCAGATGTTACCCTAGACTCCTCAGCCTCAATCCTAAAGGGGGACAAGAATGTGAGGCCAAGCTCTCCAACGGCGGACTCTCAGGAAGCAGCGCGGTTGAGGGAGCGTCGCAGCAAGGCGAATGCTGACAGAGCCGCAAGGGTGCGATCTCCGACAAACTCACCCCCCCCCAGCCTGACTTCACTGACGAATCTTCTCTCTACGGGAACAAGTTATCTAGTCAGGGGGCCCAAATCCAAGGGACGGTGATCCAGAGCTTGATGTCCCAGTCACCAGAGCACCAAGAAGCGCAGCCATCCCTATACCATCTGTGACCAAGAGGAAGAGTGTGCGAGGCGAAGGACGCACGGAGGGACCGGTGCTGGATCGGGCGGTGCAACTCACCAAGGAGAAGAATCTGACAGGTACCTCTCTTGCCGATTTTACTGTCTTCAGTTCCCTCCTGATTCGCATTTTATGCAAGTTGCAAAAGAGAGTTGCGTCGTTTTTCATGAATCGGCGGGTTCTCCTGCCGAGATTATCTCTCTCTTTCGGGCCTCCGAACTGGCTCAAGCTGAACTTGCTCTTGCCCGAGAAAAGATTGCTCGACAAGCGAGGAAGACAAGCAAAAGTCGTTGGAGATAGGGGCAGCAGGGGCTGCCTCTACCTCTGGGTCGGCAAAGGTGGTGACTGATACGTCTCCAACGTATCCATAATTTCTGCTGTTCCATGCTTATATTATACCATTTGCTACATGTTTTATATACACTTCGTATCACTTTTATGCATTTTCTGGGACTAACCTATTAACAAGATGCCACAGTGCCAGTTCCCTGTTTTCTGCTGTTTTTGGTTTCAGAAAGTTACTTCTGGAAATATTCTCGGAATTGCACGAAACAAAAGGCCAGGTCCCTATTTTTCCAGCATCACGGAGTCCGAAGGAGAGACGAAGATGAGCCACGAGGTGGCCAAACCACCAGGTGGCGCGGCAGTGGGCCCAGCCGCGCCTGGGTGTGGTGGGCCCCTCGGGGGTCCGCCGACATCGCCCCTTCGCCTATTTATTCCCCGAGACGCGAAAACCCTAAAACACCGAGCCTTTCATCCAGAACATATTCGCTGCCGCCGCCGTCGTCAACCCTAACTCGGGGGGTTCCTGAAGCTCTTCCCGGCACCCTGCCGGAGAGGGGAATCATCACCGGAGGGCTCTACATCGCCATGCCCGCCTCCGGAGTGATGCGTGAGTAGTTCATCCTTGGACTATGGGTCCATAGCAGTAGCTAGATGGTTGTCTTCTCCACTTGTGCCATCATGTTTAGATCTTGTGAGCTGCCTATCATGATCAAGATCATCTTATTGTAATGCTACATGTTGTGTTTGCTGGGATCTGACTTATATTGATACCTATGTGGAGCTGAATATTATATTATCATGTCTATGTCATTTGTGATCTTGCATGCTCTCCGTTACTTGTTGAAGCTTGGCCACGTGAATACTTGTAACTCCAAGAGGGGGTATTTATGCATGATAGTTGGGTTCAACCTCTATTTAACCTGGGATAGTGACAGCAAGTTCTAAGGTTGTAGATGTGTTGTTGCCACTAGGGGTAAAACAGCAATGCTTTATTCAAGGATGAATGTATTGTTTACATTACGCACATTACTTAATGCAATTGTCTGTTGCTTGCAACTTAATACTGGAAGGGGTACGGATGTTAACCGGAAAGTGGACTATTTAGGCATAGATGCATGCTGGATAGCGGTCTATGTACTTTGTCGTAATGCCCAAATGAATCTCATAGTAGACACCACAGCTCACACATGCATGTTATATGCACTTATCAATTGTCAATTGCCCAGCTGTAATTTGTTTACCCAGCATGTTAGTTATCTTATTGGAGAGACACCACTAGTGAACTGTGGACCCCGGTCCATTCTTTTACATCTGAAATACAATCTACTGCAATCATTGTTCTCTACTGTTTTATGCAAACAAACATCATCTTCCATTCGATACGTTTAACCCTTTGTTTTCAGCAAGCCGGTGAGATTGACAACCTCACTGTTAAGTTGGGGCAAAGTAGTTTGATTGTGCTGTGCAGGTTCCACGTTGGCACCGGAATCCCTGGTGTTGCGCCGCACTACACTCCTCCACCAACACCTTCGAAGCAAACCTCGTTTTCCTACTGGTCCGATTAAACCTTGGTTTCATACTGAGGGAAAACTTACTGCTGCACTCATCATACCTTCCTCTTGGGGTTCCCAACTGACGTGTGACGTACAAGCAATTGTTTCTGGCACTATTAACCTAGAGCCACCAACAACGTTTTCTGGCGCCGTTGCCGGGGAAAACAGAATTGCTTCTGCAAGGGGAGTCTCTCACACCCAATCTCTTTACTTTGTTATTTGTCTTGCTTAGTTTATTTTTATTTTGTTTGTTTGCTTTCTCTATATCAAAAACACAAAAAAATTAGTTACTTGTCTTGCCTAGTTTATTTTTATTTTGTTTGCTTTCTCTATATCAAAAACACAAAAAAAATTAGTTACTTGTTTATTTCAGTTTTGTTTTGTTCTTGTCACCATCATGTCTTGTTCCATGCCTGTTGCTATGTCACCTGAGGAATTGATCTTCACTTTTAAACAAGGGAGTGAGGAGAATTTTAAAGAAGCTTGGTCTAGAATTAATGATTCCTTTGGTAAAACTGATCCTAAAATGACTTTAAGTTTGCTTCTCACTAGCTTCTACTTTGGTCTAGCCCTTTGTTATAGATATGCTTTAGATGCTATTGTGGGAGGAGATTTCCTTCACTGTGATGGGGATCAAGCTTTTAATGCCATAAAAAAGTTGATTGCAACTTCTAGCTCAACTAATAAATTTGATTCGGCCCTTGTTAGCATCCATGCTAGATTAAACACTCTTGAGACACATATATCTTGTTTAAAGGATGGCTATAATCAAATTCGGGAATATTTTGACTATGTTCCAACAAATTTTGAACCTTCGATGTGGGTCCCTACGGTAAAGGTTGCTATTTGTGGTGAAACCTTTTATGCTCGTTGTGATATTATGTCTGAGTTTTGCCTTATGCCTAAAAGCATTTATGAAACTTTGAATCTTTGGGACTTGCTGAAGGAGGAGAAGGAATAACTCTTACTGATAACTCTGTTATATTTCCCGAGGGGATAGCTGAGGGTGTGTTTACAACCTTTCTTGGGAGAACGGTGTCCACTGATTATCTTGTTATTGAATGTGCAGGGACAGGACAAATTACACTTGGAAGATCTCTGCTCAAATTAATGGGAGCAACCATAGATGTGGGAAAAGGCACTCTGAATCTTACCTCCACACCAAGGTGCGGCCATGTATTCCCCAAACCAAAGAGTAAGTCTAAGGGTAAGAGAGGTAGGCATGGCCCTTGGTATTGATGTCAATGCTCCTCCACTTGACAACACTTGATTTTCACTTTCTGCGCCTAGCTGAAAGGCGTTAAAGAAAAGCGCTTATGGGAGACAACCCATCGTTTTTATTTGCTGTTATTTTTGTTTTCTTTGAGTCAAGGTTTTGTTACTTCTGTAGCAACTCCTTTGTATCTTTATTTTATCGCAATGTTGTGCCAAGTAAAGTTCTATATTGAAAGTTGATGCAAGATTTGGATTTCTGCGCAGTGACAGATTTTTAGCTGTCACGGATTTGAGCTTATCTCCCTGTAGAAAATTCAAAAAATTCTGAGAAAAATCACGCATATTCCTGAGATATGTACGCAACTTTCATTATTTTAGGCCAGATCCATCTGAGCAACTTAAGTGCCTCGAAAAAATTCGTCATTCCAGACTGTTCTGTTTTTGACAGATTCTGCCTTTTGTTTTGCATTCGCTCTTTTACTGTGTTTGTGTGGATTTCTTTGCTCCACAAAGCATTGGTGGCTGTAGCTAATGTCCAGAAGCTTTGGGATTGATTGTATCATTACAGAATATGAGAATTTTTGATTATGCACTAACCCTCTAATGAGAACTGTCTTGAGTTTGGTGTGAAGGAAGTTTTCAAGGATCAAGCGAGAAGGGTGATATTATGTGATCAAGAAGAGTGAAAAGCCTAAGCTTGGGGATGCCCCCGTGGTTCATCCCAACCATATTCAGAGAGACTCAAGCGTCTAAGCTTGGGGATGCCCAAGGCATCCCCTTCTTCATCAACAAACTTATCAGGTCATCTCTAGTGAAACTATATTTTAATTCTTTCACATCTTATGCGCTTTACTTGGAGCGTCTGTGTGTTTTTATTTTTGTTTTTGTTTGAATAAATTCGGATCCTAGCAATCCTTGTGTGGGAGAGAGACACGCTCCGCTTTTTCATGTGAATACTCATGTTCTTCACTTATATTTGTTGAGTATTCTTAACTAGCTACTGCAGTGCTTTTAGCTCCTGTTTTTCATGCATCTCTTCGAGCTGTTAGCACTTGTTTATAAATACTCTCTTGCTGCATTATATTATCATTTGGAGAGTTTATGTTTAATAAATTATTGGTGTTTGTTTGGAAGAAAGAAAATGCTACATGTAGTAGTTGGTATTGGAAAAGACATATGCATTCTTGTAGATCATTGTCTTGTTTTGATTTGATGCTTTGCAATTGTTTTGAGCTCTCAAGTAGATCATGTTTAAGCTCTTGCATCATGTAGTTAAAGCCTAGTAGTGGAGAACTACCGTAGAGCTTGTTGAGACTTGGGATGCATATTTGTTCTCTCTAAGGTCTAGATATTTTCTGGTAAAATGTTTGAGCAACAAGGAAGACAGTGTAGAGTCTTATAATACTTGCAATATGTTTTTATGTGATTCTTGCTGTACCGGTTTATACTTGTGTTTGCTTCAAACAACCTTGCTAGCCTAAACTCTGTACTGAGAGGGAATGCTTCTCGTGCATCCAAAACTTGAGCCAAAACCCATGCCATTTGTGTCCACCATACCTACCTACTATGTGGTATTTCCTGCCATTCCAAGTAAATATTTCATGTGCTACCTTTAAACTATTCAAAACTTTATTACTCCTTATTTGTGTCAATGTTTTATAGCTCATGAGGAAGTATGTGGTGTTTTATCTTTCAATCTTGTCATTTACTTCTGACAGACTTTCACCAATGGACTAGTGGCATATACATCCGCTTATCCAATAATTTGCAAAAAGAGCTGGCAACGGGGTGCCCAGCCCCAATTAATTACAACTTTCATTAATAATTCTCTTCACATGTTTTGCCCTGATTTATCAGTAAGCAACTTAATTTTGCAATAGACACTCCTCCATGGTATGTGAATGTTGGAAGGCACCCGAGGATTCGGTTAGCCATGGCTTGTGTAAGCAAAAGGTTGGGAGGAGTGTCATCTATAAAGAAACTAAAATACATGTGTAAACAAAAGAGAAGAGGGATGATCTACCTTGCTGGTAGAATAACGTCCTTCATGGGAGCCGCTCTTTGAAAGTCTGGTTGACAAGGGGGTTAGAGTGCCCACTACCATTCGTTGACAACAACAAACACCTCTCAAATACTTATTTTGTGCTCTCTATATGCTTTCGAAAACTTAAAAAGCTCTAGCACATGATTTAATCCCTGCTTCCCTCTGCGAAGGGCCTATCTTTTACTTTATGTTGAGTCAGTTTACCTACTCCTTTCTATCTTAGAAGCAAACACTTGTGTCAACTTTGTGTGCATTGATTCTTACATATTTACTTATTGCACTTGTTATATTGCTTTATGTTGACAACTATCCATGAGATATACATGTTACAAGTTGAAAGCAAATGCTGAAACTTAATCATCCTTTGTGTTGCTTCAATGCCTTTTACTTTGAATCTATTGCTTTATGAGTTACCTCTTATGCAAAACTTTTTGATGCTTGTCTTGAAAGTACTATTCATGAAAAGTTTTTGCTTATATGATTCATTGTTTACTCTTTATCTATTTGTTAGCAAACTATAGATCATTGCTTTGAGTCACTTCATTCATGACATGAGCCTTGCAATATATTGATCAAGATTGTGTGAAAGCATGTCTCCTCAGAAATTATTTGTTGTTATCGTTTTACCTACTCGAGGACGAGTAGAACTAAGCTTGGGGATGCTTGATACGTCTCCAACGTATCCATAATTTCTGCTGTTCCATGCTTATATTATACCATTTGCTACATGTTTTATATACACTTCGTATCACTTTTATGCATTTTCTGGGACTAACCTATTAACAAGATGCCACAGTGCCAGTTCCCTGTTTTCTGCTGTTTTTGGTTTCAGAAAGTTACTTCTGGAAATATTCTCGGAATTGCACGAAACAAAAGGCCAGTCCCTATTTTTCCAGCACGTACACGGAGTCCGAAGGAGAGACGAAGAGAGCCACGAGGTGGCCAAACCACCATGGCGCGGCAGTGGGCCCAGCCGCGCCTGGTGGTTTGGGCCCCTCGGGGGTCCGCCGACATCGCCCCTTCGCCTATTTATTCCCCGAGACGCGAAAACCCTAAAACACCGAGCCTTTCATCCAGAACATATTCGCTGCCGCCGCCGTCGTCAACCCTAACTCGGGGGGTTCTGAAGCTCTTCCCGGCACCCTGCCGGAGAGGGGAATCATCACCGGAGGGCTCTACATCGCCATGCCCGCCTCCGGAGTGATGCGTGAGTAGTTCATCCTTGGACTATGGGTCCATAGCAGTAGCTAGATGGTTGTCTTCTCCACTTGTGCCATCATGTTTAGATCTTGTGAGCTGCCTATCATGATCAAGATCATCTTATTGTAATGCTACATGTTGTGTTTGCTGGGATCTGACTTATATTGATACCTATGTGGAGCTGAATATTATATTATCATGTCTATGTCATTTGTGATCTTGCATGCTCTCCGTTACTTGTTGAAGCCTTGGCCACGTGAATACTTGTAACTCCAAGAGGGGGTATTTATGCATGATAGTTGGGTTCAACCTCTATTTAACCTGGGATAGTGACAGCAAGTTCTAAGGTTGTAGATGTGTTGTTGCCACTAGGGGTAAAACAGCAATGCTTTATTCAAGGATGAATGTATTGTTTACATTACGCACATTACTTAATGCAATTGTCTGTTGCTTGCAACTTAATACTGGAAGGGGTACGGATGTTAACCGGAAAGTGGACTATTTAGGCATAGATGCATGCTGGATAGCGGTCTATGTACTTTGTCGTAATGCCCAAATGAATCTCATAGTAGACACCACAGCTCACACATGCATGTTATATGCACTTATCAATTGTCAATTGCCCAGCTGTAATTTGTTTACCCAGCATGTTAGTTATCTTATTGGAGAGACACCACTAGTGAACTGTGGACCCCGGTCCATTCTTTTACATCTGAAATACAATCTACTGCAATCATTGTTCTCTACTGTTTTATGCAAACAAACATCATTTCCATTCGATACGTTTAACCCTTTGTTTTCAGCAAGCCGGTGAGATTGACAACCTCACTGTTAAGTTGGGGCAAAGTAATTTGATTGTGTTGTGCAGGTTCCACGTTGGCACCGGAATCCCTGGTGTTGCGCCGCACTACACTCCTTCACCAACACCTTCGAAGCAAACCTCGTTTTCCTACTGGTCGATTAAACCTTGGTTTCATACTGAGGGAAAACTTACTGCTGCACTCATCATACCTTCCTCTTGGGGTTCCCAACTGACGTGTGACGTACAAGCAATTGTTTCTGGCACTATTAACCTAGAGCCACCAGTGACGCCGGGGTCGGCAAAGAAGAGAAAACGAGAGTGGCGAGGGCCACAATCGGGTCCAATTAGAAGAACCAGAGGACGCAAGAAATTTATGAACCTGCCGCTAGAAAGCGTACACCCGCCAAGCACGGGCTAAAGGAGGGGTTCCTTATTGCGGTGCCTCTTTCTGAATATCCACGGGTTCAGGGTGCCGGGGCGCCGAACCCTGCTTAAGGAGTATCTCGGAAACATAAGATGACGTGGTGTGCTTACAAGAGACGATTAAGCAAGATTTTTCGGATCAGGACCTTAGAAGTTTAGAAGTGGGGGAGAAATTCTTTTGGAACTGGCTGCCGGCAAATGGCCACTCGGGGGGCTTGCTGTTGGGAGCTCGGGATAGCTTTTGAGGTGGGAAGTATTGACAGGGGTCAGCACTTCCTCAGTTTCACGGTTTTGCACAGACCTTCCAAGCGCATTATCATTTTTATTGGAGTGTATGGCCTGCGGATCATTCCAAATCGGCTGCTTTCCTAGATGAGATTTCAGCCAAAATAGCTCGTTGTCAACACCCTGTGGTGATGGGTGGCGACTTTAATTTGATCCGAGGCAGTGCAGACAAAAACAATGATAGATTAAACTGGCCTAGGATTAATATGTTCAATTCCCATATTGCCACTGGGATATGCAGAAATTCATCGCTCGGGGGCGAGATATACTTGGACCAATAGACGTCTAAACCCAGTTAGATGTGTCCTTGACAGAGTTTTTATGTCGTTGACCTGGAAGCCCTTTTGCCGCTAACTACCCTTGTTGCCGAGACCAGCCTAGGATCTGATCACACGCCTCTTATCCTGGACACTGGCGAGGCGCCCCTGTCCGAGTAATCGGTTTTTCTTTGAAACTGGGTGGTTTGAAATGCCAGAATTCCATCAATTCTTGCTAAACTCTTGGGAGAGCTTAGCGCAGAGGGTAGGAGGCAGAGATATTATCGATTGGTGGAACTTCATGATCGGTGGAACGCGACAAAAGCTGAGGGGCTGGAGTCGCAACCTGGCAAGGACTCCAAGAGAAAAAAGTGGCTCTTCTCGAGGCTATCCAGGACATTGATAGGAAAGGGGATTCCACGAGTCTGGAGGATGATGAGTGGGCCTACCGTTACCACCTAGAGGATCAGCTTCTTCAAATTTATAGACTGGAGGAAGAGTACTGGCGGCACGGGCCGTATTAGATGGGCGCTCCAGGGGGACGCCAACACGGCTTACTTTCATGCTATTGCGAACGGGAAGCACCGCAGATGTAACATCTCCTCCCTGACTAAGGCGGATGTACTGTGCTCTCCGGGAAAACGGAGCTGCAGGGAACACATCTATGACTTTTATAGGGAGTTGTTGGGCTCAACCTCTCCGCGACACTGTGGTTTGGCGCAGAACACCTGGGGGGTGAACATGTGCGCAACTCAAGAAGACAATGACCTGCTCGCGATCACCTTTAGTGAAACTGAGCTGGAAAATTTAGTGAAGGAGATGAAATCAGATACTGCCCCTGGGCCGGATGGGTTTCCGGTGCCATTTTTAAGAAGTACTGGCCCTCATCAAGCATGGTCTACTTCACATTCCGAACGATTTCATCCTAGGGAGGATTGACATCTCGCGGCTCAACTTTGGGGTGTTGACGCTGATCCCGAAGGTGCAAGGGCGGAAAGTATCTCTCTGTTCCGCCCCATTGCCCTCATTAACGTGGTTTTTAAGGTCATTTCCAAGGCTTTTGCGTCTAGGTTGGATCCTATTGCGCACAGAATTATCAGCCCCAACCAGACTGCGTTCATTAAGGGTCGCTTTATCTTAGATGGGGCTCTTGCACTTCATGAGATTGTGCACGAGCTAAAGAGCAAGAAGCTGGGGGGCATCTTGCTCAAACTAGACTTCGAAAAGGCGTATGATAGGGTCAATTGGGACTTCTTGGTGGAGGTGCTCCGCAGAAAAGGTTTCGAGGCCGGCTTTGTCCTTCGGATCTTTCAGCTGGTTTCTGGGGACAAACCGCTATCTCATTAACGGAGAAATGGGCCCTTTCTTTCGCAACAAACGCGGGGTGCGCCAAGGGGACCCACTTTCGCCTTTGTTGTTTAATTTCATTGCTGAGGGTCTTTCTGCTATGTTGTCTGCGGCAAATTCGGCTGGTCATATTCACGGGGTTGTACCGCATCTGGTTCCAGGGGAATCACTCACCTCCAGTACGCGGATGACACCATCATTCTGATTCAGAACAATGCACTGGACATTGCTAACCTTAAATTCCTGCTTATGTGTTTTGAAGACATGTCGGGATTGAAAATAAATTACCACAAGAGTGAGGTCTTTGTTTTAGACCAGCAACCCGAAGTGTTATCAGTGTAGCTCGCAGCTGAACTGCAAGCTAGGCTCCTTCCCCTTTATCTACCTTGGGCTGCCGATTTCAGACAAGAAACTCACAGCGGATCAATGGGCCTTCCTTGTTCAGAAACTTGCGGACAGAGTCGAACCCTGGATTGGTAGGTTCCTTTCTTCAGGGGGTAGACTAGTTTTATCCAATTCCTGCCTTGCCAGTCTGCCTATGTTTGCCATGGGATTGTTCCTTCTTGGGGAAGGGGTTCATGCCCTGTTTGACTCTCACAGATCTCGCTTCTTTTGGAAGGAGCGGGTACCAAGAGGAAATATCATATGGTTAACTGGCCAGCTATGTGTAGACCTAAAGATTGTGGAGGCCTTGGCCTGCTGAACTCCCGTCAAATGAATGTTGCCCTGATGCTCAAGTGGATTTGGAAAAATCTATCAATGGAAAACTCTATCTGGGCACTTATCATCCGTGCCAAGTACACGCAATCTGGAGACATTTTCACGAGCTCGGACCGAGGGGGGGGCAGTTCTGGAAAAGCCTCCACAAGATTAAGCACATTTTCAAACTTGGCGCTAGGCATGCGGTCCACAATGGGCAGAAAACACAGTTTTGGAGGGACTGGTGGACTGGGGAGGGCCCTTTGTGTCATCGGTTTCCTCGTCTCTTCAGTGTGAGTGAAGACGAGTCTATTTCAGTTGCTCGAGCGATTAATGGTGAATGTCGTTTTAGAAGATCGCTAGACGAGGCTGGTTTTAACCAATGGATTGAGCTTGTTGAGGTTATCAACACGGTCAGCCTGGTTGAGGAGCATGATAGGATCTCTTGGACTTTGGAGGCGACGGGCGCCTTCTCTGTCAATTCCATATATAGAAAGCTGACTGCAGGTGCGTCGGTGGCTCACTTCAAAGAAGTTTGGAAGGCCAAGATCCCTCTTAAATTAGAATTTTCTCCTGGCAACTTATCCTTGACCGCTTACCGTCTGGCTCTCAGCTTGCCACAAGGCAGGGGCCTTCCGATGGCAAGTGTGCCCTGTGCGGGGAAGTTGAGGATGCCGCTCATATTTTCTTCCGCTGCTCGCCTGCTGTTTTTATGTGGGCGGTCCTGCGTCAGACTCTTGGGTGTGACTGGTGCCGCAGAATTTTGCTCAATTCTTTGCTATTTTGTACAATCTAGGGACCTTTTTCGCAACGACACGGCATCGCCGTCGCCATTTTGCAAAAAAACCCCTTGACAAACAAGAAATTAACCCACGGTCCAAATGTCAAAGGGGCCTACGTCGGCCTGTACGCCGGAGGGACTTATCTGCAATTTTCGGACAATCCAGTGACCTTTTCGCAACGACACGGCCATCGCATCAGCAACAGTTCCACTGATGACGTCACCAAATAACGTTATCGTATGCCCCAGACGTCCGAATTTTATTCGTTTTGATAAATAATTTCAGTAATTACTAAAACCCTGCCATGTGGGTCCCATCGTCAGAATTTTAAACATTTCCAGAAATTTAAGAAAAATATCCAAAATTATAATTGTAAGAATTTAAATTTCCAAAAAATTCAGAAACATGTCCAAAATTGTATAATCTATAACTTCTGATCTGTAATTCAGAAAAATGTGTTTAATATATCAAAATGTTCAGAAAAATTTAATCTGTCCACTGGTTCTTTCTTCCACAAAAGACCTCGCACTTTCCAAAAAAAAGTGACTCGGCCCTACGGACACCGCTTTCTTGCAGTAAAATCCTCGCACTTTTCAAAAAGATGTAACTCGGTCCTCTAGAATAAAACATTTTTATATAAAAGTCTTTTGTTTAATCAAATGCTCAGAATTTTTCTGAACATTTTGATATATTAAACACATTTTGTATATCAAAATGTTCAGAAAAATTTGCGCGTCGACGAGTAGGTTCCATTCCCGTAATCAGTTTCGAGTTTGGTCGACTATAGCTCCTTAATTTTAGATCCAGATTCGCACAAACATTTGACAAGTTTTGTCAAATTCATCGCGCACGGTCATCCGTCGAATTTCCTTTTCACGAGTACATGGATATCACCCTTCCAAACAACTTTCATGTTGGGCAAAGGAGCCTTCGTCGTTCTGAACGCGAAGGGACTTATTTGCAATTTTCGTACAATCCAGGGACCTTTTCGCAACGACACGGCATCGCCGTCGCCATTTTGCAAAAAAAACCTTGACAAACAAGAATATTAACCCACAGTCCAAATGTCAAAGGAGCCTACGTCGGCCTGTACGCCGGAGGGACTTATCTGCAATTTTCGGACAATCCAGTGACCTTTTCGCAACGACACGACCATCGCATCAGCAACAGTTCCACTGACGACGTCACCAAATAACGTTATCGTATGCCCCAGACGTCCGAATTTTATTCGTTTTGATAAATAATTTCAGTAATTACTAAAACCCTGCCATGTGGGTCCCATCGTTAGAATTTTAAACATTTCCAGAAATTAAGAAAAATATCCAAAATTATAATTGTCAGAATTTTAAACATTTCCAAAAAATTCAGAAACATGTCCAAAATTGTATAATCTATAACTTCTGATCTGCAATTCAGAAAAATGTGTTTAATATATCAAATGTTCAGAAAAATTTAATCTGTCCACTGGTTCTTTCTTCCACAAAAGACCTCGCACTTTCCAAAAAAGTGACTCGGCCCTACGGACACCGCTTTCTTGCAGTAAAGTCCTCGCACTTTTCAAAAAGATATAACTCGGTCCTCAAGAATAAAACATTTTTATATAAAAGTCTTTGTTTAATCAAAATGCTCAGAACAATAAATGCTAACTATTTATGGCAAAATACAAAAAATATTTGAACGTTCCAATTTGATAAATACTTGGAGATAATCTAAATGCATTTTCTCTAATTATGAAGATAAATTAAATAAATGCTCATACTTATTCTATTTTCTAAGTTACATCGTTTGCATATAAAATTTGAATCATTCTCCATTGGTTTCTAATTGTCTTAAAAAAATTAGGCTCGAACTACGCAGAACGGGAAGGACGTACTGCCTCCATCTTTACGGCATGCTGACGCTGCACTGGGCCCATCCGTCGATCTTTATTAATTTGCAAAAAAGATGTAGTCCTGCTGTCAAACCTTTAACCTTTTCCAAAAAATCCACGAATTGAGTAAATATTGTAAAATCAATATCTTTAAGTTGATAATTCAGAAAAATAATGAAATATGTTATAATGTAATCTTCCTGTTTGTACCAAATTCATGCATGTTTAAGATGTATAAATTCCATGAATTAGATTGTACTTCAACACAATATCCAATAAATGTTAATCATGACAAAATGCCTAGAAAAGAAATTATATCTATTTATGTCGGATTCATACACGATTGAACAACTTCCGACCATATTCATTTAGAGTAAGAATGTAAAATTTTGGTATATAGATATATTTAAATTCGAATTTTGAGAATTTATGCCCTTTAAACGGGAAGATTCATCTCAGCGTTCTTGCTCCAAACAAAATGTTCGGCCTTTCCAACATTCTCCCACTCAGACGCAAACAAACACGTTTATCCTTCAGAAATTAAACATACATAAATCAGCCAAAATTTCATAAAGTCTGCGTCTTGATCAACAAAAGCAGCGATACAGTACAGCGATACAGTGCATACTTACATGCCTTGGTTAATTCTAAATTTCCTCTTAAAGGGCGCGGCGTGTTGCGCCGAATTCCACTAGTCTTTCCACCGGTTTGCCCTAGAAAATTGTCCTACCTATCGCCCTGCCGGCGGCACAGGCGGCAGCACCTCATCTCCACCTTCCGGCAACATCCAGCCAGCAGATCTTGGTGTCTCGCCGCCGGTTCAAACATCGACCACGCCGGTCATCCTGAGAAGCTGCACCGGCTCCATTGCTGCCACGCTGTCCTCGAACCAGCTCGCATCGGCGGAGAAATCTGTAAAAGTGCCGGCCCATTATGTACTACTCCCTCCGTTTTTTAATATAAGATGTTTTAGGTGTTGCACATGTTGTCTAGATGCATAATAAAGTGAGTGAACATGCACACTAATACATGTCTACATACATTTGTGTGCATGTGCATGTGGACAAATGCTAAAACATCTTATATTAAAAAACGGAGGGAGTACTACCTTACAAGTGCCCATGTATTACTCCGCCGTATACCCACATCTATACCGCGGCCCAGTTCATTATTCACTCCGAAATTCCATCTGACAGGTTTCTCCACTCGAACGCAGCCACACAGATCGAACGCAGGACGGAGATACCGGACTACCTGTAGCCCGGCCTCCAAAAATCCACACCCTGTATCTACACACTAAAATATGTCTCAGGATACAGAGTGAATTTTTTTTTTTTTGAGATTGATAGAGAGTGACTTTCCGCCCGCTTGAGCTTTTATTGAGGTGAACATGTTCCGAACGGGCCTAGAGAAGGTAGCAAGAGCCAATCAGTAGCCCCACTTGTCATCGGACTGTGGCAACATAGTTCAGGTACGTGGTAGGTGAGGAATCCGAGCACCAACTCTCCACAAGAAAATCTTAGGAACAGCCTTCTTCCTATCGCACCTGGACCTGGGCGCGCCATTCGACCGGACGAAGAATATTCCTGCTCTGCAAGCGTGAGTTTCCGAATCCCGATCCAGCATTTTGTTTCTCGCTAGATAGATTTCATCCGTGCCGCCCTCGCCTCAATTTCGTCCGCCATGGGCATGGCTACTGCCTACTCGCGCGCGGACCAACCCTCTCCGAGCACGGCAGGGCGCGCCGCCGTGGGAACCCATGCTCTGTCCACTGTCCTGCACTGCCGCCGTCGGAGGTGACGCACTGCGCCGTCCCTCTGGCACTGTGGCGACCGCAGTGAGCTGAGGTGAGGCGGGCTACGGCGGCGTGGCGCAGCGGCACATCGTGGCTCGGGCGCGGTGGGCGTGGTGGCAGTCAGTATCCGGTCAGCACTCCGGTGTTGCCAGAAAAGATTTTCGTAGGCCGCAATGCTGTTGCCTACTGTCTATATATGGATTTCTTCGTGCTCCACCTGTCCAAAGCTTAATTTTAGTCTTGCGTCGTGCTTGCCACTCTTTGCACTGCGTGACGCATGTCCATAAGGTGTTTGACGGTTTGCGTCAGTCAGCTCGAGCACGCTTGGGGTTTGGCCCATGTCTTGTGTCCAGTCGCTGCAACAAACGTTTGTCTTCTCTTCAAGTTACCTAGATTAAAACATGGTCTTGGCAATCGTTTTTTGAGTAATTGACATTTCCTTTTGAATTTACAGGCAGGCTTGTATAGTATGGCCGGACCGATCAGTGTACGCACCAGCGCAGGGCATCCTCTGACTGTTCCTCAGTCATCTTCAGTTAGATCACCACAGGCTACACAGTTAGCGATAAGAGCTGCAAACCCAACATTCCCTTGTGCCAAACTCTCTGAAACTCGCACTGTGGTGGCAGCAGCAATGGAGGTCTCGAAGGCGGCCTCCTCTCCCGGTTCAGCCAACCGTCAGCCATCCAAAGGTTAGTTCTCCTTGTTACTGAGAAGTTTTTTTTATCGTTTTATCGATGCACTTCTTAAGAAGCAGTGCTTAAAGGTTTGTTTGTGCAATGGTTTGCCTATTTGTGTCCAGATGTTGTTGAGACATGGCGCAGTGCTGACGCGGTGTGCTTTGATGTGGATAGCACTGTGTGCTTGGATGAGGGTATTGATGAACTTGCTGATTTCTGCGGAGCTGGGCAGGCGGTTGCTGAGTGGACGACAAAGTAAATACCACATTTTCTGTAGCGATTTTTCTGGAGGGTGTTAAGTGTTTAGCATTTGATTCTGTCAGAATAACTAATCTTGGCCCAATGTTCTCAGGGCGATGACAGGGTCTGTTCCATTTGAAGAGGCTCTATCCGCCAGGATCTCCTTAATCAAGCCATCTCTGTCCCAAGTTGAGGACTGTCTGGTGAAGAGGCCACCCAGGTAACCTCATAAAAGCCCCAACTTCAAGTATCTTCACATTCTCGAATGATTAGATATGCGCTACTGACAACAACAGAATGTTATAGCAAATGCTTGCTTGACTTTACCTGGCTTCTCTTTTACACCAATGAGAAAATTTGTAGCTACATTATATGCAAATATTTGGTACCACAAGAAAAAAACACCCTTTCAGGATAATAACACTACATAGCCTAAATTCATTTTTAATACCACTAAATGATATCAATAATATCTGGCTATACCACTTCAGCCTTTAGGGGGCTACTTCCACTGCAACCACAACATAACCCTGTTGGCTTATTAACCCCATCTCCTATTAAGAGATGTCCTAAGATCTCTAACAATGGAATAAATCCAAGATGGTTTTCTTTAATCATTTCTTCAACAATCCAACATAAGTTTTTCTTTTTGTGTTAGGTATGCACACCGTTCATTCTCTTGGTTCATTCTCTTGGTTCATTCACTTGTTTACTGAAAGCAATACACTTCTATCTGCAGGATTTCTCCTGGAATCAGTGATTTGATAAAGAAGTTAAAAGCTAATAATACTGAAGTATTCCTTGTGTCAGGAGGTTTTCGACAAATGATCAAGGTACATCTTTTCGCTCAGTGGCTGAACTTATGGTACTTCTGGAATAACTGAACAAAGTTAATTTTTCTCGTCGTTCCGAAAATTTTCAAATTTTGACATTTGTTATATTTGATGTTACACCAAGATTTATTTGAACATGTATAGTTTAAAGACAAAAGTGCTAAAATTTTAATATAATTATTTGTTGGCATAGCAAACAAGGATATGTGCCTTCCCTCAATCTAAAAATAACAATTTCCCAATCCCCATTTGTTTCCACTTCAGACTTCATTGAATATAATGTCGCTACTTTATTTTCACATACATGCAATATGCAATATGTTATGGATTATCGTGGAAGCATTCTATTTTGCGATTTGATATGCATGAAGCACTCCTCATTTTTCTTGTTTATTTTTTCCAGCCTGTGGCATTTGAGCTGGGTATTCATGCGGAAAACATCAGAGCAAACCAACTGCTATTTGGAACATCGGAGAGAGTGCTGGTTTTGATCCCACAGAGCCCACTTCTCGAAGTGGGGGTAAAGCAGTAGCAGTGCAACAAATAAGACAGGTCTAGTGTAACTGTGACTTCTGATTTTTTAAAGAAAATTCTAGTCCCGTAAGTGACCTTATTTCGTTTGTTCAGGATCGTGGTTATAAGACACTCATTATGATTGGAGATGGTGCAACTGATCTCGAGGTATATCACTTGATAATTCCTTCGAATCTTCTCTCTGGACAATGGAGATACAATAAATATGTTTCTTTGTAAATGTTAGCTAGTAGTAAGAGGACAAAGTTGTGTTTCTTAGGTATTTTTCCAGTAATCTCTGTATCACGCTGTACAAATGAATGGGTCAAAACATAGGAATCTTTTTGGGAATGATGGTTACACAATATACTTAAATGATGACGAGTGTTATTAATTTTTAAATGCCATCATGGGTCCAAAGACAATGAATGCAAAAAAAAGTGTATAATTAATTTGTATTCATGTGTCCTTGCAGGCTCGGCAACCCGGCGGAGCAGATTTGTTCATTTGTTATGCCGGTGTCCAGATGAGAGAAGCAGTTGCAGCAAAAGCTGACTGGACTGTCTTTGATTTTCAAGAGCTGATTGCCGAGTTGCCTTAGTTTTAATACTGTTTCTCATTCCCATCATTCCTTCCATGAGATGGAACCTCAAATTTAATGGTCTATTTTGAAACCTGGTGGTTATGTATTTGACATGGAAACCCGATGGTTGTGTATTGATATTGAGATCTTATATTCTTATGGTTATGCATTGATATATGTAATGATATTGCAATTGCTTAAGTCTGCCTTCCGATTGATATAGCACCATCAACAACCTGGATTTTTTAAATATGTATCCTCAATTAAACATGCTCCTACTCTCTAAACTGATATAAAACCCGCTGAATTTATCTGAAACGCTGCTCAGACTTGTCCTTGGATTTCTTTTCTGAAGTTCCAGACTTGTCGTGAGTCCTGTTCCGCATTACAGTCTGTTTGCTAAATCCTGGGGCACCGTGAGTTCCAATCGTACCCGGAATCGGACACGGAGATCTCCAGACCGATCTATCTATATATACATCGACGTCCAGACACATTGAACCAACGTCTGTCGTGTCGATCACAAGCCACTGTCACCGGCCATCGTAGATTACTATTGTATATAAGTTCGTAACGTACGTAAAGCTAATAATCTGTTCATCGCGCTGATAGATGCCGCGCGGTGGCGGTGGCGGTTTCCGGCGGGCGCCGCGCCACGCGTCCTATTTTCCTTTCTCCTATAGGCCGGGGGTCGCCGGCACGGACCTCTGGTACCCAGGGCCACGCTCTCGTCGCGATGATGATGGCCCGTGACGGCGATTTGCGCACGTTCCGCGCCGGCGGCCACACCTGGCACCTTGTCTTGGACCCGGACGGCGTGCGTCAGAGCGGCCTCCGCCGCGTGGACGACCTGCTCCGCTCCCGTCCCTCCGACTCGCCGGCCTGCATCGACGACTTCGTCAAGATGGAAGACATTTTTACAGCCGTGCATCCGATGGCAGCGTCCACTGCCACGACGTCGCCATACATCCGTTGAACCCCGTGACGATTAATTAGTACTAGAGCCTCTCGCGCGGACCCACCGCTGCGGCTGCCTGCCGCGGGACCTCTAGTCCCGGGTGGTGTCACGACCCGGGACTAGAGGTGCCCACCGACCCGGGACCAGAGCTGCATGGCGTTGTAGCCGTTGAACCGGGACTAGAGCCACACTCTAGTCCCGGTTCGTAAGCCACCCGAGACAAGAGCCAAATATGGCCCTAGACCAAAGTTCTCGTTTCTAGTAGCTGATGACACCATATGAAGGGGAACTCTCCTTCTTGGTTACATCGGGGGAGAGAGTGATCTTCAGCTAACCCACGACACCAAAAGAAGTGACGTGAGGTGAACTTAATAGCAAATGTTTTGCAAGGGCGGTGGCCACGACATTAACTATGTTGTCCTCCGTAGATGCCTCTTAAGTATGCTTGGCATGAGGCAATCATTTCCTTGACTTGATGTTCCTCTTCGTGGTATCCTAATTGTTGTCATCCATCCCACTCTTAAGGCGGTGCAACCTAGCCCGGAACTTCCGTCCCCTTGGCTACGCGCGATAAAAGGGGCCATGGCCCTTGTCTCAAACCCTTTGTGGCTGGCTAGACTGTAAATAGGCCATTTTCTTTTAAATATAGGTTAGACATGAGACACATGATAATGATATAAAACCCTAGAGCTTGTCACCCGTAGGAATCCAGGACCTCAAGACCCTTCCCCTAATAGATCTAGTCGGCTTGGCATCAAGACCTCTTCTTGCCAATCTTTCCTTTGGGTTCAGTTGGATAGATGGACTTGCTCTTGGTTTGTGGCCTTGTGAAAAAAGGGAAAATTTCCCCCGCAAAAAAGAAGAAGGAGGTCGTTAGGCTAGTAAGCAAACGGTTGACAAGAAGCCAATCTTCGTCCTGTCCGCTCCCGCGAGCGTCAGGGCGAAACCCTAGCCGCCACAGCCCGGTCCGCCCTCCCCCTCCCCCTCCTCGCCGCCGCCGGAGGGCGTCGCCGGTGGGCGGCGCTGGCGGCGGCGGGGATCTCTCTCCCTCTCGCTCGGTGGCGGCGGCGCGGGGCGCTGCAACCGGGGGAGCGCGGCGCTGTTCGGAGGGCGCGGCGGCGCGGCTGCTCGGCGGCGGTGTGGCGGCTTCGTGGGCTTGCGTACCTGCGGCGGTGGCGGCAGGTGACGTAGCTCTGCTCTCCTCTGGCCTGGGTGGACGGGAGCGCAAGGAAGGCAGGCTTTCGCCGCGGCCATGGCGGGCATGGTCGCCGGCGGCGCCGCGGTCTGCAGGCTTCGCGTGGAAGGTTCCGGGCGGCGACGGCTGGGTGATGCGGTCTCTCTGGCCGCCTCGAGCTTGGGACGGGGCAGGGGCCCCGTGCCCGCTGCGAGCCCGCCGGTCGTCGCTCCAGATCTGGTGCTGCCGGCTGCCATGGGGGCTGCTGGTCGCCGGAGTTGGTGAAGGAACCATCTCTCTCCGTCTCGCTTCAGTTCGGTGGTGCGTTGAGCTTGGACGCCGGGGCGGCGGCCCTGGAAGGTGGGAGCTTGCCTGGTTGGCGGGCGTGCCAGCAGCTCGGGTGCTGGACGGTGTCCACGTCCGTGTGGGCGGCGTGGGGCTGGCGTGCAGCGTTCCGTGACGGTGGCTCGAGGGTCATGCGACGCTCGGTGCCCTGGTTGGAAGGCGGAGAGGTTTGGCCGAGGGGAAACCCTTGCCCGGGACTTTTCTCGGGCCGCGGGGCGGCGACGTCCATGGACGCCGCCCCCTTCTTGAAGGCGTCGCTGTGGTCTCTCTCGGCGTTCTACACTCCGGATGAAAGTCCAAGATCCTCGGATCGGGCGGTGGCGGCACTACGGTGTCGTGCTCTTCTTGAAGACATCGCTTTGGAGTTCACGGTTGGTTGCTTTCCGGAGGTTGGGAGGTGTTGGCTGCCGTGGCAACCTCTCGCCGAGCTCTCTCCGGCAAGGTCTACAACTCCCTTTGCACATCGGCGTTTCTTGTGTGGAGGTACCTGGTGCCTGTCTGCAGCTTCTGTGGTCAGTGGCGGTGCTCGTCGGCGCTCACCTTATCTCACCGGCGTCTCTCTGTGGTCCCTTGTTGAGCCTAGCTGCAGCTTTGTGGTCAGTGGCGATGTTTCGCCCTAGTCTCCTCGGCGTCCCGTTGAGGGGTTTGTTGAGCCTGTCTACCTGTGTGGACGGTGGCGGTGGTCTTCGGCGTTTTACCTGTAATCGCCTGATAGTTCTGCTTTTGTGTGTGCGTGGGATTGTGTTGTATGCTGGGTTCAGCACTGTGTATCTCTCGCCGTTTGGCGCTATTAATTTATCGCTGGGCCTTTCGGCCTTTGTTCTAAAAAAAAAGAAGAAGGAAAAAAACTAATCTTTGGAGTTCTTCAGTTCCGATTAGTAGCCAGTTTCCTCTGAAACGGCGTGGTCTAAATCGAGTTGAACACAAGCTACGTGTCCGACTCAGACTATGCTGCTAGCTGCACGCGCCTCTATATATAAGCAGCGCGGTCAGGGTGCAGGCGACCGGAGAAAACAGCTAGCCGATTTTCCATCGAGTCGCCGTCCGTCGTTCCCTGCGGCCGGAAACTAGCAAGATGGCCGTACCACTACCACCCCGTCTAAAGGATGTCGAGCTCATCGAGCGCGTCCTCCGCCCTAAGATCGCCGGCGAGGTCCTCGACGACGACGTCGCTCATCTCGTCAACAACTACGCCGACCTCTACGCCTCCACCCCGGAGGAGCTGGTGGCCGGCCACCCGCCGGGACCGCGTAAAGACTGGTACTTCCTTAGCCACGCGCAGTACCACGACGGGAGGAAACTGCTGCGCCGGCATCGCCATGGCGGGTGGTGGAGGCCGTTCACGCGCGTGGAGGTGGTGGGCGAGGACGGCGGCCTCGCCGGATACCGCAAGCGTTACAGCTACAGGATGAATGCGGTCAAGACGGAGTGGGTGATGATCGAGTATAGCGTTCCCAAGATCACCAGCAAGACGATGGCGAGCAGTTGGTCCTGTGCACGATGCACAGCAAACGCATACGGCCTACACGCCGCGTGTCGTCTAATTAAATTCGGCTACTTGTGTAATCTATATTTTGCGATCTTGAACTCTATTTACGTACTACGTAGTACGATGTTATGAAAATCCCTAACCTAGTTTTGTACCAGAAAATTTCCATTAGAGCATCACAACGTTGGAACGGTTGGGCAGGGGAGGGGCGAATTTCAGTTTCTTTCCCAAGCATGCAGGAGGCTCTTATTTTTACGTCCGGATTTTTCTTGTAAGAATTGCCAAATCTGGTAAAGGAGCTCATTTAGCGCCGCACCGTGGATTCCCTAATGAAGAAAAACCCAATCTATTTTGTTATTACCGGTAGGTGTTTCAACTTATCACGCGACTCAACGTTTTCTTTTCTTTGCGGCATCAACAAGGAGGTGGCAAAGGATGATATGTCAAAACTTGGTATTTTCTGGCCTTTCTCGAAGGCTGATCCGCCAACCAAGGAACCTGTTGGCTCTCTTATGATCGCCAGTTGATGCGTGAGATTGGTCGAAACACCTCTTCAGGTGAAAAGTGGCAAATTTAATCATCTAAACTCTTCAAAACTAGACAATTGACCCTAGCTTTCACGCCAGTTTTGCCTCGTGGCACATGTCATTTATCCATAAAGTTGGACGCCACCTTAGAGCACGGAAAGGAGCACCTATAGTGTCGTCGTCTGCGACGTACCCGTTTCCAAATCGCGCCCCCCGCTCGTGCTGCCCAACAACGGTAACGACTGCGGTGACCCAACGTTGTCTAGTGAATGGTCGCGTCGTTTCAGGGGAAAGAACTTTGATGGCCGTGACCCCAGGAGGAGGACCGGCCTAGGGGAGATAACGTTGTCCCATCGAGCAAGGCCTCGGTGGCGTAATTGCAGAGGGGATCGAGCCGGTGCCAAGGGTTGTGCGTGCCGTTGAGCAAGGTCACATCAGCGTGGTAGTGGCAGCAGCGTGGACCGTGGAAGAATGGCGGCACCGGGCACGGAGGAGATGGTGGATAGGGCGGGGCCGGACGCCATAGATGGGATCAGGCAGGATTCTCTATGATGGCACCTTTCCTTTCCGCCACGTGAACAAAACAACTTACATGGTATTAGGGGTCAATTGCCTAGTTTGGAGAACTTGGAGGGGTTAAATGTGCGAAAACCCCAAGTGTAGGCCGAGCTATATGGCTCTATTTTTTTCCAAAAAAGTTAAATATGCACTTTTGTGTTTCCAAAAAATTGAAAAAAAAATCGTGTGGAGATAATGTTGAGAATCATAGTTGTGCAAAATCTTAATGAAAAATTCATTATATTCCAGCCTGGGCAAAATATTACGAATTTTCATTGAGATTTTGCACAACAATAAATCTCAACATTATCTCCACCCAGAATTTTTGTTTCGATTTTTGAAAATACAAAAGTGTATATTTTAACTTTTTTTTAACGGGAGCCATATAGCTCGGCCTACGTATCACCACGCTCGTTAAGTGTGCCACTTTTAACCTCAGGGGTGCTACATCTAAACTGTGTGGGGTTATTTGGACTTCTTTTTAAATTGAAGATACAAAAAGAAATAGCAAAAACAAATTCGATAGGGTGTCATTGGGCCTCAAATTCAGCCCAGTAGCACAGACTGCTGCGTGCTATCGACCGCTGCGAGCGATGCATAGTGAACCGCTGTCTTCTCCAGTCTGTCCTCACCCCGTCTTTCTCCACATCGAAACCTAGCAACCGAGCGAACCATGGCGGCGGCGGCGGACCCGGATTGGGCTCAGCTTCCCGATGATATCATCCGCGACATATTCGTCCGCCTCCGTCCCACGCAGCCTCGTTACATCTTTCGCGTGCGCCACCTCTGCAAGGATTGGCTCCGAGCCCTCTCCGACCCCGACTTCGCCCGCCGCCTCCGCGACCATAACGTGTTCCCTCCGCCGGTTGGCTTCTTCCACGGCCGCGCCGACGACCGCTTCCCCGTTTTCATGCCAACTGTCCCTTCTGCATTCTCCCCCACCAACCTCCCGGATCGGCGCGACTGGAAGCTGCTCGACTACAGGCACGGTCGGGCCCTGTTCCTCTCTAGGCGGGACCTCGAGCTTGGACGCCGAGAGCTTCTCATCTGGGATCCCATCACGGGTGTTCAGCAGCGCGTGCCGGTGCCCCCGCAGTCCAGTGAGAACAGCCACCCGGGCGCGGCCGTGGTCTGCGCGGCGCCTGGCTGCGACCATTGCCCGGGATGCAGCGGGGGCGACTTCCATGTGGTCTTTTTGTTCTCTGACCCTCCATTTCGGAGTTTGACTTTGATGGGGCTGACGCGGACATGAGGTGCTTCATCTATTCTTCCCAAGTCGATACATGGACTGATGTTGGTTCGCTCCACGGAGTAGCTGAGGACTTTGGGAGTAGACCGAGTGTCCTAGCTGGGAATTCTTTGTACCTACTATCGGATGGGCTGCTACTCTTTGAGTTCGATATGGCTGATCATGCATTCTCTCAGATCGCCTTACCGGATATGGATGACAGGTCGGACAACCGTGACGATACTATCATACTCGTGCTTGGAGAGGATGGCAGGCTTGGTATCGTCGAGGGAACAGATGGCAACCTAATTATATGGTCCAGCGATACCAGAGTTGGTCTGTGACCCAGGTTTTTGATCACTTTGATCTGGATGGAGAGTTCGGACTTGATAATCACTTTTTGCTTGGATTCGCTGAAGGTTCCAATGTCATTTTTCTAAGTACATCTGAAGGCGTTTTTTCATTTGAGCTGCCCTCAGGCCTGGTTACAAGAGTTCTTGATGATGAAGAACAATTTGATTTTGTGCTCCCTGTCGTTAGCTTCCATGCCTCACACAATAGGCTCCAACAGATTGAAGCTGAACAAGAGCATGACCAGCCCAATCCTTTAGAGGACAGTTTGCAACTGGCTGGACATCTTTTTATCAAGGGCTGCAATGACATGGAGAAAAGGGGATTCGACAGCGCCATCCAGGCTCTTGGGCAATGCCTCGAGATCAGGTTAGAATTTAGAAACTCCGTATTTTTTCAGTGTTGTAGTGCTTCATTGCTAGTGGTAGCCCAGCCTTGGTCCGATGTATATAGGTTTCTTGTTTTTCTTATGGAATGTTAGCCCATGTTACTTGATAGCAACGCTTGGCGATTTTGTGGTATAGGTGTTAGCATATTAGTGAATGTCAGATGTTTTACATCTTGTAAATATTTCTGCTGCAATTTATTTCTATGCTACTTCCGAATTGTGCTTTATAAACTGTTTAAGATGTAGTCAGTTTTTATATCAGGCAGACAACAGATTGTATTTACCACCTTTTCTCAACGAAATGGTTAATGGGGTAATAACGGCTATGCTGTTTTTTCACATGTTATGTTGCTTTCACTTTCATGTACTTGTATAACGAAATTCCTGATAACCAGGATTGGCCACTATGGAAATTTGGCGCCAGAATGTGCTAGCACGTTTTACAAGTATGGATGTGCTTTACTGTACAAAGCTCAAGAGGTGACAAATCTTGATGGTAATGATCACCTCACCCCATCTGATTTACAATTATGTCAGCTATATGCTGCTAGAATGTGTTACCACATATACTCATGAAGTCGTTTAAAATGGCAGGCAAGGAAGGTGATCTAGACTTGTCCTGGGAAATGCTTGAGATGGCAAGATTGATAGTGTTGAAGAATCCGGGTAACACTTTGGAGATTGCTGACATAGTTTCTGCCCAGGCTGAAATCTTATTGCTAAAGGGTAATCTCAACCGTGTTGGTTTATCCTGGATCCATGTGGTCACGTTTTCTTTATACTAATTGAATTACAATTGCTTTTCTGTATTTGCAGAGAAGAAAGAGAGAACACTAACCAAGTCTACTGAAGCAGAAACTGAGAGCACCAAACAGGCAAATGTCATGTCGGCTCATTCTGAATCTTCCCGGAAGAGACATCGGAAGGCAAGATTGGGACATGTTACTTTTTCAACGAACAATTTAATTGCTCAGTTTGTTCTTGTACTGATTGGAAGATGTGAACTAACAGAGTTCTTTGTTGGTTATATGCAGTCTGTGGATCCTGATGCTATGCATAGATCATCTCACGATTCAGGGATGCAATCAGCAGCACAATCTGACTGAATCTACTCCGGTGAGCTAGTTTTCTCTGTGTTATTATTTCACCCTGAGGGCGGTACCCTGCGATGTCAGTAATTTACCATTTCGTGCAATGTCAGTAATGTCCTTGACATGCAGTAACATGACTGTTGCATTACCATGCCGTAGGCTCTGTTTTGGTCTCAGTCCAGTGTCCCTGAAGTATAGATCATCCTTGTTGCCACATCAGTTTTGCATGTTCTGTCTATAGCATTATTTGGTCATACGGGAGTGACTGGATCTTTCCTTATAGTAAAACACAGCTCTGGGCGGAGATATATATCTTGTCAGCCATGACAACACCATTCCATCCATTTATTAGGTATCGCCTGTTTAGAATTTTCTCCTCATGCTTCACCTTAAATGTAAGTTATGATTTACTGATTTAATGTATGTGAACAAAATGCTGACCCACTAAAGTGTAGATGCTTTGAATATCTTGTATCAGTCATTTCCGATAAATTTCAGCTGTGATGTGGAAAATCATCCTGAGTCCCTTGATTTCTGATCTTGATCCGCTGCTTTGCAGGACTTCAACAGGCGCGGCTCCATAACCATTCTCAGTGCAAGTTTACTCCTGCTGCAGTTCTACTGGTTTCGAAATGCAGTCGGGGGGATATATTCAGCATATGTTTGGGCTGTTGCAGATTTGTTACAACAGTCTTATGTTGCTACCATGATTTCACTGACGAGCTAGAAGTAACCGTGATCTTCTGTTGAATGTTTGAGATAGTTGTCGCAGCCTGGTATGCTGCTATGTGGCATGAACTACGTTCCTCTAGTAGATTTAAACCGTAACCACATGAATGACCTTTTTCGACCAAGTTGGTTGGTGCTGCGAGGTTCCCAGTGGAACATCTCGCCTCATTATTCCGTGTCCATTTTAATGGGTTTTGTATAATAGCCAATCAAAGCGTTCTCCGTGATCTACAAGCAAGCCAAAGGTCCACCTGGAATCAGTAGCGAGGTTATGGTTGGATACATCTCAAAATTCTTATGGCAACAAAAGAAAAATTACTTTCTCTTTAATATGGGATCTAATTGTTCTCCGAATATTTTGTATTGACAAAAGTACTACTTTATTTTTATGCATCGGCCATCGATTCACCATATCGTTGCCAAAATTAAAAGACTGGGTTGACCATGAAGCTATGACCAATCTATAAGTGTTTCTGTTAATGTCAAACCTCTACAATGTTCATGTCTAGTTTTTTTTTTTTACTATATGATTTCTTATGACTACTCTAGTCACACTGAAGATGCCTTAGGAGTTAGGAGTACATCGTTACCATGAGCCATTCATATCGACTAAATTTATTTCGAAGTTTTATAAGGCAACACTATGCACTTTACTTCAGTACTCGAGTGCCATACTATAGTCATATTCGGCCCTTTGGTGCAAGATCAGCAAGGCAATAAACTAAAATAAATTGCTTGATAAATTGCTTGCCTTAGGAGTTAGGAGTACATCGTTACCATTAGCCATTCATATCTTAGCATAAGGCGGACTACCTAAAAACCACATTCCGAAATGTGAAAAAAATGATATTTTTTTTATACAAGGCCACTACCTTTTTGTCCCCAATATTAGCATTCTACCTAGTACGATGGTGCTAATTAATTTGAAAATTATATGCATCCATAGAGAAAGAACATACAACATACTTAATTAGCTCGAAACACGAGGCATTTTCCACACACTTAATCATGTTATTTATTAATTGGGTTAGTTTTCTTGGTATCTGGAAAACGAGATAGTGACTTTGTATATAGAACCGGAGGGGTGTCATGTGGGCAAATCTCGGTGCTCCAAAATGACTTGTACGTGACATGTTTTTGTCTTTTTTACAAAGCCCATAAAAATTGTCTTTTTTTAACGAAACTTTTTGTGAGAACACATAATGTCTGGTTGTACATTCGATTTTTTGTTTGATTTTTTTGACATTTTTAAAATACATTTCAAAAACAGGTGCATTGAAATCCACGAGTCAAAACACTGTGGCCCAGAAGTGGAAATCAGTTTTAGATAGTAGGTCCCAATAACCAAAGTAAATTATTAAAGTAGGCTCCAAACGCTCTAATAGTGTATAACCACCGAATGAACGACTTTCAGTACGAGTGCTGCTATAGAGTATCGGTACTCATAGTGTAGATATTCTTGAACTTGGGGCGTGTTTGGTTGCTCGCATGGATTTTTGTCATTTTGCATCCATGGCTCACTTGGGCCCGGCTGAGGAAAAACGAGACTTGAGCCATGTTGTGCAAGTAGTTTGGTTGTCAACAATGTTCTAGCCAGGCCCGTTCGGCTGGATGCAAGATTTTTAGCACGGCGTTTGGTGTTCATCTGTGTTTCATGTACTCTTACCTCATGTCCATTTGGTAGACTTACCTCACACCATCACAACACCACAAAGGCCGGCGAGCGGTTCGACGTCGTGGCGCAGCGGCGGTGTCGGGACGGCGGCGCTGGGATGGCGGCGCTGCACGGTCAGTTCACGCAGTTAGACTAATCACGGCGGTCAGTTCACGCAGTTAGACTAATCACGGCCTACTAGCCGTCGCGGCGATGACGATTCCATTGCTACGAGCGACGTCGGTGAGCGAAGAACATGTCGAGTAGCTAAAGAACATCTACACCAAGCATACCCAGTAGCAGCAATGACAACGACGGAGTTCACAGCAGCGGCGAGCGGCGGTGACAGAGGTTGAAGAAGGTACTGTACACTAGGCTGCAGTCTAAATACGTGCATACTTATAACACAAGATCTGCTCGTATATGGTCGTCGAATCAGAAAACTTACAACATGAAAGTTGTGCGGAACGTTGAGATGAAGCTACACGTCAAAGGATATCTCAAACAGTCGACCGTACGCGACGAATTTGACAAAATTCGTCCAAAACAGCAAAAACTCCAACCCAGATTTGACAAGTTACGGTCGACGAAACTCGAAACCGAGCACGGGAATGGAACCCCTCGTCGACGCGCACATTTTTCATGTACACTTTATTTTGATTCAAGCAATATTTGGTTAGATTAGAGAGGCACTAAGTGAGGTGAGCAGAACAGATTCACGTACGAGGCGAGGCACCCAGGTGGGCTTTTCGCGAACGCAGAGGGCGGGTCAGTGGAAACGGCCGATTTGAGCGTTCCTATCGGGCATGAGCACTGCTTTAAGGATCGTGCGAGCCAGGCCAAAATGTGGGCAACCAAACGGGCCAAAAACATGGCCCCAGGGCCTGGTTGGGGTGTGCGTCGGCAACCAAACGTGCCCTTGAACACGGGGCCTATGACAGAACACTAGGAAGTGTCGCGCGGCGGCACGCCGCGCCCGTTGCGTTGCTATATGCCGTAGTTTTGTACAATGAATTGTTAACTGAGATTGCATGAAGATAATTCGTTTCATCGAATTAACAGGGTGATTGCTTACAAAGTTGATACATTTCATCCAATGATGTTTGAAAAATGTTATACAAATTATAAGCACACATGGCATTCATGTAAGCTTAGCTGGTTTTTCTTGATCTTTGTTTTAAAGAAAGTTGCTATCTAATAAGAATCCAATAGTTCTGCGTACATAGTGTAACATAGCACATAGAAAAAGAAACCAAAGTAAAAGAAACCAAAGTAATTTTGAGGCTAGTAGGATTGCCTTCTGTGTTGTGTTGCAGCGGTCCTTGTCCCCTCACATTGGCGCATCGGAGGCAGATGTTTAGTTGGAACTTTCTCATCCCCGTGCGGTTCTTCTGTTGGAATGGATTCTCATCATCATATAGTTGTGTAGTTGGGAGGTCTTCTCATCTGTAGGTAGCTATTCATCCCTCTATTGTTACAATTTATTACATACTTCACATACATGAAGTACTAAATATGAAAGTAAACAGAAATATCATGGATATGTATTGAACCACATGGATACCATAAATATCACATTGTTACTAAATATACATCAATGATAATATAGTTTCTATAAGAGAAAAGCTAACCTCTTGAGCGAATACAAATTATTTTCACGCCCAAAATGGACCATATGTATTATCAATTTTTTTTCTCTCATTCACTATCACTAAAAGGAGAGGAAAATAATCTGTTAGGTAGTGTATTTTTTTCTACTTTTTCGTCACTGAATTCAAAGCAAGAGAGGATACAACTCCAGAAATCAGCCAAACCTCCAACAGATAAGGATCAATCAGGTTGCTGGGAAACAAAAAAATTGAGTAAGAGAAGGTGGACCAAATTAAAGTAGTAGCACACCTTGTCTTAGTCCCTCTTGTACTAAAGAACACTAACCCTGAAACATGCAACAACCAAAAATACATAGGTACTTCAGCCTCATAAGGTAAAAATGCATAGATAAAAATATACATTATTTATGCTAGAATTGGGGTCGTCTGTCGCCAGCCTTTGCCAAGGCCTCGTGCGCCTCTTTCTCAGAAGCACTGCCCTATGCGAAGGCAGTTGCAACTCTAGGGGAGAGAGAGAGAGAATTAGCACTCACCAAGGCGCTCTCCTTTCATTGCCCAAGAGGCATGTGTGGTGGAAGACACAAAGCTCCATAGCCTACCATGCCCGAGGAAAAGAGGCCGCATATCATAACAGTGAAATGAATCTTGCTAATACTCTACAGAACATTAAAAGAAAAAATGAGATCATCAGTATATCATAATTGCGCCAAATTAATGGTAATTGGCTTCTTTAGCAGCTTGTGGTGTTCAAAAAATAATTCTAAAGGGAATGCAACTGAAACCATGTCGCACAAACCTACCAAATTACATCATAGCTAGCAGGGGGAATTTAACCATGCACTAAAATAAGGCGGTGGAAACATCAAGCATCTGATTAGGAGGGCAGATACATGCCTGGAAAAATGGTAAAGGTTAGCAAGCATTTGTAGGAATACCAATTTGTGAGGAGTGATTTTATCATTCTCCAAGTAGATATATCAAAATTATATGGCCTATGAAGCAAGTACCAACAGAGGAAACAAAATGGCCCAAACTGAGATCCTTCCAATATAGTCTCTTATCAGTGTTGTGGGAATTAGAATTTTCTAATGTCTTCATTAAGTTGTTCTGTAGTTTTAAAAAATACATATAATTTGATATTTATATACAAAAGGACATTACCTCAAAATCGGTTCATGTCCAGTTAGTACCAGTGTGTGCTAACACAATTTTATTAGAACTAATAGGTGAGTTGGGCAGTAACTAAATGTGGCAATCTCTGCGTACCAAAAAAAGGAAAAATGTTAATGGCCGTAACACGTATGCTTAAAAAGTGCACAATGCTAGGAGTGGTATTATTTGCTTTGCTAACATTTCAATCTAATATAATTAACTCAGATAAAATCTGAACACTACAATTTAATTAGCTTCAATATTCTGCATACAGTGAACATAAACACAGTAAAGAGAGACGGGCATGGGAGAGGGGACGCGGGCTTACCTTGCCAAAGTGGGAAGCGAGCTATAGGCGACGGTCGGAGAGGATGGAGAGGACGGCGACACGGGGCGCAGAGACTCGGTGGGCGCACAGCCTTCTCGTCCTCCAACGCAGGCAGCCGACGGCGTGGGCAAGGCCTCGGGCAGGCGTGTGCAGCTCGAGGGCAGCGACGGGGGAGCAACCGGGTGGGAAGGATGTGAAGAAGAAGAAGAAGAAGGCGGTGGTGGCGGCTATGAGCGATGCGGGCGGCGTGGCTGGAGGTGGTGCGCGCGGCCGGGGGTGGAGGACGGCGTCGACGGCGGGGGTGGAGGGTGGAGCGGGCGACCGGGCTGGAAGGCGGCGGGGGTCGGGGAGTTGGGCAGCGGCGGCCCCGGTGGCACAGCGGCAGAGGAGAAGCATGGTGGCGCGGCGGCGGCGGTGGGACCCTAGGTGGCCATCTCGTCGGGGGCGGGTGGGGGGAAATGAGGAAGATTAGGATTTAGGGTTACGGGTTGGTTTTATATAGGGAAGGACCTGTGCGTAATTTCTAGAAAACGCGATGACCTTTGTGCAAAACTGCATCGGGGACAGTCGGATCCGCGATCGACGGTGCGGATACGCTGGGTACTGTAGAAGTGGCATCACTGTAGCACGCGACGTGGGCACCTTCGCGGGAGGCTGAAACGGCGACTGGTATGGGTATTTGTAGAAATGCTTCAGAAAATTTCCAAAAAAAAAATCCAACAAAAAAAAGAAAAAAAAACGGCACTGTAGGAGTGTGGTACCGTAGACATCTACAGTATTTGGTGACATGGCAGCGCTAGGGAAGGCTGAAACGGGTGGGCTTTGATATATAGATAGATGCAAAAAACTTGACAAAATTCGTCAAATATTCGTGCGAATTTGGATCAAATTTGAGGAGTTAGAGCTGTTCACGGGGTGGAACCTATTCGTCGACGCGTATATATTTCGTGTATATAATTTTTGAAAAACATGGGGTTCTTTATGCAAAAAATTTGACAAAATTCATCAAATATTCGTGTGAATTTGTATCAAAATTGAGGAGTTAGAGTTGACAAAACTCGAAAAGTTTCAGGGGAATGGAACCTACTCGTTTGTTGGGGGTACGTGGTAGCGCGAGGGAAGGCTGAAACGGGTGGGATTTGATATATATAATTTTATAGTATAGAGATAGATAGATATATAGGTAGATGCAAAAAACTTGACAAAATTCGTTAAATGTTCGTGCGAATCAAATTTGGATCAAAATTGAAAAGTTAGAGTCGACAAAACTCAAAACCGTTCAGGGGAATGGAACCTACTCGTTTCTGGGAGAACAAAAAAAATTTTAAAAAAAAACCTTAAAAAAAAAGCACTGTAGATTGCGCGTACTGTAGCACTTACCGTAGCAACTACAGTGAATGTCGACGTGGGCAGCTTCGCTGAAGCCTGAAACGCTCGTCTTTTATAGTATGTTGGGGGTGACGTGGTAGCGCGAGGGAAGGCTGAAACGGGTGGGCTTTGATATATATAATTTTATAGTATAGAGATAGATAGATATATAGATAGATGCAAAAAACTTGACAAAATTCGTTAAATGTTCGTGCGAATCGAATTTGGATCAAAAGTGAAAAGTTAGATTCGACAAAACTCAAAACCGTTCAGGGGAATGGAACATACTCGTTTCTAGGAGAACAAAAAAATTCAAAAAAAACCTAAAAAAATTTCGCAAAAAAAAAAGCACTGTAGATTGCGCGTACTGTAGCACTTACGTAGCAGCTACAGTGAATGTCGACGTGGGCAGCTTCGCTGAAGCCTGAAACGCTCGTCTTTTATAGTATGTTGGGGGTGACGTGGTAGCGTGAGGGAAGGCTGAAACGGGTGGTCTTTGATATATATAATTTTATAGTATAGAGATAGATAGATATATAGATAGATGCAAAAAACTTGACAAAATTCGTTAAATGTTCGTGCGAATCGAATTTGGATCAAAATTGAAAAGTTAGAGTCGATAAAATTCAAAACCGTTTAGGGGAATGGAACATACTCGTTTCTGGGAGAACAAAAAAATTCAAAAAAAAAACCTAAAAAAAGATTTCGCAAAAAAAAAAGCACTGTAGATTGCGCGTACTGTAGCACTTACCGTAGCAGCTACAGTGAATGTCGCCGTGGGCAGCTTCGCTGAAGCCTGAAACGCTCGTCTTTTATAGTATAGAGATTTGATCAAGATACAGATACTGTGGAGGAGTATATGCCTTCCCTTCCATCGTCTCTCCCACCTCCCTCCACTGTTTTTGAGAGTCAGCCGTCGTTTCCTCCCAGATCCGGCCGCTCTCGCCGTCGGCGCTCGCGCTGGCTGGCGTAGAGATGCGCTAGGGTGCCGGCCCGCCTTGTACATCAGTAGGATAGGTTGTAGTTTAGGATTTGTCGAGTTCGGCGTCTTGCCCGTCGTGGCGATTGGCGTTATGCCGTCCTCTCTTCCTCGAAGGTCTGCGGTTTCGGCGCTTGGGTACGACGTCGGCCGCGCCGGCGAGTTGTTCTTCGTCAAGTCTCCGAGGTGGAAAAAGGGCGGAGGCGGCGACTCGTGGGCAACCTTCTTCAATAAGTACCTCTGCATCCTTTCTCTCTGTGGTCTTCTCCTTCTCCTGGCTTGCCTCGGTGGTGTGGGGGAGAGGAAGAGGGGTGCGCGGAGAAGGATGTGCAGCAGCTACCCTGGCGGTGAGGCGAACGCGTCGCTGGCGTGGGAGGATTTGCTGCTTGCTGGAGTTCCATGGTGGAGGACCTCGGCGGCAGATTGCGAGCGCTGCTGCTTCAATAATCGTTCGTTTCGTGCTGGGGCTTCTGGATTCAGAGCTGCTACTCTTCTGCGCCATGATGGTTGCGGGGAAGAAGATGTTTGCTCAGGATTTGTTGCTCTTCGGGAAGTTCTTCAGGCTGCTGCTTCTGGAGTACATCAATGGCGGCAAGCTTCTGCCGTCGTTAGCTTTGGCCAATGGGGCCGCTCCAGGTCATGGTGCTTTGTGCGCCATGGCGCTTCCAACCTCCACGCCGGTGTGCCATTGCGGAGGCCTCTCCTCAGTTCCGCTGTGGCGTTCATCGTCGCTCCGTCTCCAAGTGGTCTCGTCCCCGGTGACGGCGCTGACGGCTGCAGCGTTGAGCTCATCGTCTTCCTCGGTGGAGAAGGGCCCAATTGCGTTCCCAAATTTTTATTTAGGGTCCTTTTTGTAAAAGCCAAGGGCTTGGTTTTATTTCTCTTTTACTTTGTGGTCCTTGATGTAATTTGTACTCCCACCGATTAATGCAGTCTGGACCCTTCGGAGTCCTTCCCTTGTTCAAAAAAAAAGATACAGATACTGTACGCCTTCATGTTAGCAACTTGCCTAGGTCTTACTAGTTACAAGGAACATCACTACTATATATAATGGCGTGAAGCGCCGTGGCACTGTTTCGCGCTACAGTAGCACCGCAGCTACAGTGTCCGGTGCTACAGTAGCCTTTTTTTTTTGGCAGAACTAACTTCGCGTTCTGTAGCAAGTAACAGTGCCGCGGCGCTTCAGTAGCCGTTTTTTTTTGCAGAAAACTTCGCGTTCTTCAAAAAATTATATACATGAAATATATACGTGCAGACGAGTAGTTTTCATTCCCGTGATCGGTTTCGAGTTTGGTCAAATCTAGCTCCTTAATTTCGGATCTAGAATCGCACAAACATTTGACAAATTTTGTCCAATTCATCGCACTCAGTCATCTGTTTGAATTTTCATTTCACAAATAGATGTATATCACCCTTCCAAACAACTTTCTGCAAAAAAAATGCCCGTTCGCCACTTTTTGCAGAAAAGCCCTCGCGTTTTTCTAAAAATTATAAATCGGCCTCCCGGCAAAAAATAAATAAATCGACCATCCGGAATAAATTTTTTGGAAAAAAAAACCGTTCGCCACTTTTTGCAGAAAAGCCCACGCGTTTTCCAAAAATTATAAAATCGGCCTCCAGGAACAAAAACACGCGGTTCTTTTACGCAAAAGTCCTTACATTTTGCAGAAAAGCCCTCACGTTTTTCTAAAAATTATAAATCGGCCTCCCGGCCAAAAAAATATAAATCGACCCTCCGGAATAAAACTTTTTGGAAAAAAACCCCGCTCACCACTTTTTGCAGAAAAGACCACGCGTTTTCCAAAAATTATAAATCGGCCTCCCGGAACAAAAACACGCGGTTCTTTTACACAAAAGTCATTACATTCTCCAGATATTACAAACTAATTTCAGTAACATTACCACCAAATAACTTTTACAAAACTAATTTTATTAACATTATTTTTAGCAGCATATATATTTCATATTGCACTGCAATATTATTTTCTCAATTTATTTCCCACATGAACTAATTCACCAACGAAAAATAATAGTAATACCGCAGAATTTTAGATTAATTTCCAATAAATTCATAACTAATTCATTGTCCACGGGAAAAATATGTTGAACATACCAAAATGTTTTTAAAAATAAATCCTACTTATTTATATCGAATTCACAAATGCTCAGAAAAATTAACTATGGTTATTTGACATAACAAAATTAAACAACTTTTAACCATACTTAAAATACCAAAACTTTCCCCTAATTCACAATGTGTTTATTTTTTTTGGAGAATTTAAACGTATATGAATATTTCCACAATTCTACCATCTACAGAGTATTCAAATGTATATGACTATTTTTCACCCTTACAAAAATTACAGAAAATTAAAATAAACTACATCAATAAAACCACACTGCAATATTATAGTTTGTATAGTTTGTGCAGTTACAAACTGACCACATTAATGATCTTTCCGACAAATGCGGTTCGATCCGTTTGTCAAATACCACCTAGGATAATTGTTAAATTGAAAGAGAGAGAAAAAGAGAAATGTGTATTCTTAGCAATATTAACTGGTACTCCCTCCGTTCCAATTTAATTGACTTGCTATGCACCACATGTGGATGTATTACATCCACAATACATCCACATGTGGTGCATAGCAAGCCAATTAAATTGGAACGGAGGGAGTACAATATTACCATTTTCAGGAGTCGAGCTTGCTTCAGGTGAAATTAGGAAGACTAGACCGACTAACAAATATCGGAGCTTCAGCCGTCTCTTCTGAAGCCAACCGCTTCGGCTTTTTCCGGAGTGGTTGGTTTATAATCACAGTCTTTTTTGGGAGTTGGTCACGTCGTCTCTTTGGAAATTGGAACCTTTTGCTTGCCGAACCCGGTCGTCGGTGGGGGCGATTGACCTATGGCAACATGGTAGGAGAAAACTTAAGAAGATAAGTTAGCTTCAATAGGGAGCCCCTTCTATCGAAAACCAAAGAGTTTGATTTTCATGTTGATGGATTAGATGAGTAAGGATGAGCCTTTTGTTATGTCTGAAGGATAAACTCCAGATCTTTTGAGAGGAACAATACCCGCATCAACGTAGTAGACTTAATTAGATGCTCATAGGGATGTTAATACCGAAAAGTACCTTTAGCTCCCGATAGCTCGTTAAAAAAATTCAAAACCACCATATTTTTAAAACTAAAAAAACCTGAAAACATACATAAGTACATACACATGTCTTGTATGAGCGTACACAATTTTCTCCATATATATGCTCATATGTGATCCACATACAAAAAAATCTTGTATCAAAATCAAGTTCTTTTTTCACGTTTTGAAACCACAATTTTAGTGGAGGTGTCAAGAAAAAATGGATATGAACGGAGATCAGACGGTTCCTGATTGCATTTTCTAAACTGTCGATCAAGTATTTGGTTTTACAAATCTTGAAATATTTTGATCTTGGCACAGTGGACGTGTCATGGAAAATTTTTGGGGCTCTTTCTCTAATCCCAAGGATTGTTGGGCTGGATTTCATTAAAGTGTTCGGTCCTATTGGCCTTATTAGTGTGTTTGTTCAAGATAGTTGCCATGGCCTACACTTATGAGAATGTCCTCAGTTTTGCACAGTATTATTTGTTCATCCAAAAAATGTTTATAAAGGGACAATTCATTTTTTTATGGTGCACTTTTTTTTGGACGAAAAAGGCAGCCTGGCCTGTTTTTCATTCAATTAGAAGATGGTACAAGACGTACAAGGGTAAAAACAAAGAAAACTCGCAAAGAAAGCTAAAGAAGAAAAAGGCTGGAAGAAGCAGCAAGAGGACGGAGCCTGGGAAATCTAGTCTGGCTCTCTAGGTCTTGACAGCAGATCAAACGTTTTTGATCGCCCGACGTCCTTCCAGTTTCTGGCTTCATCAAGAATCAGGGGCGACATCATTGTTGAAAATTTTGGAGTTCCTTTCTTTCCAGATTGTCCACCAGGTATGGTGCACTTTCTCTCGCTGAAATTTTTCAAGAGCCTAAAACCAAAACCAAGGGTGATTTTTTACTTAACGATAGAATTTGAGAAGGCATACGGCCAGATTAGTTGGGACTTTCTCAAAAAATGCTAGTCAAAAAGGGTTTTGAATCGGGATACATCCAAATTACGCAGCTGGTCTCGGGTCTCCATATTGCAACTTTCATTCAAGGGGAAGTTGGTCCATTCTTTCGCAACAAATATGGTGTTAGAAAAAGGTGACGCCATTTTGCCGCTGCTCTTTGGTCTAGTGGTTGACGCGCTCTTAGGCATGCTAAGTGAAGATATAGTGTGGTACATATTCGGTGTTGTTCCACGCTTAATCCGAGGAGGGTTAACGTATACCTTCACCGCAGATGACACCATGACTATGATACATAATGAGGATAAATAACCTTAGGATCGAGGTTATGTCGAAAGGTACACATATCAATGAAACATTATTACCTTTAACTTTACAAAAAGATCATTTTCAGGTAATATAATAGACCGAGAACGATTTTCAGATTCAAAAAGTTTCGATGACAAGTTTGCACGCACTATGGAGGAAACAAAAGGTATCCGATCAAACAATAGCAATGCGTGTGCGTTTGTGACCTTGCTAAACGTGGTATGGATGAAAGTCCCGATATAGACATGGATTTTTTTTAGAAATGGGAGCATCGCCCCGGTCTCTACATCAAACTGATGCACACAGCCTATTTTTTTTATTTCAATAAAGTGTGAAGCATTCATGTCGCAAAGTAATGCGTTATTACAAATCCCTGATCGCACAGTGTAGAAAAAAAATAAGCCAGAAGAAAAAAAATATTCTAGGCTTCAATTCTTCTAGCATGACGTCGCCCATTCTGGCAGTAGATAGCCCGAACGACTGCCATCATTCGAGTACGTCTGGAATCCATAAGATCCCGCTGGGCGTCCGGTAAAAGAAGTGACCACATCTGAATCCAGTGAGTAGTTTTGAGCACAACATGTAAGAAATGAGGAATTTGGATCTTGTTAAAGATGATGTCATTCCGGCAATTCCAAATTTCCCATAGAAAGGTTGAGACACCGATGCGTATTCGAGCCTTAGTATGTTTATCAATACCATTTAACCATCCTCCAAACATATTAGAGATACTGGTTGGTAGTGTAATGTTAAAAGTAAAATGAACAAATCTCCATATATTTTTAACAAATTGAGAAGATATAAACAATTATTCTACAGACTCTTCTGTATCGTAAAGACATATGGTTGGATGGGTGATGAATCCATTTGAAACTTTTGTATACGAGTCTTGAACCGTGTACTTTTCTTTCATCGGTCACACGTCATTGCTTTTTGAGGCATACATCCTCGTTTATTTAGGGGCAGCACTGAGCGCACCCGGGTGATCTTTCAAAAAGATCACCCGGGTCCTCCTGCTGACACCTGTCAGCTTGGTCAACCCACGCGCTTCTCCCGCTAACCCCACGCGAGCTGCAAAAAATCCCCAAATTTCAAAACCACCAGCGCAGCATCGAGGTCGCAACCGCCCGTGAGCGCAGCATGGCCTTGCTGCCGGATGTAGTTCGCCACCGGTAGCCGCCGCTGGTCGCACCACCGCCGCCGCTGGTAGCCTACCCCTCCAACCAACGCCGTTGTGCTCCTGGATGCACCACGCCTCCACCCTGGCAGCAAGGTCATTGTTTCCAGGGAGCACCATGCCTCCACGCCAAACTCCGGCCATCACCGGCCCTGCTCGGCGGCGCCGCCATGGACAGATTGAAAAGGCCAAAAAATCCATGCAACAAACCTTATGAGGATTTGCATTAGAAGGAGAAGGAATTTGCTACAGATGTTCAAAGGATTTTGCATCTTATAAATAAAGCAAATTGCATCTTATAAATAAGCAAATTGCTACAAATAAATTTACGGATTTGCATCAACAACGAAAAAATAATTTGCTACAGAAATTTGCTTCAAAAAATCTGAAGATTTGCACCTCTTGAAAGATAAATTGCATCTTATAAAACCAATTTGCTACAATAGATCTAGGGATTTGCATCAACAACGAAAAAATTGCTACAAAAATCTGAGGATTTGCACCTCTTGAAAGATCATCTTATAAACAAGCAATTTGCTGCAATAAATCTACGGATTTGCATCAACAATAAAAAGAATTTGCTACTGAACATTCAAACATTTGCACCACATCAAAAGAAAAAATGTATCAAAAAAGTAAATTTGCTAAATTTGTTCTGTGAATTTGCATCAGAAGAGGAAGAAGAAGGCTGCAAAGCTTCAAAAAATTTGCACACAACAAATGGAAAAAGGACACAAAAAACATCGGAAAAATTTCTCCCGCATCACCGCCGTCGACCTACGGAGCACCGCTGTGCCCCATGGCAGCGCCGTCCCTGAGCTCAGGCAGCTCCGCCGCGCGCCGTCGGAAGCTCGGTCTCCTTGAGGTCGACCTCCCTGGCCTTGATGTCGCCCACATCGTAGTAGGTGAAGAGGATGAGGGCATTTGTGCGGAGGCCGGAGGAGGTGCCGTGGGCGGAGGTGAACACCGTGCCGGGTCGCACCACTGCCTCCCATGGTAGCACCACCGCCGATGGCCGGTAGCACCGCCGCTCCCCATGGCAGCACCGTCACCGGCCTAGGCTTGCAGCTGCAAGGGGAAAGAGGAATGGTGGAGAGAGGAGGAGCTCGAGTGGCGCGAGGTGGACGGCGTGCTCGACGGCTGTGGCACGAGGAAGAGAGGAGATGGGCGAGCATGGCCGCGACTTCGCCGGCGTGCCAGGCGGCGTAGAGCCGGCCGAACGGAAGGGAGGAACGGAGGTGGTGGCCGTCGCGCTACGAGCGGAAGGAGCGGAGGAGGAGACGCTGGTCTGGTAGAGGGTAAGGGGAGAGGAAACGGCGGCAGCAGCCGGCGCCGGTGCGAGCTACATCGCTCCGCGGTTTTTTTTTAGAACACAGTACAACACAGACGCTCACAAATACACACATACGCTCACCCCTGTGAACGCACGCACGCACACCTTACCCCTATGGGCATCTCGAAGGACTGAGCCGGCAGATCTTGAGTTTGACGAAGCGAGCGGTGAGACCGGTTGGTGCGTGCGATATGGGGACGAAGCGAGCGGTGGAGAAGAGATAAGGTAGCGCGTGGTGGGACCGAGATGCTGTGTCTTTTCCTGCCACGCAGGGAGGACGCGTGTCACGCGGAGGAGGGGGAGGATGCGGGACGATGGATCACCCGGATGATACCAATGCTTTTCCTTTATTTAGTCCGATTTAGTTAATATCAATGTCTGGATTTTTTAAGTGTAAACCGATGCAGAATCCGGGATCAACTTGCTTTTCGAAAAAAATATTCGTAAGGGCTGCACTTGTTAGTTGGCGACAAGGCACAAGGCGACGTGCTTCTTCCCCGAAACGACCTCACCCAGCCAGCTACACGACGCCCGGCCCCGGCGCTGCCGCTGCCGCCCGCCTGCCCCCGGCGCCCCGCTCTGACCCCTCTTTCGCATTTCTCTGTCCCCATTTCCCTTTGTGCACACAATCCCCCATCTCCATTTCCCTTCTCGGCGACAGCGCCGCCGCTGCTGCAAGAAAGAAGCTGCAGCAACTAGTCCGCGACACGTTGCAGTCGTGCTCGCCTTGCGAGATCAAGAAGCGGCTGGCTAGGATGGATGCGGCCCCGGTGGCGGCGAGGGAGACGCAGCACCACCACGGTGGATGCTTGGCCGTCAGGACGTTCATGCCACCCGGACCGGTGGGGCGGTGCTCCGGCGGCTCCTCTCTGGCGGCTGGATCTTCTGGTGAGATTCATTTCCATCCTCTGCTTATTTCGTCCGTTTGCTTCTTTGCAATGTTTGGTTTGGTGCCTGCTTCTGCTTGTAATATTAGCTGTTCAAATATTGAGCTGTGGTTGCTGGCCATTAATTGAATCGCCGACGCATCCATTCTTCGATATCTTAATTGATTCTTTCCTTCAACCTTAGATATGTTCTTGCTTTTCTCTCACCCTGTTTTGCACTACCGGGTGTAATACTGCATCCATCCACCAGTTTTTTATGATTTCTTACCTGTTTGGCCTTTCCGTTTCCGACGTCTTTAATTTAAGTTGCTGCGTGTTTATGTTTTTGTTATGCCATTGTGATGTGCAAGTAAATCGATGTGGCCTCAATCTTTATGTTGAGTACTCACAGTAAAGTCAGCATGGCAGGTCCCTAGTGAAATCGTTTAGGGATCTTCAGAATTTTAATATTTTCAATTTATTTAGTATCCTGGCGGGTCGTAGGATGTTGTTGTTTGGGAAGGTGCTCTCCTTAACCTGCCTCATCTAGTGTAATCTACATATACTTTGGCTATCTATGGCATTTCACCATATAATTTTGGGACATTGTCGAGGGATTAATCATTGTTCTTTTCCTCTTCCATTTTCGGTGTACTGAGTTTCCAATGTTATTTCAGTATTTTTTTCCCAGCCTTCCATTGTTCTTGGTATCATGGTTATTGTAGTATTTTTTTCCAATGATCTCGTTACCTTCGTCATGCTGTCAACAGTCTACTGACCAAGTATAATAATTAGTTTATCGTTCCTCTATTCTTCTATATTTACGCGAAGGATTTGATTTTGTTTATCGAATCTTCCGGTCTCAATTACTTATTTATATCCTCCATCTTTTGGGTTTATATAAGTCTCTCGCGTATTTTGAGGTCATCAGTTGGACCAATGAATACTACGAGGGCATGTACAATGGGGTGACATCAGCCTTCTCTTAGCGTTGACACGTAGGATATTTGTCTAGTTGGCGGAGAGAGAATGAAGAAATGGGAGGGTGCCTTCCCTTAGCTAAGAGATGATCTCTTACGAAATAAGAGAAGGCTGAATTCACCATTGTACCATTTGTCTTCCCTTATAAATACAATTTCCTACTAAAATATAATTAATTCTCATTAATTGCTATGATAGCAATAAGAGATAATGCATTGTACAATTTATAACTTTACCTTCTCTAAATGATGTGGATGGTCAAGAGAAGACGCGCCATCGCTACCATTGTACATGCCCTGAGTTACTCCTGTCATATTGCAAATAGATGTCGATTTGGACATGTCTTAAGTCAAACTTGTCAAACTTTGAGTATTTACTCAAATATTTAGATTGACAACTTAAAATCATATGGTTAGCTTTGTCTTGAAAAGTATATTGGTAAGTTTTTTTTCTCTGTGTTTTTACACATATTTTAGAAATACTTGGTGGTGAAAGGTAAATCTTGAGGACCGTGTCAGTCTCCAAAACGACTTCTTTTTTGTGACATGGAGGGACGACATGTCACAAAACGTATACCATTAGAAACTTCTTTCAAATATGAATTTAATGAACCATATTTTTGTGTTTGTACCATATATTTATTGGTCAGATCGAAGACCTGGAAGTGCGCGCAGACTTTATAGAACTATAACAAGGGAGTATTTCGATAATGTTTACGATGGCCATAGTCTCGTAATAATACCCACTCAATATTTTTAGCAACTTTATAGACAACATATTTACATCTGGTCCTCTGCCCCACCCCTCTGGTGCTAACTCAACTCCATCCGTTTTTAATTACCTTGAGTTTAGTCAAAATCAAACTTTGTAAACTTTGACCAATTATATATAGTAAAATTTCAACATCGACAATATAAAAATATTATTAGAATCATTTTGAGCAATACCACACATGCTGTCATGATTTACCATAGAGTCTCCTTGTTCCACAATTTTGCTACTCCTAAAAATTGCAAACCTAGATTGCAGAACACCGAATGCTCTCTCGACATCTTTTCCCGCACCTTCTTGTGTCATTGCGAAATGACTTTGATTGTTTCCTACTGGATTTGTAATGGTCTTCACAAAAGTGGCCCAGGAAGGGTAGATCCCATCAGCAAGATATTATCTATACTTGTTACCATTCAACTAAAAATCCACCTCTGGTGTTGTCCTTTGTTCACCATGGTGTCGAAATCTCCGGCAATGACTACATTAGCGGCTAAAATAGTCTACTCGGGTTAGATTTTTGCGTTTCGCGGAATCTGAAGCCATAAATCTTACTTTGGCACTTGGTAACCAGGAATTCGCTGGTCAGAGCCAAAAAAGGAATTCTCCTCTCCACATTCCTCGTGCATCCTTCCTGGAGGCTGACAGCGTGGAGAGGAGCGCACCGCCTATTCAGTCAGATGATGAGAAGAAGCCGCGCGCCCGCGCGTGTATGCACGGCATCGTAAAGCTAGCTGCTCTGTGCGTGCTCATTTTCTGGGAGGATCAGCACAATGACCCAACATTTGACACCATCTTAAATTTGCTTTTTTGCTTGCTCAAGCATGCACATGACACATGGCAATTTCATGTACGTATTTGTCAGTGATTTTGTATTGTTTATAATGAAACTTTCTTGTAAGGATTATGAAATATTGTTCTTTTAATTTGTCTGATGGTCATTATTTTTTATGGAATGTGTGTGTGGCTGTGCAGATGAGGCATCATGTGGATCACCAAGATGGATAGGAAAAAGTCTCTCTTGTGTATGCATCAAGCGAAAAGGGGTATACGAGCGAATATGCATGAACCTTACACCGGTGCAGGTTCGTTATATCAACTTTGCAAAGATTTGGCAACACATTTTTGTTTCCGTGTACAGAAACCACTAAGCATCGAATTACCAGTCAAAAGGACACCTATAGGCCTTGTTTGGTACTAGTGTATTTTAGGGGATTGGTGGGGATTATCCCGGTAAAACCCGTGAATCCCCACATATTTCAAAACATCGTTTGGTTCTAATGTATTGGACAGGTATTATCCCCACATTTCCCCACAAATCCTCAAACTCTAGTGCATTTTTCTCAATACTCAATCCACTAGGTAGGGGTAGTGGATTGGATCCCCAATCCCCTAGGGGATTGGGTGAAGTTTGGGGTTTCACCCAATTCACTAGAGGATTATCCCCACCAATCCCCTAAAACACTCTAGTACCAAACAAGGCCATAAGATTTTTCTGCAAGTTATTACTATCCTGTCTACATTTTTCTGCAACGAGTTGAATGGCCAGCTACAAGTACTATTTAGCTGAAAGACACAAATAAGCTAACTGTTTTTGTGGGTTATTTACAGGAACAGCGGCTTCAGAGGTTGAGGCACCGCATGAAGGCTTATTTTGATCCGTCAAGGCCAGATCATCAGGTAACAATATCTACTACTCAATGTAGAAGTCTTGACTAATTTTCCCCACACTTCTAATGTATTAGATTATTCTATAAGCTAATTGATACATATCAGACACACAACTGAACTATCTGACCTATCCTGTAAGTTATCTTTTCTTTTTCACAGTATCCTGTAAACTATCTAATTATGAAGAATACATATAGATGGTTTTAGACACAATTTTGGGGCAAATTTTCGCTAATATTTCCGAATTTTTTGCACACGTATTTAATTTATTGCGGCAGTCGACAAAGATTTACGGCGGCTCTGTTTTGAGGGTGAGGCGTGGTTCACGGCCAGATTGCTAAGAGAAGGGGGGATGTCTAGGTGGTCGGCTAGCGATTCGTTTTTCTTGTTTTCAGAAACCGTGGTTTTTTTAGTGTTAATTCGACGTTGTAACCGGTGTCTACCACCGCTATGTGAATTTTCATATAGGAGTATATTTTATTTGTTGTTATGATGGAATGTTACTGCTGAGTTATTAGTCTGAATGAACTGAAAGCTTTGCATTTATGTTTGTGCATAACATTTTATAATTTCCCAGTTATTTGAGTTCATCACTAGGAAACATTCGCCGTAGGGCACTAAAATTTGTGTCATTTGGCATATGATACTGCAATTTAGATAACTGAATAGCCACATTATCTTCTGAATTCTGACAGATATCATTTTACGATAATAGGAAGCCCTGAAAGCTCTTTGGTATGCTACATATCCTGATCAAGAACTACAAGGTTTGATTTCTGAACAGTGGAAGGACATGGGCTGGCAAGGAAGAGACCCATCAACTGACTTCAGGTATGCAGCCCTTTTTCATACTAAAACTTGCCAGCTTCAATACTATTCAGCTCTGCTATGACATTAAGCAGCATTGCACCACTTGTTACAGAGGCGCAGGCTTCATATCTTTAGAGAATCTTCTATTCTTTGCAAAGACCTTCTCTGTAAGGACTAAGGAATACATCACAATTGCTTGTTTGTTACCCGAAACTGCTCTTGTGATGCATAGTGACCATCCTCCACTGATCATCGCTGCAGGCGTCATTCCAGAGGCTACTGACGAAACAATGCGGCAATCGAGCCGCTTGGGAGTACCCGTTTGCAGTTGCTGGCGTAAATATAACATTCATGATCATGCAGATGCTGGATCTCCAGTCCAGTAAACACAGACTGAAACTTGCAAAATTATTCGGTTATTAAACTATATTTTTTACTAATTTACGACTGAAATCAATTGCAGCTAAACCAAGAACGTTTGTCCGAGCTGTTTTTGTCCAAATGCTCTCAGGTAAGAACCAGTGCAGTAAATATATGTTTTTTTCCATCGCCCAAATCAATCATCTGTTGACAACAAATTATCCTTGGTTATGTTTGTCCCAGAGGATGAATGGGCATTTGATCTTCTCTACTGTGTGGCGTTCCTCGTGATGGACAAGCAGTGGCTAGAGAAGAACGCTACTTACATGGACTTCAATGTATGTGTCATCCTCTTATCCGCAGATGGTCAGATTGCATGTTTAGTTGATCGATCTAATTACTCTAGTGTAACTAATTATCAGGAGATACTGAAGTCAACGCGAGCGCAGCTGGAGAGAGAGCTTCTGCTGGACGATGTGATGCGGATTGAAGATATGCCATCATATGGATTGCTTTGCTAGCGACCATATCTGCTGAAGATGATTATTGTGCTCATGAATCATGATTCGTGCGCATAGAACCGCCCTTTGATTTGTGGGAGGAATTTGTTCGTGGCATGTAGGGCGAGGTCTTGCTGCTGGGGTACTGAATTTGGTTTTGACTGTAAACAACTCATCTTTCTCACCAAAATGAATTAGACTTTGGCTAGGCGAGAATAAAAAGGCGACAGAAAAATAATTTCCCCACGCAAAGTTTGCCTGAGTATCTTCTGCAGGACACTCCGCAAAGAAGGGAATTTTCGCACGGGAAAACTTGGTGGCAAAATTTTAAGTGCGAGTAACCATTAGAGGGCACTTGAAAAACATGGCCCGCCGTCATGGAGCCGTTAAGCGCGGCGGGAATGGACACGTGTCCTGAAGTTTCCCGAGTGCCTGGACTTGGATGAGTGTATTTACCCCATTTTGCGGAGTTCTTTTTTGCAAATACTCTGCATATGACTATGTTTGTCGAGTATTTTTGTTTTGCCAATACTCGACAAACATTCTAGATGCCGAGTGGACTTTGCCGAGTGTATTACCCCAGTTTGCCAAGATCTTTTTTGCAAATACTCTGCATATGACTATGTTTGTCGAGTATTTTGGTTTTGCCGAGTTTGTTTTTGCCAATACTCGACAAGCATTCTAAATGCCGAGTTCAGGGAAAAAAAACACTCGGTAACCAGCCACATACTCGCATCTACACCTTTTCCTATTGTGATTTTATTAAGTTCTAACCTGTGCATTCCTTAAACATCTTATCTCTAGATACTTTTCTACTCTGGCACGAATAATTAACCTAATATCTCCCACGAAAAAAATATTTTGAATACAGATTTTTTATGCTGGATTCATGTCTTGAATGACAGCCGAAGTATATAAATGCAGTAGTACCGGTACAAAGTGTCACCTGCTTCCAGCTATAACCAACTCGCTTTCTCTTCCTACGTCTTTGAAACATGGCATGCATGTCTTGACTTAATTATATGTACATTCTTCTTCCAGAAAATCACTCACAAGTCCCAAAGTTCATGCCCACTTGCTGATGTTTCACCAGCATTCATTTTGCAGTTCCCATCTTGGCATCCTTGTACAGCTGATCAACGGGATCCTGCAGCATAGTTTTTGCTCTTTTTGTGAAAAACAAACTACTCAAATAACTGATACGAACCTTTTCAAGTTTGTCCTTTCTAACCTTGTAATATTTAAGCAGCTGGGGCCTCTTGAGCTTAAAAGTTGGAGTGATGAGGTCCTTGTCTATGCTGAATGGCACTGGCTCCAGGTGAACTGCCTTCAGCATCTCAAATCCTCTCAACTGCATGTCACAAGATGGAACAAGTTCTTGGGCTTACAAGTTGTGCCTTTATGATGAAAATTGTGTACATATCATACATAGCTTGCTAATTCTATTTGTTTATCCGCGACACGTACCCCGAGTTTCTTGCCGGTTTTATTCAGCTCATCGTGGATGTACCTCCTTGCCTTCGGATCATTGCAGAACTCTGCGTAGTCACCAGACTTGCCGTTAAGTGCAGCCCAGTCCACAATAGCCTGCTTCTCAGGGACAACCACAGCAACAAGGAAGGACTCAAAGCTATTCCCATAGACCCAAACCTGGTTCAAAGAGGAGCCTCTAGGTAAGTTGCTTCTGAACAAAACTATGAACCCATGTACTAAAATATTATTTCTTTTATCCTGTTTAGGTTCTCGTACCGATGCAACGAGTGGAGACTGGACGTATGCGCTTTCAAGGACCTCCACTGCTACATACTCCCCTTGGGACAGCTTGAAGATGTTCTTCTTTCTGTCGACAATCTTCATTGTGCCATCTGGTTGCCACTCTCCGATATCACCTTCATACATAAGTTGGTTTCAATATGTTTTAGATACCATCTCCAGTGATATGTTATATGGCAAGCTTTGGAATGGTGAAAAAAAAAGGCTGCACCTGTATGGAACCAACCATCTGAGAACACTTCCTCGGTGAGGTCAGGGCGCTTGTAGTACCCGGAGAACATGGTGTGTCCCCTCAAGCAGATCTCACCTCGTGGTGAGTTGGAGAGCGCGTCGTAGCCCATTTCAGGAACAGACTCCAACCTCGCCTCAATTGCTGTCACGGGAGGGCCAACCGTCCCAATCATCGAGAAAACATTGGCGATCGACGTAAAGCATCCTGCGCAACTCTCAGTGAGCCCTGTATACCAATAGCGAAGTTTCCCGTTACCCAGCATTAGAACGGTAACTTTTTTTATTGGAACTAACTAGAGTTATGCAAATAATTTAATATAGGATTACTATTGTACACATGATTGTAAACATAACATAAAAACTAAGGATGTAAAATGCCAATGTGGTCATGATGCACAGAGCTGTCATAACAATTCCAACAGTCTCACCATATCCTTGTGCGAGGACACTGCAGCCAGTAACTCGCATGAACTCTTCAATGTGTCTTGGTAAAGGTGCCGCGCCTGATAGCAAGAGACGTATGCGGCCACCAAGCCCTTCCTTTATCTTTAACATTGATGATAACAGTATTTCATATATGTGCTAAGATAGGTAACAAAAATATGAAATGAGAGGACTTCAATTTTTACGTACTTTGCTGAAGACTATTTTGTCAAAAAAAGGCGATGCTTCATGCTGTTTGAACCCTTTCATTAAGTTGCCAAGTTTGCTGATGAATATTTAACGGGTTAATTATGCATGAACTTGAAACATGAAAAAGATTAAATAATATATACGTTTACTTAATCTTGTAGCGGTACTTACTAGTTGTAAGCATACTGAAAAAGGTGTTTGGCTATCAGTCCTCCAGACTGAATTTTCTGGTTGATACCTTCAGTTCACAAGATTCCAAAATTACGACGAAGCAGAAAATGTGATTGGAATTTATAACAATTATTGGAGTTCGCATTACACCTGTGTATATACGATCATAAACGCGAGGAACACCACAGAATATTGTTGGTTTCATCACTTGCACATCCTCCATCAGGTACCTAATGTCCTGTTAAGAAAGTTTTACTTCTTAGATGATGAAGTCATAGACAAGACTAAATTATTTATCTTGCGAGATATAGCTCCATACCCCTTGCCAGAATCCAATGGAAGCCCCTTTGGAGATGCAGTAATTCTCAATTACTTGATCGAATATGTGGGCTAATGGAAGATAGGAGAAGTATGAATCATATTCATCCACCTGCATATATATTTGGATATAGAGTATCACTAAACATTTATATGTATCAGGTTAACATGAAAGGAAACTAAAGCTCTAAAATCATAGATGAACAAGCCATGATCGGTTTTTCAGTAGTTGTTAAATGATGCATGTTCCTCTGAAAACATAACTTATAAAGTTTAATGAAAGTATAATAACAGAACGTAGTAATGGTACTATACAAGGAACGCAGAGTTCTACTTTCTAATTCCAAAAACTGATCCAAGAGATTTACCACTTTATCGGTCAATTCGAGGAGGTGTTCTGTGGTCGTAACCCCAGCTACAATAGCCCTGTTGGTGATTATCACACCCTTTGGCTCTCCTGTTGTTCCACTGGTATACATGATTGTACAAATTTCGTCCTTTTGTTTATTTGGAAGTTCGTGGATTTCTTCACCCTATAAAAATAACAAAATGCGTCAGACCATTTATGATATTGCAATGGATTAGTTTAATAGAAAGTCACACTAACCATTGTAGAAAATTCCTCCCAAGAAAAGCAAGATACTCCTAATTGTTCAACTTCCCTTTTCAGCTCATTTGTCACGTCTCCAAAACTAACAATGGCTGAGATCACACATATAAACTGAGTAATTAATTATAAGAAATTGGGAATAGTTGATGTCCTGACTTCAGAGTCCAGATAGCTAACCTTTGATGTAGGCTGTACACTTTGGGAGTACGGCTAGAATCTGAAAATCGCAATTCAGGGACTTGTTAGATTTGTAGTACAGAATATTGTGTAATTGTGATCTTCACAACCATTTTCAAGCTGAGTAACATTGATTTCTGCAGGTTCAGGGCTAGCTTTATTTTATATGAGTTGCTAGTAATCAACTCTATAAAAACCCATGTTGCATTTACTGGAGACATGCCTATCTATATGCCGCCACGCAAAATACAGCAATATTTTTTACGGTTAAGGTAAATGCTCATATTTTCTCTAAAGGTAGATGAATTTGCTTACTGATTTTATCTTGCTCTCTTGAACAAATGCTATGGAGATCTCAGCATGGTCCAAGACGAATTCAACTGCATTTTCTCCTGCATTGATCGCAACTTATCTAGTCAATACACCATCGTGACGTGCAAAGGAAAACATTGTTAAGAATCCAGACTTTCATTCATGGGCTAATGTAAATTCACCGTTCTACAAAAAATTTACACTGATAATATGCTTTGGTATCTCCCTCACACAAATTACCTCCGTTCCCAAATACCAGGCATATACTATCATTATTTTATTAAGTTTGGCTACAGTAAAAATTGAAGTCAAACAATGTAAAGTTTGGCTAAGTTTTTATAAAAAACTATCAACAATTATTATTTTACTACATAGATATAATATGAAACTATTTAATGGTGTATGAGTGTATCTAATAAGATCAATTTGACATTGTAGAGGTTAATAGTTTTTTCTAAAAAAAATTATCAAACTTTACATTGTTTGACTTTTGACAAAAGTTATACGCCGCCTTGTATGAATCGGAGGGAGTAAGCTCTAACCTAGTATGTTGTTCTCCTTAAGAAATGTTATTTTTTGCAAGTGTCCTTAAAAAAATGTTTGTCCTGAACCTTTTATGCATTCGCATAGAGATTTATATCTACGTCTGTGCGAACAAGCATAGTGAGCCTACCAAGTGTGTCATACAGTGGTACATAACAAACTCCTTGACTGTTGCAAGCCTGCAGAACAAACAATACAATCAAAGTGAAGTTTCACATCAGTTCACTTTTGCAAAATATGGGTGAAGTATATTTTTATGAGATAAAAAATAACCCTCTTGACGAAGTTTTGTAAAAATGACATGAATTCACCTGCATGGCCATGACCCATTCAGGGCAGTTGGATCCATATATGGCACAGTGAGCCCCCTACCAACAGAAATCAATAATAACTTCAGTAAACACTCACTCCGCTATGGATTCAAAGTTCAAAATAAATTCGTTGCATTTATAGACAGATCAAAATTCTTAACTCACCGGCTTCATGCCGAAGCTTCTGATAGCTGCTCCAATCTTGATAACCTTTTGGTACACTTGTTCATACGTTTGCCACACATAGTCACCAGCCTGAATTTCAAACAGAAATGTTACATCATCTCAAAGAAAATATAAATCCAACAGTTAGTCCAACCATTTTGCCCATCACAATAAATTCCTTTGCTTTACCTTGCCATCTGAAACGTGGCGCCTGCCGAGCATTCTGTTATTGGGGTACTTCTTCACTGCTCCACTGCAAGAACAGAAACGAAAGACGAAAAAATGGAACAAAATTCTTCGAAATCTGAACGCCTGCAATGCAGTGTGAGTGAAAGACATCAGGACGAACCTGAAGAAGTCCCATGGGGACTGGATGTCCTGGGGAAGCTGCATGAGGCCGTCCTTGGCGTAGATGCTCCGGTAGACCGGCCCGGCGGACGGCCTGCCGCCGGCAGCCGGTGTCGGCTCACCCACCTTCACGGTGTACATCGCCTCCTCCATCGAACCTAGCTCTCGGCGGTTAGCACTGGACGGGGCTTTGGCGCTGTGAAGTGTAGATCTTTTTTCTTCTTGAGCTTGCTGAGCTTGCAGCTGGAGCTAATTAGTGAGAGCTTGGTGCTCAGATGTGTGGCAGTTATGGTGATGCGAAGGTTAGTGTGCAATTTAAAGCTCGTGTTTCCATGTGGCAACGGGGAAGGTAACCGCTGGTTATCGATCAACCATCCCCGTCCCACAAACATTTTACCATCCCCGTCCCCGTCCTGTTTGTTTCTAAAGTTTTTGTGGGGATTGGTGGGATAATCCTCTAGTGTATTGGGTGAAATCCCAAACTTCACCCAATCCCCTAGGTGATTGGGATCTATCCACTAGGTAGGTGTAGTGTATTGAATCCATTAGTGGATTGAGAAAAAAATGAACTAGAGTTTGGGGATTTGTGGGGAAATGTGGGGATAAAACCTGTCCAATACACTAGAAACAAACGATGTTTTGAAGTTTAGGGTTTCACCCAATACACTAGAGGATTATCCCCACCAATCCCCACAAAAACTATAGAAACAAACAGGGCCTCAGAGGTCACGGGTAGCATTTCTGTACCATCCCCGATCCCCACCGGGTATCAAATACCCAGCGGATACCCAGCAACTTTGAGTCGGAAAAAAAAAGGGCAAAACTTTCCCTGTACCTAGCTAAAAAAGGCAGAAAAATGACAGATGGTAAAATATATTGCAGTAAAAATACATGAACAACAGAATGGGCAGTTCACAAAGGCTCCTAGCCACAAATACTTCAAATGTTCAACAGCATGTTTGCAATACATAAAAGGCACACATGCCACAAATATTTGGTTCAGATTCTCAACAAAGGCACACAGGCCACGAATAGTTTGTTCAAGTGTTCAACAAGACACACAAGCCATAATAATCAGGATTCAAAGTGAACACAACATAAATGAAGTGCATGTTTCGAGACCGCCAAGGTTCATGATTGTAGACTTGTAGAAGTGATGAAGAGCATGTTGCCACTTGCCACTCAACGTTACAGCTTCAAGCCCTGCATAAGGTTAAAAGATAGATGCATAAGATTAAAAGGTAGATTGACAAATGGTTCAATTGAAGATAATAAATCAAACATTAAAGGTAGAAGGTAACCTCCATGCCCTATTCAATGTCTTCAAGAACACTCCAAAAGTAGCTGCCACTCCGTCATCATCATCATCTATAAGCAAACAACAAAGACAATGTTTCAGAATTAAAAGATAACAAGAAATATGACTATAGACCATGTATTCTATGCATTTACCTTTGTAAACGTCTACCATCACCGTCCCCTAATAGGTGAATTATCCACCGGGGAACGGGAACGGGGATTAAACGTCTTTATGCTATTCTGGTAGTACTCCTGTGAGTGGTAGGTGTCTACGTCGACGTATAGGCGCGCTTTTTGTTTGCGAGGGATGTAGTCATGTAGGCGGGCTTTGAGACTTTGAGGCTTAAGCTATGTGCTAATGTGGTATATGAAGAGGAACGTAATATTCTGATTGCCGTTGCAAATAAATCCGGGATGAATTTTGAAACTATCAGTGAATATAATTTTTTTGTAATGTTTGTTTATTCTTTAATATTTCCTAAGATAATGGAACCATGTTACCCAGCCCACATGCCCTAACTTTTTTTTAGGGTAGATGCATACATCCTAATTCCCTATTAGTACAAAACGATAAACTCGGAGAAAATTGAAAAAGACAGAAACGTGAAGGACATCATGGCATGGCAGGCTGCCAGACTAATTCAATGTCTCGACAGCTCTCTGCTCCGGAATGAGCTCTTTTTTCGGCTTCACCACGACTGGGACGGGAGTGGTTTCGTCGGCGGCGGCGACTGTGGGTGGTGCGCCGGCCATGGGTTTTCGCTAGGATAGGCCGTGGAAGAGGAAAAGGTTGGAGTGGGAGTTGTGTGCCACAGGCAGGTGGGTTAGGGGAGGACACCACGGTCATCCGGGTGTGTGCAGAGTGGACACAAACCCGGCTCAAATTTGGGTCAGAAATGGATCCGCGCGGATAGTAAATGAACATCGGTCCGAAAAACTTAAATGGGTCTGCCGCGTTCGAACCAGTTGGGTCGGTGCCTTAGAGTTGCATAAATCTTGTACTTCTCATCCATACAACATATGTGGGTTCCTCCCATCAAAACATCGTCATTGTCGAGTCCAGCTATATATACATGTGTATTTAGGAGAGTCACTTTGGCTCCTAAGCTCCGGTACTTCCTATATTCTAAAAGAAAATAAAAAAAGTTGTTTAGAAGTTTGAATAATATGAAAATAAATACGGATGTAGTCAAAGATGTATCCTACTAGTATGTAAAATCCCAATGCGAAATTCTTTGTATTATGGGATAAAAAAATGACAAAATTTTGTATACTTTAGAGATTGTAAGTGTATACTCATATCCACACATTTATCATTTTTGTGTAGCTCAGAACATAATGTATTTCAAATAAAAATTTGCACGTTTGCGGGGCACGTCATTAACAAACATTTGTTTTTCAGATTTTTAATCACTTGTAAGCATAATGTTTGAATTTTCATTTTTTTTAATGAATGGAGCACTGGAGTGTGGGAGCACGAAATCTCCACTCGAGGTATTCATCCGAGATAGTCAGGACAGTTAGCTTGCGGGTGTCGGAGACTAGTCCCAGGAACTAGGGGTGTCTCTCAAAAGCCAGGAATCGAGTAAGGGGCTGAACACAACGTCAGACAGATCCTCAACAACCTCGGCGACGGTGCTCGTCGAGCTCGGTGAGGAACATCACGGCAAAGATGGAACACGAGCCGCTACCCAGGTTCAGGCCCACCGTGAGGTGTAAAAGCCCTACGTCCTGCTAAGATGTATTGCACTGCTCAGAGAGGTTCACAGTACAAGGGTGCTTGCTGAGGGCACAGTTGTGGCTATGGTGGACTATGGTGGAATGAGCTCTGTCTTCTCCTTCGGACGTAGCTGCTTGGGTGATGAATGAATTGGTGAATGCCGGATCCCCCCCTAGGATGTACACTGGCTCCCTATATACTGGCCTTGGTTCTCTTCCCCGAAAACCTCCGGCGGGAAGGGATACCACAATGCCGCCAAGTTGGAGCACAGCGCACAGTGTCGGGGGCGTCCATGGACACGGTCCATGGCAGAGAGTACGTCGTCTTGGCAGAAAAAGCCACCGTCCAACCAGGACGGTGGGCTGGCGCTGCAGAGCTTTGTGGCGTGCCCCACGGTGACGTCGCAGTCCGCTTTACCCCTTCCAGCTCTGTTGACTGCTTTATACACGAGAACGGCAACTGCGGCGTCTTCGTCATCGCGTGCAGGCGCGCGCGTCACTCTGGTGGGCGCAGAGCCCATGTGTGCTCTGCAGCGCGCGCAGGAGCTTGCTTCCACTTGAAGGAACCCCGCGAGGGCCTGAGCCTCGCCGAGGTTCTGTAGCCGTTGACTCCTCGCGAGGGAAAACCTCCGAGGGCAGCGCGGAGACGCGCCGGGCCTGATGGTCTTCTAGGAGAGGCCTTCCCGAGGCAGAAGTTCCTCTCGAGGCCTCTAGGCCGACGTCTGGTCCTTAGCAGAAATGCTCAGTCGAGCAAAGAAACCCTCGCGAGGGAAAAATCCCTCGCGAGGCTCGTCAGGCTGAAAGCCTGGTCCTTAGTAGAATTTCCTGCGGAGCGTTGAGGGCTGTGGCAGGCCGGCCCATGGTACCCGGTTTCCACTGGGCCGACAGTAGCCCCCGGGCCCGCGATGGGCACGCTGGAGTTCCTCAGGCGGAGGCGAATCGTCGTGGGCCCAAAGAAGCCTGCGCAGCCCGAGACACGTGGAGCGTCGCGGCCGGACACGATCCCACGATCTCCTCTGAAGTAACGGGCGTAGTGGTGGGTCCCGCCACGTCCTGGTAACGGCTCGATGAGCCGATATAAGGGAGAGCTCGGCGCAGGCGGCCATTACTCCACTCGTTCCCCTTTCATCTCTTCTTCCAGCGCTCAATCCCCAACTCCTCCTTCGCAACCTTGCTGCAATGGCGCCCAAGAAGGCCACCGCTCCACGAAGGGCAAGGCAGTGGTGCAGGGCGGCGAGCCTGCCGCGATGCAGCAGGACGGTGATTTCGAGCCGGCTCTGACCGGCTCCGCTTCGAGAAGGAAGCGCAGCTGGACAAGGTGCGTCACATGGCGGCCTCGCGACCAACGAGCACGGCGCCACGGTGCTCAAGCGAGCGGGCAACTCCCACGGCAGCTTCTACCCCATCTTCATGCACACCCTCTTCGCCGGGCTCGTGCCTCCCTTCTCCGACTTCTTCCTGGCGGTTCTGGAGCGCTACCAGATCCAGGTTCTTCATCTCCACCCCAACTCCATCCTCGTCCTCGCCATCTTCGCCTATCTCTGCGAGGCGTACATCGGCATTCCGCCTCGGTGGACCTCTTCCGCAGCTTCTACGCGCTCCGGTTCACGGCGAACAAGGAGCGGTCGGGTGCGTGTCCTTCCGCATCACCGATGGCATGAAGGGCGTCTACATCCCCATCGCGCGGAACGGCGAGAACATTGTGACCAGCGTGACGAAGAAGGTGGAGGACTTCCGCAAGCGCTGGTTCCTCATGCAGTTCGGGAGCCAGAGCGCCTTCTTCGAGCTGCCTGAAGCGCCTCCGACGAAGAGGGCGAGCTGGTCTTCCAAGGCGCTCAAGGGCGCAACACTTGGCCCGTGGTGAGGCGCTTGAGGGACCTCCGCGAGGCTGGCCTCACCGGGCAGATGGTGGCCAAGGACTTCGTGAGGCGTCGCATTGCTCCGCTCCAGAGGCACGCGGACGCGATGTGGCTGTACTCCAACCAGAGGGACAAGATGCGCCTGAGCGCTACCCTCTTCACGCAGGAGGAGGTGCACACCATCATGGAGACCCTCTTCACGTCTCCAGACATCCCCACGCCCCGACCAGACTGTGCCGCTCCACAGGATCGATCTCGGGCGTCGCGTCTCGCACGTGCAGACGATGCCGAAGTTCGACCAGTGGGGCCTGGTGCCTGAGGGGCACGTTGGGCCTCGCGAGGACCCGGAGTCGCGGCGCAGGGGGCACCAGCTGAGGGCGACGAGGAGACGACGGAGACGCCCGCGGAGTCTGACGCAGGCGCAACCGGCGCCTCGGGAGGCGCCGCTTCCTCGGCGGAGAATTCGAGCGCCTCGAAGAGTGCGGCGCCTGAAGTTGAGATCCACGAGATCTCCTCAGGCAGCGGCGACCAGTTCGTGGTCGCTCCCTCGCAGCGTGTCGAGGGAAAGGAGGAGAGCGATGATGACGATGCTTCGTCGGGCCACTGCGAGCCCCGCTCCAAGGCGATCCACGACAGGAACGCCGGAGCCCGGGAGGAGCAGGGCACGGACGAGCGCGGAGCCCAGTGCCCGCCCGCGCGGCGGGAAGAGGAAGTGGGTCGACACCGCGGCGTAAGTTTTTTCTTTTCTGTTTGATGTTTCTTGTGTAGACCTCTCGAGGGGTTTTTGAGCTTTTCCTCTCCAGGCGCCCGAGGAGCCAAAGCGGCGGAGGCTCCGGAGACTTGGAGAGATTCCAGCGCTGCACGGCGTCTGCAGCGCCTACGGCTGAAGAGGTGCCTCCGAGGCCACCGCTTCCTCTCCCGAGGCTGCGGCGCCGCCTCCTGAGGCAGAGGAGCGCCACGAGGAGAGGAGGAGGCAGAGGTGACGATGCCGCCGCCTTGCGGCCTGACGCCTCTCCTGTGCGGCAGAGAAGACGCCGGAGAAGGATGCGGCAAGGACCACGCCGCCGGCGAAGGAGTGCGCGGCGGAGACAGCTGCGTCTGCAGAGGCGCACGCTGACGTCGAGATGGAGGAGACCACTTGCCGTCGCCTCCACCGAGCGCGAGCCTTGGAGGGCCTACGGTGGACACTGAGGCTGCCGCGGGGCGGCCTCAGCAGAGAAGGCCAACCCTGCTCCTGGGGAAGAGGAGAGTGCTCCCCAGGGGCAGAAAGATGGTGGGGTGATGGTGAGGGCGCCTCGAGCCCCCAGAAGGCTCCCAGCGCGAAGGCGAGGGGGGCTCTCGCCAGAGCCCCCAGAAGGCCCCTAGCGTGGAAGAAGGGGAGGCTCCCACCAGAGCCCCCAGGCGCGCCTCGAGGACACTCAGAGCCCAAGGCGACGCCGGGTCCTCGGCAGGCGCTGGCGCTTCCAGGCCCTCTGGAGAATCATGGGCCCTAGCCTGCGGGGTCGGCGCCCAGTTGCAGCTCGCCGAGAGGCTGTCCTTCGCTCGGCGAGGGAGGTGCTCGATGGGCTTGAGGCCCAGCTCGCTGAGGAAGATCGCGCCAGGGCGGAGGAGGACGCCGAGCTTGCGCGGGGCTGGGCTTGCCTCCAGGAGACCGTGGAGCGCTGCCGCCGAAGACGAGGCAGCCCAGCGCAACGCGAGGCAGCGCTGCGCGACGCTGAAGAGATCCGCATCAGCGTGGTCCGCGAGGTGAGGAGACCCTTGCGGACCTGGTGCTAGGCGCGAGGCTCTCGAGGCGGAGACCGAGGCCAAGCATCAGGAGCTGGCGGCGCGCGAGGCGGCGGTCTCCACCAAGCACAAGAGCTTCTGGACCGTGAGGCGGGGATCATCGCCGAATCGGAGAACGTGCGGCAAGGCCTGGAGAAGCTCCGCGAGGACCTGCGCATCCGCGAAAACCAGATGGTGCAGCGCGGGCAGAACTTGATGCCCGCGAGACCGAGCTGCGCAAGCGCGAGGAGCAGGTTGAACAGATCGAGAAGGATCAATCTGCGCAGCGGGAGCACCTGGAGTCTCGCGAGAGCAAGGTTACTCAAGACGAGGCGTTCTACCAGAAGCGCCTCGCGACCAACGAGAACCTCCGCAAGAAGGAGGAGCAGATGGCGGAGGAGTCCGCGACCAAGGAGAAGCTCTTCCGCGACAACTGCAGGAAGGAGTTCGCGGAGAAGGCCAAGAAGCAGGAGGAACGCTTCACGAAGAGACGCAACGAGCTTGAGGCTCGCATCAGGGAGCTTGAGGCTCAGAAGAAGCGATTTGACTCCCGCCTCAGACGCTGTGGAGGCTCGGAAGCACGCGGAGCAGGACCTTGCTCCTTGACGCAGGACATGATGAGATGCAGCAGCAGGTGGGGCCTGTTGTGGAGCTTGTCGAGGAAGCTCGGCAGAGCGCTCTGGCTGCGCAGGTCTTGTCGCGCCAGCGGGAGCGCATGTTTGCTCCTTGGTGAGGCGTGCGCGGACCGTTGCGGGCCGCCTGGGGCCGAAGCCCCCGGCTTCTGCGAGGGGAACTCGACGTCGCCACCTACCTCGGCTTCTTCGAGCAGCTTCTCACCAAGCTTGAAGAGGTCGTGACGAACCTCGACGACCTGGTCGACAACGAGAGCCGCGAGCTCCTTGGCGTCGCGGTCGGCCAAGTCTTCGCCAACCTTGCACACCTCCACCCCGGCTTCGACTTCGCGTCTGTGATGGAGCCTCTGGAGAAGAACTTGCCTCGAAGCTGGACGCCTCGGTGTGGGACGACGTGGAGAAGTATATCAACGCTTCAAGAGGGTCGAGGTCGAGGAGAGCGACGACGAGGCAGGCGCTGAGGAGGTGGATGGCGACGACGACGACGACGACAACCCCGCTGCTTAGGTTGCCCCTGTGAGAGATGTGCCAAGGGCACCAGTTATCTTAGACTTGTTGCTTTATTTTGTTGGTTTGTAAAGACACTTTTATTTGTGCAAGTGTGAGTGCCCCTCGGGAGGCCTTTTATCTGTTCCTCATGTCTTTTTCGCTCTACGTCGTTAGGACCCTGCTCTTAGCGCAAATAGCACCGCCGCTTCGGTATGCCGGAGTCAGGGCTCGACAAGGCCGGGGGTGCGTAAGGCTTAGAGAGGTAAGAGCCTCGAGGCGCGATGCTCGGGAGCTCCCCTTTGACGTGCAAGCAGCCCATGAGGCGTAAGAGAGAAAAGAGAGGCTCGAGGGGCGACAAAACCAGCGAGAGGGAAAAGAGCTCATGAGGCGTAAGTTCTGGACTTAGCTTGGCGAGACGCCTGCTCGTAGAGGGTGTTGTGTTCCTGGTGAGGTTTTCCCTCTCGAGGCTGCCTGAGGCTGGTTTGGAGCTTTTGGAGCCCTGCAAGGCGTCTTGTTCCCTGCGTTGGAGAGAGAGGCAACCCACAAGCAAAGCATAGTTGTACAACTCATGCGCGCTCATAGATTTCCTCATGGGTATCTCACGAGGAGAATAAGCACCAAGGTCCTTGGTGAGGTGACGTGCATGGGAGCTAACCCACGAGTCAGAGCTCTTTGGTGAGATAACGGTCGTGGGCGGAGAGCCACGAGTTAGAGCTCGGATCCTTTGGATTTTACGATGCTGCTGGGATGCTCCCGAGACACAGGCACCGTGCTCAGCCCCCGCTCGCGAGGTGCGCATGGGGAAAAATGTGAGCGCGAATGAATGTAAGAAAACAAACTCACCAAGCAATATTACATAACGGCGCCGAAGCGCAATAGGTTCATGATGACCTGAAATTGTTCATTACACTTGGCGAGGCCAAGACAAAGTCCGCCATGTCTGGGCATGGGGTTCCACATGGAGTGGCTGAGGCTTCCCGCGGCCCGTGGCGACGCGTTGTAGGAAGCTCTCAGTGGAGATGGCCCTCGTGAAGGGAAAGCTTGGTGAAGCTGGGAGGTGAAGACGCGTGCTTCCCTCTTGAGACAAAAAATGCCTGCCGCGACGTGATCACGGGTAGAACTTGCGTAGGTGCTCGATGTTCCATGGATTTTTGATTGGATCGCCGTCTTCCGTCTCGAGCCGTACCGCGCAGGCCTGGCGATGTGCGCGACCCTGTAGGGGCCTTCCCACATGGGTGAGAGCTTGTGGAGGCCCTCTCTGGAGAGGATCCTCCTGAGGACGAGATCGCCTGTCTCGAGGGTGCGCGGCCGTATGTGGCGGCTGTGGTAGCGGCGCAGGTCTTGCTGGTACTTTGCCGCTCGGAGGGCGGCACGGCGACGTAGTCCATCGAGCAGCAGCAAGTCGTCGTTGTGGAGCTCCTCTTGGTTGTCCTCGTTGAAAGCAAGGATCCGTGGGGACCCATGCTTGATCTCGGTGGGGAGGACTGCTTCAGCGCCATAGACGAGAGCGAACGGCGTTTCTCCAGTGGGCTTCGTGGCGGTGGTGCGGATGGACCAGAGCACGGAGGGGAGCTCTTCGATCCAATTCTTGCCGTGGGCCTTGAGGCGATTGAAGCTTCTTGTCTTGAGGCCTTTGAGCACTTCGCGTTCGCTCGCTCAGCCTGCCCGTTGCTTCGTGGATGAGCCACCGAGGCGAAGCAGAGCCGTGTGCCAAGACTCTCGCAGTAGGCCCTGAAGATGCCGCTGGTGAACTGTGAGCCGTTGTCGGTGATGATGCGATTTGGCACGCCGAAGCGACAGGCCAGGCCTCTGATGAATTTCACCGCTGATCTCGCCGGGATGGTGCGCACCGCTTCAACCTCCGCCCATTTGGTGAACTTGTCGATGGCGACGTAGAGGTAGCGGTAGCCCCCGCTGGAGCGTGGGAAAGGTCCCAGGATGTCCAGCCCCCAGACCGCGAAGGGCCAGGAGAGCGGGATGGTCTGGAGCCCCAGTGCAGGCTGGTGGACTTGCTTGGCGTGGAATTGGCATGCCTCGCAAGCCTGGACAACGGTGGTTGCATCTTGAAGCACTGAGGGCCAATAGAACCACTCCTGAAGACTTTCCCTGCAAGGGTGCGTGATGATGAGTGGTGGCCACATTCTCCACTGTGTATGTCCTTGATCAGCTGGCGGCCTTCTTCAGGGGGACGCATTTTAGTGCAACTCCATTTGGACGCTTGCGGTACAGGTCTCCCTCGTGAAGGCAGTATGACTTGGCCTGGCGAGCAACTCTCTCTGCTTCTGCATCCTCTTCAGGGAGGACTCCGTCCCTGAGGTACTCCTTGAGCTCATCGATCCAGCCCGTCTCTTGATGCGTCATGGCCAGCAGCAGGCGTTCCCCTGTGGGTGGACCGCAGCTCGGTGCTCCAGATGTTGGTGTGGTGGGAGCTCTTCGTCCGTGTTCATTCGACGCTTCTTTTGGCTGTTTCACCGATGCCCTGGTGAGTCTCTCCTCGAACACGCCCGCCTGCTGGGCTTCTCTGCGTGATGCTCGCCTGGCGATGTCGTCGGCCTCCTGGTTCTCCCTTCGTGGGATGTGCCTGAGCTCCATCCCCTTGAAGTGTTTCTCGAGCTTGCGGACCTCCTCGAGGTAAGCGGCCATGTGGCCGTCCTTAGGCGTATAGCTCTTGTTGGAGAAGTTGACGAGGAGCTGGGAGTCGCCCTTGATGAGTAAGCGCTTGATGCCGAGGGCGATTGCGGCTCTGAGCCCGCGAGGAGGCCCTCGTACTCGGCGATGTTGTTGGAGACCTTGTCAGTCGTGAAGCACAGCTGGACGGCGTAGTAGAGCTTGTCGCCCTTGGGTGAGGTCAGGACGACGCCAGCCCTGCGTTCTGGCATGCGAATGCTCCATCGAAGTGCATGGTCCAGTGGCTCGGCACTGTGTCTCCAGCTGGCGTGGTTTCCGCCTCATGAGGCTCTTCTTGCTGCGTGTCTGTCCACTCGGGACGAAGTCCGCCAATGCCCTCCCTTGATGACCCTGGTGGTGTCGAAGCGTGATACGTCTCCAACGTATCCATAATTTCTGCTGTTCCATGCTTATATTATACCATTTGCTGTTATTTTTCTGCTGTGCCAGTTCCCTGTTTTCTGCTGTTTTTGGTTTCAGAAAGTTACTTCTGGAAATATTCTCGGAATTGCACGAAACAAAAGGCCAGGTCCCTATTTTTCCAGAACCATCACGGAGTCCGAAGAGAGACGAAGATGAGCCACGAGGTGGCCAAACCACCAGGTGGCGCGGCAGTGGGCCCAGCCGCGCCTGGGTGTGGTTTGGGCCCCTCGGGGTCCGCCGACATCGCCCCTTCGCCTATTTATTCCCCGAGACGCGAAAACCCTAAAACACCGAGCCTTTCATCCAGAACATATTCGCTGCCGCCGCCGTCGTCAACCCTAACTCGGGGGGTTCCTGAAGCTCTTCCCGGCACCCTGCCGGAGAGGGGAATCATCACCGGAGGGCTCTACATCGCCATGCCCGCCTCCGGAGTGATGCGTGAGTAGTTCATCCTTGGACTATGGGTCCATAGCAGTAGCTAGATGGTTGTCTTCTCCACTTGTGCCATCATGTTTAGATCTTGTGAGCTGCCTATCATGATCAAGATCATCTTATTGTAATGCTACATGTTGTGTTTGCTGGGATCTGACTTATATTGATACCTATGTGGAGCTGAATATTATATTATCATGTCTATGTCATTTGTGATCTTGCATGCTCTCCGTTACTTGTTGAAGTCTTGGCCACGTGAATACTTGTAACTCCAAGAGGGGGTATTTATGCATGATAGTTGGGTTCAACCTCTATTTAACCTGGGATAGTGACAGCAAGTTCTAAGGTTGTAGATGTGTTGTTGCCACTAGGGGTGAAACAGCAATGCTTTATTCAAGGATGAATGTATTGTTTACATTACGCACATTACTTAATGCAATTGTCTGTTGCTTGCAACTTAATACTGGAAGGGGTACGGATGTTAACCGGAAAGTGGACTATTTAGGCATAGATGCATGCTGGATAGCGGTCTATGTACTTTGTCGTAATGCCCAAATGAATCTCATAGTAGACACCACAACTCACACATGCATGTTATATGCACTTATCAATTGTCAATTGCCCAGCTGTAATTTGTTTACCCAGCATGTTAGTTATCTTATTGGAGAGACACCACTAGTGAACTGTGGACCCCGGTCCATTCTTTTACATCTGAAATACAATCTACTGCAATCATTGTTCTCTACTATTTTATGCAAACAAACATCATCTTCCATTCGATACGTTTAACCCTTTGTTTTCAGCAAGCCGGTGAGATTGACAACCTCACTGTTAAGTTGGGGCAAAGTAGTTTGATTGTGTTGTGCAGGTTCCACGTTGGCACCGGAATCCCTGGTGTTGCGCCGCACTACACTCCTCCACCAACACCTTCGAAGCAAATCTCGTTTTCCTACTGGTCCGATTAAACCTTGGTTTCATACTGAGGGAAAACTTACTGCTGCACTCATCATACCTTCCTCTTGGGGTTCCCAACTGACGTGTGACGTACAAGCAATTGTTTCTGGCACTATTAACATAGAGCCACCAACAACGTTTTCTGGCGCCGTTGCCGGGGAAAACAGAATTGCTTCTGCAAGGGGAGTCTCTCACACCCAATCTCTTTACTTTGTTATTTGTCTTGCTTAGTTTATTTTTATTTTGTTTTGTTTGCTTTCTCTATATCAAAAACACAAAAAAATTAGTTACTTGTTTAATTCAGTTTAATTTTGTTTTTCAAAATGAATGCTCCTGAAGTTGAAGTTCGTTCTTTTAGGCAACTAGGAGGTGAAAATTTGAAAGATGCTTGGTATAGAATTAGTGATGCTCATCATAGATGTACTAAGAAACACTCTACCACTATCCTCCTTTGGAACTTTTATGTTGGTATCTCTAGTTGGTATAGGTATGTTCTAGACACTCTTACAGGTGGAAATTTCTTGGGTACTCCTGCTTTAGAAGCCTGTAATATTATTGAAAGTTTGGTAGGAACACCACCCACTAAAGATATTAAAGTTGAGATTACCTTGGAAGATGTTATAAATAAGTTAGACTCTATAGAGAAAAAATTTCCAAATTTTCTTGATTGCACTGGTAAGATTAATAAATCAATAGCACCCATCAATGAAAGAATTACTGTTCTTGAGGATAATCATATCCATGACACCCAAAATCATAGAATTGATGAGTTAGAGGAAGCTATTGAAACCTTAAGTTCAACCTTTACTTCTCTTAAGTCTAAAAAGGAGAAAGTTTATGTGGGTAGAGAGCAAAAGTTTATATATGTTCCTAAAGTGCCAAAACCAAAGACTCATTATGAGCTTAAAATTGATAAAACTTTTAGTACGGTTAAAGGTAATGAAACACCTCCAGGAACATCTAAGATACCCATTGTTACAAGCTGTGTGTTGAAAGAGGCTTTTGATGATTTGAATGATTTTCCACTTGACAACACTTGATTTTCACTTTCTGCGCCTAGCTGAAAGGCGTTAAAGAAAAGCGCTTATGGGAGACAACCCATCGTTTTTATTTGCTGTTATTTTTGTTTTCTTTGAGTCAAGGATTTTTGTTACTCCTGTAGCAACTCCTTTGTATCTTTATTTTATTGCAATGTTGTGCCAAGTAAAGTTCTATATTGAAAGTTGATGTAAGATTTGGATTTCTGCGCAGTGACAGATTTTTAGCTGTCACGGATTTGAGCTTAACTCCCTGTAGAAAATTCAAAAAATTCTGAGAAAAATCACGCATATTCCTGAGATATGTACGCAACTTTCATTATTTTAGGCCAGATCCATCTGAGCATCTTAAGTGCCTCGAAAAAATTCGTTATTCCAGACTGTTCTGTTTTTGACAGATTCTGCCTTTTGTTTTGCATTCGCTCTTTTACTGTGTTTGTGTGGATTCCTTTGCTCCACAAAGCATTGGTGGCTGTAGCTAATGTCCAGAAGCTTTGGGATTGATTGTATCATTACAGAATATGAGAATTTTTGATTATGCACTAACCCTCTAATGAGAACTGTCTTGAGTTTGGTGTGAAGGAAGTTTTCAAGGATCAAGCGAGAAGGGTGATATTATGTGATCAAGAAGAGTGAAAAGCCTAAGCTTGGGGATGCCCCCGTGGTTCATCCCAACTATATTCAGAGAGACTCAAGCGTCTAAGCTTGGGGATGCCCAAGGCATCCCCTTCTTCATCAACAAACTTATCAGGTCATCTCTAGTGAAACTATATTTTAATTCTTTCACATCTTATGCGCTTTACTTGGAGCGTCTGTGTGTTTGTTTGTTTTTGTTTTTGTTTGAATAAATTCGGATCCTAGCAATCCTTGTGTGGGAGAGAGACACGCTCCGCTTTTTCATGTGAATACTCATGTTCTTCACTTATATTTGTTGAGTATTCTTAACTAGCTACTGCAGTGCTTTTAGCTCCTGTTTTTCATGCATCTCTTCGAGATGTTAGCACTTGTTTATAAATACTCTCTTGCTACATTATATTATCATTTGGAGAGTTTATGTTTAATTAAATTTATTGGTGTTTGTTTGGAAGAAAGAAAATGCTACATGTAGTAGTTGGTATTGGAAAAGACATATGCATTTTTGTAGATCATTATCTTGTTTTGATTTGATGCTTTGCAATTGTTTTGAGCTCTCAAGTAGATCATGTTTAAGCTCTTGCATCATGTAGTTAAAGCCTAGTAGTGGAGAACTACTGTAGAGCTTGTTGAGACTTGTGATGCATATTTGTTCTCTCTAAGGTCTAGATATTTTCTGGTAAAATGTTTGAGCAACAAGGAAGACAGTGTAGAGTCTTATAATACTTGCAATATGTTTTTATGTGATTCTTGCTGTACCGGTTTATACTTGTGTTTGCTTCAAACAACCTTGCTAGCCTAAACTCTGTACTGAGAGGGAATGCTTCTCGTGCATCCAAAACTTGAGCCAAAACCCATGCCATTTGTGTCCACCATACCTACCTACTATGTGGTATTTCCTGCCATTCCAAGTAAATATTTCATGTGCTACCTTTAAACTATTCAAAACTTTATTACTCCTTATTTGTGTCAATGTTTTATAGCTCATGAGGAAGTATGTGGTGTTTTATCTTTCAATCTTGTCATTTACTTCTGACAGACTTTCACCTGGACTAGTGGCATATACATCCGCTTATCCAATAATTTGCAAAAAGAGCTGGCAACGGGGTGCCCAGCCCCAATTAATTACAACTTTCATTAATAATTCTCTTCACATGTTTTGCCCTGATTTATCAGTAAGCAACTTAATTTTGCAATAGACACTCCTTCATGGTATGTGAATGTTGGAAGGCACCCGAGGATTCGGTTAGCCATGGCTTGTGTAAGCAAAAGGTTGGGAGGAGTGTCATCTATAAAGAAACTAAAATACATGTGTAAACAAAAGAGAAGAGGATGATCTACCTTGCTGGTAGAAATAACGTCCTTCATGGGAGCCGCTCTTTGAAAGTCTGGTTGACAAGGGGTTAGAGTGCCCACTACCATTCGTTGACAACAACAAACACCTCTCAAATACTTATTTTGTGCTCTTTATATGCTTTCGAAAACTTAAAAAGCTCTAGCACATGATTTAATCCCTGCTTCCCTCTACGAAGGGCCTATCTTTTACTTTATGTTGAGTCAGTTTACCTACTCCTTTCTATCTTAGAAGCAAACACTTGTGTCAACTTTGTGTGCATTGATTCTTACATATTTACTTATTGCACTTGTTATATTGCTTTATGTTGACAACTATCCATGAGATATACATGTTACAAGTTGAAAGCAAATGCTGAAACTTAATCATCCTTTGTGTTGCTTCAATGCCTTTTACTTTGAATCTATTGCTTTATGAGTTACCTCTTATGCAAAACTCTTTGATACTTGTCTTGAAAGTACTATTCATGAAAAGTTTTTGCTTATATGATTCATTGTTTACTCTTTATCTATTTGTTAGCAAACTATAGATCATTGCTTTGAGTCACTTCATTCATGACATGAGCCTTGCAATATATTGATCAAGATTGTGTGAAAGCATGTCTCCTCAGAAATGATTTGTTGTTATCGTTTTACCTACTCGAGGACGAGTAGAACTAAGCTTGGGGATGCTTGATACGTCTCCAACGTATCCATAATTTCTGCTGTTCCATGCTTATATTATACCATTTGCTACATGTTTTATATACACTTCGTATCACTTTTATGCATTTTCTGGGACTAACCTATTAACAAGATGCCACAGTGCCAGTTCCCTGTTTTCTGCTGTTTTTTGTTTCAGAAAGTTACTTCTGGAAATATTCTCGGAATTGCACGAAACAAAAGGCCAGGTCCCTATTTTTCCAGAACCATCACGGAGTCCGAAGGAGAGACGAAGATGAGCCACGAGGTGGCCAAACCACCAGGTGGCGCGGCAGTGGGCCCAGCCGCGCCTGGGTGTGGTTTGGGCCCCTCGGGGGTCCGCCGACATCGCCCCTTCGCCTATTTATTCCCGAGACGCGAAAACCCTAAAACACCGAGCCTTTCATCCAGAACATATTCGCTGCCGCCGCCGTCGTCAACCCTAACTCGGGGGGTTCCTGAAGCTCTTCCCGGCACCCTGCCGGAGAGGGGAATCATCACCGGAGGGCTCTACATCGCCATGCCCGCCTCCGGAGTGATGCGTGAGTAGTTCATCCTTGGACTATGGGTCCATAGCAGTAGCTAGATGGTTGTCTTCTCCACTTGTGCCATCATGTTTAGATCTTGTGAGCTGCCTATCATGATCAAGATCATCTTATTGTAATGCTACATGTTGTGTTTGCTGGGATCTGACTTATATTGATACCTATGTGGAGCTGAATATTATATTATCATGTCTATGTCATTTGTGATCTTGCATGCTCTCCGTTACTTGTTGAAGCCTTGGCCACGTGAATACTTGTAACTCCAAGAGGGGGTATTTATGCATGATAGTTGGGTTCAACCTCTATTTAACCTGGGATAGTGACAGCAAGTTCTAAGGTTGTAGATGTGTTGTTGCCACTAGGGGTAAAACAGCAATGCTTTATTCAAGGATGAATGTATTGTTTACATTACGCACATTACTTAATGCAATTGTCTGTTGCTTGCAACTTAATACTGGAAGGGGTACGGATGTTAACCGGAAAGTGGACTATTTAGGCATAGATGCATGCTGGATAGCGGTCTATGTACTTTGTCGTAATGCCCAAATGAATCTCATAGTAGACACCATAGCTCACACATGCATGTTATATGCACTTATCAATTGTCAATTGCCCAGCTGTAATTTGTTTACCCAGCATGTTAGTTATCTTATTGGAGAGACACCACTAGTGAACTGTGGACCCCGGTCCATTCTTTTACATCTGAAATACAATCTACTGCAATCATTGTTCTCTACTGTTTTATGCAAACAAACATCATCTTCCATTCGATATGTTTAACCCTTTGTTTTCAGCAAGCCGGTGAGATTGACAACCTCACTGTTAAGTTGGGGCAAAGTAGTTTGATTGTGTTGTGTAGGTTCCACGTTGGCACCGGAATCTCTGGTGTTGCGCCGCACTACACTCCTCCACCAACACCTTCGAAGCAAATCTCGTTTTCCTACTGGTCCGATTAAACCTTGGTTTCATACTGAGGGAAAACTTACTGCTGCACTCATCATACCTTCCTCTTGGGGTTCCCAACTGACGTGTGACGTACAAGCAATTGTTTCTCGCACTATTAACCTAGAGCCACCAACAACGTTTTCTGGCGCCGTTGCCGGGGAAAACAGAATTGCTTCTGCAAGGGGAGTCTCTCACACCCAATCTCTTTACTTTGTTATTTGTCTTGCCTAGTTTATTTTTATTTTGTTTTGTTTGCTTTCTCTATATCAAAAACACAAAAAAATTAGTTACTTGTTTAATTCAGTTTAATTTTGTTTTTCAAAATGAATGCTCCTGAAGTTGAAGTTCGTTCTTTTAGGCAACTAGGAGGTGAAAATTTGAAAGATGCTTGGTATAGAATTAGTGATGCTCATCATAGATGTACTAAGAAACACTCTACCAGTATCCTCCTTAGGAACTTTTATGTTGGTATCTCTAGTTGGTATAGGTATGTTCTAGACACTCTTACAGGTGGAAATTTCTTGGGTACTCCTGCTTTAGAAGCCTGTAATATTATTGAAATTTTGGTAGGAACACCACCCACTAAAGATATTAAAGTTGAGATTACCTTGGAAGATGTTATAAATAAGTTAGACTCTATGGAGAAAAAATTTCCAAATTTTCTTGATTGCACTGGTAAGATTAATAAATCAATAGCACCCATCAATGAAAGAATTACTGTTCTTGAGGATAATCATATCCATGACACCCAAAATCATAGAATTGATGAGTTAGAGGAAGCTATTGAAACCTTAAGTTCAACCTTTACTTCTCTTAAGTCTAAAATGGAGAAAGTTTATGTGGGTAGAGAGCAAAAGTTTATATATGTTCCTAAAGTGCCAAAACCAAAGACTCATTATGAGCTTAAAATTGATAAAACTTTTAGTACGGTTAAAGGTAATGAAACACCTCCAGGAACATCTAAGATACCCATTGTTACAAGCTGTGTGTTGAAAGAGGCTTTTGATGATTTGAATGATTTGCCACTTGACAACACTTGATTTTCACTTTCTGCGCCTAGCTGAAAGGCGTTAAAGAAAAGCGCTTATGGGAGACAACCCATCGTTTTTATTTGCTGTTATTTTTGTTTTCTTTGAGTCAATGATTTTTGTTACTCCTGTAGCAACTCCTTTGTATCTTTATTTTATTGCAATGTTGTGCCAAGTAAAGTTCTATATTGAAAGTTGATGTAAGATTTGGATTTCTGCGCAGTGACAGATTTTTAGCTGTCACGGATTTGAGCTTAACTCCCTGTAGAAAATTTAAAAAATTCTGAGAAAAATCACGCATATTCCTGAGATATGTACGCAACTTTCATTATTTTAGGCCAGATCCATCTGAGCATCTTAAGTGCCTCGAAAAAATTCGTTATTCCAGACTGTTCTGTTTTTGACAGATTCTGCCTTTTGTTTTGCATTCGCTCTTTTACTGTGTTTGTGTGGATTTCTTTGCTCCACAAAGCATTGGTGGCTGTAGATAATATCCAGAAGCTTTGGGATTGATTGTATCATTACAGAATATGAGAATTTTTGATTATGCACTAACCCTCTAATGAGAACTGTCTTGAGTTTGGTGTGAAGGAAGTTTTCAAGGATCAAGCGAGAAGGGTGATATTATGTGATCAAGAAGAGTGAAAAGCCTAAGCTTGGGGATGCCCCCGTGGTTCATCCCAACTATATTCAGAGAGACTCAAGCGTCTAAGCTTGGGGATGCCCAAGGCATCCCCTTCTTCATCAACAAACTTATCAGGTCATCTCTAGTGAAACTATATTTTAATTCTTTCACATCTTATGCGCTTTACTTGGAGCGTCTGTGTGTTTGTTTGTTTTTGTTTTTGTTTGAATAAATTCGGATCCTAGCAATCCTTGTGTGGGAGAGAGACACGCTCCGCTTTTTCATGTGAATACTCATGTTCTTCACTTATATTTGTTGAGTATTCTTAACTAGCTACTGCAGTGCTTTTAGCTCCTGTTTTTCATGCATCTCTTCGAGCTGTTAGCACTTGTTTATAAATACTCTCTTGCTACATTATATTATCATTTGGAGAGTTTATGTTTAATTAAATTTATTGGTGTTTGTTTGGAAGAAAGAAAATGCTACATGTAGTAGTTGGTATTGGAAAAGACATATGCATTCTTGTAGATCATTGTCTTGTTTTGATTTGATGCTTTGCAATTGTTTTGAGCTCTCAAGTAGATCATGTTTAAGCTCTTGCATCATGTAGTTAAAGCCTAGTAGTGGAGAACTACTGTAGAGCTTGTTGAGACTTGTGATGCATATTTGTTCTCTCTAAGGTCTAGATATTTTCTGGTAAAATGTTTGAGCAACAAGGAAGACAGTGTAGAGTCTTATAATACTTGCAATATGTTTTTATGTGATTCTTGCTGTACCGGTTTATACTTGTGTTTGCTTCAAACAACCTTGCTAGCCTAAACTCTGTACTGAGAGGGAATGCTTCTCGTGCATCCAAAACTTGAGCCAAAACCCATGCCATTTGTGTCCACCATACCTACCTACTATGTGGTATTTCCTGCCATTCCAAGTAAATATTTCATGTGCTACCTTTAAACTATTCAAAACTTTATTACTCCTTATTTGTGTCAATGTTTTATAGCTCATGAGGAAGTATGTGGTGTTTTATCTTTCAATCTTGTCATTTACTTCTGACAGACTTTCACCTGGACTAGTGGCATATACATCCGCTTATCCAATAATTTGCAAAAAGAGCTGGCAACGGGTGCCCAGCCCCAATTAATTACAACTTTCATTAATAATTCTCTTCACATGTTTTGCCCTGATTTATCAGTAAGCAACTTAATTTTGCAATAGACACTCCTCCATGGTATGTGAATGTTGGAAGGCACCCGAGGATTCGGTTAGCCATGGCTTGTGTAAGCAAAAGGTTGGGAGGAGTGTCATCTATAAAGAAACTAAAATACATGTGTAAACAAAAGAGAAGAGGGATGATCTACCTTGCTGGTAGAAATAACGTCCTTCATGGGAGCCGCTCTTTGAAAGTCTGGTTGACAAGGGGGTTAGAGTGCCCACTACCATTCGTTGACAACAACAAACACCTCTCAAATACTTATTTTGTGCTCTTTATATGCTTTCGAAAACTTAAAAAGCTCTAGCACATGATTTAATCCCTGCTTCCCTCTGCGAAGGGCCTATCTTTTACTTTATGTTGAGTCAGTTTACCTACTCCTTTCTATCTTAGAAGCAAACACTTGTGTCAACTTTGTGTGCATTGATTCTTACATATTTACTTATTGCACTTGTTATATTGCTTTATGTTGACAACTATCCATGAGATATACATGTTACAAGTTGAAAGCAAATGCTGAAACTTAATCATCCTTTGTGTTGCTTCAATGCCTTTTACTTTGAATCTATTGCTTTATGAGTTACCTCTTATGCAAAACTCTTTGATACTTGTCTTGAAAGTACTATTCATGAAAAGTTTTTGCTTATATGATTCATTGTTTACTCTTTATCTATTTGTTAGCAAACTATAGATCATTGCTTTGAGTCACTTCATTCATGACATGAGCCTTGCAATATATTGATCAAGATTGTGTGAAAGCATGTCTCCTCAGAAATCATTTGTTGTTATCGTTTTACCTACTCGAGGACGAGTAGAACTAAGCTTGGGGATGCTTGATACGTCTCCAACGTATCCATAATTTCTGCTGTTCCATGCTTATATTATACCATTTGCTACATGTTTTATATACACTTCGTATCACTTTTATGCATTTTCTGGGACTAACCTATTAACAAGATGCCACAGTGCCAGTTCCCTGTTTTCTGCTGTTTTTGGTTTCAGAAAGTTACTTCTGGAAATATTCTCGGAATTGCACGAAACAAAAGGCCAGGTCCCTATTTTTCCAGAACCATCACGGAGTCCGAAGGAGAGACGAAGATGAGCCACGAGGTGGCCAAACCACCAGGTGGCGCGGCAGTGGGCCCAGCCGCGCCTGGGTGTGGTTTGGGCCCCTCGGGGGTCCGCCGACATCGCCCCTTCGCCTATTTATTCCCCGAGACGCGAAAACCCAAAAACACCGAGCCTTTCATCCAGAACATATTCGCTGCCGCCGCCGTCGTCAACCCTAACTCGGGGGTTCCTGAAGCTCTTCCCGGCACCCTGCCGGAGAGGGGAATCATCACCGGAGGGCTCTACATCGCCATGCCCGCCTCCGGAGTGATGCGTGAGTAGTTCATCCTTGGACTATGGGTCCATAGCAGTAGCTAGATGGTTGTCTTCTCCACTTGTGCCATCATGTTTAGATCTTGTGAGCTGCCTATCATGATCAAGATCATCTTATTGTAATGCTACATGTAGTGTTTGCTGGGATCTGACTTATATTGATACCTATGTGGAGCTGAATATTATATTATCATGTCTATGTCATTTGTGATCTTGAATGCTCTCCGTTACTTGTTGAAGCCTTGGCCACGTGAATACTTGTAACTCCAAGAGGGGTATTTATGCATGATAGTTGGGTTCAACCTCTATTTAACCTGGGATAGTGACAGCAAGTTCTAAGGTTGTAGATGTGTTGTTGCCACTAGGGGTAAAACAGCAATGCTTTATTCAAGGATGAATGTATTGTTTACATTACACACATTACTTAATGCAATTGTCTGTTGCTTGCAACTTAATACTGGAAGGGGTACGGATGTTAACCGGAAAGTGGACTATTTAGGCATAGATGCATGCTGGATAGCGGTCTATGTACTTTGTCGTAATGCCCAAATGAATCTCATAGTAGACACCATAGCTCACACATGCATGTTATATGCACTTATCAATTGTCAATTGCCCAGCTGTAATTTGTTTACCCAGCATGTTAGTTATCTTATTGGAGAGACACCACTAGTGAACTGTGGACCCCGGTCCATTCTTTTACATCTGAAATACAATCTAGTGCAATCATTGTTCTCTACTGTTTTATGCAAACAAACATCATCTTCCATTCGATACGTTTAACCCTTTGTTTTCAGCAAGCCGGTGAGATTGACAACCTCACTGTTAAGTTGGGGCAAAGTAGTTTGATTGTGTTGTGCAGGTTCCACGTTGGCACCGGAATCCCTAGTGTTGCGCCGCACTACACTCCTCCACCAACACCTTCGAAGCAAATCTCGTTTACTACTGGTCCGATTAAACCTTGGTTTCATACTGAGGGAAAACTTACTGCTGCACTCATCATACCTTCCTCTTGGGGTTCCCAACTGACGTGTGACGTACAAGCAATTGTTTCTGGCACTATTAACCTAGAGCCACCAAAGCGCAGGCCAAAAGGCTGCAGCTCAATGTTCCACCCTGCGACGCGATCAGTGGCGTTTGGGTTGCGCAGGATTTGCTCCAGAGGGAATGATGTGACCACGTGATGGGGTGGCCCTGGAAGTAGTGGCGCAGCTTCCTGGAAGCGATGAGGAGCGCGAGGAGGAGCTTATGCTGCATAGTGTACCGCTCGCGAGCGTCTCGCAGCACAGTGCTGACGAAGTAGACGGGATGCTCGACGAGGGTTGTCGATGGTGACGCAGCACTGGGCTCCTCGGGAGCCTTGTCGAGCCTCTCTTGAGGTGGACCCTCGGCGAGGGTGCCTTCTGGTTGCGTGGGCTCGACATGAGGCTCGGGGCCCGAAGAGGGTGCTTCCTTATCGGGGGGATCTGGGCTTGGCGTGGCAGTGTCCTTCTTGGCAAGGACTGGCTCTTCCCTTTTCGCCACCAAGGCTGCGCTCACTGTTTGTGGAGTGGCTGACAGGTACAGCTTCAGATGCTCGCCAGGCCTTGGGGCAACCATGACAGGTGGGCTAGCCAAGTATTTCTTCAGGTCTTCAAATGCTTTATCCGCCTCCGGCGTCCACTTGAACGTGCCAGACCGCTTCATGAGCTTGAAAAATGGCAGCGCCCTCTCGCCGAACTTGGAGATGAATCGGCCTAGGCTGGCCATGCATCCCGCTAGGCGCTGCATGTCCTTGAGGCGACGAGGTGGCTGCATTTCTTCTATGGCCTTGATCTTGTCAGGATTTGCTTCTATGCCGCGGTGAGACACTAGGAACCCGAGGAGTTTGCCTGATGGTACCCCGAAGACGCACTTGGCGGGGTTCAGCTTGATGTTCACTTTGCGCAGGCTGGCAAAGGTCTCCTCGAAGTCCTCCATGAGGGTGTGCTCTTCGCGAGTCTAGACCACGATGTCATCGACGTAGGCTTCTGCGTTTCTTCCCATCTGAGCCCCCAAGGCCTTCCTCATGAGCCTCTGGAAGGTGGCGCCGGCGTTCTTCAAGCCAAAGGGCATGCAGACGTAGCAATAAACACCACAAGGGGTGAAAAATGCTGTCTTCTCCTCATCCTCCTTCGCCATCTTGATCTGGTGGTAGCCTGAGAAGGCATCCAGAAAACAGAGGAGGTCGCAGCCGGCGGTGGAGTCCACGATCTGGTCTATCCGAGGCATGGGGTACGGGTCCTTGGGGCAGCCCTTGTTGAGGTCGGTGTAGTCGATGCAGAGCCTGCCTTCCCCAGTGTGCTTGGGGACGACCACCGTGTTGGAGAGCCATGTGGGGTGTGGAACTTCTCTGATTATGTGTGCTTCTTTTAACTTCTCTACTTCCTTGATGATGAACTCCTGCTTCTCTGGCGCCTGGCGCCGCGCTTTCTGCTTCACGGGGCGTGCGTTTGGACACACGGCTAAGTGGTGCTCGATCACCTCCCTCGGTACTCCGTACATCTCTGACGGTGTCCATGCGAACATGTCAGAGTTTGCCCTGAGGAAGGCGACGAGCGCGCTTTCCTATTTGGGAGGCAAGCCAGCGCCTATGGTGACGCTAGCCCCCGAGCCGCTGGCGTCCAATGACACCTTCTTCGTGGCTGCCTGCTCCTGAGAGAACAGCTGCTTCTTCGCGGGCCTCTCGAGGGGCTCCATGTCCTCGTCAGCGGGGAATGCCACGGCAGCGGCCTTGTAGGCGGTCTCGACAGAGCGCATTGCGTCCTGGACTTGACCGTGGATGGCAATGGTGCCGCCGCTACCTGGAATCTTGACGATGTTGGATGCGTGGTGAGTGACGGCCATGAACTTCGCGAGGGCGGGGTAGCCAAGAATGGCGTTGTAGGGCAGGCCGATGTGTGCGACGTCGAAGTCGATCTGCTCGGTGCGGTAGTTCTGTGGCGTGCCGAAGGTGACCGCGAGCCTCACCTGCCCCAGAGGTGTGGTAGAGCCACTTGTCACCCCCGTGAAGGGCCTGGAGGGCTTCAGCCACTCGTAGGGCACTTGAAGCTGCTCGAAGGTCTCGACAGAGATGACGTTCAAGCCCGCACCCCCATCTATGAGTGTCTTGGCGACGGCGATGTTGTTGATGATGGGAGTGCACACCAGGGGATGGTGCCTACAGCCTTGGTCGACTTGGGGTGGTCCTTGGAGTCGAAGGCGATGGTGTACTGCGACCACTTGAGGGGCTGGGATGGCTCAATCCCTGGAAGCGCTGCGTTGACCTCGCGAGAGAATTGCTTGAAGTGGTTGTTGGACTTGGGCGCCTGAGACCCGCCGAGGATGCAGGCGATTGCCCCCTGAGGGGCCTGGTAACCCCCAGGGTTCTCGTCGGGGAGGTTGCCGTTTTGCCCGGCGTTGTTCCCTCGAGCCCTCTGCTGAAAGTTGTGGCGTCCACCTCCGCGGCCACCACGGCCTCCGCCGCGGCCGCCGCGGCCCTGGTTCTTCTCGCGCTCCTTGCTGAGCTGTTTGAGCTCCCAGCAGTCTTCAGTTGCATGGTTGTGCCTGTTGTGGTAGATGCAGACGGGCGTTGTCCACTTTCTTCTCGTCAGCCGCCGGAGAGGCCTCGCAAGGCTGTTTCGTCAGGTTCCGCCGCGAGAATGGCGGTGGTCTTGCGCTTCTCGACAGGCTTCTTCTTGCTCTTGGACCCCTCAGGAGGGTCATCCTCCGTTTCTTTCTTGACGAAGAGGAGGCCCTCCTCAGCCTTGGCGCACTTGTCAGCCAGATCAAAGAGCTTCACCACTGAGGGAGGGTGTCATGGATGCCGAGCTTCTCGAGCATCTGGCGGTTCGTGACGCCCTCCCTGAAGGCGGAGATGACGTGCGAGTCCGGGATGTTCGGAATCTTGTTGCGGACCTGGCTGAAGCGCTGGATATATCTGCGGAGGTCTCGTCAGGCTTCTGGCGCACCGCGCGAAGGTCGTTGTAGGTGAGCGCGCGCTCGTAGGTGCCTTTGAAGTTGGCGACGATGACCTTGCAGAGGTCCTCCCACGTGTCGATGGTGTTCTCGGGGAGGTTCATGAGCCACGAGAGCGCGGAGTCCTTGAGCGCCATGGAGAGCCAGTTGGCCATCACCTTGTCGTCGCCTCCCGCGGCCTGGATGGAGACGGTGTAGAGCTGTAGGAACTCCAGAGGGTTGGTCCTGCCATCGTAACGCGGAGAGAGGTCTGGCTTGAACTTCACAGGCCAGACGACACGGCGCAGGTTGCGGGTGAAGGCGGTGCAGCCCGTGGCATACGTCACAGCGCCACCAGCGAGTGCGCCGCTGTTCTGGCAACCTGCAGCAGCAATCTCCTGGACGACGCGGTTGTGGCGGTCCTCTCTGGCGCTCGATCTCCACGCGTGCATCCGCTGGAGTCCGCTGCACAATTTGGCAATCGTGCGGCGAGGATGCGTGTGACGCGACGCGGTGGTTTGCTGCCGGAGCTGCAGCTAGAGGAGTGGCGGAGGCGGAGGGGGAGGAGGAGCGCCGTGCGCTATGTTCCCCTCGCGTCCGGAGTGGCGCACTAGCGAGCGAGAGGGCGCTGGTGCTGCTGTAGTAGCGGCAGGAACGGCGGCGGCGTTGATGAGCTCCTCGAGGCGCCCGACCCAGTTGTCGTGGCCCGCCTGCGTGGGACGGTAGCGCAGCAGCTCCTGCGCCATCAGCAGTGCAGTGGCTGGACTGGGCGCTGCTCGGCCCAGCGTGGAGGCGCTCTCGCGCCTGGATGGGTGCAGGGAGGAGGCTCCCTCGCCCTCGTCGTCGTTGCCGCCGTCGTTGCCGCTGCCGTTGCCGCCGTCGTCCTCAGGATGCTCGACGCTGCCGTTGCCGCTGCCGTTGCCAAATGTCGGAGACTAGTCCCAGGAACTAGGGGTGTCTCTCAAAAGCCAGGAATCGAGTAAGGGGCTGGACACAACGTCAGACAGATCCTCAACAACCTCGGCGACGGTGCTCGTCGAGCTCGGTGAGGAACATCACGGCAGAGATGGAACACGAGCCGCTACCCAGGTTCAGGCCCACCGTGAGGTGTAAAAGCCCTACGTCCTGCTAAGATGTATTGCACTGCTCAGAGAGGTTCACAGTACAAGGGTGCTTGCCGAGGGCACAGTTGTGGCTATGGTGGACTATGGTGGAATGAGCTCCGTCTTCTCCTTCGGACGTAGCTGCTTGGATGATGAATGAATTGGTGAATGCCGGATCCCCCCCTAGGACGTACACTGGCTCCCTGTATACTGGCCTTGGTCCTCTTCCCCGAAAACCTCCGGCGGGAAGGGATACCACAATGCCGCCAAGTTGGAGCACAGCGCACAGCGTCGGGGGCGTCCATGGACGCGGTCCATGGCAGAGAGTACGTCGTCTTGGCAGAAAAAGCCACCGTCCAACCAGGACGGTGGGCTGGCGCTGCAGAGCTTTGTGGCGTGCCCCACGGTGACGTCGCAGTTGGAGCGTAGCGGCGGCCGGCCGCTTTATCACCAAATTGGCAAGTCTCGGAGTCCGCTTTACCCCTTCCAGCTCTGTTGACTGCTTTATACACGAGAACGGCAACTGCGGCGTCTTTGTCATCGCACGCAGGCGCGCGCGTCACTCTGCGGCGGGCGCAGAGCCCATGTGCGCTCTGCAGCGCGCGCAGGAGCTTGCTTCCACTTGAAGGAACCCCCGAGGGCCTGGAGGCTCGCCGAGGTTCTGTAGCCGTTGACTCCTCGCGAGGGAAAACCTCACGAGGGCAGCGCGGAGACGCGCCAGGGCCTGATGGTCTTCTAGGAGAGGCCTTCCGGAGGCAGAAGTTCCTCTCGAGGCCTTCTTGGCCGGACGTCTGGTCCTTAGCAGAAATGCTCAGTCGAGCAAAGAAACCCTCGCGAGGGAAAAATCCCTCGCGAGGCTCGCCAGGCTGAAAGCCTGTCCTTAGTAGAATTTCCTGCGGAGTGTTGAGGGCTATGGCAGGCCGGCCCATGGTACCCCGGTTTCCACTGGGCCGACAGCGGTAAAGCCCTCAACATGCCCCATCATACGAGTGTCATGATCCGCCACCGTCCACACTTGTCACCATGAGTCCTCATACCCGCCTAGCGGATCGCACCGACTGATGGTTGATGCTAGTGAAACGAGATAACTAAAGCAACCGCTAAAAAAAGCTTGGCCAAGGTCCTTGGAAGAAGATGCGTGAATCTGCAACCAAACCGGAAAGAGTAGACCACCACACCACATGCCCAACAAGTAACGCGTGAAATTGCAATAAAAGTTCTACGTGTTTATAAAACATTACCTTGCTTACATCTAATTTTTGTGAGAATTTTTGAAAACTTCCAAACTAAATTCCTACATAGTTTTAATTGCAACTAGGTCCAACCGATACTATCTCCATATCCATCTAGTATTATTGTGTACTTTGTGTGGATTACATTATGACAACCCTCTTTATAGATATACTTCCTCCCAATGGCGAAGACGCAAAAAACCAGAGGTAGGACGAACTCTAAAAAATGATGCAAATATTGAAATAGTGCCGAGACATTAATACTATAAAGTATATATGATTGGTAATCACTTAGTACAATATAAATATAAAAATATTTAAATATATGTAAAATCTAGAAACATACCAATGGCAAAGGTCTATTTTTTGTGTGTCGAAAATCTTCCATAACTTTATCGATCAAGACTTTCGAATATCACTTGCTCGATGTAGCTTATCATCAAGTCACTAAGAAGACATCGTGGACATATTTTTGTAGAAATCAGTCTTGATGATCTTGTCGCCCTGAAGTTACATTCAACTGTTGGCGTCACCACCAGTAAAAGTAATGGTAACTCAATGAGACGATAAACCGCAGAAAACATGATCTGACTTTCGACGAGCTAGCAAGGCTATTCACATTGAAAACTAGAAAATGAGTCTCTTTAGAGTCAAGGGTCAAGACAAGAGAATTCCAGAAACAACTCCCAAGATAGCTCATTAAGCGATTGTAAAAATCGGGGTAACAGATTCTATAGCACCATAGAAGGTTTCTACATTGTAGCAGTGACCTGATGTCTTCCCCTTTTCTTGTTGTCCCATATTTTGTACATTTCATCCATATGGATTGTGATCTCATTTCTGCATAAATTGATATCTTTCATGAGGGGCTATGAACCATCATTTTCAGATTCGGCTAACATGTCCTCACATCATTAAACAAACATATTTACTGAGCTAATACAATTGAAACTTTAGTCAATAAAATATAGAAAGCCAAAGTAGAATCATGAAACGTAATACATCGCATACATAGAGTTGGTTTCGGCCACCCCATTAGCTGGCCAAATACACTCAAGCCCTTCTTAAATACCCCATCTAGGACATTGTTAGAGTCAAAAAAAAAAGATTGAGAATTAACTATTGCAAAGAGAAAGAGTTGGTTTTCGATAGACTAGATCTAATCCTTATTTTTGGTTTAAAATTGGTTTTGTATAGTGTTTACTAAATAAACATAACTTCATACGCACTCCGATTTTGACGTTCGGCCGCTCAAATTGTTTAGAAAAAATGGGCGCATCTGAATGGTTTCACCAAAAATAGAGATAGGGCAGCCGCCTACCTGCCCTTAGAGGAGTTCCACCCCTTCTTCCTCCGGTTTGTTAAAACTTGTCGTCTTGGTTAATAGTATAGTATCATCAACATAACTCCTCTATTGTAGAGTATCTATAAAACTAGAAATAACATGTATTGTGAAAGTATTATCATAGACCAATTTACACATATAATTCAAGTGTTTAATCCAAACAATGTGAATTTAAAAAATAAATTTCACCGGTGTTTATAAAAACGATTTCTTGAGAGCGGACATTTTGACGCAAGAATCTTCAGATCCATTGTTTTCAAAAATTTCAAATCATATTGTGACGAGTCAGAAAACATTGAAAACAATATATGTATGTACATATAGGTGTGATCTACATACCTTGTGAAATTCCATTAATAGATGTTTTCATTTGTGGGTTGTTCAAGAATATATAGGTTATGATATAGTGAACAACACATCTATTATAGATCCACACTTTTTCAGTAGCTCTCAAATTTATATTTTGATGTAAAAAGGCATAGAAATTTCAGAATTATTTGACTTCAAATGTGGTTTTCTGTTATATTTAACTAGGACCCAAGGAGCCCACGCTAGCAAGTTTCGCTGTTTCTTTGATTATTTACTTGTATTTGTGATAGCAACACTCTCTTGAAGGCAAACTAAATGATCAATCACCAAATGGCCCAGTTGCTACCAGTTCGATCCTTAAAAAAAAGTTGCTATCAGTTCGATCCGTAGGATCTGTAGTTCTGGATTGATTGGCGTGTACATAGATTCGGACGCTGCGCCACCAGATCGACGTGTGTTGTGTTGGTAGTTGAGGAGAAATAGCGGCAATTGAAGGCGCTGCCTGTAGTGGAAAGTGCAGGTCGGGGCTCAACAACTTTAGGTAGCATTCATTCATGCATTTTAAAGCCTCCATCCTGATCCATCGGCAGAGAAAATATTGGAAGTGTCTTGCTGTTAACTGGTATAGCTGGCTTCTGGTACAAGAGAAACCCCACTTTGGCGACTTTTCGGCCAACCATCCATGAGCCGATAGTACCAACGTCGTGATAGGCGTCCTAATAATCAAACAAAATTCTCATTATGGTTGCTGGGTATGATGTGATCAATCACTATCAGAATCGCTCGGATTGCTGAGTGTCGACATGTTTACCGATTGCATTTTTGCCGAGTGTCTAATAAAACACTTGGTAAAGAAAAAACACTCGGCATAACCGCGGTTTATCGAGTGTTTGGCATACTCACTGAAGTGTCAATTTTAACCGTGGTTAACGGCTAACAGATGGCGAGATCAGTTTTGCCGAGTATTTTTGGAAAAATATTCAGCAAAAAAAATACGCACATATATATATTTGCATTTGGAAGAGCAAATTTTTAACGTTTCAGTTCAATAGTATCAAAAGTTTTTCAAATTTTTATCTAGATTTTTTTTTTAGTTTTTGAGTGCTAAACATGATTTTGTGAAGCGAGTGCAAAGAATATGATGCAAGCTGGTATCTCTCCATATTTGACACAAAGTAAACCATATTGGATGGCCAATTCCTAAGTATTAATTGTTTTCATAATTTATAGCTACTTTGGATCATTTGAATGAATGTTCGTCTTCCCGTAAGTAATTAGAGAATTCAAACTACAAGTGTGTTCTACTTTACTACTAAAATTTCAAGAAATCAGTTTAAGTTACCCAAGTATGATTCTATGTGGTAGCCACAAAGTGTGTCAAAAGATTTACCTAGCTACAAACAAAATAGCTTCGCCGATGATTTTGACAAAAATTGCAATCATTAGGCATGGAGTTTCTTTTATATGAACTAATTGTAAGAAAAATAATAAACATAAATTTGAAATATTGTATAAAAATCGCTTAATGAAATGGACTATAATGTCTGAACATTCATACCTTTCAAGCCAAATGTTCAAGCCAAATGACCATGTTCATGGCCATATCCATGGGATAGTTCCTGATAGTGTGATCATTTTTGGCACGACGGTGCATCTTTCATGACAAATAATAGTGTGAATAGGAGTTTCCAACTTTTTATCAACAATTTTTTTTTACTTTCTTAGTGTCAAAATTGCTTTTTTTTTGTTAAACAAAAATATGGTGCGAAATGAAACATCTCGGATTTTCGTACAAAGTAGACCATATTGGATGTCCAATTCCTAAATATTAATTTTCTCTCAATTTCTATCTACTTTTGCTCATTTAAATGAATTTTGGTTGATTTTCAAAATAATATTAATTTAAACTATAAGTGTGTTCTAGTTTGGTCTAAAAATGTTGCTTAAGAAATGACCTATTTTACAAAATTGCACATGATGCTTTACACAAAAACCGTGCATGTGAAATAAACCAAAAGATTCATGTTTGGTTTGGGACTTATAAGGAAAGACAAACTACTTTTTGTAGTATAATGAGTAAGAATACTATAAAAATAATGAGAAACAATAATATCAAAAGAACGAAAATATATGCACCTGGCCATCAGCCCAATACCAAACCGTAGTTACTTATACCCAGTTGATGATCCCTCCCACTTCCATCTCCCTATCACTCCCCCCCCCCCCCCCCCCCCCGGTCCCCAGTCACCCCACCCCTCTCGATCTTCTCTTTTCTCCTCTCCCTTCTCTATGGTCCCTCGCTAGATCCCCCACTGGACCATGCCTTCGCCTTCGGTGACGGCTCGTTGCACGCTAGCGATGACGCTATTGGCTCTGGCTCCCTCGTATGCCGGTTCGAGATGGACGCTGCCATCACTGCCGAACGAAGAAGGTTGGGTCAGAGGATCTGATCTGGACACTAGAGAAGGTGTGGCAGTTGCGGAGGACAAAGGGAAAGGCCAAAGATGCCCCCCCTACACCCAAACCCAAGAATGTTCCAGCAGAGGATCTGCATCGGCAACAACAAAGGTCAGCTCAATTATGTCCCTAACTTGCATTAATTCTACCTACCCTAACTCTTTGGCAGTAATCAGACGGAGAATCTCGACAGGGGCGACCAGCTGTCAAAGGAAAAAGCGCACGATTAGATGAGGCAACCGGGAGAAAATGTGAATCGGTAATATCTTGTAAAACAACAAACATGGGGTCGAGAATATTATCTGTGGTGGATTTCGTGGAGTGATACGTCCAAAAAGTATCTATGATTCTTGAGTGTTTCATGCTACTTTCATTCTTATGGACTAACCTATTAATGCAAAGCCAAGTGCCATTTTCTGTTTTTTTTTTTTGCATTGCATAAAAGGGGAAAAATAAATATCGTCGGAAAAGCACGAAAATTTTGGAGAAGGCCGCGCTCACCACCCGCGTGGGGGCCTTGGGAACCGCCTCGCATCGAGTCTTCGCCTATAAACCCCCTTTGACCTAATTTTATGAGGGACAGAGTTTATTTTGAAAAACACGATATAGAGCCGCCACCGTCGCGAAAAACCCTAGTTTGGTGGTCCTGAACTCTTGTTCCGGTACCCTGTCGGAGGGGGAAATCATCGCTGGAGGCATCTACACCACCCTTGCTGCCTCCATGATCGAGGATGTGTGAATAGTCCTCCTCAGGCTGAGGGTTTGTAGTAGTAGTAGCTATGTGTTCATCTCTCTCTCTCTCTCTCTCTCTCTCTCTCTCTCTCCCATGAGGTGATCTTGATTGTGATTGATGGCGTGTATCACACGTTCGCTGGGAACCCCAAGAGGAAGGTATGATATAGCGTAGCGGCAATTTTTCCTTGATACAAAACCAAGGTTTATCGATCCAGTAGGACTTGGAGAAGGCTTCAGAAAGGTGTCAACGGCGCCGTTTACGATTGTTGACGTGGACCCTACGCACACACGAACAAACTACTTTGCCCCAACGAAACAGAGAGGTTGTCAATCTCTCCGGCTTGCTGAACACAAAGGATTAAATGTATGTGTGTAAAATATTATGAGAGCAAAAATGACCAACGAGCAAAATGACTAGGAAAGGCTATGTAAACGGTTGTAAGCAATATAGGAAAATAGGACCGGGGTCCACAGTTCACTAGTGGTGTCTCTCCAAAAGATAAACATGTTGGGTAAACAAATTACAGCGAGGCAATTGACAAACATGGGCGCAACACAATACTATCATGACACAAAGTTCACCATTTCATCTAATATGGGCATTACGATACAATACATAGACCGTTATCCAACTGCATCTATGACTAATAATCCACCCCGGGATCGCTATCCAGACTGTCACCCAAAAGTATTAAGTTGCAAGCAACAGATTGCAATAAGCATGGTGCATAATGTAAGCAATGGTTACAACGTATAGCAATAAACACCGTTGTTTTACCCCTAGTAGCAACAGCACATCTCAAGCCTTAATCGTTTCTGTCAACTCGAGCTCAGACAAGAGAGGCATGAACCCACTATCTAGCATAAATACCCTCTCTAAGACACTAGTAATTACTTCGGCCAAAGCATCCACAAGCATCGGAGATCATGCAAGATCATAAATAAAACATAGCATAAATAAACTGAACAATAATGTCATGACTCCATAATTCATCGGATCCCCGCAACCACAACATGTAGCATTACAAATAGATGATCTTGATCATGTTAGGCAGCTCACAAGATCTAAACAATGGAGTATAAGAGAGAGAGAGAGAGAGAGAGACAACCATCTAGCTACTGCCATGGATCCGTAATCCCGTGGTGGACTACTCACGCATCACTCCGGAGTTAGGCATGGTGGTGTAGATGCCTCCGGTGATGATCTCCCCCTCCGGCAGGATGCCGGGAAGAGCTTCAGAACCCTCCCGATCTAGGGTTGACGACAGCGGCGGCCTCGGATGTTTTCTGGAAAATATGATCGGGTATCGAGGGTTTTCGGGACGAAGACAATTTATAGGCGAAAGGGCAACTCGGGAGGGCACCCAAGGTGCCCAGGTGGGCCCTAGCCACGGTCAAGGGGTTGATCGTGCCTGGGGGTCGTCTGGGGTCCGTGGGGCCCCCCTGTAGGTCTCCTCCTGGCGCAGTCTTTGTTTCCATGTAAAAATAATTCCCGTAATTTTTCAGGCGATTCGGAGAAACTTCCCTGACTAGCTTTTCTGAAACAAAAGGACAGCAGAAAACAGGAACTGACACTGGGCATCTCGTTAATAGGTTTGTTCCATAAAATATGCCAAAATGATATAAAAACATTATAAAAACATGTGGCAATGATATATAACAAGCATGGAACAATCAAAAATTATAGATACGTTTGAGACGTATCAGTGATCATGAGCTTTTTTTAATGCAGTTGAATCATATGATGTTTTCCCCTTCTGTTTCTTTATGTAATGGATATGATGTCGCTCACTTGATTAATGTATAGTATAATTTCTGGATGCCCATGGGGACTCTATCGATAATACATTACAACGATATTGATCATGAATTTGTTCTATGGTTGGATTGAATAATGGAATCATGAGAAAACTTGATGCATGTTTAGTATAATTTCCTTAGTACCAAAGTGAAAGTGCGGGTGTCGTATGGAAATATTATAAAGACATAAATCATGAGGTGTTTGTTTAGTATGATTTTGGATGCTCAAAGTAACAGCGTGGGTTTCCATGTATTAGAAAGACATTATGGTGTGCTTCTGTAGCCCTACGTAAGTCTCATCCTGTTTTGATCCACGAGAAGAGTGAACTCAGAGTGACAATTACCATGCATGTTTATAAGGAATATCATGTGCTTAATTATGTTAATCATGTTGAGAGTTGTCACTAGTGAAAGTATGAACCCTAGGCCTTGTTTCCAAGCATTGAAACATCGCTTACTTTTAGTTTTGATACTTATTACCTTGCTGCCATTTTATTATAGATTTACAAAAAGTTATTTTAGCATCTATATTATCCGTATTTTATCATCTCTTCGCCGAACTACACTAACGGAGCCAGGATTTTCATATTGGGTATTCGGAGTCAAAAAAAATATGGCGCACCAGTATAGTATATGCAGGTTCACAATAACATGAATGGAACTATAGATTGTTCATAGTAGTGACAAAATCTCTAATAAATAAATTACATTGGAATAACAAAGAAAAAATTACTTAACTCTACAAACTTTTGAAAGCGAGAAATAATATCATCATCCTTTACTTGCAAGAAGAATTTACGCTCAAGAAAAGTAACCAAACAATCATTCAAGAGTTGCTCCCCCATTTTGTTTCTGAACTTATTTTTCACAGAATTCATTGAGGAAAAGATGCTCTCGACACTAGCCGTCGCCACATGAAGAATTAGCACCACTTGAGAAGTTTGTAAACCATGTCATGGGAGAGATTCTTTTTTGTCTCAACAAGCATAACAAAAAGTTCGCCAATATTTTGCACCTTCCTAAATCTTTCGTCACTACTCATATCAGCCACAAACGTATTCAATTTTTTTTTGAGATGACAAACATATTCAATTGAGTACAGAAAGCAGCAGACGGTTCTGGATTTGGGTTATGGAATCGATCCTTTTTTTAGCTGCAGTCAGAAGTGCGTTGCTTGTTTAGACCTACTAGTACAGCCCAAAATGGCCTGGTGGACTTGCAAGCTTGCACTTCGGCCCATGTTAGCACGGCTGGACGCCAGATCGCGATTTTTCTGAACGTTAACTCGGGAAAAAGGACCCTGTCATGTACATACATGTATACAGCAGCTTATATACTAATTTTTTTTGGCAAAAACTATTGGGTATGCACCGCATACCCATGAATTAGGCTAGTTCCGCCCCTGCCGAACTAGTGCACCTATACAACTGAAAATTGTATTAGATGTGTTGGAGACACAAGAGACTTCTTGTATCTTAATTTCAGGATTGCTTGAGAGGGATACTTTTCAACCTACACCTCCCTGCGTTCGATAAACCTTGACTCATTCACATAAGGGAAATTTGTTAATGTCCTACAAACCTCTGCGTTTGGAGGCCCAACAGAGTCTAGAAGAATATAAGTGTGTAGTAGACATCATGGAGATAGAGGTGTTCTTCTCTGATGTGAGGCGAACAATGCGGTCCATCACTGATCCCTCAGTTAGACCCACCCCCACACGCGCTCCTGCGTTGACCATCTTCCTGATTTGCCTTAGACCGAGGAGCGCGAGCCACTGGAGCAATCAGAAACCAGCTCCATCGACGCCGTCAGGAATGGGCCTAGAGTAGAGGAAGGGGATGACGTTGACTTCTCTGAATAAGCTGATAACTCGCCAGTGCAGGCGACACTATTGGGGATATGCCCTATAGGCAATAACGATAATTATTATTAATATCCGCTTCATAATTAATGTTTATGTTCTATGCTATAACTGTTGTGGTCTCTGAATATGTGATTCGGAAGGAAAAATACGCACGTGTAGAATAATAAATACAAAATAAGGTCCTAGTCTTGCCTCTAGAGACTAACTCATTGGTTGAATGATAGCCCTGTCTTCCTAGTCATGGGTATGATTTATATCAACAACAATGATCCAAGACAGGGTGATCATAATGGTAGCTTCTGGATAACTCGTAAAATGTGTATTGGACTTAATGATCCAAGACAGGGAATTGCTCCTCTGGCGATGGAGAGATACATCCAGGGCCCACTCGGCATGACGGTATCCATTATCGTATGCACAGACACAACATGATGTAAATCACGGGGATACCGTAATACGGGAACGTGAAAAAGGGATATAGTGATCAAGAGTTGCTTCACACATATATCAGAACATCTCACATCGGGTATGTTTAGTATCGCGAAGCAATTTGAACCATGTACGGGAACTAACGGGTTCACTCGAGTTCATTCGTTTAACAGCGGGAATCAATATGGGTGTCGACGGCTCCGCTATTGGTTATTGATCGGAAGTTCGGCTCCGCTATTGGTTATTGATTGGAAGTTGTTCCTGGTCATGTCCACTCGTTATCGAACTTATAGGGTCACACACTTAAGTCTACTTCAATTAATTGAATAAGTTGATGGTTGGAAACATGAGAAAGAGTCACCCGGAACAGTTCCGGAGTGGTCGAAATATTTTCAGAGTGATCGAAATATTTTCAGAGAGATTTCAGAAGTGTTCCAAGAATTAAATAAGCGGACATGAGATGTCCCGGAGTTATAGAAATAGTTTCGGAGAGGAAGCCGGAAGAGGAAACCGGAAGAATTCCGGAGTCCCGGGAAGGTCCCGATGAACCCTAAAAGCTTCTAGAGAATTCCAGAATAAATACGGGAGTGTTCGTGGGCTGCACCTAATGGGTTAGACCCATGTGGGGCAGCAACATGGGCCCAAAGACACACCTAGGGCAGCCACACCACCTTGCTTCCCCCCCCCCCCCCCCCCAAGGCAGGCAGGGTTGGGGTGGCTAGGGTCTGGGGGCAGGCCCCCTTTCCCTAGCTCGGCCGGCCCACCAGTCCCATGTGGGGGCGGCAGCCACGGAGGGGGATTCTGTCCCCTCCTCCAAGCCTCCCCTCCCCCCTCCTCCTATATAAAGGAGGGGAGAGGAACCCCTCCTCCCATCCCAATATCACATTGACTTGTGGAGGTGCCCCTGCCCCCTCTCTAGATTGGATCTTGATCTAACAGTTTTGAGATGTCCACTCCAATAGATCTTGATCTAAATCTCTCTTTCTCTCCCATGTGTTGGGATCTCCACTATACTTGTTCCAGTAGATACATAGTCCATGACGATTAAGTTCGGCTCAACTCGAGAAGACGAACGCGTGCGAACTCTCAGAGGGATCATACATGTGATCTCCTGTGATCCAATACGCTGATGACACACTGCTAATTTTACCTGCTGATGCAAACCAGATCATGTGTCTCAAAGCCCTGCTGCGAACTTTTGCAGACTCTACTGGTCTCAAAGTAAACTTCCAAAAGTCAATGATGGTTCCGCTCAATTTAAGTGAAGAAAGAGGTGACCACTTCATAAGAACACTAAACTGTAAAAAAGGTGTTCTTCCTTTCACATATTTGGGCCTGCCTATGGGAACCACAAGGCCATCTGTTGAGAGCTTGCTTCCCATTGTTCAAGGTGTTGAAAGAAGACTCTGTGGGATAGCAAATTTCCTAACATCTGCAGGAAAATTGGAAATGGTTAAAACTGTATTATCATCAATGTCAGTCTTTGCTATGTGTACTCTGGATGTCCATGGGATAATAAAGAAGCAGCTAAATAAATATATGAGACATTGCTTGTGGAGAAGACCTGACCTTGATGATAAAAGGCATGCCTTAGTAAAATGGACAACAATCTGTAGACCAAAGGAGCAAGGGGGATTGGAAATCATGAACATTGAAGTACAAAACAAAGCCCTCCTCCTGAAAAACCTGCATAAATTTTATAACAGGTTGGACATTCCTTGGGTGAAGTTAATATGGTCTACCTATTATGCTGATGGGGCTGTCCCTGGAGAGCAATTTGTTGGCTCTTTTTGGTGGAAAACTCACTTGAAGCTCTTAGATAATTTCAAAGGCTTGGCCAGATGTAATGTGGGCAGTGGACGTTCGGCACATTTCTGGCATGATCTCTGGCATGACTCATGTCTAAGCCATTGCTTTCCGCATCTCTTCTCCTTTTCAAGAAACACTCAGATCTCCATATTCTCTACAGCACAATTAGAGTTTCTGGAAGATCATTTCTTTTTGCCCTTGTCGAACCAAGCATACCAAGAATTTCTTCAGTTAGAGACAATTTGGGAGACATGCCAACAAGTTATTCAGTTGGGGCAGGATGATTCGTGGAGCTACATCTGGGGTAATGGAATTTTTTCTAGTAAAAAAGCATACACAGCAATGATTGGCACAAAGCCCACTCCTCCGCATTTCACTTGGATTTGGAAAAGCTCTTGCCAAGTAAAACACAAAGTCTTCTTTTGGCTTCTCTTACATGACCGACTGAACACAAGAAATCTTTTGGCTAGAAAGAATTTTGTTCTTCAAACATATGATTGTGCTACGCTTCAATGTAGCACACAAGAGACCTTGGTTCATCTGTTCTGGTCTTGCCCCTTTGCATCACAGTGTTGGGATCATGTCTGCCCACAGAGAGACAGAAATTTATCGCTGATGGAAGCTTTTGAAGACATGAAGACGAAAATTCAGAAGCCTTTCTTCATGGAAATACTGATTCTTGCTGCTTGGAGTATATGGATAGTCAGAAACAACAAGGTCTTCAAAAACAAGTCGCGAAGTTTTGACGAATGGAAAGCTATTTACATGACTGAATTGCATTGGCTGAAATATAGAATAAGAGCAAAATATGCTCAAGAGTTTAAAATCTGGTTGCAATTACAACCTTAGCGAGTTTTTGAAGCTTTTTTCGATTTATTTACTCCTCTCCCACCCCTCCTCATTGTAAATACCGCCTTCATTATATATAAAAATTGCAGTGGGATTTTTTCCCACTGTTCCAAGCTTCAAAAAAATCATACATGTGATCCTATTCGAGTTGACACTAATGTCACAGTTCTGGACAGCGACGTTGACGGGCTGGAGCGGGGAGCTGACGACATCCTCTGCGCTAGGCTTCGCCATAAGGGTCTTCATCAGGCTTCATCAACATCTACATCAATATCTACTTCCGCTACACGGTGTCTGTATGATAACTAGATCATCTCTCGCGTGTAGATAGATAGATCTTGGTTGTTACGTGTAAGGCGATTTTTTTCCACCGCATAACCCAGCAGGGAACACCTCTTCCCCCGCCCTGACCCGAGAAGGGTGGTCTTCATTGCTCTTGCTTCTTCGCACTGTCGCCTTGATGGATGCATCGTAGAAGTCTCATTGTTGCGGGCTTAATTTTGCCAGCCAATGTGAACCTGATTCTCCACGGACAACTTGGAAGCCTTGTTTGGGAGAATATTCCCAATTCGCTTCACCGTCTCCGCTTCTTCCAAAGAGGAAATATCGATCGTGGCCGACGGGGAGGCAAGAGGGTGTGCCGCTCACTGATGTCACTTGGGTACCGTCGAGGGAGTACATCAATTCCCAAAGTAATTTCTGATGGACCCATGCATATGCCAATCTTATGGTGATTTTCCTTCTAATCTGATATATGAATCTTATTTGGAACAACATGTATACGTTCCAAACACTCCTGATAGGAATTTTCTCCTAGGATGCATTCCTCCTAGGATTCAACCACTTTGCCGTGTATTCTACATACACGGCAAACGTCAAAATACGACAGCAAAGGCTTTGCCGAGTGTTACGCTCGGCAACTCACACTCGGCAGCATTTCCCTCGACGTAGCTTTAATGGGCATGCTTAATTAATTTCTGAACATGCACCCATAGGCATAGGCTATAGAACAATTTTGACCTAAATACACGTGGAGCTAGCACCTTTGGCTTGCACGGGTCGTTTTGTTTTGACTTTCAACCTGGGTGTACATGAACGTACATGATATAGCACGTACTACATACTATGAGATGAACATTGACTTGGTTTGCTGGTCTAGTCACGTTTCCAGATTAATTACAGTTACGCGGCATTCCATGCACGCTGCTTTGGGCTGGCTTTTTCGCTGTCACACATGCTGGTCGTCCAAATTGACATTACGTACGCGATGCGACTCGTTGGTCGATCCGTCCGTCGATGCTCGATCGGACGCACCAATTGAAAGCTTCACGGGTGAGAGTGATCTAGAAAGAAGAAGATCACACGAGCGCAGCGGAGGCTAGCCAACCTGTGCGCGCCAGCTGATCGATGTGCGCACGCTCGCTCGCTCTCCCCATCAATGCCCAAGAAATCAGAAGAGAACACGAACGCAATTACTCCCTTCATGAGCACAAAAGAACCCTAGAGAGAGGGGGACAGATCGATCATTGGTCCATCACAAGTCCTCGAGTAATACGTCAACCTTTCATGTAGGAAAAGGAAAGCAAAGCTCACTGCGCATGCATGTGATCTCTATCACCAAAGAGATCGACCCGAGGAGAGAGAGAACCGATGAGATGCTGGATGCACCCTGGCTGACTTTTGCAATGGAAAGCACAGGCTGCACAGCACAGCTGGAAGGTTACATATGATCATATGACCTAGAGCTGTCTCCAAGCTAATGAGGTCATGTAGTATATAAGCACTCACACAGTCACATGCAGCTGGGGAAAGCAGGGGCTGGTGTCTTAGAATAAAAGGAGACCAGCAGGGTGAGGGAAAGCTTAGTTTCAGAGGTCAGTGTGCAGTGCCATGGCCGCGCAGGCATGGTAGGCTAGGCAAGGTAGTAGCTAAATAGAAACTAGATACGACTGTGTTCATTCAACTAGCTATATATCTATTTGGCTATATTAGCTGACCTCGGGACCAGCATGGGGAGGCCGCCATGCTGCGACAATGGTGGCGCCGGCGTGAAGAAGGGGCCGTGGACGCCAGAGGAGGACATCATCCTCGTCTCCTACATCCAGCAGCACGGCCCGGGGAATTGGCGCTCTGTGCCCGAGAACACCGGTCAGTTCCGTGCCCCCCACTTTCGATCAACTTGTACAGATTATTCACATATTGATTTGTCTTTTACCGATATACAAGTATTGAAAGTACCATTAACTGTTTTTTGTTTCTTTTCCCCTTGGTTGTAAAATTTTAGGGTTGATGAGGTGCAGCAAGAGCTGCAGGCTGCGGTGGACGAACTACCTCAGGCCCGGAATCAAGCGAGGGAACTTCACCCCTCATGAGGAAGGGATCATCATCCACCTCCAGGCATTGCTTGGCAACAAGTAAGTAACCAACCATATGCACCATATGTCTCGTTCAATTTTTTGTTACTTATGGTGAGCAACAAAATAAAATGAAAGGGTTGATTTGATCTTACGTATATCTTGTGTTTATACATACATCTCATTCAACTCAACTATCAATTGGGTTGCAAGGGGGTGTTTGTTCAATTTTCTCCATCGGTTAGCTATCCCAAAGGATTGATTCAGATCAAGGAGTATCCGAGCAAACCCTTAAAATTTTGGTTTACAAGTAATTCACTTCATAAACCCAAAGATTTCTTATACTCATTAATCAATCCCTAAATATTTAATTTTTAATGGTGTCATCTGAACCTACAATAGTCAAAATTTCTCCATACTTTCGCAGTTTTGCATGCACATATGTTTAACCTGGTGTCTACCTTCCATGTGCATATTCAGATGGGCAGCAATAGCCTCCTACCTGCCCCAAAGAACAGACAACGACATCAAGAACTACTGGAACACGCACCTCAAGAAGAAGGTGAAGAGCCTGCAGCAACCAACACATCCTGCAGATCACTCCTTCCAGCAGCAGACCGCTGCCCCTAATGCAGCGGCAGCAACCACCAGCTCAAATTACTATAACCCTTGCAGCAACAACCTCGATGCAGCCATCCAAGCCGCCATGGCCTACCCAGACACCACCTGCAATGCTGCACCTGCCACCATGGCTGTCTCTAAGCTCTTCCAGTCTTGGATGGCAAAGGCGCCATCGCCGGCGGTGGGGGACTACAAGGCTCTGGTGGACATGCAGGAGTTCCAAGATGACCGACAAACCGGTGCTACAGTTTCCACGATCAGTGGCGACAGGTCGTCATCCTCAGAGATGATGGCAGGTCGCAGCGAGGCTGGCACGGCGACCACTTTCTCGCTGCTCGAGAACTGGCTGCTTGACGACATGGCACCAGGCCAGGCTGCCATGGACGGGCTCATCGAGCTCTCAGCTGGTTGCTATGCAGGCCCTATCATGTTCTGATAGTGTCTGTCTTGGTCTATCTAGGTTTCTTTGCATTACTACTGGTCGGCACGATCTTGTGTTTCCGGTTCAAAAGCCGTTGGTTTTCATTTGGGGAGAAACGAAATCCTGCAAATAATCCTCAGTTTTATTTGGAGAAAGTATATAAGTTGTTAAGGTATAATAAAAGAGGCCACTATAAAGATAATGTTTCCCCTGTTTTTTGTCTCGCCTATGGCGATTAAGGGGCGACCTAGGTCTTGAGACCGCCGCCGCCGCCGGCGGCTGCTTTCTCCGGTGCCTGGCTAGGCTACAGTGGTAATTGTCCCCGTCAAGGGTTTCTTTCCTCCCCTGGACTCCATCCGGTGGTGAGTTTCCGAGTTATCGATCTGATCTCGTCGAAGATCTAAGCTGTTTGTGGAGTAGCCGGGGCCGTGCTCGCTTGGTTCTGGTTTGCCTGCAAGCTGCGATCTGGGAGAAGGTTCGTTTGTTAGCGGAGGTGTATAGTCAATACGTTTGGTGCTGGTCTTCGTACAAGCTACTAGGCGTTTGATCCGAGCCTCCATCACAGCCAACAATGAATTGTTGTGGATGGAACTGCCGCGGCATTGGAAACGCCGCTACAGTTCATGAGTTGTGTGAATTGCAGAGGACACATCGTTTCTAATTGGTTTTCTTGAGTGAGACTAGGCAGAAAAGCGACAAAGTTCGTCGGCTTCGGGGCCGACTTGGTCTTAGTGGATTTGAAGGGGTGGATAGTGAAGGTATGACTTATGAGCGGAGGCTTGGCACTTTTCTGGCATGAAAGCATACACGTGGAGATCAGAGAAGCAACTCCACGATTCATAGACGCCTTCATTCGTTTTTCTTCGGAGGAACCCCTATTCCATGCTACCTTTGTGTATGGGGAACCACGAGTAGAAAATCGTCACCGTATGTGGTCTATGCTTGCGAGACTGAAATCGTCTTCCTCATTACCCTGGATGGTACTTGGTGATTTTAATGAAGCTATGTGGTCGTTCGAACACTTCTCGTCGTGCCCGCACGCGGAAGGCCAGATGGCAGCCTTCAGGGATTGCCTCCAGATTTGTGAGTTAGTTGACCTCGGTTTCTCTGGTCTACCTCACACAAGAGCAGGCAGGAACAATGTCCGAGTACGTTTAGATCGAGCAGTCGCAGATAATTCCTGGCGAGATATCTACTCGGAATCTGAGGTTGTACACTTGGTCTCACCATGTTCTGATCACTGTCCGGTCATGTTATCTGTGGTAAAGGAAGCTCCAGTTCAGCCAAAAAAGAAGTGTTTGCAGTATGAATTTTTTTGGGAACGGGAGCCTGCTCTAAAAGAGGTGATTGACTCGGCCTGGTGCAGTCTAGGGGAGTTTTCTGACCTTGGTGATATTAGCAGAGGTCTGAATGTAGTGATGAGGCGCTTGCATGCTTGGGGTAGTACGAAATTTGGGAATATAACACGCGAGCTTGCGTGACTACGAGCTAAACTGAAATATCTACAGGAAAGTAATGGATCAAGAGAGGAAATCCGTGTGAACATGGACCACATGAATGAAATTTTGTACCGAGAAGAGATGCTCTGGTTGCAACGTTCACGGATTAATTGGTTGAAAGAAGGAGATCGTAATACTAAATATTTCCATCACAGGGCTGTTTGGCGAGCGCGAAAGAACAAAATTGCAAAGTTGCGAGATGATAATGGTGTAGTCCAAACTGTACCAACGGACATGCAGCGCATGGCGGTGTCCTATTTTAAATCAATGTATACGACAGACCCTTCCATTAATGGAATGGCGATTACCTCACTAATCCCCGAGCTAGTTACACCTGATATGAATAATGATTTATGCAAGGAGTTTTCAGATGAGGAGATATCCGATGCACTGTTTCAGATTGGTCCAACCAAGGCACCCGGGCCTGATGGTTTTCATGCGTTTCTACCAACACAATTGGGAAGTTCTACGTACTGAAATTATCAAGGGGTTAAACCTTTCTTTGCTACAGGGCACATGCCTGATGGAGTTAATGACACTTCTATCGTACTCATTCCGAAAGTCGATCATCCCATGGAGCTGAAGGAGTTTCGCCCAATTGGTTTGTGTAATGTTCTATATAAGGTGGTTTCGAAGTGTCTGGTGAACCGCTTACGCCCTATTTTAGGGGATTTAATTTCCGAGAATCAGAGTGCATTCGTCCCTGGAAGGATGATCACGGATAATGCACTCCTTGCCTTTGAATGCATGCATTATATGGAACATGGTACATCGCTTAACTCATCCTTTTGCGCTTATAAGTTGGATTTGTCTAAGGCCTATGATAGAGTTGATTGGCAATTTCTGGAGAATACAATGTCTAAGATGGGGTTTTCACACCAATGGGTACAATGGATTATGGCTTGTGTTACCACGGTGAATTACTCAGTTAAATTCAATGGAACCTTGTTGGAAGCATTTTCTCCTACACGGGGTTTAAGACAGGGAGATCCTCTTTCTCCCTTTTTATTCCTCTTTGTTGCAGATGGCCTATCAGCTCTTTTGAAGAAAGAAGTGGAAACCAATGGTATTACCCCTCTCAAGGTGTGCCGTGGAGCTCCTGGCATCTCACATCTATTGTTCGCAGATGATACATTACTATTCTTCAAAGCTAGTGGCGATCAAGCTTTGAGGATTAAGCATACTTTGGACGCCTATGCCTCGGGCACGGGTCAATTGATTAACCCTTCGAAATGCTCTATTCTCTTTAGTGCCTCATGTCCACAGGAAACTCAAGCACATATTCGTCAAATCCTTGAGGTGGACAGTCAAGATTTTGACGCGAAGTACTTGGGCCTTCCTACTCCTGGAGGTAGAATGCATAAAGGAAAATTCCAAAGTTTACAGACTCGTTTGAGTAAACGCTTGATTGAGTGGGGTGATAGTCTCCTGGCACAAAGCGCTCGAGAGGTCCTCATTAAAGCTATTGCTCATGCTCTCCCTACATATGTCATGGGAGTTTTTTAACTGCCTGCGTCGGTGTGTGATGATCTCTCTCGTATGATCAGAAATTACTGGTGGGGTGCTGCGCGTGGCAAGCGAAAAACACATTGGGTAAGCTGGTGCAAGTAATTAAACCGTTCAAAGAAACAAGGCGGCCTTGGTTTTCGCGATATGAGGCTCTTCAATCAAGCATTGCTCGCTCGCCAAGCATGGCGGCTGATTATGTTTCCATAGCTTGTGTGCAAGAGTTCTCAAAGCTAGATATTACTCTCATGGTGACCTAACGGACACAGTTTTCACCGGCAACCCGTCATCGGTTTGGACAGCTATCGCCCATGGTTTGGAGCTGCTGAAAAAAGGATTGATTTGGCGTGTGGGAAACGGACAGCAAATACGCGTTGGCGTGATAGCTGGATCCCTCGCGCGTCATACTACAAAGTCTTGAGCCCAAGAGGTAATAGTCGCGTCGCGGAACTGCTGGATGATCAAGGTAATTGGGATATTGCACAGGTTCGCAATACTTTCCTTCCTGTGGATTCAGAGGTTATTTTGAAAATTAAACCATCACGGCGTGGTGTAGAGGATGTGCTAGCATGGCAGCTAGAGAAATCTGGTATTTTCTCCGTCAGGAGTGCATATCGACTGGCCCTACAATTAACGCCAGAGCAGTGTGATTTTCCCGCGTCTAGTGGTTTGGCAGATGGCACGAACCCATGTTGGGAGAAAATCTGGAGCTCATCTGTTCCTCCGAAGGTGAAGATGTTTGCCAGGAAAGCAGCATCGAAGCCCTTGCTACAGAGGCGAACAAACAATCTAGAGGTATGAAAGTTACGGGTATGTGCAATATTTGTGGAAGAGAAAAAGAAGATGAGGCACATGCTCTATTTTCATGTCCGCATGCAAGGCAATTTTGGTCTTCAATGAGAGGAGTATGGCTGCTACCCACTGACTCGGACATGCATGTTAATCCAAGAGCATTGTAATGACCCATAGTTCAGAGAGTAGAAAGGAGCTAAATTAGATTTGTGCATTTGCATAGCATGCATCTGAAAATACGGGAAAATTTAAAACTTTTTCAACAAACTCATAGAGTGTTCAACCACCACTCGAAACGCTAGTTGAGAATGCCGTTAGTTTGACGAGTAACTAAAAACTTGGAATCCAACTTGTGAAACTTACATCGAGGTTTCGCTGATGTTGGTGGATTAAACTTAGTCATCAATATGAGTGTTATAAACTTCAAAATCTTGTCTTATCTAAATTCTCAAACATTTGGTTACAAGTAAATAGTACATGAAACGATAAATCAAATGATGAGTATGACTTACATCATTAATCGAATAAGTACATATCTTGAAGAAAAGAAAAGAAGGAATATAAGGAGGGAGAATAGAAGTCTTAACTAAATTGTAATCTAGATCTTCTCACTTTATTTAGACTATCTCATCTTCGTATCTCCTAATCTTCTTGAAGTTATTAAGCAAGAGAAGCAACCCAAGAAGGAAAAAATGCAGCAAGAAGAGTTTGAAGAAGGATTTCTTAGATAGGCATAGAAGTACTATGTCAATCCATCATTGTGAATTGGAAACTCTTATATCTGATCTGTTCTTATTAATCTCTCTAGAAATAGTGTGATATTCTAAGGTTTCTATTATATAGAAGTAGTTTGGTGACAAGCTTTGCAACCTTGTTAACAAATCACTTCTGTATTCTCAAACAATTGAGTGTCATATACAAATACACAGAAGGTCAGATAATATAGTACATCTTAGCCACTTGTATATGAAATGTAACTAGGTAAATTTGGTGCGGCGGCACCGCCGCACCCGTGTGGTAAAATGCAAATTTGAAAATGTCGATATTTAAAAATTGTGGAGATTTGAGAACTGTTTAAATGCGAAGAGTTAGCAATTTTTGAAGTTCTGGAATATTGATATTTGAATTTTGGTCATATGCCGTAAGTAGTTATCATTTTTTGTTTTGTGTTGTGATATTTTTTGGTATATGTTTGCAGTTAATTTGTATTTATTCGTATATTTAAGCTGAGTTTAGTTGAAGTTGAACATTTATTAGTTTGTGTTGCATAATTGGAGTGAGTTCAGTTATAGTATTTGTAAATTGAAACTTTTTCAAATTGGTATAATACGTTTGAGTTTTGTCTTAAATATTTAATTTGACTCAATGGTAGGAGATGTTACATTATTTGAGTTTCTTTTGAATTCAACTAAAATTCAAAACGTATTTGGAGAAAATGAATTTGTATTTTGTACAAATATGTATTTGATTAGGCAATTGTTAGGTGTAACTTCATTATTAGAGAGTTGTAAGGTACATTACCGTTTACATGTAATTGTTGTCGATTTTTTTTTTGCTCAGGCATTTTTAAATTTAGCTTCATTATTAGGGAGTTTTAAGTTATTTTAGTTGTAAATATGTTAGCGTATTTGGAGTGCTTAAGTGTGGTTGTATTTTGTCATAATATTCTAATTTAGCAGGCTAATCAGATAAATTATATTATGGTTATGAAGAAATTATAGCCAATGTACGCGTTCAAAAATATTTTGAGGTATGAAAATTTTGAGGTCTGAAAATTATTGGAATTGAGTAAAAGTTTGGGTCTAAAAAAATTTAAATTTCAAAAAATTATTCATATTAGGTAGCCGTTGAGGTCTGAATTATTTTCTATTCATAAAATGGTCAGTTTTGAAAGTTGTTCGAAATCGAAATTTGTTCATATTAAAATTTCAAGTTCGTTAGCGTTACAAAAATAGCTTACATTTTTTTCGTAATTGTTTTGATATTTTTTTTTTCTGGTGTGCAGATTTGAAGTTACTGAATTTAGAACATTTTTCGTTTTCCGGAGTTCGAATTATTTGGGAGGGAGAATTTTTTTTTCTTTTCTGCAAATGCCTGGCAAAAGAGGGAGTTGCTGACAGTTGTGGCCCACGATGACGTCGTATTGACGGCAGCAGTGGTTTGCAGGCGCACTGCCGCGGTGGTGTGAAGAGCTAAGTAAATAGTTATAGTTTAAAATATTATGACGGCAGATTTTGATGCAAAAATGTTTTAGGTACGCGGGGACTCTTACGGAAAAATGTTTTATTCCTAGGGTCCGTTTCGTCAAAATAGAAAAGTTAAATCATGAAAGTTGTTTGGAACGGTGATATACATCTACTCGTGGGAGGAAAATTCAAATAGATGTCCGAGTGCGACAAATTTGTCAAGTTTCGTCAAATGTTTTTGCGATTGTGGATCTAAAATTAAGGTGGTATGGTCAACCAAACTCGAAACCGATCACGGGGATGGAATCTACTCGTCGACTTGTATCAACAACAGCAACAAAAAAAAAACGTGAACACTGTTCATGAACAGTAGATGGCACTGTAGACGTGTGATACTGTTCATGAACAGTATCCGCCAGGCGACGTGTCTTAATCTGGACCGTCCGTTCCACCGATCGGACGGCCCAGAAAAGTGGGTGACGTGGCTGAATGGATGGGGGGCTGAAAGGGTCAGGCATTATATATAGTATAGATTTGGTGACAGGACTGATCATCTTGTTAACAAATTCTTATTATATGCATAAGGCAAATTGAGATGTCATAAAACACATATACATTCTTCTATCACCAATTAAAGAAATCACATGAGTTACTTCACAAATTCATGTGAGTGTGGACATGTCTCATAGGAGAGGAGTTCACAAGTTCATCATGTGATCAAGATCATTTTGCTTATCTAAGATTTCATTCTCTAGAAGAGATAATTCTGGACATGTGGTAATTGGAATCACATGGACTACTTAGTCAGCACTTGTTCTAAAATTTGCTTCCACACACTAAAGTATCAATTTCTATCAAGGAGGACTACATAAACAATTTATCTTCAGAATGAGTTATGGAATCAAGCAAGATTCTATTATCATCATTTTATTCATCTATCTCACCATAAGACCTGATCTCAGGCAGGACATTTGTAATTTGTGCATCCACAGACATCTGATCATGTTTTCACATGATTTAGTTGTCAGGTACCACAAATCAACGCCACTGTGACAATATATCATGCTTGGCAGGTATTTGAATTAAAACAATGGGAATACTTTTGTAGTCATCACAGGGAGCAAATCATGTTTATATTGTTGGACAACAATTTGGTGCTGCCCAGGAATTAATAAAGCACCCATGACAAGTTTGAATATTTATCTAGAGTTGAAATCAAGCAAGAAATTATCTATATATTTAAAATAACAAGTATTCACAAATAAACAATAAAGCAATATATTTCATGTTGCTAAATTAATGCACAACAAAAATAGAGGTGTTAAGTTACACATTTTAAAATGAAATAAATCCAAAATAAGTAAATTCACTTCAAATGATAAGAAAATTTAAAATACATCAAATATTCAAAGTTCAAAGTTGAAATCAACATCATATTAAATTCTACATATCCAGGGACTTTCCTGCAATTAAAACCATCTCAAAAAGTCCTCAAATCACTTAAAACAGGAACCAGGGGCCTGTTTCAACTGTTCTTGCTATTTCCTGGAAACCCAGGGGGTTTTCTGCAAAATGGTCGGAGCCGTCTTCAACCTCGCGACCTCGCCGTCGCGTGTCCGCGCGTGCATCGTCCGTCACCTTGGATGCGCCGTGATGCGCGCAACCGCCGTTGGAGGCCTATAAGAACCCCTCCGCCGCCGCCTGGAAACCCTAGCCGCCATTTTCTTCCCCAAACCCTAACCCTAGCTTCTCGGGTCGCCGTCGATCGTCGCCGATTCCGACCTCGCCGTGCTGCACTGAGCTTCTCTGGAGGTTCGTCGTGGCTCCCTCGTGCCCCTCATGGAGTTTAGTGTGCGGTGGATCTCGGGACGTGGAGAATCCCGTGGTCTTCCACAACTCCGGCCGCCGGCTGTCGATCACGGATGCGTCACCGTCCGTCCACGCCGTTCTTCACTGAGCCGACCATCGTGCTCGTGGTGAGCTTGTGATTCTTCCCGTACCCTTACCTTGCATCAATTTGCGCTGGGTATTGCTCGTGTCGTGCACTGTCTCCGGCCGCCGCTAAAGCTCGTCGCCGGCCGTGCTCCGACGACCATTCGGGAGCGGCGCCGCCACCATCTGGTCTCCTTGACGCTGCGTCCAGTACGCCCACTCGCGCTCGCTAATTTGCCCGCGTTCGTCGAGTCCGTGCTCGGCAGGAGTTGACTCCATTGCTGACGTCATACTGACGTCAGCCAGCCAATCAAAATATTTCCTGATTTTCCTTTAGAAAATAAATTCCAGAAATTGTTTAAAATTGCTAAAACTTTGGAAATTCATAACTATTCCATATTAAATTAGAATAACACAAATAATATATCAAAACAATCAGAAAAATAAAATTTAGTTGTTAATATAAATAAAATACTTGTTTGACCAAAATTGTATCATCCAAAAATTTAAACAACTAATCACTTATTAGTTTAAATATGGAATTTATTTGAAATGCTATTTTGGATGCATTTCAATTCCATTTAAATTGTTTCACATGTTCAAACTTCAAATATGAAAATATGTTTCAATTATAACATTATGTCTATTTTTAGAATTCCATTTATGAACATGTTTGAATAATATTCTTTAAGTGGTTTATTTAAATAATATTTTCCATAAGGAAAATAATTATCCATGAGACATTTAATAATACAAAAAATGATTCTATCAACATATAAAGTAATCATATTATTACTCCATAATATTACATGTAGTTCTTAATTCATAAAAATGAATTCTCTATTTAATAAAATTTGATCACTATTATTAATACCTTTAATAATTGGATTAATTTTGTGTTATAATTGCTTCAGTCATTAATCCAAATTAATAATTACTTCATAATATGAGATTACTTGTGGTGTTTCTTCTAAGTGTTAATATTCAAATCATATTATCTTATTACCTAAAGAAAAGTTAAACACATAAGTAACTACTCTTAATATTGGATAATATACCATCAATTAAATAAAATAAATACCCTTATGGTATGATACCAACAAATGTATACATTATTTATTCCTTCAAAAGTTATTCTTTTTGTATTCATGATTAATAATACTACACCATTTCTTTAATTAATTCAAGTTGATACATGTTCTTTACAAACATAGAGATGATAACCAACCCTAAAACAACCATTTAGTAATATGATGTTATTTTACTTTATTCTTATGCTCATTATGATACTTTAAAGTTAAAGTTTGAAAACTCATCTTTCTTGTGAAGGAAACTTGAAGATAAAACCAATCTAAAAGTAATCACCAAACTCAAACAACCCTCAACCATCGAGAGTTAGCTACGTGGTTTAAAGCGATGCATCTCATACTTATGCATAATAGCATATTGCTTCTTTAAACATTAGTCCTTACCGGACCAATGGCGCATTTTCCAGATTTTGGACTCTTTATTGTATCGAAGACCTTGGCTGCATAATCTTGCAGTCAAAAAGGCAAGTTCACTCTTGCTCATGTCCTACTTGATTATGTTTATCAAAGTAAATGAAAAATACTATGGTTTATCATTGCATGAAAAAGCAAAACTATTTTCGAATGATATGAATTGTTATATATATTGTTGGTGGCAGATGGAACCATGGTATGATGTGGTTGGTGGAGGTTCCATTTGCACGGGAAAGTATACTAGGATTAATAACCAATGCCGTCAGTGTTCTTGCGCCGTAATTAAGCGTTAACCATAGACTTGGAATGGGACGGGAAAGTCATCTGTGACCTTTTCCCTTTCGCATGTCAACGGACAGCCAGTTCCGTAGGCTGTAGATCTTGCGGACTACATGCACATGGGTGGGATCCCTTAATTCCCACGGTTTCTGGGTCTATGATGGATTGTAGGGATGTCTGGAACGGTCTATCTGTATGGTATAGGTGAGGACTCGGGTCCGGTCATTCTACCATAAGATAAGGGAGGACAACCTACAAAAGGGTGGGCATGCGGGGTTGTTGGAGAAGCACGGCGAATGGCTTGGATCATCAATGGGCCCCATACCAAGAGAGTGTGGACGGAAGGATCGCCTGGTTGTGCAACAAGGCGTTGATCTCTTATGGGTAAAGTAACGCACCTCTGCAGAGTGTAAAAAAGTGTGACATGTTACTCCCTGTTCCGGGAAGGAGCTGCGAACGCTGCAGGAAAGGTGGCTCCGTGAAGCCCTAGCACCTGTGAATGGATGACGGGCATAGTTTTCTGAAGATAAAATAATCTTTTCCTAAAAATGTTTTACAAAGATATGCATGTTCATCCATGACCTTTTGGTATGGATGGTAGCTAGTGCATAAAACACCTTATTCCTGTTATATGAACTTGCTGAGTAACGCTCGTGTTGCTCACCCTTTCCTCCGTTGACCCCCTGCTTAGATTATTGGAGGCAGCAGAAGGAGGACAGGAATCCATAGCGATGTTGGAGAGATCTTCGACGAGAAATCAAATCAACCTGTGTGCCTGAAAGAGTCAACCTCTACTTGCCAACGGATGAGTGGCGACAACAGTGCAACGGTGGACACGTCGACAACAACTCCTATGGACAAGACGACTATAATTGGATGGAGGAAAACAACTCTAGACACTGAGATTCCAGATGGATAGATTAGGGCTGTGACCACAGCAGTAGTGGATTAGGAGTTAGAAGTAGAGCTGGTATCCAGCTTAGTGCTTCACTTGAGTCTTTCGGGGTTTCATTTGCACGAGACCTATTTCTGTTTGTAAAGGAGGTTCTCGAGATTTTGTATTGAATAGTGTTGTAATCCTATAGTGTTACCTTGGACCGACTATGTTTCTGTTGTACTACTCTGAAGGATGTAATATTTATGGATTGGTCCTTCCGTGAGTATTATGTCAACGACTTGTATAGTACAACATGCAGTGGTGTGTTGGGTCACTACAAGCATGGTTCTCTACACTGATCAATCAGATTCCGACACAAGCTTTGGACAATACTCTCCTGGTGGCTTGGCGCGTTTGGTATGCACGAAATGAAGTCACACATGAAAAAGCCCTTCCATCCATGGAGAGTTCAAAGCGTTTTCTCTGCAGCTATTGGAATACTATAAGAAATAGCAAACTGCCTGTGCGTTGCTACGGACGAAAAGTATATTCGTGTTACCAAACAAGCAAACATCTTACGACAACAATTGTGACACAGTTTTAGGCCATTTAGCACATGTCATGCCAGTCCGCTAATTTTACTTCTCGCCACGCCAAAACCCAAGAAAATTTCATTTGATAATTAATTCCTAACCGCATGGCAAAAGTGTTAAAAAATACCATTTCCCGATAGTGAAATAGATGTAACTGTTGATGCACTCAGCTAAGAGATATTGGGCTTAACATGGCACCAAAGCGTGCACGGACGTTACAGGATCAAGTGTGGAGAACAGAAATCGGAAGTGATGTCGGCCACCTTCTCCTCACAGACACTCAACCATACAATCTTGCCCTCTGAGCTCGCCGTCTCCATCGTGAACGATGCACAAACGTGACTAAAACGGAGAGCATTATTCGTGGGGTCACCGCCTGCAACATCTAAATGTTGGTGCTTGTTTTAATATTTTCTTTGATCAAATACAATTTTCAGAATGTTCGATGAATTGCACAATCGATCGACCTATTCGAGAAAAAACTCTAAACCTAGGTTGGTGCCCCGTCTTACTTTGGATCGTCCCATACGGCTTTGAGATTTTGACAAGCATTTCTGCACATTGTAAAAAAAAGATCAATCAGGAAAAAAAGCTACCGTAAGAAAACTTTGCATATAAGCTCATGCTTTCTCGAGATAGTAATCTCCTAAATTAAGCTAATTAGACCAACAGAGGTACGTATACACGCCTATGGACGTTCATCTATTGTTGGGATTAAGCTCGAGAGATACGGCAATGAGCTAAAATTGCTGCTGCTCCTGACACATTAGTACTCGTCTAATAATCATCTTCCCAGGAAAGAGAAAAAATCATGACCACGGACTCACGTTTTGACTTGTCACAATCGTGTGCAGCAAAAAAATTAAGAATCCTATGGAACCGAAAATTCATGAAAAAGATAAAAGAAAGAAGAGGAAGCGCTGGATCCAGATCTAGGAGCAACTCATCTTCTACATACGACATGGACAAATCCAATCCGGCGGCACCCATGCAACTCGCCATGATCTTCCAGTACACTCACCAAACGCCTGGAGGGGAAGTCAGGAAGTGATGCCGAGCTCACCCAGCTCCACATCTTCAAGTTCGGTGTGCTAGGCAGAGCTACCTTCGCAGATACAATGCAAAACAGCATCTGGTGCAGATCTGCCTAGGCCAAGTCGCGGGTGCTCAGGGCTGCGTCGTACCGGCGGGCAGTGCAGGTCGAGCGGCGACGGCTCGTCGGGTCCTCACGGCCCAAACCCGGAGCTCGGGAGGAGGATCTCTGGTGTTGGAGGAGGTCGGGCTGGAGGCGCTAATCCAGCGGGAGGAGGGGATGGGCTTGACAAGGACGACTGCGAGTTGGGTGCTCCAGAGCTGCTCGTCCGTCGGGAGGTCAGCCGGAGCCGGAGGAGGCCAGTGCTCACGAGGAGTTCATCCGTCCGGCTAGAGATGGCTCATGGGTGGCTGCGGTGGCGAGGGACATCAATGAAGAGCTCGAGATGGGGCACGATTGGGGATTTTTTTTTTCCATAGGACACCGAACCGGTACGTTTGACTTAGCGGTGGCATAGCGTGTGATATTTCCTATCTCACAGGGTAAAATCGGAAATCTAAAAAACGTACCAACACCTTCTCAAGCCGTATTATACAATAGAGATATGCGTCAGTTCTCAACTGAGGAAATTTTGAAGGGCAAATCGTGGCACTAGATGCGTCTGTAAGTACCAAATATAGTAGGAAGGAAAAGCTGCCGGACAAGCCATGGTGTCCTCCAGAGTCTGGCTGGGTGAAATTAAGTGTCGATGGTTCATATAATCCAGTAGATGGATCGGCAGGGGTGGTATGGTTCTCAGAGACGAAACTGGGCAAGTGATCTTCTCGGCTTGCCGCGCTCTTACCAGATGTGTAGCTCCCTTCGAAGCTGAAGTGTGTGCATGTCTGGAAGGTTTGGAACTAGCTTTGCTTCATAGTCAACGGCCGATCATCATCGACACAGATTGCTCCATGTTGGTATCGGCGATCCAAGACCTCTCGCCCAACAGATCGTATCTTTTGCACCTTGTGTCAGAAATCAAAAGTTTGTCTAGCCAGGATAGAATATGCTCCTTTGTAAAAGTGGATAGATCACAGGTTAGGGTTAGTCACTGCCTTGCAGAGCAGAACACCAAACTAATGTATGGCTCAGTTCTGGTCCTGATATCTTTCTTCAGGAGCTAGAATTGGAGCGATGTGTAGCCCTATCTGAGTAATGAAATCCTCTTTTACCCGAAAAAAAAAAGATAATGTTTCCCTAAAAAATTAAGATATTACTATTATTTATGCTATTTGTATGGTAGGTTAATTTAATACTATACATGGTGTTTAGGTTCCTATGGATTTTTTTTTAGGAAACATTGTTGAATTTATGTATGTCCAGTTGATGTCCATCAATCTCATGTTCACAACAAAACTTATTTCGTCCTATTCCAATATATGTGTTGCCATGAAGATTATTAAGGGCTTACTTCCTTAATCATCATCTACAAAAAATAAAATGCTGTCCCACCGTTACCCGATATTAAATTATGTAGATAAAAGGTGTTTTCTCTTTTGTAACCACGACTAATGTTTCCGTAAGAAATACCTGACATTCTACGTACTACATTAAGCTATGGCACAGCGATTCAAGCACTGGGGAGGGCAGATTCAGCATATTAGTTGCTTTGTGATGCGGATGTAGGAAAATGTATATTTTGGAAACAACCATAGAGGCGAGTCATATTGTGCAATTCCCAGGAAGGTAGCCTGAATATTGAGCATATCAATATGAAAGAAGAGATTCGCTTTCGAGTGAATGCCAAGACACGTATAGGTAGGTTCTCTGTAAGAAGCAAATAGAATTCAGCTAGAACAGCAGAAGGGAGAGCATTTCTACTGACACATACATCTGATCCAAACTTCCCACTCAAATCTGACAACATTGGGGTCGTCTGGAATGTACTGAACTACCAGAAAAATAAGATTTTGTAAATCCTAATCCACGGTATGGAGGATAAACTGCTACAGTATTTCAGCCACTAGTAAGGCACAATGCAACAATCTACCAAGCTGCCAAACTGCGACGGAAAGACATCAACAACAATTATCTGCATAACCATTTTCCGTACAACTAATTCACCCTGACAAGATTTTCACAGCGTAAGACACAAACTTTCCGACATGCACCCTTCGTGAAGCTCACACTGTGTTTACAGTATCAGCAAGTGACCGCAGTATGCATCCTAAGCCTGCTTTCTCCGTCAGTTTTTCATGAATTTTGAGGCATTGGTCACATGTTGGACGGTCACCCGTGGACAAACCTCTGTACAGGTACCTATATTGCAGCGGGGTTTAGAGACAAAACATATGCATATTAGATGGTTGCTATAAATCTGCTTACACTAAATTTTGTAGACAAAAATGTGCGTCAAGCCCCAAAAACGCATGCAGACTCAAGTTCTTAGAGTGGCGGCAGAAACGGCGCCAAGGTAATACATGGGCATTTCAGAGAAGCGTAAATATGGTGAACCCATGAGGAACATATTATATTGCCAATTAGTTGAACCATAAACATGAGGTTTTGTAGTTTTGTACCAAACATGACAACAAATGGATATAAGTAGGAAGTGGCTAGACTAACAGAGTATAAGAATATATACCGAAAACATGTTCAGTAAGCCCTCTTTGGTGAAAATACTTAAAAGAGAAAGTAGTGCTTCAGTACATCTGAGTACCCATACCCCACCCATAAAGCTATTCGAGTACTCACCGAGTCTTTGGCAGATGTCAAAAACTTCTAAATTTATAAATTCATCCTTCAAACGTATACCATAGATAGAAATCGTTGATTGCACTGAAGTTTATACTTACGGCCACATAGGCATCACTCCATATGTCAAAAAAAAAGGGTCCGGTAGATCAGCTATTAGTATCATGCAATGGAGTAATCGAGTAGCACATTGCTCCGTGCTCCAACAGAACCCGTGTTTACATAATCAGGTTCAGTCTTCAGATAATGGGGACAAATTCAACAGCTCTTTTGACTAAATTGCAACAAGCGTGGAGGCAGTATAACTGCAAAATCTCCCACGACTCCACTATAGGTATTTGCATATATTGAAAAAGCTATCAACTATATGTGCGAACAGTTGTCATGAAATGCTAAGTGAACTAACATTTGCGGCAATACTCGACACCAAGTTGATCGCACGGTCAAAACAGAAAAATTCAGACACATTTTGGGATCTAAAACATACGCTGTACTTGCAAAATGTCGTGCTATCACAACATATCTGGAAGCTGAACAAGAAACTAATGATCACCACCATCCACATTCCAAACAACAACCCTACACTTCAATGTCGCCCACAGCAATTTACTCTGATTAAATAAAGCTAGTTGGATCTTGGCAGCAAGGAAGAGAATTAGGAAAGTGAAGGGCATGTGTCTCACTTCATGAGGATGTCGTAGTACTCGGGATCCAGTGAGTTGAACATGCCGTCGATGTCCCTGATGGCCATCATGGCGCGGTGCACCACGATCCAGTTCGCCGACTGCGACGGGATCAACAAGCCAATGTTTAAAAGACAATCCATGGAAGAAACGAGACAAGGTAGAGCGCCCAAAGAAAGCCGAACCTTGCATCGCTCGTCGCGGGTCTTGAGTGGCGAGCCCTCGAGCGCCGTCTTCAAGGCCTCCACCGGCTTCGACCTGCCCGCGCGGCGCCCTAATCAGGAAGCAGCGGAGAATCGGGAGGGGGGAGAGAGAGCGAGAGGGGCTTACTGCTTGAGGAGGGTCTCGATCTTGCGGGACTTCTGCTCGATGCGGCTGATGAGGGCCTCCAGGTTCTCGTCCGTCTCGAGGTACGCCGCCGACGAAGCCATCTCGCCGGTGACCAGGAGGGCGGGGCGGTGTTTGGCCCTTTATGACTTGGCTCCTTTTTTTCTTTTTCTTTTGAGCGGAATGTAGGAGTCGGCTCCTGTGTGAGCAGAATGTAGGATGGGGAGACGGAGAGGAGTTGGGCAGGGACTCGGGGAGGATGGAGCGCAAGCGAGGAGGCGTGCTAGGACAGGGGCGGGCGGTGGTCGGCGGGGATGGGGCGGGCGGTGGCCGGCGTCAACCTAGAGACGGAGCTGTTCTGTGGTGCGCTCCGCCGCCAGATGGGGATGGGGGACAGAGAAGGTCAGGTAGGAGGGGAATCCTAGCGTACGAGCTAAACGAGCTAGTTGGGCTAGGTGGGTAGTGGGCTGATTTTCAGTTTTTTTAGCGAGCTAAACGAGCTTACTCTCTCAGAACTCGTTTAGTCAAAAATTTGGAAACTCGGCTCGGCTCGTTTAATTTCGAGTTCGATTCGAGTAGCGAGTTACTCGTGAGTTTCGAGTTTTAATTCCAGCCATGCGCCGCGCCATCCTCGCCCGACATGGCGCCATGGAGAGCCGTCGTGCTTGGAGTTGAAGGCTGCAGGGAAGATTTTGCTTTTCGTCTTACCGAGCTACTCGCGAGTAGCTCACGAGCTCACCGAGTCGAGCCAAGCTTAAGTTTTGGACTCGTTTTGTTGAACGAGCCGAGTTCAAGTAGCTCGTCAGTAAACCAGTTTGAGTGAGTCGAGCCGAGCCAGCTCGGCTCGAATTCCAGGCCTACTATTGTGTCGCTTACACTTACGGCCCAAATCACCTTACTTGCATGACGTAAAATCGCATATTCTTTCAGAATACATTAAGACTTAATATTTGGTTATGTTTCATCCAAATTGCCAAAGTAACATATTTTTACGTATACATGTGTTTAAACCCGGGAAATTTGTGTGCCCACATCCATCTCATTCAGAAGTTCTCACATTGTTAGCTTTATAAAGAAAAATGGTTAATACTCCCTCCATTCCAAAATAAGTGTCGTGGAACAGAGGCAATATTCAAAATTTGCATTCAAATATTAAATTTTCATATAAAATAGTTTTTTCAAGGATTATAAGGCTTGTTTTAGATTGGGTCAAGAATCTAGTTGCTGACTGTTGTAATCCTCCATTGCATCAGGAGTCAACAATTAAGATACATGAAGGTCTCAAACTCTCAATGTACGCGGCGAAATAAGGCCAGAAGGTTAAAATGGAACAAAGTGTACTGGGTCCCTAGCCAGGGACAACAAGGCCTGTAAATTCATCTGTCCTAATCACACAAACTATAAACATCACTCGCTAGGTTGCTGACTAGTCCAGTCCCTTCATGTGCAGCATCAAAACCTTCCAAACAGGCCCCTCACTTCTTGAATTACTGTTTATAACTCTTCAACATTTGTGCGAAATATGTAATCCTCGCTTTCAAGCTCTTCATGAAACATGTTAATGCTTGGAGGAGCAGGTAATGTATCTTGGTGATCACTGGACTCTAGTGACCTCTTGCCCTAGGATATTTATGAAAGAACAAAATGAAGAATAAGGTTTCTTGCAAGCGAATTCATGGATTAAGTAGATTTCAGATGTAACAGAGCAATGCGGAAAACTTGTTTAGTGGCCTCACAGCAACTAGAAGGGGGGAAAAGGAGCTCAAGTGAAAATCAAATGAGAAGTAAACCTTCTGGAGGGTGTAGAAGAAATAGTGGAAGCCATCACCAAAGGTGCTCCACTCGACAGACCATGTAAACCCAGGGGCTTCAAAAAATCGACGACGGAAGTGGGGCTGCCAAATACAAAATAAACATTTCAGAACGGAGGTAGAACTGCAAAACAAATAAAATCATAGTTCATGATCAGTCCCACTTGCTCTCTATATCATGATTGTTAGTTCATCCTTTGAAGACATTCTTTCTCTTTATCGAGTTCATAACCAATGTGTGATATTGCTAAACAAACATGTCATCCTTATGGCGTATCTATGTACAATGCACAAATATTATGCAAACCAAGAAAGGGGATATATCCTTGGACCCCATGCAAGAAAGGGATATACAATGACGACAAATGAAGAGCATAAAAGAGGGATTCAGACAGATCTCCCAAACCTGTCCAAAGGTAATTGATACAAATATGCCGTCTGGCTTCAAGACCTTGTGAATACCTTCAAGCATTTTCATTACGTTATCCACTGTTGTAGGATTGGGGTTCCATGGATCACCACTGTCCACAAACAACACATCCTGTCAAAAGGATGTTTCTGCATTAGTCTATCTGGCAACATCTTATAGTCTAATCACAACACTGGATGGTATGACAGAACTGAAGTGTAAGGATAAGTCGACGGACATAATACATCTTTCTGAATTCTTTCTTTACAGATGCTAGGTTTATAATATCGTTTGTTGGAATGAGTTCTTTTCCCTGGTTGTGCAGCTACCTAACATTAAAATTACTAGGTAATTTTCGAGATAACATACACATGAAACCACTTTATAGTCAGTATGTTCTGTTAAACAACTTCTAAGGCCTTGCTTGGATCGTCGGGAGGAATTCTGGAGCCGTATCGCGTCCGGCCGCGCGCGCAGTATTTTCCGAAGGGCCTCAGAGGGTCCGTGAGAAAATCCACCCGTTTTGGTTAAAAAACGCCCAACCAATCGGGGCCTAAAGAGAATTGTCACATTTGACAATCACACAATTGATTTTTTTATAACTTTGTTACTAAACGTTAGCCTTCTTTTAACCACACAATTAATGCTGGCCTTCTGCACACTTAGGCTGTCTTCCACAGCTTTATATGTTAATGACTGAATGATCATTCAGTTAGAAGTAACTTACTGTATGTCTGTAAGAAGCTCTATGGGTCATCTTCTAAAGTGCTGTAGTAGATAACTCGTGCATTTGCACTAAAAACTCTAGTTAACTAACATATATTAGTTTGAGTGACCCACTTTTCCTATTTCTGGCTATTTTTTCACAACAAATTGTAGAATGAGTTCACCACGGCACAGTTCAGCAACCGCAAACTAAAATTGCAGGTTAAAACAGAAAATAATCAAGTTTTCAATACACAGTACTATGTAGGAGTAAAACAAATGTTGGTTAATGTCCTTTTGAGTGGCAATTAACATTAAGCATAACATAGTTTAGAAAAAATAACATAAAAAAGATTGATAGGTTGGAATAATGGGAAATCATACCATTGTCCCTTTCTCGATGACAAGGTCGAAGCTGTCGCTCTCGAACGGCATATCGAGCATGTCTGCCACCACCACATCCACACCTTGAAGAAACAGAATGCGGTTTCTCACTCAAACGGCACCATTGGCAACGAGTATAAGCACAAAGTGCCTTCCCATTGTTTTGGTAAGGAACAGCGAGTCGTCCAAATGGTGTAAACTTACCACTGGTGCCCTGCTCCGCCAGCCGGTCACGCATCCTCTGGACGGCGACCGGCGAGAGGTCGATGCAGGTGACGCCGCCGGAGACGCCCTCCCGCAGGAGCTCCTCCCCGAGCCGCGAGTTGCCGCACCCGACCTCGAGAACCTGCAGAAATCGCAGGACAGATTAAATTCAGGAACTCGCAAATCAGGAGTAGCACAAAAATGATTTACGGAATTGGGCACGAACCGAGATGAGGGGGAGATGAGCGGGGCGAGGAGGTGGCGGAAGTGGGAGAAGTCCTTGAACCACTCGTAGTGCTCCTCCTTCCCGAACCGCTGGTCCCTGCGACCGAGCTGCGTGAGATCGCTCGAGGGGAGCAGAGCACGGGGTAATAAGGACTCGTGAGATACCAGTAGGATGGGTCGAGGTAGGCCGAGGCGGTGCACGGGGCGACGTCGTCGGCCATCGCCGCCGCGTCGGAGTGGTGGTGCGTGCGTACGCTCTGTGTGGCGGCCGGTGGGGTTGCTTGGGAACTTCTGGCAACGACGCTGATGGCTAGCCGCCGGCCAACGGGCACGTTGGCTGAACCCTACGACGACTCGCGATGACCGTCTGCTTAGACATTGGACGGCCCAGATGTATACTGGATACTAGTTCTTCATCCTGTTTAAGAAAAAAAACGTTCCAGAGAGTGATAACTGCCAAGAGCTAATTATACTTCAACCAAACCCTGTAAACAAGATCAGTTCATCCAAGATATGAAATCCGTTTGAAGCATGTTTACTGTTTTTTTAACCGAGCCAAAAGATTTGCAATTTTCATTAATTAAGAAGAAGTGGCCGGTTAATTAGCGGGAAACTGGCCTAAAACCGAAACAACACCCAACCACCCTGGCTACCCACGCAAACTACACACACCACCACCGAAGCGAGAGTCGTCGTCGAGGTTGCCCCTCGTGTCATCGTCATCACTCTGCAGCGACTCCGACTTCACTAGAAGACCACCAAGGAGACCATTGCCGAGCGTCGAGAAGCCCACGTCCCACGTCGGTCTATGCCAACCAAATAGCTCTTCGCGTAGAGACTGATAGCTCCGATTCTGTTGATGAGCTCTGGAAAGGAGATGCCAATACCGGCGCCGAGAAAGTCATCACACCGGACAGCCCCCCACAACATAGGAGTATCTTCGACTCTTCATGCTATGTTCTCAACCTTCTGCCTATGTTTACTGTTTTAAGTATGCCTTAAATTGTGCGAATATATGAACCAAAAGATAAGTATGCTCATGCATAAAACTCGTAGGCTCTACTTGGTAGGCTAATATTTTCTAAACTGAAATATTTTAAACCAAGTTATTCCAACGCCTAGCAAACAAATACTATAGTTTTCTCTCCTTTCTCGGTTTCGAAAAAAGAGAGTCGGAGATCTTTATCCAATACTTAAAAAAACTACAGTTTTGCAAAATAATTTAGTTTTAAAACAACATTATTTATTGGATCCAAACACTTTAAATTATTCAATACTTCACTATTTTTTAAACCAAAATATTCTCTGTATACTTCAAAAATAAAATACTTTGATGCCAAATGGGGCCATAACGTTTTGGAAGTTCATCTCCAGCATCAGGAAAAATGGAAAATACAGAAAGAAAATATACAAGCGGTAAAAAATGTATTTCATTGCCGTGATTATTCAATACAATACTTCACTATTTTTAAAAACCGAAATATTCTCTTTATACTTCAAAAATAAAATACTTTGATGCCAAATGGGGCCATAACGTTTTGGAAGTTCATCTCCAGCATCAGGAAAATACAGAAATAAAATATACAAGCGGTCAAAAAACTATTTCCATTTCCGGGATTTTAACACGGGTCGTCTGGATGAAAGCCAGATATCCTAACCGAACTAGACGATAATGAATTTCTGCCTGGAGATATCCGCGATTTTATTTATATTAGAACCGATCCAGGCCCATATTTGATTGGGGCCCATTTGATTCTAAAGATTTGGTCTTTACCATGAAGTTCAACGCAAACATGGAAAACAATAACAGCGTAGGATGTAGGATACGTCGTTTCTCAAAAAAAAAAGGATGTAGGATACGTCATGTCTCGTATGTTCATTAGTTGATAAAAAAAAATTGAGACCGGGGAGACTCTTTGCATCACCCTCCTGAGCCCTCGCGTCGCTCCCCAGGCGACGCTGGGGCGAAACCCTAGCCCGCCGCCAGCAGCTCTCCACCGGCGCCCCTGCCGCGGTGGCGGCGGGCCCCCCGGCTGCCACAAAGGCTGCGGGTAGCGCGGCGGAGCATCAGGGACCAGATCCCAATTGGTCTTCGACATCTTCCTTCGTCGATTGAACTGGTGGTTGGCGTCAGAGCCACACCGCCTGCTTTGCTGCTCCCAGCCCAAGTCCTAGGGCTTGGCGGTCGAGATCGAGCATCAGGTGAAAGCCTCGCACTTCGGTGCCGACGGCGGCGGCGCCCTAGGGCGTCGTTCTCCTTCTTGATTGCGTCGTTCGGAAGCTTCGATCCTCTATCGACGCGAGTGTCATAAGTCTCTCCGGGTGAAAACCTAAGCTCCCCTGGAGCGGGCGGAGGCGGCGCACACGTCGCTACCTTCTTGGAGGCGCCGCCTTGGAGCGTCTTATCTCTCGTCGTGCGTCGGGTGCGCGGCAGTCGTGCGGGGTGGCTCTGAGGTCTGGGCGGTGGATGCCGGGGCAGCGGCCTCGGGAGGCTTTGCGACCAGGTCTCTACGTAGCAGGGTCGTGGTTCTGCATCGCTGGGTGTCGAAAGAGTCACGAGGGTGGGTGGCTGGCTCGTCGCCTTTTTTCTTTTCTTTTCTTTTTTCTGCTCGCCTCCGGACGTAATTTCGCCCGGGGTGACACATGTGTACGGTTTCCCTCTGCCAATATATTGAAAAGCCAGCGATTGCTGGATCTTTCGGGAAAAAAAAATTGCAGGGGTGATTCTCGTCACCGACAGGTGAACACATGATTTTTGGGTTAGTTGGTACAAATGATGTTAGGTCTTGCTTTTTTTTTTTTTTTTTTGAACAAGTTAGGTCTTGCTTGTTCTGTGTTTGGTGGAAACTATCGGACTGGAGCCTAATATCTACATAACTACGTATGTACGATTGAGTCTCGATGCATTTAGAGTGTTCAAACAATGGCAATCACGGTAGATGCCAATTGTGCCCGAGTCTAAATGCTCCGACACCGCATGGAAGAATGATGTTTTGAAATTCAGCTGTGCTAAAGCTAGTATGAAACATTTAATTAAATTTATCAATCAAACATCTAACAAACTATTCAATGGACCTTTCGTTGATTTTAGATGAACCATTGCATTTATGCAAAAGATCAAACTCAAGGCCATTATAAACATTTGACAACTCAACATAGCAAATATGCTCAAGTTTCAGAAGCCCAAAAGAAAGGGAAGAACAATTTGTAGGAGCTTCTACCCATCTAAATTTTACATAGGATGCAAGAACAAAAAATAAACTTTGAAGCTAGAACATGAATTTGAACTACGATGCTAGGGTTCTTCTTCTCCGGCGCCGATTTAGAAGCCGAGCTCCTCCTGCTCGTAGAGCCGGAGCCGGCGGACAGCCCACGCGAGCTCGTGCTCATCCACCACGCGCTGGAGGCGTTCCGCCGCGTCGGGAGCTCCTGCATCCCTGGCGATGGTGGCGAGCACTCGTCGGCGGCGTCGTCCGTGCGCTTGAAGATCGACATGAGCTCGTCGAGGATCGCCAAGCTCGTGCCCCCTCGCCCGCCGGCAACGGAGGGAGGCGGTACTCCTCCTCCACCTCCTCCTCTGGCTCCGGCGCCTTTCTCCTCAGGCCACCGGCCGAGCTGTCCGCCTCCGCGTCGTGCTGCCTCGTCGGGACGAGCTGCTCCCACTGGCGGCCTCGGTAGGAGCCCCGCTTGCGCGCGCCCTCCGAGCATCGTCATCTTCCGGTGGCGAGCGACCTCCACCGCGGCACCCGTCAGAGCCGCGCAGGGTGCTACCTGCCATGGATCTAGAGGATTGGAGGGAAAGGAGCAGCGGTGCGCGGTGAATCGCTCGACGGAGCAAGGGGAGGGTTGCGGCTGTGGGAGAGAGATAGCGGCAGAGGGTTCCAGAATCGGTACTGGATCCGACCCTCTGTCCCGATTAAATATTGTCCGAGCCACCGCTTATCCAACGGCCTGGATAAATTTTTCCAGGCCAGTCCGATATAGGGTATTTGCTCGGGCCAAAAAAAGAGCCCGCCTCCCATATCGGCCGGAATTTTCCGGACCGGGGGGCTTATTGGGGAGATGCTCTTAGTGTAAAACGGGAGGTTCTTTAGGTCGCCTTACGGCGACCGTCGGACGCGTCGTCGCCTTCTACGAGAAGTAAATGGGCCGGCCCAATTTCGCTCGAAGCGCTTCGTCGACTGATTCTTTCTTTCGCTCGCTGGTTCGCGTCGCGGGTTCGATCTCTGTGCTTCGCGCGGGGAATAACGACCTTATTTCTTCGACTGATTATTTCTTTTTTCTGCTTCCTGACCTCTGCTTCGCGTCGCGGGTTTGAGTCAGCTTGTAATGATTTTTCTTTTCCGCGTGGCATGCGACATTTTTTGGTGGCAACAATTTTTTTCCCGTGGCAGAATTACGAGAGAAAAATTCTTTCATTGGAACCAAGAAAAATATCAAGAAATTCCTTTGGGACGACTGTTTCAGTTTGAAACTATGTAATAATGTAGATAAAAAATGTGAAAAATTAGGAAAATATGGTTATTTCAGAGAATCATGCAATTCCATATTACGCGCGACTGTTCAGAGAAAATTATGAAAATATGCTTATTCCTGACTGTTTCTTCTCTTCTATTTCGCGCGACTGTTTTGAATCGGATGTGTCGCGCGTTCGCCTGTAGTTTTGTTTGACTGTTTCTAGATTACTTTTTTCACCGTGGCTGCTTGGACCGTTTCATCGTGATGGCTTAGTTTGATTTTTTAGTGATCACTTCCAAAAAATATAACAGCAACAAAAATAGATTTGAAAAGTGAACAAAAAAAAGTCAGTGGATGAAATCTATTTTTCTAAAAAATGAACAGAAAAATGGGGTGAGAACGGAAACTTTTTTTAATGATTTTAAAATGAACAAAAAGCCGATTAACGAAATCTATTTTAGAACGATTCAAAAAATTGAACAGAGAGAATAGGGTGAGAACAGAAACTATTTTGAACGATTTTTAGAATGAACAAAAAAACGAGTAACGAAATCTATTTTTGAATGATTTTTGAAAATGGAAACAAAAAAGGAGATTGAACAAAAAATATTTTTGATCGATTTTAAAAAGTGAACAAAAAAGGTCGGTGAACAAAAATTATTTTTGAAAAGATTTAAAAAGTGAACAGAAAAATGTTTATGAACGAAAGTTATTTTTGAACGATTATAAAAGTGAACGAAAATTATTTTGAACGATTTTAAAAGTGAACAAAAAATATTTTATACGAAAATTATTTTGGAACGATTTAAAATTGAACAGAAAAGACTAGTAAACGAAAATTATTTTTGAACGATTTTAAAAATAAACAGAAATGGGGGTGAACGGAAACTATTTTTGAATGATTTAAAAAGTGAACAAAAAACGGTGGAACGGAAACTATTTCTGAACAATTTTAAATGTGAACCAAAAGTTATTTTGAACGATTTTAAAAGTGAACAGAAAAAGGTGTGGAACATAAACTTTTTTGAACTATTTAAAAGTGAACGAAAATTATTTGAACGAAAATTATTTTGAACGATTTTAAAAAGTGAACAAAAATTATTTGAAAGATTTTAAAAGTAAACAGAAAATGGGGGTGACCGGAAACTTTTTTTGCATGAATTTTAAACATAGAAAAATGGGGCTGAAAAAGGAAAGGAAAAAAAAAACAGAAATAACAAGTGGAAATGAGAAAAGAAAAGAAATAGGAAAAGAAAAATTAAAAGAACGAAAATAAAAATAAAAATGTAAATGAAAACAGAAAAGAAAACAAAAATGAAAAACAAAATGAAAATCGTTCAAAAATAAAAATGAAAATGAAAAATAAAACGAAAAGATTAACAAAAATAAAACAAATTTCGAATTTGAACACAATTCAAATCTTAAAAAAAATCATTTTAACTTTTTTGAATTTATATTTTTGAAAACAGAAAAGAAAACGAAAAAAAAATCGTTCAAAAATAAAAATAAAAAGAAAATGAAAAAGAAAATAAAACGAAAACAGAAAAAGAAAAGTAAAAGAATAAAAAAGAAAACAGAAAAGAAAAAAAAGAAAAACGAAAACAAGAAAAGGAAAAAATAAAAAAGAAAAAGATAGACGGAAACAGAAAAAGAAAAATAAAAAATAAAAAGGCAGTTGGGCCGGCCCACCCCGCGACGACGCGCGCGTCCCCTTCAGGCGACGCAAGGGCGAAGCGTCGCCGCGGGGCGATGTATAGGTTTTGCCGTGTAAAACCATTGCGGAAACAACTACCATGTGTAGGTACGGTGTCAACAGTGAGAGCAACAGGTATCTGAAAATTTGGTGAGGTTGAAAAAAGAGCATCATTGAATAAGCCCAGCAACGTCAACCGATTCAAGACCACCCTGATCTGCCTCCTCGCCCAACGCCTCCTCAACTCCAAACCAACACCCCCCATAAATTAATCCAACCAACATACAACCACTCTGTCTATCTCTCTCTAGGCAGAGCAGCTAGTGGCGAGCTACGACCATGGCGCCATCACCCCGGAGCCCGTCCACCTCTCTACTGCTGCCGTCTCTCTTCGTCTTCCTCCTCCTCTCCTTCTCCCACGCAGCGAGAGTGGCAGCAACCGTAAGAAACCAGTCACGCCACGGAGAGGTACGTACGTATGTCAGGGGAGATCGTGTGTATAGTCGACCACGGATGCATGCAGATTGACTAATAAGCTAACGTGTGCTCGACAAACGCAGGTGGCCGCCGGCGACAAGGAGGAGGCCGCGAGCTTCTCCACTGCGGCGACAGAGGACGAGCGGTGCGGCGACGGCGGCGGCGCTGGAGTACAGAGAGGAGACGAGGAGGAGTGCTTGATGAGGAGGACGCTGGTGGCGCACACCGACTACATCTACACCCAGGGAGGAAACCACAACTGAACTAGCGGCAGATTCAGTGTGTGGGTGCTGTTCTTCTCTTAGCTAGCTGTGATTGAGATCATCGTATGTGTATGACCGTTGGAAATTGGGGTTGTCTCAGTGGTTCTTTTCTTATTAGTAAAATATATGAGGCCATTTTTTGCGTGAATTGTGGTACTTAGTCGTCGGTTGTATATATGTAAGCTGCCAAGCTGGTGAGCAATCTTGTTGAGTTGTTTGTCTGCGGGTCAGTACTCGAGTGAGTGTGTTGGCTTGAGTAAGAACACAGGAAAGGATCGATCCTGAACAATAATGTGTTGGCCCATAGGCCTGTATCGGTGTGCATTATCTGTTGGTTCAACTATGGAGATCTAATTGCCGTGCCTCTCTCGCTCGTGCTTAGTAGACCTGACGGTGATAACACGTTTAGCCACAGGCCTAACGAAGAAGTCTGCATTATCTTTCAACTCGATCATGGCCTCCAAGCTTTGACACCGTCTTCCTCGGTTTCTCCACTGTATGCACACGTGGCCACGCAGTATTGGCCTGTACACGACACATGTGACCGGTGGGTGTCAACCAGACAGTCAACAACGCAATCTTGACCTATCGAGACTTGAGTGTATCAATCAATTAATGGAGGAGAACACTTCACCTAGCTCATGTCATGACTCACGAGCTAGCTTTGGCACCACGTAGTACGTCGTAGCAACCTAACGCTGCCAACAGGACAAGATGGAAATAACTCACCAAGATGGCTTAGAAATGGACGACGGAGCTATGACAAGCTTGTGACTATTTTGTCCTGTGTATCATGTTCATAGTACAAGTAGCTGACTTGTTGCCACATGACCGGCCAACCAGGGAGAACCTAGCTGATGCTCGAGGCTCGCCTAATTAAATCCTTTTATCATTTCCTATATCAATTTCAACTTGACAACTGGACTGAGGGCATCCTGTGCAATACTATGGATCAAGCCGCGCAGGCCAAAGGTTTCCACCAAACTACTGTATTTGTCAAACATAGAACAAGGAAACTATGGTCCATGCTTTGCCAAATTTCACCAAACTTCATGTCCTTCTCATATACTTGACCAAATTTTGGGTCTGCATGGATGTTTGACAGGGTTTACCCTATACATGTGATGATATATGCAATTGTTTTCCTTTTCCGTGAAATATAATACAGATCGAGACTCAACAGAATTGTTGAAGAATACATAATTGAGCATTCGATGGATCAGAGTATTGATCCAGATCCGAAATGCACGAGTCTCTACTGTCTACACACTGTACAACAGGCACCGGTACCACAAGATCAACTCAGCGATGAGAGCACAAGGGGAACAATTCTGCGGCAGCAGCAGAACCATGAGACCATACAGTAGACAGGACCCAAGCTCATGTGTATACATGGGGGATCGAACCAGATGCACGAGGCCAAGGTTGCCATTGATGTCATACTGCATCGTCGTCTTCCTCCAGATCACTGAAAGATACGTCCTCATCATCGTCTGCTATTTGAATGTGCGTGCTTCCCGAACCGCCCGTGTCTTCCTCCAACCATTCATCCCCGTCATCTTCGATGTCATCATTATCAGCCTTCTGAATGACAACTCTTGATTGCTCACTGAGGTCACTCGATGGCTGTTTCTGTTGATCTTCTTTCGATGGAGCACTGTCTACTAATGTCACAGTCTGCTCATTTGTTGCAGCATCTTCTGTAGTGAAGTCAGGTGCGCTTTCTTCAATCCTAGATTGTGAGAACTCAGTCGCATCTTCTTTAGAGAAAGCAAGAATGCTTTCTTCCTTCCCTGATTGCGATAACTCAGTGGCATCTCTTAATACGGGCACAAGTTGTACAGGCACACTGCTGCTGATGTTATCTGAATAAACAGCTCCAGCATCACTGACTGAATCTTTTGGAAGCGCCTCCAGATTGATTGGCTGGAGTATACCATAATCTACGTTGCCAAAAGATGTGGCCCTCACGGAAGCATCTTGATCTTTCAATACGCCGGACACCTCTACAGGCGTGGGTACAGTAACATCTGCATTGCTGAAAGTCAGAGCTACTGTGTCTTCATTGCTCTCTAGATTTGACTGATACTGGAAATTTTGTGATAACTTCTCTCTAGCTTCTAGAATCTGCACCGAATCAACAAAATGGGATTTAGAAGTTTGATGCCAAACAATGAAATACAACTTCTCTATTGTGACGACGCACATGAGCGCTAAAATACCCTAAACTACTCATATGCCTTAGTTTGTAGTTCAATACTTGTCAGTCTCATTATGAAAACATAATGTTCCAAGACTTGTAGAGCCTGTTAGTCAAACATTTTTGGCTTGCCCAATTTTGGCAAGGCGAACATTGGTAGCAAATCAAGCAGGCTCCTAGCGAAACAATATTAACTTCATGGCTAGTAGTATACCACAAGGGAAGAAAATTGAAAGACTGAAACAAATACCGGCAAAATAAGTAGAGAACAGATAAACTCAGAATACATCTGCCCATTTTACAGAGAAGGGAGAAATAGACCACTCTAGAACATACGATTCAGAGCTCGAATTGAATCCGCTGAAATTTTATGCTAGCCACTCGATCACCATGGTAGAATTCAGTGGCAAGTAGCTATTGCAATGCATCACCCTGGCCAAATTAAACTTAAAACTACAAGCCTATTTTGATGGAATGTAAAAGTCCACTCGACATCTGTGAATTCTAAACTATAAGTCTACCGAATATGTAAGTATTTGGATAGAAAATATCATTGATTTATAAATAGGCATCTAGACCTAAACCAAATAGACTGACGGAACATGTGAACTAAATAAAACTAATATCCGTTATTGGTTGAGCCCCAACTTCAAAACAGCCTAAGTTTTCCCAGAGAAAATAGGGTCTAAAAATCACGACAAAGGCCCCAAGCCCCATCTTCCGAAACAGCCTTAGAAGAAATTTCCCAAGTAAATATCACTGATATGTACTGAAACAAAGTCTGAATGGAGGCACTTGAGTTCTGGAAAAAATACTGCAATACATTATTACAGAATTATAGTCAGATCGACGCACATGATTTATTTTCTGTAACATTTTCTATAAATAAAAATTATTTATTTTTATTTTTGACAGGATTGAGATAAAGAACGAATGTGGGAACATGCATTACTTGCCACATTGATGTGTTAACTGTAAAGCTTTGGTAAGCTTTAGCTCTAAAAGTAAGAAAAGTTCCATAGCAGGCACATGAGCACAGAGTTTAAGAATATTGTGTGAAGTCGATTACACATTCACATTGTAAAGTTGCCGAAAACCGTGTAGTTGCAGATTCGGTATTAGATGTGCGAGCAGCTGTTACAATGAAGTGACAGACAAGTTGTGAATAGAACATCTATTGACCTAAAGAGCGCTGATCTCCAACACAAGTGCAATTATCATCTACTGAACATTTTCAAACAGCCAAAAAAATTCAATTCAAGCAAGCAAGCACCTGGCATTAATATCTCACGCATTCACAAGTCACCGCTAGCTATGGTACACTTGCTTCAAAAAGACTATGATGCACAATTTTCATGAAGACAGACACTTGATTTACATCTGTAAGACTGACCCTATCGTTTTCATGCCATACTATTGCAAGTGAGCATGACTGACTTCCTAGAAACAAAATCTGATGTGTAAGAGGAATCAAATCCCAACGCAACAAAAGGTAACAAAACATAATCTGTCCAATGTGTTGTCACCAAAAACTTCCATGATTCTCAAGTACAGCAGGTATGAAATACGCCATATAATAGTGTCTCACCAATGTGTTGTCACCCAACAATATGGCATTGAGAGAAATCACCTGCTGTGTTGAAAGAAGCTGGGCCTCTTCCTTTGTGAGCTTAGGATGCAGCAGCACAAAGTATATCTTCCAGAAGCAGCCCTCGCTCATGTGGTTGGGGCAGAGGTCGATCCTCAGATCCGCCAGCTCCGGCGCCACGCTCTCGACGGCCAGCGCGTGGTCTTGCTGCGCATCAGTCATGTCAAAATCTGAACTCAAACCAAAATCACAAATCAGTTCAGAGTAAAGAGGTAGGTGTTTACGAAGACGAAGGGTGAGGCAAGGAAAAGGCACGAACCATCCGAGTCCTCGTCATCGGGGAAAAGGGGGAAGTCGAGCCAGAGCTCGGGCCGCATGGCGGCGTCCCGCGCGAACGCGACCACGTCCTCAGTGACCCCGGCGGCCTCTGCCCCGCCCCAGTCTTCGTCCGGGGGCAACAGAGACGAGGCGATCTTCGCGAGATCCGCGACGGCCTGGCGACCCGGGAGGCGCGCGAGCCCCGCGCGAAAGCGGCCCGCGATCTCGGCCGGATTTGGCGCGCGGCGTGCGTCGTCGCTGCCTCCGGGAGCGGGCGACGCGAGGAAGGAGGCGAGGCCCTGGAACCGGTTGGCGAGGGCGTCGGTGAGCTCCGAGAGGTCCTCGCGAACGCCGCGAGGGGGTGAGCCCGGGGAGGGGGACGCGGAGGGGCTGGGGTCTTCGCCGTCGGCGTCTCTGTCGTCGGCGGAGAGGAGGGTGTTGGCGATGGAACGCGCGAACCAAGACATTGCCGGCGACGGCGGCAGTGGCTGGTGGGGAGCGGTGATTCGGGCGGAGGAGTAGGAGTTGTCTTGCCGACGTTGCCGTGCGCTGTCGTGTGGGACCTTCTCCGCGTAATGTTGCAAACTTGCAATGCAATTCAGGCTTAATATTTGATGCTCCGTTCGGATATTGATATTAACACAAGATATTGGATATTCGGAGCCTTTCTTTTCTTACCCGAATATCTAGTTTTGACCTGTTCAGATGTATTGGATATTGCAGCGTGGTATTCGCACACGATATCTAGTTTTGGGTCGCTAGTGGAAAAATGACCCCAGCGAATGTCGAGCCCAACAGGTCGACATTGGGTCGATATTCGGCTGCTCGCTCCCGTGCGCGTCATCGTCTCCCCCGTCCCTCTCGTCTCCCTCGCGACCGCATCGGCGGCGGCGCATCGGTAGGCCACCGCCGCCCCGCCTCCCCTTCCCCGCGCTCGAAAGTATTTGTTGAAAGATATGTATGATGGGACTGAAACTGCTTGCTATGATCAGCTTCGTCTAACAAAAAGAAACTTCCATGACTTGTGTGCTATGTTGCGTGAGAAATGTGGCTTACGGGGGAGTGTGTACGTTGTTGTGGAAGAAAAGGTTGCCATGTTCTTGCTTTTTGTTGGTCATGGTTTGAAAATGAGATTGTTGCGAGGGCAGTACAAGAGGTCCTTAGGGACTATTAGTTCACATTTTTCTGATGTGTTAAAAGCCATCCTACGTCTCCATGGAGAGTTCATTAAACTGCCGGATCCTTCTGTTGAACCTCCCAATGATTACAAATGGAAGTGTTTCCCAATGCACTTGGAGCATTAGATGGCTGCCATATTGCTGTTACTGTTAATGTGCCTGACCAAGAACGCTACAGAAATAGAAAACAAGCTATCAGCACTAACGTGCTCGGTGTTGTTGATTGGAACATGAAATTTCTGTATGTCTTGCCTGGTTGGGAGGGTTCAGCTTCTGACTCTAGAGTTCTACGTGATGCAATGAGAACAAGTCGCCAAGATGCATTTGTTGTACCTAATGGTACTACTTTTTATCTTGGCTTTTTGTTTTTATTTGCTTGTGTTCTTAGCTAACTAACTTTGCATGATTGACCATAGGAAAATATTACTTGGGTGATGCTGGTTACACCAATGGACCTGGATTTCTTACTCCATTTAGGTCCACTCAGTATCACTTGAAAGAGTGGGCATCAAGTGCACAACAGCCCAAAAAGCCTGAGGAATTATATAACTTGCGTCACGCTCGTGCTAGAAATGTGGTAGAAAGAACTTTTGGGCTGTGGAAGAAAAGATTTGCTATCTTGCGTACTGTGAGTTTCTTTGACATAGAGGACCAGGTAACATATGTCCATATGGTCTTCGAATACAAATGGTAATAGCTAGTTGACTTATGCTCACTATGAACTAATATTTATGCAGATTCAAATTATTAATACTTGTGTTGTGTTGCATAACTATGCAAGAGATAGGCAGTACGCGATGGACAACGTATTGTTGGAGGAGGTGGATAATGAACTAGCAGCTCAGCCAATTGAGGCTGAAGATGGTGCTGGATACATTACTTGTGTTAAAGTCACTAATGCATGGAAGAACTTTAGGAAGCAATTTGCTGCAGACATGTTTGCTGATTACCCTGTTGCCCATGCAGAACATCTGGAGTAGTGGGTTAGCTAGCTAGAAGTAAAGCCTTTTGGGTATCTTGTAGTATGATTAGTAGTTTGATTTGCTGCAGACTTATTTTGGTTACTAGATGGTGCCTTTTGGGTATTTTGTACATACATCCTTGTGACAAAGATATTAATATATATGTATATGATATGATCTTGATTCGTCTGTTTTTTATTGCTAATACAATTTGTATGTCTACTGTTCTTGGTCCTTATTACTTGTGCAGGTCCATGGAGGGAGCAAAGGCAAAGAAATTTGGAAGAGCTTACATGCAGTGGACTGATACGTCTCAAACGTATCTATAATTTCTGATGTTCCATGTTGATATTATACCAATTGTTACATGTTTTATATACACTTCATAGCATTTTTATGCATTTTCTGGGACTAACCTATTAACAAGATGCCACAGTGTCAGTTCCTGTTTTCTGCTGTTTTTGTATTCCAGAAAAGCTAGTCTGGAAATATTCTCGGAATTGGACGAAACTTGGACATGACCTCCTATTTTTCCAACACGTACACGGAGTCCAAAAGAGAGACGGAGGGGGGCCGCGAGCCAGGCACACCATGGGGTGGCGCGGCCCCACCCTCAGCCGCGCCGTGGGGTGGTGTGGGCCCCACGGGCGTCTCCAGCCGCCGCCCTTTCGTCTATATAATCTTCCCGACGCGAAAACCCTAAATACCCGAGCCATTATCCACGAAAAGTCCCAGAGACGCCGCCGTCGTCAACCCTAGCTCGGGAGGGTTCAGAAGCTCTTCCCGGCACCCTGCCGGAGAGGGGAATCATCACCGGAGGGCTCTACATCACCATGCCTGCCTCCGGAGTGATGCGTGAGTAGTTCATCCTTGGACTACGGGTCCATAGCAGTAGCTAGATGGTTGTCTCTCCACTTTATGCTATCATGTTTAGATCTTGTGAGCTGCCTATCATGATCAAGATCATCTTAATGTAATGCTACATGTTGTGTTTGCTGGGATCCGATGAATATTGAATACTATGTCAAGTTGATTATCAATATATCTTATATGTTATTTATGATCTTGCATGCTTTCCGTTACTAGTAGATGCTTGTAACTCCAAGAGTTAGTATTTATGCTAGATAGTGGGTTCATGCCTCCGGTAATCTGGGAGAGTGACAACAACTTCTATGATTGTGGATGTGTTGTTGCCACTAGGGATAAAATAACCGATGCTTAGCTTAAGGGTGCGCCGTTAGGTCTAATGCATTTGTTTACATTACGCACATTACTTAATGCGATTATCCGTTGCTTGCAACTTAATACCAACGGGGAACTCGGTATGACAACCTGGAGGTGGATTATTAGTCATAGACGTTGTTGGATAACGGTCTATGTATTTTGTCGTAATGCCCACATGAATATCATAGTAATCATCATGTTATATATATGCATTGTCATGCGCTCAATATTTTGTCAATTGGCCAGCTGTAATTTGTTCACCCAGTATGTTAGTTATCTTTTATGGAGAGACACCACTAGTGAACTGTGGACCCGGTCCATTTTTTTACACTGATAATACAACCAACTGCAAACATTGTTCCTTTTCATTCTCTGCAATTACTACTGTTTTCCACACCATACGTTTAATCCTTTGTTTTCAGCAAGCCGGTGAGATTGACAAGCTCACTATTTCGTTGGGGCAAAGTAGTTTGATTGTGTTGTGTGCAGGTTCCACGTCAGCACGCCATTGACAACTTTCAGAAGTGATTTCTTGCTCCTACTGGTTTGATTAAATTTTGGTTTCATACTGAGGGAAACTGCTGCTACACTGCTTCATACCTTCCTCTTGGGGTCTCCCAACGAATGTGGGATCCACGTCATCAAGCATTTTTCTAGCGCCGTTGCCGGGGAGTAAGAGGATTTCTGCAAGGGGAGTCTCACGCTTACAATCTCTTTACTTTTTTTTTGTCTTGCTTAGTTTATTTTTATTTTGTCTTGTTTGCTTTTAAATATCAAAAACACAAAAAAAATAGTTTCCTGCATCTACTTTATTTCGGTTTGTCTAGTTTTGTTTCTTGTTTCAGTTATTATGTCTAGTTCTTTACTTGCTATCAATGGTTACTTTTCTTGAAACTAGTCCTATGGCTGAAAACAACATGAGAGAGCTTTATGAAATTTATCTTGAGTTGGGACATGAAGTGTTTGAAGAGAAAATTAAAAAACCTATGGAACTTTATTTACATGATAGTAACAATATTATTACTATGAATTCTTTGAACACCATTATTGCTAATGCCATGGAAAATTCTAAGCTTGGGGAAGCCGGCTTTGATAAAAATGATATTTTTAGTCCCCCAAGTTTGGAGGAGGAAATTTGCTTTGATGATACTTTGCCTCCAATTTATGCTGATTATAATAATTGTGATATTTTAGTTCCACCTACTATTGAGGATAAAGTTTATTATAATTATACTATGCATGCAATTTATGATGATTATAATGATGGATGTGCTAGTTTTACTCCCACTATTACTAATGAAATTTATTATGCTTGTGTGGAGAGTAATGATACTTTTATGCATGTGGATCATGATAAGAATGCTTTCTGTGATATCTATATTGTTGAGTCTATTCATGCTTGACGTGGTGTGGAACACGGCATATGCCACGGGGTGGCTAAGATAGGGATGGGGGCAGCGTTCTGCAACAGCGGCACCCGCAGGGATTGCGCCGGAGCGCGGACACGGGAAGTACCCATGTTCGGAGCCCTCCCGGAGGAGGTAACACTCCTACTCCTGCTCGATCTCTCTATCACTGTTGGACACAGTACAGAGTTGCTCCTTGAGCTGTTCGGTGAGTGTTCCATGGCTCGGGTGTGGGGAGGAAGAAGAATGAGGCGACCCCTTCTACTTGGGCATCGGACAGCCTTATATAGGCCTGGCTGTCCGGCTTACAGGCGGGGCCGGCTGGTCCGCGCCAGCCGGCCGGTGTCGGCTACAGGGGTGTTTCTTCGTGACGCCGTATGTCCGCGGCACAGTGCGCTATGCTTCGCACAGTCGAACTCCATAGCCGCGTAGGAGATGTCGGGGTAGGTCTGTCGTCGTGGAGGGCTGACCGGCTGCGATGCCGGACCCCGCCGACCGGGCAGGCGGCGCCTAGGATCTTGTCGGGCGCGGGGCTACTGAGCACTGTGGGAGACGTCAGGCCATGCTTCGCTTTAGCCCATGCCTAGGCGACGTGGAGGGCATACCGGGCACGGCCCCGGCACCCGCCCAACACGGGTCCTTATCTTCCGCTCGTCGTGGGAGCGCGGTAGCCGGTCGTCCGGCTGGCGAGCAACCGAATCCGACTGCTACCGTTGACCTTCCGCTCGTCGTTATCTGTTTGTCTGGGAACTGTGCTGATGACGAGTCTGCAGTTCCTCTTGCCCGCGCCGCTCGGCTGCGCTTCGACTGGCTAGGCAGAGTCCGGCTGCGCTCGGGGCAGACGGGCTCGGCTTAGCCGGACAGCTGGAGGCGGCCGGGCACTTGAATTTGCGTTTCACTCGGGATCTTCTGTGGGCCTTTGGGTACCCGGGTTTTATCCCCATGTCAATGCTGCTACTGAAAATTATTTTGAGAGAGGAAAATATGGTTATAGAAATCTTCATGTTATTAAATTTCCTCTCTTTATGATGAAAGTTTTGAGTTTTATCTGGTGTTGCTTTTCTATTAAGTCTTCTCTCTTTATGTTGAAAGTTTTGAAGTTGCACTTGTTTTGCCTTCCTATGCTAGTCACTTTGTGCTTCATTGACTTGTTTTCTTACAAGGTTCCTATGCATAGGAAGAGTGTTAGATTAAACATGTTTTATATATGCTTTTTGATGCTCTCTTTTATGTTTCAACTCTTATCCTTATGTGAGCATCATAAAAATTAATATGCCTAGCTAAAAGGCTTTAAAGAAAAGCGCTTATGGGAGACAACCCATTATTTTATTTCTGCAATTTTTCTTTTCTTTTTGAGTCAAGGAGTTGTTTACTTCTGTAACAATTCCTTTGTATCTTTATTTTATCGCATTGTTGTGCCAAGTGGAGCCTCTAATAGGAAGATGATGCTAGATTTGGATTTCTGCGCAGGAACAGATTTCTGCTGTTCACCGTTTTACTTCTGTAAAATCACAGAAAAATTATTTAAATCTGCAATTTTTGTGCGTGATCCTCAGATATGTACGCATCTTTCGTTAGTTTAAAGTTTTTCGATCTGAGCAACGTAAGTGCCTCGAAAAAATTCGTCTTTACAGACTGTTCTGTTTAGACAGATTCTGTCTTTTATTTTTCGCATTCTCTCTTTTACTAGTGTTGAGTGGAATTCTTTTTTAGGGTGAAGAGCTTCACATAACATCAGTGGCAGTAGTTAATGTTAAAAGTAACGGTCATGTTTGTGTCCTTATAGAACATGTGAGTTTTTGATTGTGCACTAACCCTCTAATGAGAATTACTCTGAGTTTGGTGTGGCGGAAGTTTTCAAGGGTCAAGAGAGAAGGATGATATAATGTGATCAAGAAGAGTGAAGAGCTTAAGCTTGGGGATGCTCCCATGGATCACCCCAGCATATTTCAAGAAGACTCAAGCGTCTAAGCTTGGGGATGCCCAAGGCATCCCCTTCTTCATCAGCAACTTATCAGGTCATCTCTAGTGAAACTATATTTTAATTCTTTCACATCATATGTGCTTTACTTGGAGCGTCTGTGTGCTTTTATTTTCAGTATTTTATTTTTCTTATGGTCAACTTGATTGGACCCTAGCATTCTTGATTGGGAGAGAGACACGCTCCGCTTTTTCATATGAATACTCCTATTCTTCACTTATACTTGTTGAGTATTCTTATCTAGCTATTGCTATGCTTTTAGCTCCTGTTTTGCATGCATCTCTTATTCAGAGCTGTTAGTTCTTTTAAAGAAAGTACTCTCTTGCTTCACTTATAATTGTTTGGAGAGTTTATGTTGAAATAAATTGATTGGTGTTTGGTTGGAACAGAAAATGTTGCATGTGGTAGATGGTATAATGGAAAAAGCTTACATATTCTTGTAGATCACTGTATTGGATAATTTGATACTTGTCAATTGTTTTGAGTTATCAAGTAGTTCATGTTTAAGCTTTTGTATCATGTAGTTAAAACCTATTAATGAAGAACTACCGTAAAGCTCGTTGAAATTTGGTTTGCATGATTGGTATCTCTAAGGTCTAGATATTTTCTAGTAAAAGGGTTTGGTTAACAAGGAAGACAGTGTAGAGTCTTATAATGCTTGCAATATGTTTTCATATAAGTCTTGCTGTGTCGGTTGATATCCTGTGTTTGCTTCAAATAACCTTGCTAGCCTAAACTCTGTACTGAGAGGGAATGCTTCTCGTGCATCCAAAACCTTGAGCCAAAATCCATGCCATCTGTGTCCACCATAACTACCTATATGTGGTATTTCCTTGCCATTCCAAGTAAATTTTTCATGTGCTACCTTTAAACTATTCAAAAATTATTACTCCTTTTTGTGTCAATGTTTACCAAGCTCATGAGGACGGGGTGGATGTCTTTATGTCAACTGTCAAACAGACTTTACCACCGGACTAGCGGCATATACATCCGCTTATCCATTAATTTTGCAAAAAGAGCTGGCAAATGGGGTGCCCAGTCCCAATTAATTACAACTTTAACCGCTTAATTCTCTTCACATTTTTGCCCTGATTTATCAGTCAAGCAATGACAAACAGTGAAATATCTGCATGTGTAAACAAAAGAGAAGAGGGATGATCTGCCTTGCTGGTAGAAATAACGTCCTTCATGGGAGCCGCTCTTAAAAGTCTGGTTGGCAGGGGTCATATTGTACTTTCCATTTTCTGATTCGTTGACAATTAACAAACACCTCCAAAACTTATTTTTACTCTCTTTATGATTTCAAAAACTTAAAAAGCTCTAGCACATGATTTAATCCCTGCTTCCCTCTGCGAAGGGCCTTTCTTTTACTTTTATGTTGAGTCAGTTTTCCTACTTCTTTCTATCTCAGAAGCAAACACTAGTGTCAACTTTGGTGCAACAATTTTTATATGCTTGTATATTGCACTTATTATATTGCTTTGTGTTGACAAATATCCATGAGATATATATGTTGAAAGTTGAAAGCAATTGCTGAAGCTTAAATCTTCCTTTGTGTTGGTTAAATACCTTTTACTTAGAATCTATTGCTTTATGAGTTAACTCTTATGCAAAACTCTTTGATGCTTGTCTCGAAAGTACTATTCATGAAAAGTTTTTGCTTATATGATTCAGTTGTTTGCTCATTATCTACTTGCTAGCAAACTATAGACCATTGACCTGGATCACTTCATTCATAACATGTGCTTTACAATACTATTTGATCAAGATTATGATTGTAGCATGTCACCTCAGAAATTATTTTGTTTTTATCGTTTTACCTACTCGAGGACGAGTAGAACTAAGCTTGGGGATGCTTGATACGTCTCAAACGTATCTATAATTTCTGATGTTCCATGTTGATATTATACCAATTGTTACATGTTTTATATACACTTCATAGCATTTTTATGCATTTTCTGGGACTAACCTATTAACAAGATGCCACAGTGCCAGTTCCTGTTTTCTGCTGTTTTTGTATTCCAGAAAAATTAGTCTGGAAATATTCTCAGAATTGGACGAAACTTGGACAGGACCTCCTATTTTTCCAACACGTACACGGAGTCCAAAGGAGAGACGGAGGGGGCCGCGAGCCAGCCACACCATGGGGTGGAGCGGCCCCCCCTCTGTCGCGCCGTGGGGTGGTGTGGGCCCCACAGGCGTCTCCAGCCGCCGCCCTTTCGCCTATATAATCTTCCCGACACGAAAACCCTAAATACCCGAGCCATTATCCACGAAAAGTTCCAGAAGCTCTTCCCGGCACCCTGTCGGATAGGGAAATCATCACCGGAGGGCTCTACATCACCATGCCTACCTCCGGAGTGATGCGTGACTAGTTCATCCTTGGACTACGGGTCCATAGCAGTAGCTAGATGGTTGTCTCTCCACTTTATGCTATCATGTTTAGATCTTGTGAGCTGCCTATCATGATCAAGGTCATCTTATTGTAATGCTACATGTTGTGTTTGCTGAGATCCGATGAATATTGAATACTATGTCAAGTTGATTATCAATCTATCTTATATGTTATTTATGATCTTGCATGCTTTCTGTTACTAGTAGATGCTTTGGCCAAGTAGATGCTTCTAACTCCAAGAGTTGGTATTTATGCTAGATAGTAGGTTCATGCCTCCGGTAATCTGGGAGAGTGACAACAACTTCTAAGATTGTGGATGTGTTGTTGCCACTAGGGATAAAATAACCGATGCTTAGCTTAAGGGTGCGTCGTTAGGTCTAATGTATTTGTTTACATTACGCACATTACTTAATGCGATTATCCGTTGCTTGCAACTTAATACCAACGGGGAACTCGGTATGACAACCTGGAGGTGGATTATTAGTCATAGACGCTGTTGGATAACGGTATATGTATTTTGTCGTAATGCCCACATGAATATCATAGTAATCATCATGTTATATATATACATTGCCATGCGCTCAATATTTTGTCAATTGCCCAGCTGTAATTTGTTCACCCAGCATGTTAGTTATCTTTTATGGAGAGACACCACTAGTGAACTGTGGACCCCGGTCCATTCTTTTACACTGATAATACAACCAACTGCAAACATTGTTCCTTTTCATTCTCTGCAATTACTACTGTTTTCCACACCATACGTTTAATCCTTTGTTTTCAGCAAGCCGGTGAGATTGACAACCTCACTATTTCATTGGGGCAAAGTAGTTTGATTGTGTTGTGTGCAGGTTCCACGTCAGCACGCCACTGACAACCTTCAGAAGTGATTTCTTGCTCCTACTGGTTCGATTAAACCTTGGTTTCATACTGAGGGAAACTGCTGCTACACTGCTTCATACCTTCCTCTTGGGGTCTCCCAACGAATGTGTGATCCACGTCATCAAGCATTTTTCTGGCGCCGTTGCCGGGGAGTAAGAGGATTTCTGCAAGGGGAGTCTCACGCTTCCAATCTCTTTACTTTGTTTTTGTCTTGCTTAGTTTATTTTTATTTTGTCTTGTTTGCTTTTAAATATCAAAAACACAAAAAAATTAGTTTCTTGCATCTACTTTATTTCGGTTTGTCCAGTTTGTTTCTTGTTTTAGTTATTATGTCTAGTTCTTTACTTCCTATCAATGGGTACTTTTTTTGAAACTAGTCCTATGGCTGAAAAAAAACATGAGAGAGCTTTATGAAATTTATCTTGAGTTGGGACATGAAGTGTTTGAAGAGAAAATTTAAAAACCTATGGAACTTTATTTACATGATAGTAACAATATTATTACTATGAATTCTTTGAACACCATTATTGCTAATGCCTTGGAAAATTCTAAGCCTAGGGAAGCCGGCTTTGATAAAAATGATATTTTTAGTCCCCCAAGCTTGGAGGAGGAAATTTGCTTTGATGATACTTTGCCTACAATTTATGATGATTATAATAATTGTGATATTTTAGTTCCACCTACTATTGAGGATAAAGTTTATTATAATTATACTATGCATGCAATTTATGATGATTATAATGATGGATGTGCTAGTTTTACTCCACTATTACTAATGAAATTTATTATGCTTGTGTGGAGAGTAATGATACTTTTATGCATGTGGATCATGATAAGAATGTTTTCTGTGATATCTATATTGTTGAGTCTATTCATGCTGCTACTGAAAATTATTTTGAGAGAGGAAAATATGGTTATAGAAATCTTCATGTTATTAAATTTCCTCTCTTTATGATGAAAGTTTTGAGTTTTATCTGGTGTTGCTTTTCTATTATGTTTGCTATAAGACCTAATGGTCAGCATGAGAGAGGGAGACACGGTTTCATATATCTCAATAATATTAAGTCTCCTCTCTTTATGTTGAAAGTTTTGAAGTTGCACTTGTTTTGCCTTCCTATGTAGGTTGGTCCCGATTTTCACGGATTTGTGCGGAGGGAACGATGAACACGAAGAACAAGTGATGAACACAAGAACACAAAGAGGGGAAAACTCTCAAATCAAAGATAACTAGCAAGTAGCAACTCAGCAAGATTCAATTGGTAACAAATCCCCTAGGGCAGCCCCCAATTCTCCTCTCCCAAGCACACCTTACTCTTAGGATTGTTTGTCCAATTGGTCAATCCAACCAATCCAATCTAGCCAATACAAGAGGGAAGATTAGCAAGTAATCGCAACTACAAGAGGAAGCCTTGGTATCCACGAAGGGATCTTCTCCACAAGGGGAGGCCTTGGTTCATCTCCACAAGGGGAGGCCTTGATTCATCTCCATAGGAGGAAAGAGACACTTTGAGAAGAAGGAGCAAGGCTCTACTCTAATCCCAAATCATAGTCTAACCCTAGAAAGAAGCCAAGGAGTTCTATTTATAGTCTAGGTAAGATAGGGGTGGATAAGTGAGGGAACACGGGCCCTCAACCCGTCAGGTTCCCGCCGCAGCGGTAGTACCGCTGGGCAGGCCTTTGAAGCGGGTAGTACCGCTACGATACCGCTTGCGCTACCGGCAACTCAAACAGAGGCCCTTTTTCGGCGGTGGCTTCAGCGGTAGTGCCGCCCGGGCGGGTGCGCGTCTGGTTCGGCTGGACCCGGGGCGGTAGTACCGTTGCCACCGGCGGTAGTACCGCCGCCTGGGACTTCTTCTCAATCTGCTCCTCTTCTTCATCATCCTCTTGGCTCGTTTCCTGGCCATCTTCCACACTCGCTTGGGGATCTCCATGATGGTCGTTCCTGAGTATACACAACGTATCCGAATGAAGTAGCAACCCATTCAAGGGCGTGTCAAGATCACGCAAAGATAGGAGTGAATTCACCTTATCATGGAGAGCCTTGACTCTTGATCTTGTCATTGGGCCATTTGGTGATGTTGGTGTTGTGTGCTTAGGTTGCACTACATCATCTCCCCCTGTGGCGCCCCGACCCGACTGCTATACATTGATACTGTGTCCCCGGTTATCCGATACCACCAGGCACAATATCAAAGCATAATAGAGAGATCAAGACTTGTGGAACAACTGGCACATCACAGACTCTACGACACAAATCATATAGTTCTACTCTTATAATAGAGAAAGATAGCAAATGACAACCAGAGGTCACAGACCCAACATTACAACAAGCGGAAGCAAATTAAGTTGTTCTAACAACAAGATCCAGATTATGGCCTAAGAGGCCTACAAATAAACATCCAGCGCCAGCTGTTCCGGGATGTCCCAAGCTGCCACCTGGGAACCCCAGACTACTCATCGACGTCCACAAAGAACCCACCTTCGAGGTCGGTGAAGTCCTCCTCTGAAACAAAACAAACGACGTTGAGTTCGATGAACTCGCAAGATTATATATAGAGCTTTAGCTCGATGAGGCTTTCAAAGTTATATGGCTGTTTTGCATAAAGCTGATTTTATTTATGAAAACATAACTCAATGGCATCGACTATTCAGAGTATTTTCAAAAGAGGTAAGAAGTGACTCTTTTCTTTGATCACCTTTCTCATCATCAACCACCATTTACCACTGTACCTGTTCCACCAAGGCACCTCCCCGAATCACCCTCGAGGAAGCTCACCTTTCAATCTTGAGTGGTACCTCTAGTACCCAGTTTTTAATCATTCCGTTAAAGTTATTCTATGATCTTACCTTCACTTCCCAAGTCGTCCATAACCGCGGACACGGCTTTTCGAAAAGATTTATCCTGCAGGGGTGTACAATGTTTGCCACGCCTACCGTCCGGCCCATTACCTGCGCATTAGCTCTCTTCCTTGGAAAGCCGGCTGGGTGGGAGCGGTGTCGACTTCTCCCTCGTTAAGGACTTTCCAGGATCATCAGTGGCGGCAGGACAGCCAGTGCCTTCAACACCCGCCCCACGGCCACTCATTTTCCTAACACCACCATCCTCATCTCAGTTCATCCCACCATCATCACGCACGCGCAAATGGAAGCCCGAACTAGAGGACCCTGGCTAGCCCGCCCGAGTTATTTAGTCTATGAGGGTTCCTGCACTGCGAATGCATAGGCCTCACGCATGGTTGCACGCTCAGTCTTGGTTCAAGAGGTATAGAACTCGCACCTAGGCGGCGAGAACGAGACAAAGCACCACAACCACAGTGGCCTCTCATCCCCACCTTTAAGCATTTTATTACCTGTCTCCACAATTCCTCCACCATCAACCATTTATCTCATCACCTGTTTCCAACATGAACCATCCATCGGACGGCTAAGCATTTAACTAAGCATGGCTAAGTAACGACATAGCATAGTTAAGTATTTCAGGCCAACAATACAATCCTATGGATAATAGGAGGGAAACAGGTAATTGGCATCGGAATCTTAATGCAACTATAGGATACTCTAATCCAAGCAAATTGACATTTGCAACCGCATGCAATATTATAGTGGAGAAAATATTTGCGGAAAATAGGATAAGACATGCTCAGAGGGAGGATTACGCTTGCCTTGTTGAGCGGAGTAGTCAAACTGCTCGTCGGAGTAATGATGCTCAACTCCGAACTCGGGATCTACCGGGGAGCAAACAACACCGGAAAGCAGAAATAACAATCAACACATGGCAATTGTGCAATGCATACAAAAATGATGATATGTCATATTAATGCATTTAAGTTACCCTTAGGGTCCATTTAACAATTTAAAAGGGTACCGTACTTGTTTTTAGCAAATTTGGGATCGAACCTTCACAATTTAAACAAAGAAGCATTTTTAACCTTCCATGTACAGTACCAAACTAAGCTTCAAAGAAGCATGGCACTGGTACCATTGGATAGGCTTAAGTTTCTAAGAATTTTGGTACCTTGTTTGCATTTTTCCGATACAAATTGAATTCGATATGAATTTTCAAAGTTTCTACCGTTTTAGCAAGTTTTCAAAATTGTTCAAGAATTAATTAGTTCCAACATGCATGAATATGATGCAAAATATTAGGGTTTGCCTTACTGAACATTTTGATATCTCAATTGCAAATTTTGGATCAATAACTCAGAAGTTATTGATTTTAGAACTTTATATTAATTTTCTACCTTTTATTAAATTTTCCCAGTCGTACTGAATAAATTCGGATTATCCGATTTTTGTTAACTCGGATATTCCAATTTCCACAGAGGTCTCGAAATTCCACCAAGGAATGGAAGCCACTCGTACTGGCTTCGTTCGGATACTCCGGTGAGAAACAACACGGAATATCCGACGCCGGCAACCATCGCGGGCGACGGCTACTACGGCGAAACCACGGCAAGAGAGCGGGTGGAAGTGTCACGGAGGACGAGAAGCTCACCCCCGACGCGTGCTTGAGCTCGTCTGGGATGGGGGAGGTCGAGGACGGCTTCCATCGGCTCGACGTGCGGCGTGCGAAAGGGCGACAACCGACAATGAAGACGACGGCGCATTCCGGCGGCTCCCGGCCTTCCCAGCTTGCACGAGTTGACGGGGAGGGAGAGGAGAGGCCAACGGCGAGTCCTGCGTGCTCAGCGAGGCTCGGGGTGGACGGAGACGGCGTGAATCGCCCGGCGAAGCTGCGGCGGCGGTCGGAGAAGAACGGGGCGGCGACGTCGATTGCGAGCTTCCCTCTTCGATTCTGTTGGCGGAGAAGGAGAAGACGACACGGTGGAGCCCCCGGTGTTCTTCGATTAGCCCGGGGACGCTTCGAACGTCGGCGGCGAGCTCGGCGGAGACGGCGACCATGGAGCTCGTGGGGACAAAATGGAGAGAGGAGGAAGCGGGGAAAATACCCGGGGAGAGAGAGGAGCAGGTGCAGCTCGGTCTCCTCTGCAAGTGGAGGCAGAGAGGAAGGGTGGGGGGGGGGGCCGGCTCGGGCGTGCGTCGCGCAGGAGCGCAGCACGGCGTCATGGCGCCAGTGCGCGGGAGGTGAGAGAGAGATGCCAATTTTGCAAAAAGCCCCTGGCAACCTTTGTTCCATCACCAATAGGTCCTTCTCCCTTTTTCTTCCTCTTCTCTTTTCTGGAATTTTGTAAAACATTTAATTGAAGCACTTAGGCAACTTCAAACTTTATGAAACTTGGTGGAAATTTCTCATTTGCCACAAAGCACTGCTGGTAAAATTTGTAGGTCATTTGGATAAACTTTTCAGAACAAAGTTGTTTTACTTTCTTTTCTGCCATTTATTCCAAACATTTAATTGAGGTACTTAAACTAGTTCAAAAATTATGGGAAAATTCAGGTAGCCTCCCCATATTAATATGAAGCTCCCCTAATTTTTCCAGATTATTTGAAACTCATTTGGTAGGAAAATAAAATAGGAATTGCTCACAGGCAATTTTGAGTTTCTCTCCATTTATTTTATTTTACAAATCAGAATAGTTTGCAAAGACTATATTTGGAACTTTTGGAACTTCCTTGACAATATAAGAGGTCAAAGTATTTTTGTTTTGCGAGTTTGAGCACTTCCATTAACTTGGGATTTGTTATAGCAAGTTTGGCATTTTGTTTTTAAGTGGTGTCAAACCACCACAATTCCCTAGCAACCACACAAATCCCTAGCAACAACAACAATTCCCTAGCACAATTCCCTAGCAACAACATGATGCATGGATGCCATGATGCAAGGAACACAAAAGTGGAAAATTTATACAGGTTTTTCAGGTTCTTAACTTTGGGCTGTTACAACTCTACCCTCCTTACAGGAATCTCGTCCCGAGATTCTTAGAGTAGGAAAGAGGGAAAAGGGTTACAACGGTACTACACGATCTTCTCTCCTCAGGTGGCTTCCTTTCTTGAAGATGTTGATCGAGGGCATCATGAAGATCTTCATCGGCTTCACTTCGAGGTCACTATCTACGTACACCATAGGAAAGAAGGAAACCTCTCCGGAAGGATGGATCTTTGCAAGGATACAACGACCGAGTACCCCTGGTAGAACTTAGGATGAGACTTCAAGCATCCCGTGATTTGACCGTTAGGAGACACAAGCGTTTGACGGGAGATTGATAGGAAGTTTCCGATTGGCAGACAACTGTTTCTCAACAAGATTGGGAATATGAACTTTGCACAAGGCCTTGAATTTCTGAAGACGAATGTTAAACAAGATTCTAACAGATGAGGAGGTAACCTATACCAGACGGCTTGAGTAGGACCTTCCTCGCGGATGAACATTTTGAACCATCGGAGAAGGGTCGGAAAGCTAGATCGAGAGGACTTCAAAAGCCCCGGGAACGTTAGTATCGGGAAAAACTTCTTGATGTTATAGACATCGAGGTCAAGCTTCTTGAGGATCACCAACCATCGTTTCTGATTGAGATTTAGATCTGGTCAGGTGTAGAGATACTTCAGTCTCCACATATAGAAATAGGGAATCTTTGCAAAGCATACCAACGGATTACAATTGCTAGGACCCCAAGAATTGGACTTCAATGTCAAACTCCAAAGGAGGAACGAGATTGCGGAACTCGCGGATTAGCAACTTGTCAGGAGACAGCTGCCCCAATTGAATACCTTGTAGCGAGACACGATTGAGTTCTTGATGGGAAACACCATAGGAGACAAGAAATTCTCAGACTTCCTCTCTTTCTGGAACAATTCAGTTAGTGGCTTGGATGCATAGATGAAATTCTCAAGGAATGGAGCTAACAACGTACCATTCCGAGAATATTCTACACATGCAAGATCGAGTAGAAATGATTCCGAGGAAACCAGACAATACACTCAGATCCACGGCGACATCTTTCAACAAGTGCGCGTGAACCAGGGAAAGTCACTTCTAACTTCCAGAACACATACCATGTGACGACACAAAGTTAGTTCCAACAATTTTCCAATGTTAACGCCCACTATCCAATATAAATCTCCTCAAACATGGAGAAAATAAGAAGGTAGTTGATGGGCTCAACCACAAACTTATCCAGATACTCCAAGACGGTAGACTCATATCTCACCAGAACGAGGCATAAGTATTGGTCAGACTAACACATTCAGTAGGCTAGCCTGAGTTTGATTTAACAATAGCCCAATTCAAATCAAAGATTTGTAGGATAGCATATCCACAGAGGAGATACCACCTAGCTTCAACACTGACAGACTAGGCATCCCTTTGAAAAGGAACTATGTCGGGATAGAGCTCTTGTCTTTCAACTCTTCAAGTTGTCGTTTAAGCTCAACCGACTAATTCTGGATATCCAGCACGATTTTCTTGGAGAAAGGGGGTTGTTCGGTGACTCAGCTTACTCATAAGCTCAACATCCCGGTCAGGTGACAACCTGGCGATACTTCTGGAAAGACCCCCAGAATATCACGATCCACATATAGGATATCACGACATACCGGTGGATCTTGAGTTCAGGAGAGGATCATGCCTTTCAAGGCACAACGAGGTGGTCTTGGGAGCTTCGGCACGAACCTAGCTCTTTGACCGAGGGAGTGCATCAGAGCCAACTGACTTGGTAGCACTGTCAAACTCAACTTATTGATTGGCTAACCAATCATGCTAAGGAGGACAATAAATGTCTTGGATTTTTGCGCAGTAAAAACTGCTGGGAATATCCGATAGTTACATTATTACTCACGTCTCATCACTCTGGAGTAATAAGTCACTCGGAGATCGGAGAGTAACAAAGTGTAAGAGCATCACTTCATCAAGAGGATCATGATACTTAGCTCGATACCCTGATATCAAAGAGTGTGACACTCTAAGGTGGAGCAGAACCAAAAGCTAGACAAGCCCCTTATTCCGCAGATTTAATTACTTTGACCTGGTCCGAGAAGTGGACAAGGTACGGGAGTTTGTTTCTCCTAACAAGACGAAGTGGAAAGTCTTGACGGATCAAGAGAGTGACTTGCATCGGAACATACCAACGCACGATAAAACTTTACTGTCAACTGACAGACAAAGGTCGGGAAGCAGATTAGAGTAAGAAACATACTCAGGAGAAATCCTAAGATGTTGAAGATGCACCGGTTATTACTCAATTGTGATAACCATGCCCAAAAAGGAGAGATGCAACAGAGTCATGAACATAGATGGGGGATTCGCAAGGGGAATCCTGGTCGTAACCCCGATGGTTCCAAGACAGAACCTAACACCAGGCGGAGGGGGAGATGAAGTTACGTAGCCAGCTGAGGTGTGGGAAGTTAAGGTTCAACCATTTACCACACAGACCACATAAAGGACTTGGGTTAAAGGTCAGCTTCATGTACCGGGATTCACAATTAGCATAACGATCACATGGGTAACAACCCACACAATTCATCATGCCAGAATCACAGCACAATCCGGGACCTTCGGTTCAAGACCTTGGGTTAAAATCCAACAAAGGAGCAAAGGATTAGACTCGGTCGAAACATCCGAGTTGATTTCGGATGGCAACGCAGCGGGAGCAACTGGACACATAACACTAAAGGTCGAACCCCACCCACGTTTCTACTCATTTTGAAGTAACAGATGAGAAGTAAAACTTTTAAGCCAAATCGAGGTAAGATTGCTCCGAGATTAGAGGGTAACCAGGTAAGGAGTAAAAAGAATCCTAAGATGGTTTTCACAACTCATTTTTAGGTTAAAAATATTTTCACAAACACTAGACTCAACGTCGACCAGTAGAAGGGTTTCCTACAGGCAGTACTGCTCTGATACCAACTTGTGGCGCCCCGACCCGACTGCTATACATTGATACTGTGTCCCGGTTATCCGATACCACCAGACACAATATCAAAGCATAATAGAGAGATCAAGACTTGTGGAACAACTGGCACATCACAGACTCTACGACACAAATCATATAGTTCAACTCTTATAATAGAGAAAGATAGCAAATGACAACCAGAGGTCACAGACCCAACATTACAACAAGCGGAAGCAAATTAAGTTGTTCTAACAACAAGATCCAGATTATGGCCTAAGAGGCCTACAAATAAACATCCAGCGCCAGCTGTTCCGGGATGTCCCAAGCTGCCACCTGGGAACCCTAGACTACTCGTCGACGTCCACAAAGAACCCACCTTCGAGGTCGGTGAAGTCCTCCTCTGAAACAAAACAAACGACGTTGAGTTCGACGAACTCGCAAGATTATATATAGAGCTTTAGCTCGATGAGGCTTTCAAAGTTATATGGCTGTTTTGCATAAAGCTGATTTTATTTATGAAAACATAACTCAATGGCATCGACTATTCAGAGTATTTTCAAAAGAGGTAAGAAGTGACTCTTTTCTTTGATCACCTTTCTCATCATCAACCACCATTTACCACTGTACCTGTTCCACCAAGGCACCTCCCCGAATCACCCTCGAGGAAGCTCACCTTTCAATCTTGAGTGGTACCTCTAGTACCCAGTTTTTAATCATTCCGTTAAAGTTATTCTATGATCTTACCTTCGCTTCCCAAGTCGTCCATAACCGCGGACACGGCTTTTCGAAAAGATTTACCCTGCAGGGGTGTACAATGTTTGCCACGCGTACCGTCCGGCCCATTACCTGCGCATTAGCTCTCTTCCTTGGAAAGCCGGTTGGGTGGGAGCGGTGTCGACTTCTCCCTCGTTAAGGACTTTCCAGGATCATCAGTGGCGGTAGGACAGCCAGTGCCTTCAACACCCGCCCCACGACCACTCATTTTCCTAACACCACCATCCTCATCTCAGTTCATCCCACCATCATCACGCACGCGCAAATGGAAGCCCGAACTAGAGGACCCTGGCTAGCCCCGCCCGAGTTATTTAGTCTATGAGGGTTCCTGCACTGCGAATGCATAGGCCTCACGCATGGTTGCACGCTCAGTCTTGGTTCAAGAGGTATAGAACTCGCACCTAGGCGGCGAGAACGAGACAAAGCACCACAACCACAGTGGCCTCTCATCCCCACCTTTAAGCATTTTATTACCTGTCTCCACAATTCCTCCACCATCAACCATTTATCTCATCACCTATTTCCAACATGAACCATCCATCGGACGGCTAAGCATTTAACTAAGCATGGCTAAGCAACGACATAGCATAGTTAAGTATTTCAGGCCAACAATACAATCCTATGGATAATAGGAGGGAAACAGGTAATTGGCATCGGAATCTTAATGCAACTATAGGATACTCTAATCCAAGCAAATTGACATTTGGAACCGCATGCAATATTATAGTGGAGAAAATATTTGCGGAAAATAGGATAAGACATGCTCAGAGGGGGATTACGCTTGCCTTGTTGAGCGGAGTAGTCAAACTGCTCGTCGGAGTAATGATGCTCAACTCCAAACTCGGGATCTACCGGGGAGCAAACAACACCGGAAAGCAGAAATAACAATCAACACATGGCAATTGTGCAATGCATACAAAAATGATGATATGTCATATTAATGCATTTAAGTTACCCTTAGGGTCCATTTAACAATTTAAAAGGGTACCATACTTGTTTTTAGCAAATTTGGGATCGAACCTTCACAATTTAAACAAAGAAGCATTTTTAACCTTCCATGTACAGTACCAAACTAAGCTTCAAAGAAGCATGGCACTGGTACCATTGGATAGGCCTTAAGTTTCTAAGAATTTTGGTACCTTGTTTGCATTTTTCCGATACAAATTGAATTCGATATGAATTTTCAAAGTTTCTACCGTTTTAGCAAGTTTTCAAAATTGTTCAAGAATTAATTAGTTCCAACATGCATGAATATGAAGCAAAATGTTAGGGTTTGCCTTACTGAACATTTTGATATCTCAATTGCAAATTTTGAATCAATAACTTAGAAGTTATTGATTTTAGAACTTTATATTAATTTTCTACCTTTTATTAAATTTTCCCAGTCGTACTGAATAAATTCGGATTATCCGATTTTTGTTAACTCGGATATTCCGATTTACACAGAGGTCTCGAAATTCCACCAAGGAATGGAAGCCACTCGTACTGGCTTCGTTCGGATACTCCAGTGAGAAACAACACGGAATATCCGACACCGGCAACCATCGCGGGCGACGGCTACTACGGCGAAACCACGGCAAGAGAGGGGGTGGAAGTGTCACGGAGGACGAGAAGCTCACCCCGACGCGTGCTTGAGCTCGTCTGGGATGGGGGAGGTCAAGGACGGCTTCCATCGGCTCGACGTGCGGCGTGCGAAAGGGCGGCGGCCGGCAATGAAGACGACGGCGCATTCCGGCGGCTCCCGGCCTTCCCAGCTTGCACGAGTTGACGGGGAGGCAGAGGAGAGGCCGACGGCGAGTCCTGCGTGCTCAGGGAAGCTCGGGGTGGACGGAGACGGCGTGAATCGCCCGGCGAAGCTGCGGCGGCGGTCGGAGAAGAACGGGGCGGCGACGTCGATTGCGAGCTTCCCTCTTCGATTCCGTTGGCGGAGAAGGAGAAGACGACACGGCGGAGCCCCCGGTGTTCTTCGATTAGCCAGGGGACGCTTCGAACGTCGGCGGCGAGCTCGGCGGAGACGGCGACCATGGAGCTCGTGGGAGAAAATGGAGAGAGGAGGAAGCGGGGAAAATACCCGGGGAGAGAGAGGAGCAGGTGCAGCTCGGTCTCCTCTGCAAGTGGAGGCAGAGAGGAAGGGGGGGGCGGCTTGGGCGTGCGTCGCGCAGGAGCGCAGGACGGTGTCATGGCGCCAGTGCGCGGGAGGTGAGAGAGAGATGCCAATTTTGCAAAAGCACCCTGGCAACCTTTGTTCCATCACCAATAGGTCCTTCTCCCTTTTTCTTCCTCTTCTCTTTTCTGGAATTTTGTAAAACATTTAATTGAAGCACTTAGGCAACTTCAAACTTTATGAAACTTGGTGGAAATTTCTCATTTGCCACAAAGCACTGCTGGTAAAATTTGCAGGTCATTTGGATAAACTTTTCAGAACAAAGTTGTTTTACTTTCTTTTCTGCCATTTATTCCAAACATTTAATTGAGGTACTTAAACTGGTTCAAAAATTATGGGAAAATTCAGTTAGCCTCCCCATATTAATATGAAGCTCCCCTAATTGTTCCAGATTATTTGAAACTCATTTGGTAGGAAAATAAAATAGGAATTGCTCACAGGCAATTTTGAGTTTCTCTCCATTTATTTTATTTTACAAATCAGAATAGTTTGCAAAGATTATATTTGGAACTTTTGGAACTTCCTTGACAATATAAGAGGTCAAAGTATTTTTGTTTTGCGAGTTTGAGCACTTCCATTAACTTGGGATTTGTTATAGCAAGTTTGGCATTTTGTTTTTAAGTGGTGTCAAACCACCACAATTCCCTAGCAACCACACAAATCCCTAGCAACAATTCCCTAGCAACAACAACAATTCCCTAGCACAATTCCCTAGCAACAACATGATGCATGGATGCCATGATGCAAGGAACACAAAAGTGGAAAATTTATACAGGTTTTTCAGGTTCTTAACTTTGGGCTGTTACACCCCCCCCCCCCCCCCCCCTTGGGAAAGAGTCGTCCTCGACTCTTCGTCCTCATCATCACTTGGGTTTCCAAGGTAAGGCGAGATGTCGGCGACGTTGAAGGTGTCATGGACGCCGTACTTGGACTTTGGATGTCGATCTTGTATGCATTGTCGTTGATGCGCTTGAGAACCTTGAAAGGGCCATCTCCTCTTGGCGCGAGCTTAGACTTTCTCTCATCGGGGAAGCGGTCTTGCGTAGATGTAGCCAAACAAGGTCTCCTTCAAAGATCATGGGGCGCTTGTTCTTGTTCATCTTCGTAGCATGGTCTTCGTTGTGCTTCTCAAGCGTGGCCCTTGTGTCTTCATGTAGTTTCTTCATGTAAGCGGCACGCTTGTCGAAGTCCATGTTGACTTGTTCTCGGAGTGGAAGTGGTAGCATGTCTAGCGCGGTGTAGGGGTTGGAGCCATAGACGACCTCGAAGGGTGTTCTCTTTGTTGCGCGATGTAGTGCTCGATTGTAGGCGAACTCGGCGTGTGGGATGCACTCTTCCCAATTCTTCAAGTTAGGCTTGATCAACACACGAAGGAGTGTGGATAGGCTTCGGTTCACCACTTCGGTTTGGCCATCGGTTTGAGGGTGGTATGCGGTGGAGAATAGTTGCTTGATTCCCATCTTGGCCATCAAAGTCTTCCAAAAATAGCTCACGAACTTGACGTCACGATCCGACACAATGGTCTTGGGCACTCCATGAAGACGGACGATTTCCCTGAAAAACAAAGTAGCAATGTGTGAAGCATCGTCGTCTTGTTGCAAGGTATAAAGTGTGCCATTTTAGAGAAGCGATCAATGACGACAAAGATGGAATCCTTGTTTGTTTTAGTGCGTGGGAGTCCTAAGACAAAATCCATAGCTAATGTCGGACCATGGGTGATGTGGAATAGGCAAAGGTGTGTATAACCATGAGAGTTTAGAGTAGACTTAGCTTTGAGACATGTTGAACATCGTCGCACCAAGCGGTTCCACATCCGGTACATCCTTGGCCAATAGTAGTTTGTGGAGAGCATGCAAAGGTCTTGTCACGTCCAAAGTGTCCCATTAAGACGCCTCCATGAGATTCCTTCAAAAGGACCAAACGAAGCGAAGACTCGGGTATACATAGTTTGTTAGCCTTAAACAAGAAACCTTTGTGCAAATAGAAATCACCAATTCCTTTGTGCTCCGAACATTGAGCGAAAATGTCTCCAAAGAAAGCATCGGTAGCATACAACTCTTTATCTCATCCAAACCCAAGACACTAATGTCAAGACGTGTAAGTAGGTTGGCCTTGCGGGATAGAGCATCCGCGACCACATTGTCTTTACCTTTCTTGTATTTGATTACAAAGTGAAAGACTCAATGAACTCAACCCACTTAGCATGTCTTTTGTTCAAATTTGTTTGACTTTTCAAATATTTCAAGGATTCATGGTCGGAATGAATGACAAATTCCTTAGGACGAAGGTAATGTTGCCACACATCCAAAACACGAACCAAAGCAAATAACTCTTTGTCATAAATGGGGTAATTCAAGCGAGCTCCATCTAGTTTCTCACTATGGTATGCGATGGGTCTACCATTTTGCATAAGCACTCCACCAATGCCCAATCCACTTGCATCGCATTCAATCTCAAATGTCTTAGAGAAATCCGGAAGGGCAAGGAGTGGTGCTTCGGTTAATAACCGTTTGAGCTCATTGAAAGCAAAATCATGTGCATTGCCCCAAATGAAAGGTACATTTTCTTTGTAAGTTCATGGAGGGGGCAAGCAATTGTGGAAAAATCCTTGATGAAACGGCGGTAAAATCCGGCAAAACCAAGAAAACGTCTCAACTCCTCAAGTGACATCGGAAAAGGCCAAGTCCGAATTGCTTGTATCTTTGCTTCATCACTTCACTCCATCCGAAGAAACAACAAAACCCAAGAAAACAAGTTTGTTGGTGGCAAAAGTGCACTTAGAAAGATTTGCATAAAGCTTTTCATTGCGAAGAACCAACAAAACTTGAGCAACATGAGAAGTGTGCTCTTCCAAAGATTTGCTATAATAAGGATGTCGTCAAAGTATACCACAACAAATTTGCCAATGAAAGGACGCAAAACATGATTCATGAGACGCATAAAAGTAGAAGGTGCATTGGAAAGACCAAATGGCATGACAGCCACTCATAAAGACCAAGCTTTGTTTTAAATGCGGTCTTCCATTCATCACCTTCACACATGCTTATTTGGTGATATCCACTTTTAAGATCAATTTTGGAGAATATAGCGGAACCACAAAGCTCATCAAGCATATCATCAAGTCGAGGGATAGGATGGCGATACCGAACGGTGATGGCGTTGATGGGGCGACAATCCATGCAAAGGCGAAGAGTGTTGTCGTGCTTGGGTACCAAGATGACGGGCACGGCGCACGGACTCAAGCTCTCGCGGATATGTCCCATGGCAAGAAGTTCTTGTATTTGCCGCTCGATCTCCTTTGTCTCTCGGGGTTGGTGCGGTAAGGAGCGCGGTTTGGTAGCGGTGCGCCGGGAACAAGGTCGATGCGGTGCTCGATTCCGCGTAGAGGAGGTAGTCCCGGTGGCACTTCTTGAGGGAAGACATCTTCAAAGTCCTTCAAAAGAGACAACAAAGAAGGAGGAAGGTTTGTGAAAGTGTTAGTCATAGAAACTTCACCCTTGCATATGAGCACATAGTGGAGGGTGGATGGGTTCTCTCTCAACTCCCTCATCTCTCTCTTTGTGGCAAATAGTGTAAGTTTTGTGGGAACTCTCTTTGAAGTGTCACACTCATTTGGCTTGTGGCTCTCACTCACTTTATGGTGGGTCTCTCGCTCACCACTCATCTCACTGACGAACGATCTTGTTGTGCCCTTGCAATAGTCTTGGCGTTGTCGGCGATGACTTGACTTGGTGTCATGGGACGAAGGACGAAGGTCTTGTCGTTGTTCTTGAAGCTATAGTAATTTGTCCTTCCATCATGCATAGCACCCTTGTCAAATTGCCATGGACGCCCAAGGAGTAAGTGACAAACGTTCATAGGCACAACATCACAATCAACCGTATCTTCATAGGCTCCAATCTTGAAGGACACTTGCACCATGTGTTGAATCTTGACGGCTCCGGTATCACTCAACCATTGCACATGGTAAGGATGTGGGTGCTTCTTGAACTTCAAGTTGAGCTTATCACAAAGTTCTTTGCTCGCTAGGTTGTGGCAACTTCCACCATCTATGATGACCTTGATGGACTTTCCATTGATTCCCGCTCTTGTTTGAAACAAGTTGCATCTTTGGTCTTCTTCCACTTGAACATTGGTGGTTAAGCTCTTGCCACAACCAAGGAAGGGTTGTTGTCGCCATCACAATATATCTCACTTTCTTCTTCTTGAGCACTTTGCATTGTGGCGACCTTGTTCAAAGCATTGTACTCATCTTCACTCATAGATTCATACTCTCCCATGTCATTGATGATCATGACCTTCTTGTTGGTGCACTCAAAAGATTTGTGCCCTTGTCCGCCGCACTTGTAGCATTGCAAAGTCTTGTGCCGGACGAAGATCCTTGAGGCGCCTTGTAGAGGGAGGTACTTTCTTGAAAGGTTGAGGCGCTTGAGGTGTCGATGTAGAGACTCTTGGAGGACCTCGAGTGTTCGCTTGAGGAAGAGCTTGTGAAGGTGTAGGAGTTGACGAAGAAGGCTTGTTGGCGAAGAATGCCTTTGTCTTGAGGTATTTGAGCTCTTCAAGCACGTGGCGCTCGGCCTTGGAAGCTTGATGTACTAGCTCAACCAAAGAGGCATATGGTTGGAACTCCACGATCTTCTTGATTGGATAGTTGAGGCCATTCATGAAACGAGCCATGGATTGCTCTTCGTACTCGTTGACATTGGCTCTCATCATGGAGATTTCCATCTCCTTGTAGTACTCATCAACCGACTTCAAACCTTGCTTCAACTCTTGCAACTTCTTGTATAAGTCTCTAGTGTAATGGCTTGGCACGAAGCGCTTGTACATTGTTTCTTTCATTTCAACCCAAGTGTCAATTGGTTGTTGGTGGTTAGCGAGCGAGCATCTTGTAGTTGTTCCCACCACAAGAGGCTAAGGCAACCTTCTTGTTGTCGGAGAAGCGTTGCACGCGGAAGATCTTGTCAACCTTGAGTACCCATGAGAAGTAAGCTTCCGGATCACTTGTGCCGTAGAACTTGGGTATGTCAAAGCGGACGTTGGTCAAGTCATCATAGTTGTCACCATGGCACCACGTGGGAATGCACGTCCACGTCTCCTTCGATTGAGTCCATCACCATTGTGTTGGCTTGACTCGTTATCACTTGACTCGGAACGTTGGTGTTGGTGACGATCATGTGGAAGCTCTTGACGAGGAGGAGGATCATGTTGAGGACGGTGCTCTTGTTCGATATTGTTCGCATTGTCATGATTTTGATGACGTGGCCTTGGAGGATGACGGGGTGACGTCCTTGTTCAAAAGTCATTCGCACCCGGAACGCCATTGTCATTAGCCAATGGGTCATGACGATCACGTTGTTGCGGTGGTGGTGATGGTATGCGTTCGCGACGTTCATCATTTTGGTGAGGTTGTTCTTGATGCGCATTGGCATTGTTCGCGTGAAGATCATGTGGTTGTTCAACGTAGGAGGAGGTCGTTCATGGGCGTCGCGCCTTGGATCATGTTGACGTTCTTGTCGAGGTTCATGACGTCCATGATGTGCTTGTGTCGACCTTGAGGTGCTTCTTGTACGGCTTGAGCGTGAAGAAGAAGCTCGTTGTCGCACAAGGTTGTTGATAGCTTCGGTCACCGCTCCATATGCTTCTTGCGCATGCATGCGGTCGTTGAAGTTGGCTCTTGAGCTTGAAGACGGCGCTCGTAGCGTCCTAGCCATCACGAAGAAGGTGTCGAAGACCAACAACTCGATTGTGTGACATAGCCATGATCACCGCGAACTCCACCATGGATTTCATCGTCCGAGCTTGAGCTTCCGTTTGTACTTCCCCTAAACATTTTCTCAAGAACAAGTGAGATGTGGTAAGAAAAACCAAGACAAACTATATCCCAAGTATAATGTGGCTTGAGAGGAGAGAATCCGGTTCTAACACCCAACACACACTTATGAGGATAGGAAGGTATGAAGTGGCAAACGAAACAAGCAAACCCGGACAAGTATATTGTCAAAGGTAGAGAAAATCCACAATGATCAAATTACCAAAGAAACTCCAACCACAAATGATGAAGAAACACACACAAAAGCGAATGATGGGGTTGGGCGACCAAAGGGCGAGCACTCGAAGATAGACAACCTAACGAAGACTACGTGCTCAAATGTCACCCAACACAAGAGGACGCTAGCTCAATTGCTTTTGTGGGCAACGGATTTGCACAAGAGTTAACACTCACACTCACTTTGGCGGTCAAGCTTTGTCGCAACCTACAAGAGATGATACTTGGCACCACTTGTTCTTTTCTTTTCTTTTTTTTTTGATTTTTGCTTTTTGACGATGATTCCTTCTCTTTTGCTAGTGCCAAGATCTCTAACGATACACACTCGCCAATACTTTAAGACAAACACTCAAAGTGCAATGCCCGCAATATCAAAGAGCTAGTCCGATAGGTCAAGGTACACGAAAGGAAGAAGGGCTCACAACGGATTATGATGATGGGGAAATGTCGAGTCCTTGGTGGCGTCGTCGCTTGGCGTTGATGATGCGTTGCTGCGGAAGCTTGTTGATGTCGTAGACGTAGGCACACCAAGAAAGGACTCAAACCAAAGAGGAAATGCCAAAACGAACCGAGGAAAAGAAAAATTTCTGAAAAATCATCCATGGCGGTAGTACCGCTGGATGGCGGTAGTACCGCTGCGGTACCGCTGTCGCTACCGCTGCGCACGGATCTGCGTGATTTTGACTCGATTTTGGCGGAAATGGGCTCCAAAAATTCCTCGAATTTGTGGGAAATTGATACGTCTCAAACGTATCTATAATTTTTGATGTTCCATGCTGTTATTATATCAATTGCTACATGTTTTGGCTACACTTTATATCATTTTTATGCATTTTCTGGGACTAACCTATTAACAAGATGCCACAGTGCCAGTTCCCTATTTTCTATTGTTTTTGGTTTCAGAAAATCTATTAAGGAAATATTCTCGGAATTGGACGAAACAAAAGACATCGTCAATAATATCACGAGGAGATCACGGAGTCCAAAGGGGAGTCGGAGCAGACCCACCAGGGGGCCACGCCACACTAGGGCGTGGCCCAGGGTGGGCCCGCGCCCCCTATGGCGTGGTGGCCCCTCTCGGCCACCGACGCCGCCTCTTCGCCTATATATTCTCCGCGACGCGAAAACCTTATTACGGTCGATCATATTCCACGAAAAGTTCCGTCGCGGCCGTCATCGACAATCTCAGATCGGAGGAGTTCTGAAGCTCTTCCCGGCACCCTGCCGGAGGGGAGATCATCACCGGAGGGCTCTACATCACCATGCCTGCCTCCGGAGTGATGCGTGAGTAGTCCACCCCTGGACTACGGGTCCATAGCAGTAGCTAGATGGTTGTCTCTCTACCTTGTGCCTCCATGTTTAGATCTTGTGAGCTGCCTAACATGATCAAGATCATCTTATTGTAATGCTAGATGTTGTGTTTGTGGGGATCCGATGAATATTGATACCATGTTTATTCAAGTTGTTTATCTATGTGCTTTTGATCTTGCATGCTCTCCGTTGCTAGTAGATGCTTTGGCCAAGTAGATGCTTGTGACTCCAAGAGGGGGTATTTATGCTCGATAGTGGGTTCAGTCTCTAGATATCTGGATCAGTGACAGAAAGGTCTAAGATGGCAGATGTGCTGTTGCTACTTGGGATAAAACATTGGTGCAGTGTCCAAGGGCACTTGTATTGATTACATTACACACTTTACTTCATGCAATAATCTGTTGTTAGCAACTTAATGCTGAACAGGATGCGGATGCTGCCTTGAAGGTGGATTATTTAGGCATAGATGCGGTTGGAATAACGGTCTATGTACTTTGTTGTAATGCCCAACTAGATTTCATAGTAGACATCTTGGCATGTATTGCTTTGTTATGCCCTCTCTATTTGTCAATTGCCCAGCTGTAATTTGTTTACCCAACATGCTAGTTATCTGTTCTGAGAGAGACACCACTAGTGAACTGTGGACCCTGGTCCAATTTCTTCATACTGTTTACACAACCTGCTGCAATCATCTGTTTCCTGTTACTTGCTGTGTTTCCTGCTGTTTTCCACACCATACGTTTAACTCTTTGTTTCTGCAAGACCGGAGAGATTGACAACCTCTCTGTTTCGTGTTGGGCAAAGTTCTGGTTTGTGTCTGTGCAGATTCCACGTTGGTGCAAGCTCCCTAGCGCCAGGGGGAGTCAACATCAACAACCTTCCGATAGATCGTCAAGTCCTACTGGATTGATAACCTTGGGTAGATTATTCAAGGGAAAACTTCTGCTGTCTACATCATAACCTTCCTCTTGGGGTTCACCAACACGTAGCCATCAAGCTGTTTTCTGGCGCCGTTGCCGGGGACTTGGAGGCTATTGGAAAGGGGAGTCTCTCAGTTCCAATCTCTTTACTTTGTTTTTTGTCTTGTTTTAGTTTTGTTTTGCTTGCTGTTAAAAATCAAAAACCAAAAAAAAAAAATAGTTTCTTGCATCTAGTTTATTTCGGTTTGTTATTATGTCTAGTTATTTATTTGCTATCAATGTCTTCTCTGTTTGAAACAAAATCTTATTGGCTAAGTGGGTTCGCGGAGGAACAACATAATTACTATAAGGAATACCGCTTGTCTCAAAAAGGGAAATATTTATGGGAACAAATAAGTAGATTGAATTATTTTGCTAAAAACTTGTGCTCTACTTATGATGAATCCTACTGCTTTAATGAATCTTTATGTTGTAGAAGGCATAAACACCTCCCTTTCCAATGTGATTATAATGATAATGAAACTTTGGCTGCTTATGCTAAAGGAAATTATGACTTTGGTAATCTTGAGCGAATTGAAGAATTTTTTGTTTTTAAGGGTGCCTATGAAATTGCTGGTTATATTCAAAATGATGATGCTCCTTATAGAACTGAGAATTATGCTATACTTGGTTATTGCCTTGAATATTATAATGATAATCCTTATATCACTGAATTTCTTGAGAAAATTTATTCTCCAGAACAACTTGCTACCTTTCAGGAACCTGTGGGAGAAGAAACTGCTAAAACTGAAAGCTCATTGGATGAAAAAGAGGAAGAGAGTGATGGACAAAAGGAGGATCTACCTTCTAATGATAGTAACTCTTTAACTCTTACATTATATGATTGCCCTCCACGCCTATCTAAGGAGGAAGAGTGCTATACTGTTGAATGTCATGATTCTATTGAAATATCTCTTTTTGATAAATTTGAAAAAACATCCTCCTTGACTCAAGTAAAAGAGGAAATTGCAGAAAGTAAAAATGTGCTCCCTAATGTTATATATGATAATGCTCTTGATGATGGTCCTATATTGCCTAATGATATTAATTATACTACTATTGTCAAAAGTGGGTTTAATAACCCCACTGTTTTCGAGCTTAATAAAAATTATGTGTTTGTAGATCATGAAAAGCATTCTTTATGTGATAGTTATATTGTTGAGTTTGTTCATGATGCCACTGAAAGTTATTATGAGAGAGGAAAATATGGTTGTAAAAGTTTTCAAGTCACTAAAACACCTCTCTTTATGTTGAAAGTTTTGAAGTTATATTTGTTTCATCTTTCTATGCTAGTTGCTTTATGCTTCAATAATTTGTTTTGTTATAAGATTCCTTTGCATAGAAAGTGGGTTAGACTTAAATGTGTTTGATAATTGCCTCTTGATGCTCTCTTTTGTTTTTCAACTCTTATTCTTATGAGAGCATCATTAAAATCTTCTAGCCTAGCTAAAAGGCATTAAAAGAAAAGCACTTCTGGGAGATAACCCATGTTTTTATTTGCTGTTTTATTTTTGTTTTCTTGAGTCAAGGATGCTTGTTTACCTCTGTAGCAACTCCTTTGTATCTTTTATTTGCTGTTTTGTTGTGCCAAGGAGAGTTACTAATGCAAAGTTGGTATTTATTTTCGGGACTGCATTGGAACAGATTGCTGTTCGTCACCGTTTAATTCAGTAGAACATTTGGTGGATTTTGGTGGAAACACAAATCAAATCCGTGTCAACCTAGAGCTCTGATACCATATGATGTAGGTTGGTCCCAATTTTCACGGATTTGTGCGGAGGGAACGATGAACACGAAGAACAAGTGATGAACACAAGAACACAAAGAGGGGAAAACTCTCAAATCAAAGATAACTAGCAAGTAGCAACTCAGCAAGATTCAATTGGTAACAAATCCCCTAGGGCAGCCCCCAATTCTCCTCTCCCAAGCACACCTTACTCTTAGGATTGTTTGTCCAATTGGTCAATCCAACCAATCCAATCTAGCCAATACAAGAGGGAAGATTAGCAAGTAATCGCAACTACAAGAGGAAGCCTTGGTATCCACGAAGGGATCTTCTCCACAAGGGGAGGCCTTGGTTCATCTCCACAAGGGGAGGCCTTGATTCATCTCCATAGGAGGAAAGAGACACTTTGAGAAGAAGGAGCAAGGCTCTACTCTAATCCCAAATCATAGTCTAACCCTAGAAAGAAGCCAAGGAGTTCTATTTATAGTCTAGGTAAGATAGGGGTGGATAAGTGAGGGAACACGGGCCCTCAACCCGTCAGGTTCCCGCCGCAGTGGTAGTACCGCTGGGCAGGCCTTTGAAGCGGCTTCAGAAATTATGCGGGCGGTAGTACCGCTTCCTCCAGCGGTAGTACCGCTGGTCGGCGGTAGTACCGCTGCGATACCGCTTGCGCTACCGGCAACTCAAACAGAGGCCCTTTTTCGGCAGTGGCTTCAGCGGTAGTGCCGCCCGGGCGGGTGCGCGTCTGGTTCGGCTGGACCGGGGGCGGTAGTACCGCCGCCTGGGACTTCTTCTCAATCTGCTCCTCTTCTTCATCATCCTCTTGGCTCGTTTCCTGGCCATCTTCCACACTCGCTTGGGGATCTCCATGATGGTCGTTCCTGAGTATACACAACGTATCCGAATGAAGTAGCAACCCATTCAAGGGCGTGTCAAGATCACACAAAGATAGGAGTGAATTCACCTTATCATGGAGAGCCTTGACTCTTGATCTTGTCATTGGGCCATTTGGTGATGTTGGTGTTGTGTGCTTAGGTTGCACTACATCAAACATGGTGCAGAAAAACCATAACCACGACAAGAGCAAGGCCAAGAGCAAGCATGCATTCATCATGCCTACCAAGACTACTTCTTTCAAGAAGAAGAAGAAGATGCTGAACAAATCTGAGCTAAAGTGCCACACTTGTGGAGAGCTCGGCCACTTCACTGTGGACTGCCTAGATCGTGCAGACAAGAAAGGGAAGACGCCAAGGAGTGTCAACGTTGTGACCGCTAGCAATACTGATGGGTATGGTAATTTACCAATTGTGCTTTCAGTATTTCAATCTCCATGTTGGTGGATTGATACAGGTGCTAATGTTCATGTGTGTGCTGACATTTCTATGTTCACTTCTTATCAGGTCGAACGGGATTCTTCCATCCTAATGGGGAATGGGTCACATGCTTCCGTTCGTGGTGTTGACACGGTAGATCTGAAGTTTACTTTGGGAAAGATCGTGCAGCTGAGGAATGTGCAGCATGTCCCTACTATGAACAAGAATCTCGTTAGCGGATCTCTTCTTTGCAGAGATGGGTTTAAATTAGTCTTGGAGTCCAATAAAGTAGTTGTGTCAAAGTTTGGACAATTTATTGGTAAAGGGTATGAGTGCGGAGGCTTGTTCCGCTTTTCATTATCGGATTTTTGTAATAAGTCAGTAAACCATATTTGTGGCAGTGTGGATTTGGATGCTAATGTATGGCACTCTCGTTTATGTCATGTTAATTTTGGTTTAATGAGTAGACTTTCTAGCATGAGTTTAATTCCTACTTTCGCCATTGCCAAAGGTTCTAAGTACCATAGTTGTGTGCAATCTAAGCAACCTCAGAAGCCTCACACGGTGGCCGAGGAGAGACATCTGGCACCTCTAGAACTCGTACATTCTGATCTATGTGAAATGAATGGCGTGTTGATAAAAGGTGGAAAGAAATATTTCATGACTTTAATCGATGATGCTACTAGGTTCTGTTATGTTTATTTGTTGCAAACTAAAGATGAGCCTTTAGACTACTTTAAAATCTATAAAGCGGAAGTAGAAAATCAATTGATTGAGAAAGATCAAACGTCTTAGGTCGGATCGTGGGGTGAATATTTCTCCAAAATATTTGACGAATTCTGTGAGGAACACGGTATTATTCACAAGAGGACGCCTCCCTATTCGTCCCAATCAAACGGGGTTGCCGAGAGGAAAAACCGCACGCTGACCGACCTGGTGAACGCCATGTTGGACACTGCTGGTTTATCTAAGGCATGGTGGGAGAGGCTTTGTTGACTTCGTGTCATGTCCTAAATAGAGTTCCTAACAAGAATAAAGAGAAGACACCTTACGAGGAGTGGTCTGGGAGAAAACCATCACTTTCTTATTTGCGCACTTGGGGATGCTTGGCGAAAGTCAATGTTCCAATTCCGAAGAAACATAAACTCGAACCAAAAATAGTGGATTGCATCTTTCTAGGCTATGCTCAGCGGAGCATTTGCTATAGATTTTTAGTGGTTAAATCTGAAATCCCTGATATGCATGTTGATACTATTTTGGAGTCTCGTGATGCAACATTTTTTGAGAACATGTTTCCTATGAAGGATATGCATAGCACTGCTAGAATTTCTTCTGAAATATTTATTGAACCTAGTACATCTGATGATCATTTTTAACAACCACATGTTGAGGAAGTCCTTGAGAAGGATGACAATGAAGCTCCCAAGAGGAGCAAGAGACAGAGGATTGAAAAATCCTTTGGTGATGATTTCATTGTGTACCTTGTGGACAATACTCCTACGACCATTGCAGAGGCATTTGCATCTCCTGATGCTGATGACTTGAAAGAAGCTGTCCATAATGAGATGAACTCGATTCTTTCTAATGGAATGTGGGAATTATCTGAATGACCCTACGGCTGCAAACATGTGGGTTGTAAGTGGGTGTTCAAGAAGAAGCTAAGGTCTGATGGTACCATTGAAAAGTACAAGGCACGGCATGTGGCCAAGGGCTACACCCAGCGCGAAGGCGAAGATTACTTTGACACCTATTCACCTGTTGCTAGACTCACCACCATTCGTGTACTACTTTTTCTGGCTACCTCGTATGGCCTTATCGTTCATCAAATGGACGTAAAGACAGCTTTCCTTAACGGAGTGTTGGAATAGGAAATCTATATGGATTAGCCTGATGGGTTTGTAGTAAAAGGTGAAGAGAGAAATGTGTGCAAATTGTTAAAATCTTTGTATAGGCTAAAGCAAGCACCTAAGCAATGGCATGAGAAGTTTGACAGTACTTTAACGTTTGCAGGCTTTGTCATTTATGAGGCTGATAGGTGCGTTTATTATCGCCATGGTGGGGGCGATAGCGTTATATTATGTTTGTATGTTGACGATATACTTATTTTCGGAACAAGCATGATAGTGATTAATGAGGTCAAGTCTTTTCTGTCAAAGAGTTTTGATATGAAAGATCTGGGACAAGCTGATGTGATCCTGAACATTAAGCTGATTAGGGATGAGAGTGAGATTACGTTGACGCAATCACACTATGTTGAGAAGGTCTTGAGCCGCTTTGGCTATATAGACAGCAAGCCTTCTCCAACACCCTATGATCCCAGTGTGACACTCAGAAAGAACAAGAAGGAAACAAGAGATCAACTAAGATATTCTCAAGTGATCGGTTCACTCAAGTACCTTGCGAGCGCGACGAGACCTGTTATCTCTTTTGCTGTGAGCAAATTGAGCAGGTTCATGTCTAACCCGGGTATTGATCATTGGCATGCACTTGAAAGGGTCATGCGCTATCTGAACGGTACAATGAGCTATGGGATTCACTATTCAGGGCACCCAGCGGTGCTTGAGGGTATTGTGACTCGAACTAGATCTCAGATGTTGATGAGCTCTATGCCACAAGTGGATATGCATTTATTCTTGGTGGTGGTGTAGTATCATGGAGGTCTTGCAAACAGACCATATTGACGAGGTCAATCATGGAAGCAGAACTTACTGCTTTAGATACAGCTTCTGTTGAGGCAGAATGGCTGCGTGAGCTCTTGATGGACTTGCCGGTGGTTGAGATACCTTTACCGGCCATCCTTATGAACTGTGACAACCAAACGGTTATTATGAAAGTGAACAGTGCTAAGGATAATGCGAAGTCATCAAGACATGTTAAAAGACGTTTGAAATCTGTCAGGAAAATGAGAAACCCTGGAGTAATAACTGTTAGTTATATTCAAACTGACAAAAACCTAGCAGATCCCTTTACGAAGGGACTATCACGTAATGTGATAGATAGTGCATCGAGGGAGATGGGGTTGAGACCCGTGAGCGTTACACCATAGTTGTAACCCAACCTATGTGATCGGAGATCCCATGAATTAGGACCTGGGAAGAACAAGCTAGTGGTTTAACAGAAAAGAGTTTTTATTTAACCCTCTCTGTGTGAAGATGCATAACTCTCAATTCTGTATGGCAGGTTGGCAATATGCGTTAATGTGTTTCTGTTGGCTATTCGTAGCAAAGGTGCTATCCTACAGAGCGACCTTGAAAGAACACACCTATATGAGTCCGACTGTTAAACATCGCAGTCTATGAGATTTGGGTGATCTTTAGTAAGCTCATGAAGAGACCAGAGAGTATGACGCATATGCTCTACCCGCGGGGTAGGCTACTGGTAGCCATGTACTGGTTATGACTTTGAGTGAAGTCTATTGGCACCAAACTTGCAATTCAAGGTTCGTCCATTGTTCAAGTTGCTGGTAGATGTAGCTTAAATCTCTAGGCGGAAGTTCAACTTAACAGTCTCTGCTGAAACACTGGTATATAAAAAAGAAACGAGATTTGGCAAAATCTCTAAATGGGAATTTGAGATGTGGTGGGGGTTGTTAGAATTTGGGCCCATTTGTGGGCATCCCAAATAAGCAATTTCTGAAATCTCAAATTGGCCCATGTGCATGTGCATATGCATGGCTGGTTGTGGGATGCTTAAAGTTTAGTCCCACATTGCTAGTTGGAGGAGAGTTGCACCACCTTATATAGTGGAGTGTTGTGCTACCTTGTGTGCTTGTGAGAACAGAAGGCTCTCTCCCGCGCACTCCTCCTCCTCCGCCGCCGCTCGCTCGTCTCGTCACGACGCGTCGCGGGTTGCGGGAATGAGCCGATGCCTATATTTTTGCTGTTCGGGAAAAAACGAGTCGACAGTGTACGCGTACAACTTAGCCAATTCGGGTCGCTCCCGGATTGTGGGCTGCTGTAACCGACTCGAACTTGTGCGACGTGGCCGGCCCACGTTGTACTCGTTAGGGTTTTTTGAGCCGTACTATATATTGCATTGCACTGCGTGCGCCGTCACACACCGAACCAATCTAAGTTTTGCCACATCTCACGCCTTACGCCGCCATCGTAGTCTACTCCATCCCGAGAGCCGGCGTGCACCGACGTTTGGGAGAGCAGGTCTCCGGAACCAGTCGCCTTTGTGATCCTGTACGGGAGAGGACGAATTAGGTTTTTGCGAAGCGCTCTGCGCGACTGCTCGTCGCTTCCACCACGGGTCATCTACAAGCTGCTGCTGCGGATCGTCTCCGCAGGCGTCGTCTTTTCCGACCCGTCTTCATCAACGTCATCGTCAACAACATCGCCGCTGCTCTGGGCGCGGTGAACCTGTCTGCATCGACTGCTGCTTCCTCTACAACCTTTCGGTACGTGCGGCGTATTCCGAACTGTTTTACTATGCATATGTTGGCGTGTATATTGCTGTTGTTCGTATTTAACATGTTAATAGCTGCGTTTGTCATGTTTAATATTTGGAAACTAATCATGAAATTATTGCCTAATTATCCAACACGATCTTGGCGGATTGCTTCCCGAATGCGCATGCCATTGGAAACATCGTCTTTCAGCATTGCCCAAGAGATGCAAACAAAACGGTCCATAATTTAGCTAGACTGAGTTTTGATTCGAATAGTTTTTTTTCTTATGTGGGATGGTGATCCACCTCCCTCAGTCCTGATTGATGTACTTAAGGATATTTCCTTGTTGAGCTTTGAATAAAATGCGTAGTAGTACTTTCAAAAAAAAAAAAAAGAGAGAGAGAGACTTTCAGTCCCGTACTCCCTCAACTCCCAACCCCCATATCTATCTAATAACCCCTATCAAACACGTTGGCGGAGTAATATGAAACTTGCAGCCTACAACAAGGATTACAAAATGTGCATTTGCGTTGTCACTCTTTGACACTGATATGTTTGCCCTATCCATCTCCTGGAAAACCGAGTTTTACTTTGCGAGCCTAAACAATCTGTTTTCTACTAGATGGAAGGTTGAGCATTCTATCTGCACACGCATCGATTTCTACCTATAAAAAATTCCACTATCCTACTTGAAGAATCAAATATGATAAGGACAGCACTGAATTATTTTGACTTTGCAGCAGGTTCAAACCGTTGACTCAACAAATTCGCACAATCTTCCTCCTCCCTGTGGCCAATTCCACCTTGCCAGCTCCCACAAATTGCATCATCGCAGCAGCTGCCTACTAAATGCGGCCATCTTTGACTTCTGAGTTCTGACCACACTATACAAGTTACCCGGATACTCCAGGAAGAAACAGCAGCGGCAATGGCGCATCCATCACGTGCCGCGGTTGCCCTGTTCTTGTACGCGATCGGCGTCCTCCTCCTTTCCGGCGCCCCGCCCGCGCGCTCGCAGCAGCCCTACGGCTCGGAGATTGCCGACTGCAACAACAAGCACAATGACACCGGCCTACTGGGCTACTTCTGCGGCAGTGGCGCCCCGTCCTGCAACTCCTACCTCACCTTCCACGCCAGCCCGCCCTTCTCTGACCCCGCTTCCATCGCGGCGCTGCTCGGTGCCGACGCCGCGAGCCTCGCCTCGGCCAACTCGGTGCCGTCCACCTCTTCGCCGTTCGCGCAGGGCACCAAGGTGCTCGTTCCGGTGCGCTGCTCCTGCACGGGTGCGGCGGCGTCGGCCGCGCTGGGCGGGTCCTACTACCAGCGCAACGCGACGTACGTGGCGCGCGCCGGCGACACGCTGTTCATCATCGCGAACAACACGTTCCAGGGCCTGTCCACGTGCCAGGCCGTCGATGAGCAGGGCCTAGGCGGCGCGGCGCCGACGAGCCTCCTCGCCGGGCAGAGCGTCACCGTGCCGCTCCGGTGCGCGTGCCCGAGCGCCTCCCAGGCCGCGGCCGGCGTCAGGTTCCTGGTGAGCTACCTGGTGGACGAGTTCGACGCGGTGGGCGCCGTGGCCGCGAGATTCGGCGTGGACGCCGAGAGCATCGTGGCGGCAAATCAGCTAAAGAGCGACACCACCACCATATACCCTTTCACTACTCTGCTCATTCCTGTGAAGTCCCAGCCGGACATATCGCAACTCCAGTCACCGCCGCCGCCGCCACCACCACCGCCGGTATCGTCTGCCCCAGCAACGAAGAGCAGGAGCCAAGCGGGAGTTTACATTGGCATTGGCGTGGCCGTGGCAGCTGTTGCCGTCGTCGCCTCTGTTCTGGCTGCACTTGTTCTAAAGGCGAGGAGGCGGCGAGCCAGCACAATTCGAACCCCCGCCGGCGGCTCCGCCGACAAGGACGGCAAGGGCACGGGCAAGCCACCGTATGGAACTACCGGCGACGAGGTCTCCGTGACAATCAGCGAGGCGTTCTCGAGCCTATCGGACGTGAAGTCCTCCCTGAAGGTATACACCTACGACGAGCTGATCACGGCGACGGACGACTTCAGCTCGGACCGCCGCATCGGCGGGTCGGCGTACCGAGCGGCCTTCAACGGCGACACCGCCGCCGTGGAGATCGTGGACCACGACGTGTCGACGGAGGTGGAGATCACGAGGAGGATGAACCACTTCAACCTTGTCAGGCTTGTCGGCCTCTGCCACCACCGTGGCCGGTGGTACCTCGTCTCTGAGTACGCCGAGCACGGCACGCTTCGCGACCGGCTCATCGCCGGATCCACGGGGACGGCGGAGGCGCTGAGCTGGGCGCAGCGGGTGCAGATCGCTCTTGACGTCGCCGAGGGGCTCCGGTACCTGCACGGGTACGCGCGGCCGCCGTACGTGCACATGGACGTGCGCAGCGGCAGCGTCCTCCTCGACGCGGCGTTTCGCGCCAAGATACGGAACTTCGGCGGCGCGAGGGTCATCCGGGGAGGAGACGACGGAGACCAAGGCGCTGGCCGAGATCTTTTCACGATGACGAGCACCATCGCCGGCGCGCGCGGGTACATGGCGCCAGAGTATCTGGAGCACGGCGTGGTGTCCCCAAGGCCGACGTGTACTCCCTTGGCGTCGTGCTCCTGGAGCTCGTCACCGGGAAGGACGTCGAGGAGCTGGAAGAGGATGGCGGAGGCGACCCGCTAGCCGGCTTGAACGCGCTGGGCGTTGACCGGAAAAACGACGACGGACGCGACGGGGATGATGGCGCGGCGCTGAAGAGTCTGGAGGAGTTCGTGGACCCGGCGATGGCAGCGGGGAGCTATCCCCTGGACGCCGTCATCATGATGGTCAGGCTGATCGAGAGGTGCGTCCGGCGGAACGCGGGGGGACGGCCGGGAATGGGGGAGGTCGCGCAGTACCTGCTGAAGCTATCAGACATCTCTGGGGATAGTTGGCAGAGCTCGTCTGAATACCACCACAGCTCCAGCAGTGAGAGGACGTCTCAACACCTAGCGCGGTGACAATTAATCACGACAGGAGGACGTCGGGACGATACCTTTTGGGATCTGTATCAAGCAATAATACGTTGTGGATTCTTAAAATAAAGTACATTAATATCAGATTTATTGGTTCAGAAATTTGTTTTTTTTCTTCTAATGTATCGTGGGGTAAACATGAAATGTTGCCTTTCGGTTCAAGCCGATTGCAAATGGGATCAACTAGAGCTTTTGGTACCCTAAAATTATAGCACCCAAAATTTAAATTCATAGAAGTTTATTTACCACTTAAAATATTTTGCATACTCCTAATTTTTCCACCCCAAATAGGAAACCGAAACAATTCTCAAGTTCCAACCGTGCCCTAGCCTTGGCATTACGGTGGACCCAGGACCCCTCGCCATAAATGGCATGATTAGTATCAAAATTGTTTTATTACTCTCTCCCTTTCTAATTATAAGATGTTTTAAATATTACAATATAGACAATATATGGACTAAAATGAGTGAATATATATATTAAAACTGAGAAAAGCTAAAACATCTTTTATCTAGAAACGGAAGTACTTCAGTATTCATATGGTGTTTTGAGTAGACCCTTGTTTGTATTCACTTCACTAGGCACCGCCAAGTGAAGTGGTGCCAACTCGTTAGCATGCCCGCCATCGAATCACACTTAAACGTGAAATCTGAGCCATCCGTCCATTGCATCATAACCCCACATGGGCGACATTTTCTTGTGCACTTTTGACACGTCGTGGCAACATTTTCCTACGCATGTCAAAAACATGCAAAATGTGTCAGCAACATTTTAGCAACACCTTTGCATCATCTTTGTGTGTACGCAACAAATACCCATTTGGTCACCGTAAACTGCTGTGAAAAATAAAACCATCGTGGGTTATGCAATAGTCACCCGGCCTTCAAATGTATATGAACTGAGAGATAACCCCTTAAACTGAAATTCGATCAAATTTAACCCTAAACCGTATAGATAAATGATTTTATTACAATAATATCCTGTAATTGCCTTGTGCTCCAACCGCCATTCCTAGCCGTGTTGACTTGTCCCACGAAGGATTTGACTAGAGAGTTCCCGTCCATTGGCACATTCTTCATCTTTCTCAAGTACAATCTCACGCCACCGCACATTGATCTCCTCCGCCATACGAGCTCTACTTTTCTCAAGGACGTCCAAGATAGTACCATGATCTTCCTTATCGACTATTACTATAGTAGAAGGCCGTGTGCGCCTAGGACCGAGCCCCAACGTCCTCTGCTCCATCGTTCGCTGGAGCCACCGTGGTACTCCACCTCTTTCATCGAGTCGACATCTTTCCGATGAGCTCCTCATTCTAGTGCACCACTCTTTCTCCCCTCTTATAAAGTTGAGCGTCGGTTTCTGGCGGCTACCAATGAAAGCGCTTTGAGAGGTCGGGCACCTTCATCGAGTCGGGCATCTTTCTGATGAGCTCCTCATTCTAGGGCCACAACTTGAGCCGAGTCGAGCTAGTCTGCCCAACTCATTCGACCTCGTTAAAACAACTAGTTAGCTCAACTTGTTAACACATGAGTTCAGATCTAAACTCGACTCAACTTGGTAACCTACTGAGTAGCTCGTTTAGCTCGCCTAAGTCATTCTAGGCGAGCACATTTTTTTAGTAATTCTCCTAGTCAGAAGTAGAACAATCCTTTTACAATTCCTGGTCTCAACTCAGAGGGTTGATTAATGCTAAGAGATAGCAGTTTTTCATCATTGTTGGTGCAATTTTTTTTACCAATTTGGCACAAAAATATTGAAAATTTTGGGCTTTTATTTGAACAAGTTAAACGAGTAAGTCATAACTTGGTTCGTTTAGCTTGGTCAACAAACAAGAGTTGCACATAGTCTAGCAAACTTTAGTAGATTGGGAGGGGGTACTGCCTGTTTGGTACACCACACTCCTGATTGTAATTCTATAACCGAGGAATAAAATCTCGAGGATTTCCTCCGCAAAAAAAAAGCTCAATTCGAACCAGCTACTAGTTTAACTCGCGATTTAAGTTTTAATTTGAGTCAGGCTGCATAGTTCGTCGCCGTGTCTCAGCGGATAACGCGGCTCTGTGCAGAAGTTTTTTTTTTTAGATTATTAGGCTCTGTGCAGAAGTGTGCAAAGTGCACGTGACAGGATTAACATTACAGCAGTTGGGCCCGGCCTAAAAAAATAAGGAGCCCAGGAAGCCCTGACAGATCCCATTCCCACCTTTCTTACACGACCCGCCCGCTCCAACCCACCTCACGCCGAACCCAAATTTCAAATCCTTCTTCTTCCCCGAACCATTCTACCACTCGCCGACAGCCGCCGCTCCGCTCATGGAGAAGATCTCCGTCGCCGTCCGCTTCCGTCCGCCCAGGTCCCCCACCGAAGCTGACGTTGACTCCTCCTACTTCTCGGGAGGCGGAAACCGCGAGTGGCGCATCGACGACACCCGAATCTCCCTCCTCCACCGCGCCGTCCCCGTCCCCGGCACCTCCTTCGCCTTCGGTACCGGAACTCCTGTTCTCTCTCTCATCCCATCTCCAACCGTCTCCCTCAATTTCTAACCCGCGCGCGCTCTCTCCCCTTTTCTGTTAAGACCATGTGTTCGACGAAACTGCGACCAACGAGCGGATCTACGGCTTGCTCGTACGCTCCCTCATCCGCGCCGCCGTCGATGGCTTCAACGGAACCGCCTTCGCCTACGGCCAGACCAGCAGTGGCAAGACCTTCACCATGAACAGCTCCGGTACCCACCCTGGGATCATCCCGCTCGCTGTCCGCGACATCTTTGACACTGCGGCTGAGGTAATTGGTTACTGAATTAGATCACTTTCTTTTGTGAGCAACCAGTTGTGGGTATTACGCAGCTTATATTGCCACCATAAACAAAAGTCAAGCATCAACGCTGAAATTGGGTCATAAGTACCTGTAATGGTTTAGTACATGAAGTAGGAAGAAACTTTAGTACACAAAATTCATAGAGGTGATGGCACCTGCATAGCAAGCCACTTTAGGTGCAAGCTTGTTGGAGTCCTTGATTTAATTTTGGTTCTGGAACAGGCTGCAGATCGTGAGTTCTTGATCAGGGTGTCGTACATGGAGATTTACAATGAGGAGATCAATGACCTCCTGACACTCGGGAGCGAGAAGCTGCCGATTCACGAGAGCCTGGAGGTAAATGCTAGAAATGATTATTTGTTCTTCAAATTACATGATAGATTGCATAAGGACTAAGGATTTGTGTTGTGGTTACAGCGTGGTGTGTATGTGTCCGGCCTGCGGGAAGAGATTGTGAACAATGCCGAACAAGTGCTAGAACTTCTTCAGCTTGGAGAAGGTGCCATTTCTGTCCATTAGTTGTTGTGCTTGTTCAAATCATCAAAAGTATTTCCACTTTCATCACTTCCTAAGTTTTCTTTTTTCCTGCAGAAAATAGACATTTTGGGGAAACAAACATGAACGTCCGGAGCAGCCGGTCCCATACTATTTTTCGGATGGTATTCTGAAGCCACAAGTGATTCTAGTAGTTTTTAGTCCATTTACATAAAGTGGTACCAAAATTTCGAATTGTGTGGTTTCAGGTCATTGAAAGCAGTGCTAAGGACCAGATGAACTCTGGAGATGCAATCCGTGTATCTGTCTTGGTATGTGACTATGTGCTGTTGACTCAATACCTGTGCACGAAATAAAAGAAAATGCGTCAAGAATGCTCTGATTGACACTGCTTTTTTATATGTAGAACTTGGTGGATTTAGCTGGGTCAGAAAGAATCGCCAAGACAGGAGCTGATGGCGTACGGCTTAAAGAAGGGAAACATATCAACAAAAGTTTGATGATCCTTGGAAATGTCATCAATAAGTTGAGTGAGAATGGAAAACAAAGGTATGTCTATGGAGCATTACACTGACTTGTTAACTCAGTAACTTTCTCTAACTAAACTGCACCAAACTTTGACATTTAGTGTGAGGTGACAGTTATCTCATAGTTTTGTAACACAATAATTGTAAGTGAAATGTGAATGCTCTGGTTTACTATACGGTAGTTACCTAAGTTCCCAGCAACCATAAATAGCTAATGGTGCTATTCATTTAGGGCCAGTTTGCGGTTGTTGAACTGTGTTGTGTAGTGCTTATTTGACAATCTTCTGTAGAAAATTATCAACAAAAGAAGAGAAAAGCGGTAAAAGAACACAAAGATAGGCAAAACTGGGTTCAGATATTGCAATTGTCGTAATGCACCACAATGCCAAACACAGCCTTAGTTTAGAACATGGGTAACAAATAGCAAACACCAATTTTAGGGTAAAGTTGAGCATAGGTTTTATTTATATGTTGTTATCATTTATCCTCTTACTGGGTTGTAATGGTCAATCTATTGTCCAAGAATATTGCAGCCAGAAGTTAATGGAACTTTCTTTGGCATCTTTTCTCGAGTTCCAACTCTCCTAATAAAAACAAAAGAGAGTTATTCAAGGGAACAAATATCCACCTGTGCCATGCAGTGCGTACTACTGTACTGCTCCACTGCAAATATATTATTCTTACTTTTTTTCTATCAGATGTCTCTAATTGGCTAATTTGGTAGATTCATTGGATATGACACGTCAGATGTTATTCTATTTTTTTCACCTATATAAAATCATGGGCTTATCCATTATGAGAAAAGTTATCTTTGCAATGAATTTTTTTCCCGTGTTAACTCCTCTGGGGTACTTGAATTATGCGAAATTTGTAATATCCAGGATTTGCACTGTTTGAGGTACTTAGGTGGTTAATTGTTTTGATGCAGAGGGCACATCCCTTACCGTGATAGTAAGTTGACTCGTATTCTCCAGTCCGCACTTGGAGGCAATGCGAAGACATCAATCATCTGCACTGCTGCACCTGAAGAGGTGTGCTCGTATTTATATTTGCTACACCCAAGTAAATCGTATAGTGTCCAGCCTTCCTGCACTTACCCTGCCTTCATTGGTATGCATCTTCTAAAATTCAAATACAGATTCATATCGAGGAAACTAGAGGAACTCTTCAATTTGCAAGTAGAGCAAAATGTGTCAGCAATTGTGCCCAAGTAAATGAGGTGAGTTCTGAAACTTCTACGCTGCAACATCTGAGTTTAATTTCTAGTAAGTATATATTACACAAGTAAGTTTTTTTCACATTAATTTTGATAGTAGCAATATGATATTATATATCTGTACTTTCTGCACTTATCTTACTCTATTGTTATTAATTACTACGTGTGAATTTTTTCGGCATAAATTAGTGAAATATATTTAAGACGATGGTCTCATGCTAAAAAAAAACTCCCTCCGGTACAGTTGTCAGGGAGCAGTTTAAGAGAAACTTTGACTATTAAATTTAATCAACAAAATAAAAGTTATACGTCACAAAACTTATACCATTGGATTTAGATTCAAAAGAGATTCAATGATATAATTTTTGTGTATAATTTATATTTTGTTGACCATATTAATGGTCAAAGTGTTTCTTAAATGGCGGGCGTGCCCTGTAAACTGTACGAAGGGAGTACTTGCATCTTCAGCGTAAGAATATGTGGGTTCAGTTTGTCAGCATGGTTAGTGATACTCTGAGAACCTAATAATGGATGTTGGTGTATCAGATTTTAACAGACGCTGCTCTGCTGAAGAGGCAAAAAATGGAAATAGAAGAACTCCGTAAAAAGCTGCAGGTTCGTCATGTTTGTTTTATGTTGCTCCGCATCTGTGATGTGTGTTACTGTTACTTGAGGTTATTTTCCTAGAATTTCAGGGTTCCCATTCTGAAGTCTTGGAGCAGCTTATCCTAAAGCAACGCAATGATATGCATAAGGTCTGTAAAGTCTACGTAGAACATGTGTTTCCCATTTAGTTATGAAGATCCGTTTTTGGATGCATCGCACAACTGTTAACTGTTTTTTAACAGATAAAGTTATGCCGATTATCTCTTGTAGTTTGAGCTTGAGCGTGACCGACTAGCAATGGAACTTGAAGATGAAAGGAGGTTAAGGGAAACTTTAGAGCACCGGTTGGCCGAGCAACAAACGATGTTAGAGAACCACAACAATACTGGCATATCAGCAGAGCAGTTTACAGATTCTATCCAGGTATGTTTGGCGAAGCAGCAGCCTGGTAATTTTTGTCAGTTCAATGTGTAGTCTCTTCGTATATTGGTTATTTTGCATTTTCACATCTTGGTCCTGTCCATTGGGAACATCACAGTCTTGTTTTCAACCTGCTTGTTGGTAATCGAGCCCAGATGTTGATGGAAGTCATAAAACCATTTATTGGCCTTTTGCAGCTAGATGCATTGAAAACTCCAGACTGTAAGCGAACACCAGATGGATTTGTTGCAAGCCGCTCACGCTATTCGAAGAATGTGGAGTTCAGCCCAATACCTGAAAATTTAGGTGCTGTAGCTGATGAGGACCTATGGATGCAGCTGAACAAAGGATGCATTACTGATCTCGACACGCTTGAGATGACACCTGATTTCAAATGTCCACCGTCCCTGCCAGAAGATACAACAACAGTAAGTTTTTTGGTGTTTCCGCAAAGCATGTGTCTACCTGTATTTTAGGCGATACATGTTTATACACCAAACACATATTTTGTAATTTATTTGTTTTCTTCCAGGAAACTAGTTAAAATGGAAGAACTAGTACTATAATTTAATCACAACTATTGGCTCACGTTTGCTTGCCTGGACTGGTTGTTTCATGGTTAAATAGTAATGTCAAAAAGTTTGTCACTCAACATGAGTATTACACAGCCGAAGACTGCTTTATTGAATCAAATTTGAACACACAAGTTCAGCTCTAGAATAAGTTATTGGTAGTCCAATGGATTAACATAGATGTCTGATTTATGGTATATGTGACTTTTCCATCTAACATGTGATATATTTTTGAATTCTCCAAAAAGAAAACTGTGTGTTAAAGATTATGCTGAAGTAGCAAAATAACTATCAGTTTTTCCTAGTGTCAAAACAGAATATTCAGGAACTCCATTGCTCGCTTGGTCATGATAATTTCTCAATACGATTTTTTTTCTGATTAATTAATGTGTTTCCAGTCGAAACTTGGCTTTACTCATCATAACTGTTCATCAAGCTGCCAAAATCTCTTTTCTCAATGTAAATATGTTGCCTTCTCGCTGCTAACTCCGGTCTTCTCCCCACAGGTTGTGCCACTAGAGGAGCCTACTGAGGTGAGATGCCAAAGGCTGGAAAAGGACTGCAGCTCGGACCGACAGCAGCTAGAGGATTCAAAAGCGAGTTGCGCAATGCTCGAGAAGGAGTGCAACTTGCTCAAGGAGGAGAACTCTTCGTTGCGACAAGAGATCTCCAAGTCGAAGCAGGACGCTGATCATCTCATATCCGAGAAGGAGGAGCTGCTGAAGGAGCTGGAGACGGAGAGGTGCAAGATGGAGGAGCTGAAGCAGGATATCAGGGTCTTCAGCCAGGCCTTCTCGCAGAGGCAGGGGCAGCTGACGTCCCTGTACACCAAGTCCAAGGCCATCGTGGAGAACTGCAAGGCCTCTCAGGTCGCCTTGCCCTGATGAAAGCCTCAGTCAGACTTCGACGTGCTTGTAATACATGTGTGCGTTTGCTATACGCGTGTGGTATGTGCTACATTTTGTATTCGTGTGGACTGAGTCACCGTTGAGGAAGTGTGTGTGCGTAAGTAGGATCTGTGAAGTGGTGTATACCTGCGAAAGGAACATCAGTTTTGTTTGCCATTAGCCTTGTGTAAAATGTCAAATGAAGTTGACATTTGAATGGCCTGTGTTAATTAGTGTGGAAACAAGATTGAATTATCATGAAAGTATTGTATGCTGCCTTGGAAATCCTGGGTGGAGTGGCAAATAAGCGTCATTTTGGATGAAAGCATGTATAATGTAACTTTGTTAACCAATTACTACTGAAATAGGTTATAGAAAACCTAAAAAATTATACAAGTTAAACAAAAATAGTTCTTAGAAAGCATGTTGTCAAGGTAGAAGCACTGGACTGATCAAAACACCCTGGTAGCTGAAAAACGCAAAGCAGCATGAACTCAGATTTGACTCTATCTAGTGCCAGCCGTATATCCGTATATGTGACAGACAAGTAGACAACACAACATACACCTGCAAGGCTGCACCAAGTACGTCTATAAAAACATACGGAAGTGTTGTACACATACGAGCATACTGTTCGTCCGAGTGGATCCATTCATCCATCGCCTTTTGTCTCTATACTGTGCTAGTACGGAGACGCAGACAAAGGGACTGAAAATTTAGGGCTCTTATCTCCATCCATTCGGCACATGCAACTTTACGGCTCTTATCTCCATCGAATTTTCATCCGGTCCAAATATTGAATCCAAAATTCAAACTTTTGAAAAATTTAAGAAAATTCCAGTAAGTCGTATATGCCTCGTTGTATATTCTGAAAAAGTTTGACTTCATTTGGATACATGGTTTATTATTATTAAATAGATTTCAGTGTATTAACCTTAAAAGCTATTAAATCATAAACGAGTGATTCAAACAAAATGAAACTTTCCCAGAATAAGGAACGAAACATATACGACTTACTGGATATTTTTATATTAGTTTGAATTTTAAGTTAACATTATGGACCGTTGAAAGGATATTGGATGGAGATAAGATGTCTAAAGTTGCGACTTCACCGAGTGAAAAGCATGTAAGTGTCGCATTTCCTAGGTATTGTCTTTTTTTTAGAGTACAAAAGTTTTTCTTGTGAAATGAGTCGGGTACCAAAGTATTTTCTACTCTTTCATGTCTTCGATGCTATCTAGAGCGTGTTAGGTTGATCTCGTATTGATGAGCCCAACGGCTCATCAATCCCCTTGACTACGCCCTGATCGGGGCGTCCATTTCAGTTATGGACAGTGGGCCCCTGTGACCTGCGCTATAAATAAAGGGTGGGGGCTGGGGCACACACGGTACGAGGTTCACCGGTGCCGCCAGTCACCCCACCGACATCCCCTCCGATCTAGGGTTAGCGCAGTGCTCACGGGAAGCACCACTGCCCCGCAGTCGCCACCGTCGACCACCATGGCCGACCCCTCGAGCTCCTCGAGCCAGACCCAAGGTTTGCCTCTCCGATCCCTCTCCCTCTCTGAATTCATGTCAAGATATTTACAGAGAAACAGTACCGTGATGATCTAGCCTAGTTGATCCCTAAAGTAGAATCTAACATTGGTATCAGAGCAAGAGCTAGTGCTAGATCTTTCGGTATGTTCATCCCCAAAAGCAAATCCCGAAAAGAAATCAAAAGAAAAGCAAAGATCTCGCCGGTGTCTCACCGGCAAAGTGCGCCGCTGTTTCCGGCCGCGCCGTTCCTCTCGATCCGATGCGCACCGCAAGGGGCATCGGACGAAGAACTCACCCTTCGGGGCAAAGAACTGAACCCTAACCCTAACTACAAAAAGAGGGGAAAAGGGAAAAGAAAATCTCACCGGTGCGTCGCCGGAAAAGGGCACCGCCGCCTGCGCCACTTGACGGTGATGCGCTCACCCTCCAGTGAACGCACGCGCCGGCAAGGGGGCAGGGGAGGCGCCGCCGTTTCTTCATCTTTTGGCCTTCGGGTTTCAGTTTTTTGGTGAAAGAGAGAAAAAGAAAAAGAAAGGGAAGAAGAAAAGAGGCCGCGGTGCGGCGTGCTGCCGTCGAGCACGACTGCCGGCGCCGCCGGCGCCGCCGCCGTCACGCGGACGAGACAGTGCCGCGGGAGCGAGCGTGCGAGAAGAAGAAAAGGGGAGGCGCGCGGCGCGGGGCGCACGGCGCAGTCGCCGCCGCAGCGCGGCACGGCCGTCTCCGGCGCGGCGCGCGGCCATCTCCGGCGGCCGGGGCGATTTTTCTGCCACCGGCGCGCGCGGGTTCGGGAGCGAGCACGGGAAAGAATTTTGGGGCTAGGGTTCGGTCGGGGAGGGCCGGCTGGCTTTGTTCCAGCGTGGATGACGGACAGCCGTCCGATCAAGATGGACGGCCAGGATTGCGCCTAGCGAAACCCTAAAGGCAGAGCGGGCCGATGGGCTGAAAGCTACAGCGGGCCGCCGCTGTGGGCCGCTTCTGCGTCTTTTTCGGGCGGCAGATAACGCCGACGCGCAACGGGCCGTGGGCCATTATGCGCGACGCGCGCGCGGCAGATAGAATAAGGGCCGTGGGCCGCCTGTTTTTCGCACAGAACAGAATTTTTGTTATTTTTTTTTACAGAAGCTGTCTAGTTATTTTTTCTTTCTGTTTTTCTATTCAATTTTATCCAACAAAAAAAAAAATTGTTTTAGGAAACAGAAGAAAAGTAAAAGAAATACTTCTGAAAAGTATAAAAGTTTATGAATTTTATTCATAATTTCCGCTGCAAATAGTTAAAAGTAATTGCATGAAGGCAATAAAGTGAAAATTAAAAGCATGATAAAAAGATATTAATGATGATTATGATTCTGTTATTAATGACCAACGTTGTTAATAGCATTATCATGATTTAAAGTGAGAATTAAAAACTTGATTAAAAGTGATATTAATGATGATTATGATTCTGTTATTAAATGACCAACGTTGTTAATAGCATGATCATGATTATGTGTTAAAATGTGCATTTATTTCTTTTATTGCCCAACGGTGATATAGTTTTAATTGCACAAACAGTGACAAAAATAGTTGTGAAAAGTATAAAGTTCATGAATTTTATTCATGTTTTTCCGCTGCAAATAAATAAAAGTGCTCTTAAAGTGTAAACAGAAATAAAGAAAGAATTAAATTACAAGAGCATGTTAAAGGAATTATTGAAACAATTATGGTTTTGTTATTATTATGACCAACGTCGTTAATAACATAATCATGATTTGTTATTGTTTTATGTGCTTTTATTGCTATTTTCTGCCCAACGGTGATGTAGTTTTAAATTGCGCAAACAGTTGCATATTTTAATTTCGACCAACGTTGGATTTTTATATGCAATTGTTGTCTCACTTAATTGTGGTGTTAAAAAGGGTACTACTTGATGAGCTGCATCAAGGATGTCCATACCTACTCTGAATAGAGAAAGAAAGTGGATTTGGTTTTTTGTTTGTGTTGAGGTCGACTGGGTTGTGGTAACTCCACAGTCAGTTAAGCCTACAGAGCCAATCAGAGACGAAAAGGATGATGATAGTATTTGGAAAAGAAAGAAGAGGGACTATGCTCCGCTGGAGATGTCTTACACCCTCGAAAACATAAAGTTGCTAACCGCCAATATAAAGTGCATGGCATTTATAAAGAATACAATTGAGCAAGCTATTGTCTACTCAATTGTAAAGTGTACATCGAAATGAGTTCCTTGAAAAGATAAAGGACCAGTTCACTGGTTCTTCAAAGATATATGCTACCCAGCTGCTTCAGCAGCTGGTGACAGAAAAGTACACTGTTATTTTGGACATGGCAAGTGTCATATGGTGTAATAATGATCATGTGGGTGTTGCATTACTCCACAATGAGCTTTATTTATTATTTTCATGTGAAAAGTGCATTTCAGTGTGCAAAGTGAATAAGCATGTTTCCGCTCGGATAACGAACAAAAGAAAAGAAAGAGAACTCATGACTCGTCAAAATTATGGTACTGTTTTTTGGGCCATATTTCGAGGGGAAGAATAGAAAGCCTCGTTAAAAATGACATTCTTCCTCCGTTAGAGTTTTCAGATATCAAACAATGCATAGATTGCATAAAAGGAGTATGTAAAGCAGATTAAAAAAAGGGTGCTAACCGAAGCACAGCGACACTAGAAATTATTCACACTGATACATGTGGACCATTTCCGGTGAAAAGTGTGGATGGTTATGACTCGTTCATAACGTTCACAGATGATTACTCCCGATATGGTTATATTTATCCAATTAAAGAAAGATCTGAAGCATTGGATAAATTTAAAATATTCAAAGCTGAAGTTGAAAATCAACATGATAAAAGAATTAAAATAGTCAGGTCCGACCGTGGGGGGGAGTACTACGGTCGGCACACTCCATATGGTCAAGTACCTGGACCTTTTGCAAGTTTTTTACTGGAAAATGGAATAGTCGCCCAGTATTCTATGCCGGGCGAACCACAGCAAAATGGAGTAGCTGAAAGGCGTAACCGTACTCTTATGGATATGGTGCGCAGTATGATGAGTTATTCCACACTGCCATTGGGATTATGGATGGAGGCGTTAAAAACCGCCATTCACATTCTCAACAAGTACCAAGTAAGTCGGTGCCCAAAACACCGTACGAGTTGTGGACAGGAAAGTTCCTTCTCTACGCCACTTGAAAGTCTGGGGGAGCCCAGCTGAGGCAAAAGTTTTTAATCCCCACATTGCAAAGTTAGACCCCAAAACAGTAACTTGCCATTTCATTGGCTATCCTGATAGATCAAAAGGTTATCGTTTCTACTGTGCAGACAGATACACAAAGTTTGTAGAAACGAGACACGGTCTTCTTAGAGGACGAAATGATGAGGGGGAGCATGGTAGGCCGGAAAATTGATCTTGAGGAGAAAGGGTGTGTGCACCTTTTCCGATGATCCATGAGCCATTTTTCGCCCTACCTGTTGTACCTGCACCGACAATCCCTGAGGTTGTGGTGCAAGCACCTGTTGTAACTCCACCCGTGACCACAACGAGGCAAGATTCGGAACCTGTCCGTCAGGAGCCGACTCGACCCGTTGTTGAGCATGAAAGGGAGCGCGACAGCCACATTTAGAAGAAGAGTCGCACGTTGAGACACATGATGTGCCAGAGAATGAGACTCTCAGAAGGTCTAAAAGAGCTAGGAAATCTGCTATTTCTAGTGATTATAAAGTTTATAATACAGAAACAGTTCATATGGAAGAAGATCCAACTTCATATGAAGAAGCCATGAGAAGCGTTTCACTCTTCGAAGTGGCTGGAAGCCATGGAAGACGAGATGAAATCGATGAGTTCTAACAATTTTGGGACTTAGAGGAAATTCCTAAAGGAGCCAAAACAGTAGGCTACAAATGGGTCTACAAAACTAAGTATGACTCCAACGGAAACGTTGAAAAGTATAAAGCACGACTTGTGGCAAAAGGCTTTACGCAAAGAGAGGGAGTAGATTACAATGAGACTTTTTCTCCGCTCTCATGTAAGGATTCCTTCAGAATCATCATGGCACTAGTTGCGCATTTTGATTTAGAGTTGCATCAAATGGATGTAAAGACGACATTTCTAAATGGAGATTTAGAAGAAAATGTTTACATGAAACAACCCACGGGTTTTTTCATGGAGGGGAAGGAACATATGGGATGCCGCTTAAAGAAATCCATTTATGGGTTAAAGCAAGCCTCTAGACAGTGGTATTTAAAGAGAATGTTGAGGACAACTGCATTTATGCAAAGTTTAAAAGTGGGAAATATATTTTCCTAATTCTGTATGTGGATGATATTCTGCTTGCGAGCAATGATGTCAGTCTACTAGAAACAAAGAAGTTCTTGTCCTCAAATTTTTTATATGAAAGATCTTGGTGAAGCTTCATATGTTTTGGGCATAGAAATTCACCGGGATAGAAAGAATGGAGTGCTAGGACTATCACAAAAGGCATATTTAGAAAAGGTTCTAAAGAAATATAATATGCATAAAAGTAGCGCCTCACCTGCTCCTATAGTCAAGGGCGACAGTTTTGGGAAATTTCAGTGTCCCAAGAACCAATATGAGATCGATCAAATGAAAGGAATACCTTATGCTTCGGCTGTTGGAAGCTTACAGTATGCACAAGTGTGCACTCGCCCTACCTTAACTTTTATCACCGGAGTACTCGGTAGATATCAAGAAAATCCAGGCCTAGAGCACTGGAAGATGGCAAAGAAAGCATTGCGTTCTGCGCAAAGCACAAAAGGCCTCATGCTAACATACAGAAGATCTGATTCCCTAGAGATAAGAGGGTATTCAGACGCAGATTTTGCGGGAGATAGAGACGATAGAAAATCCACGTCAGGATACGTGTTCACTCTCGCTGGAGCTCCAAACAGATAATAGTTGCATCATGTATGCAGAATTTATAGCAGCATGAGGCCACAAGGCAGGTGATATGGTCAAAGAAGTTGACACCCGACTTGAAAGTGGTAGATTGTATTGACAAACCACTAAAGATGTACTGTGACAACCAGCCCGCAGTATTATATACTCACAACAACAAGTCGAGTAAAGCTATCAAACCAATAAAGATAAAGTATTATGTTGTGAAAGGTAAAATCCAGAATCAAACTATAAGTCTCGAGCATATAAGGACAAAGGATATGCTTGCGGATCCGCTTACGAAAGGCTTACCACCCAGCGTGTTCATGGAACACGCAGTCGACATGGGTTTAATGGAAAGCCTATGATTCCTGGATTACAGAGGCCCAAAAGTAAAAGAATTTTGTTTCAAAATAGAGAGGTATATTGTAGCTGTCTGATTCTATCGGCAATTGAGCTGTGACGATGAAACATGCTCTATGTACTGATCTATGATGAAACGAGTAAAGCACAAAGTACATGGATAAAAGTAAAAGTTGAGATCAAGGGGGAGAATGTTAGGTTGATCTCGTATTGATGAGCCCAACGGCTCATCAATCCCCTTGACTACGCCCTGATCGGGGGCGTCCATTTCAGTTATGGACAGTGGGCCCCTGTGACCTGCGCTATAAATAAAGGGTGGGGGCTGGGGCACACACGGTACGAGGTTCACCGGTGCCGCCAGTCACCCCACCGACATCCCCTCCGATCTAGGGTTAGCGCAGTGCTCACGGGAAGCACCACTGCCCCGCAGTCGCCACCGTCGACCACCATGGCCGACCCCTCGAGCTCCTCGAGCCAGACCCAAGGTTTGCCTCTCCGATCCCTCTCCCTCTCTGAATTCATGTCAAGATATTTACAGAGAAACAGTACCGTGATGATCTAGCCTAGTTGATCCCTAAAGTAGAATCTAACAGAGCGCGCTCAATCGAGTGACGTCATGGTCCTCTTCTTCAACTCCGGCGAGCGCGCCTGGCCCCGTAGCCACCGCCGTCCACCTCACCCGCGGCCGGCGCGCTGCCGCGACGCCCGAGCTCCTTCTCCGCCGGTCCGCCGCCGCTCCAGCCATCCCTCTAAAGCCACCTCCGGCGCCGGCGATTCTCCACCCCTCTGCCGCGGCAGCGGCAGCTCCGGCCCAGCTTGCCGCCACCGTCGCCGCGAGGAAGAAGAAGAAGGCTAGGGTTTGCACGAATCGCGACGCACTGGAGAAGGGCGGATGATTAGACTGAGCGCTAAGCTAATTCTCAGTCGATTGGGAAAGTGGGAATTAGTAAAATCGAAAAATAAAGTATTGACCCGAAAAAAAGAGTATTGGCTACTCTTTGTCCGTTTCTGATTGGTCCTAAGTGACACAAACCCGTTTCCAGCTCGGACGAAATTGGCCTTGGCCCAGTCCGTTCTACTCCCTCCGTTCCAAATTATTTGACTTCCATATATCCATATATGGATGTATGTACACACTAAAAGATGTCTACATACATCCGTATGTAGGCAAATGAAAGTCATCTATTTTGTGGAACGGAGGGAGTAAGATCGAGGGCGACTAGTCCTGCCTCCCGATTCCCCTTCATCGACACCGGCGCGGCAAAATGGACACGTTTGACCACGTGGCGAAACTATTTCACAGAATGAATGTTGGGCGAAACAATTTCACCGAACTAACCATTTTGAGTAGCGCCTCTCAATCACGCGCTACCCTCTACATAGTAGCGCCCGTCAATCAGGCGCTACACATCCTGCCAGCGTGGTGGCTGCGGGGCTATGGTGCTGATCATGTAGCGCCTTGCAATCAGGCGCTATACCTGCTGTTAGCCTAGTCGCGCGCCGCGCCCTCTCCCCAACCCTAGCTCACTCCAACCCGACCCCGACCCTAGACAGAAGAAGAGATGGCGGCGGCGGCGCTCTCCGCTCCTCTCTAATCCTCTCTGATCAGGCGGCGGCAGTAGGAGGAGCAGATCAGGTGCCGGCAGGCGCGGGGTCGAGCAGCTCCGCCCCATCTGGTGTCCACCGTTCTTCTCCACATCCGATCGACGCCGTTCTTCTCCACATCCGTTCGGCGCCGTTCTTCTCCTCCACATCATGTAACCGCCGTTCTCCCCTCTTCTGCAGTAGATTCCGTAGGTGAGGACTTTGACAGCTTGGTCGTCGCATCGGTGGTGTTGGCTTGGTCTATTGAAATCTCCACCATGCCTAGTTATTTTTGGTCCAGATTGCCTTAGTGGAACAAACCGATGATATAGCCCTTGTTGCATTCCATCCACTGTGCCTAGTTATTGAACAAATCGATGATATAACCCTTGTTGTAATTTGTTGCAAATAGAATAAATTAAAAATGTGCATATTCCCATCATTTCAACCAATCTGAACAATATTATTTCCTAAGCTACTGGTAAGTAACTTCTATTGTTTGTAATATGTAGGATGGTGTGGTTACTCGATAATCACTAGGATGTTGCACACCGGTCCTATGTCTTGACCCAAGGGAGGGAGGTAATAAAAATACTATTGGACTTGTCAATTTTCTTATTGTTGGAATGTGTTGGATATGTTGTAATTATCTTCTTTGTATGTTTGCAGGAGGAAAAGGCGAAACTGAAACCGTTGAAGATTCGGTCTCATGGGGCGTCGTTGAGTGACATGCCGTATGATGAGCGCTACACTCCGTACATCGAGATGCTAGGCCTCCTCCCGTTCATCCAGCTTGTGAGCCGATCGATCCCAAATCTGAATGCGGCTGCAATCACCACCCTTGTTGACCGCTGGAGGCCGGAGACACACACTTTCCACCTCCGGACCGGCGAGATGACCCTGACTCTTATGGATGTTTCCATGATCCTTGGACTTCCAATCGAGGGGAAGCCTCCTTGTATGAGCACTGATTCTTCAGGGTGGCGCGCACAGATGCAGGCCCTTATTGGTATGGCTCCGGAGGATGTCGAGGACAAGAGTTCATACAGAATCCCAGCCGGCGCTACATACCCGTGGATAGTACAGCACTTCAAGACCTACCCAGTCGGAGCCGATGAGGACATGATCAAGACGTATGCCCGCGTGTACGCGTGGTACGTTATCTCTAGGACTTTGTTTGTGGACAGCGGTGGCACGACGGCTCAGTGGATGTGGCTAAAGGCGCTGACCGTCTTTGACTCCAAGTGGAGGTTGGGTATTGCTGCACTTGCCTACTTGTACCGATAGGTATTGAATTGGTCAATTTTAGTTTGTTTTTTACATTTCCATCTGTACAATGTCTTAACTTCACCGTGAATGCATTTTTGTGCAGTTGGACGATGCCTGTCGTAGGACAAGTAAGAAACCCAGCATTGGTGGTCCTATGCTTCTACTCTCGGTATGGAGCTGGGAGCACTTTCCAGTTGGACGACCGAAAGAGGTGAGCTACCTTCCTTGGGACGATTATGGCCACAACGATCTTCGGCTCCCCACTTGGGCTTACAAGTGGACATGGTATCGGAGGCCCATAGCAACGTCAAATTCATGTACAAGCAGTACACAAATGAGTTTGATATGCTTACCGCCGATCAAGTAAGTACTTGTCTTTACATCATCCGCTTCCATGCTTTTGTCTTCATCCAACTTGATGTTGTTGTGCTATGCTGCAGGTGGAATGGGAGCCTTATGGCAGCGGGGACCATTTTCCTCTACTGTTAGAATTTCAGTTGAACCCGAAGTGCTTGCAGGAGAAGCGTTTTTGGCTCATGCGCTGCCCGTTGATATGCAACTGGGCGGTTCAGTTTCACTTGCCACACCGCGTGATGAGGCAGTTTGGGTTGTTTCAGACCCATCCACCTGAGTGGAAGGACACGAGCATCGAGCTTCACAGGTTAGATCTAATGAAATGTGTGCATTCATAGGTTGTTTTGGCTTCTATGTGGTGGTAATAATATAGTGTCGGTTTTTCAACATGCAGTATGGACAGAAAAAGGCAGAAGAAGGTGCAAAATTGGGATAAATACAATTCGAAATATGTCACCGAGTTCGAGATTTGTGTGGAGAAAGCTAAGAAGAGTGGATGGGGCCGGCAATTGGAGCATGACCCAGTTGCATTCAACAACTACCTTCGATGGCTTCATCAGAATACTCGTGTGGAGATATGCCCACCGGCTTATGAGCAAGAGATATTGGAAGAGCCCACCGAATTTGATGAGCTTGCCGAGAGCCAGTACAACAAGCTTGTCCGGGATGGGCACCAAACACCTTTTTCTAGCGTCCTCAACTTTGTGGTAACTTGTTTCTCTTGTTTATCTTTGTGGTAACAAGCTTGTTCGGGAGAAGCTCATCGTTTTCGGTTTAGCAGCTGTTTCTCTTTTTTGGTTGCATAACTTGTTGATTTTTTCTTTTACCCATAGTGCACGGAGATAAAGAATCAAGCAGATGAAAGCGAGGAGTTGTTGGATACCACCCGGGTGGAGAAAAGGGCGAAAGTACAATTCGTGCATTTGTTAAGGTAAGCACCAAAATGTTAGGGACTAATCTAAGGTCTACATGCTTACATTTTGCTAACATAGACATCTCCTACACTGTTCTGCAGCGCTCTGCCCAACGGTTACGCAGGCTGTCGAACATCCTAGGTTGTCGTAACCCCGAGTACACATCGCCGCAACAATCTATGTCCACTTCGTCGACCAACCCAACAGTTGATCCGGAGGATGTGTTAGAGGGTGAGACTACGGACGCGACGTATATGGATGACGGCGAGGTTTGAGATCACCATACTTTATTTTTGGGTCCTTATTTCATTCATGTTATTGTTGAATGACCATAACTAGAAATTTATGTTTGTTTGTTTGTTAGATTCCCGATGAGATGACGTTGGCAACGGCGGTTAAACAACGATCAGCCTACCTGATGAGGACCCGACCAGAGGATGGCCCATTCAAGAGGTACACACCAGATGACTGGGTCAAGAAAGGAAAGGGGAATCTTTTCCCGGAGGAGCGTCCAAAGAAGTTGACGGTTATGAGGATGAGGCGCGTCGAGGACTCTGATGATGACGGGGATGAGGTGAACGAGGAAGAACCGCAGCCGGCGGTGAAGAAGAAGACTATGCCATGGAGGGTAGAGCCACGAGGATCCGTGGTACTCGTGGACGGAATTAAGATGCGATGTTTGCCGTCATGTTGAACTTGTAATATTGTCGCACTTGTTATCATGTTTGTAACTGAAATTGCTCGTGCACTAAACTTGTTATCATAAATGTTGTGTCAAATTTGCTGTGAATTTGCTATGTGTAGTTGCTGTGAATTTGCCGTGAATTTGCTCTGAAACTGGTGCCAATATTATGCTGTGACCAGGGAGCTCAGCCGAGCAACGCTGCTGAAACTGTCTAAGTCAGTGTGTAGCGCCTCTTGTTATGTAGCGTCCGATCACAAAGCGCCAAACGGTTGTTGGCATCATTTCCTGTTGCAACCAATAGAGTGCCCTTGTATGGACCGGTCAAAAAGGTGCCATCGACGGCGATGACCGGCCTATAATGTTCAAATGCACTCACACATTGCTCGAATGCCCAAAATGCACGGCCAAATACTCGGACAACCTTTCCGTTGTAACTCCTTGTTTTTTGCCCATACGGCTCGACCACATGAACCATCCCCGAGTTAGTGGCGGCCATGGCTCCCAACAACCTAGGTATTCGGTTGTATGCTTCCTCCCAGTCACCGTACAACATCTTGATGGCCGCTTGCTTCGCCTTCCATGCCTTCCCGTACTTGACCTTGTAGTGAAATAGGGATGCCACAAGTTCCATGACGCTCTTAATGCTCATTGTTGGAAGTGACGAGATGGAGTTGGAAAGCCTATAAGCGATGAAATTGGAGGTGAGTTGTCGGTGGTCTGGCTTCACATTCTTGCCATCGACCTTCTTGCCTCGGCACATGTGAGTTGATACACAACTAGATATGTGCCATTTGGGCCCTTTTTTTAGTGGTGCCGCACGCACGATCCACGGGATCCTTTCTCCAAGCACCTTACCATGTAACGCTTTTTTTTGTCGGAGTGAACCACCTTAAACGGACGATGGTACTTGACCGAGAACTCCCTTATCCATATCTTAAATTCCAACAAGGTTGCGAACTCCAAACCGGGAGATATCCCATTGTCCTCATGATTCATATCCCGGTAAGAAGTTGGCCTTGCTCCGAGCACTACACCCTTGCCGCCATCAACTGTGGCTTCATCTGCGAGACTAAGATCACGAAACAACGGGATCCGATGATCCCACCCCAATACTTTCTCGTAAGCTTTGGCCTCCTTTGCGGTGAACCCCTCCTCATCAACTTCTTCATCGGGGCCATCGTCATCCGAGTCCGATGCATAGCAACGAGAATAAGGGATGTCATGCTCCATGGTCTTTGCTCATTATATGTGTCCAAATCTCCAACATGGTTGTCGTGGAGATCAACCCCATGATCATCGGCCTCGTACTCGTCATCCCAATAGTCATCATTTCTAATGGGGCTCAAACTTTTCCTCACTTCATGTTCAGTCAATGTAGGCTCCGTCACTTCATTTTGGTTCATGAGTGGTTGACTAGTACCATCAATTGGGGAGGCACATCGGTTCAAGTCCAATTTCTCACAAGCATCAACCTTTTTAGTGGCAAATAACTCGATTGACTTGTCTAGTGATTCGGCCACCGTCTCCTTGTATACAACCCAATGTAGTTTGGAGTTGATACGCAAAAACTTCCAACGGAGGTGCACGACATTATGTCTTCCCTCCAACTCTACAACATCACTTGTGTCCAACCAATTCAATTGAATCCTCACTTTATTCAAAACCTCGGCATAGGTAGGACTATGCTCAAACACCAAGCCCACCTCATCCGGGTCCGGTTCAATATTTCCTTTCAAAAAGGCATCCTTGTGCACATGATGAACATGAACAATTCTTGCCATCCCCTACAATAATGAAAACAACACCATGTCAAGTTAATTCATGGACAACATAACAAGAACCCTACCCCTAACCAAATGCTTCATGGACAACATACAAGCCACAAATTGGACAATGCACCAACACAAAACATGCATCTTTAGGGTCAATTCGAATTTCTAGGGTTTCCATGATTTGAACATAAATCAACCAAAATACAAGATTCTAATGGGTCAAAACATAAGGAAATGAGATAGATTACCTCTACAAACTAGGGGGCACACATTCCACGGAAGAAATCTTCAGATTTGGGGAATCTGGGAGAGGATTTGAGAGAGGGGAGTGAGCAGCCGCCAGCCGCCGTCTCTGTCTTGGGTCGGGTTGGAGTGAGCGCTAGGGCTGGGGAGAGGGCGCGCCGCGCGACTAGCAGTAACAGGATGTATAGCGCCTAATTGCAAGGCGCTACATGATCAGTACCATAGCGCCTTGTGATTGGGCGCTATACTACCAAAAAGTGGGCCCCGGCAGGCCCCGCATCTGCCACGCTGGCAACATGTATAGCGCCTGATCTGTGGGCGCTAGTATGTAGAGGGTAGTGCCTGATTGATAAGCCTGGGCATACCCGGTTTGGGATGGTTTCTGCTGGTTTCAGCACACATACCATATGCCACGGGCTGGTCTGGTTACTTGAGTTTACATAACATGTTAAATGACAGTTTGGTGCGGGCTGGTGCACGGTTTACACCGGTTTGCACCATTTAATTACAGACATGCATAGCAGACACCAAAGCACGCAGTCACCGATCCGTCGTCAGTAGTCCCAACACCAACTCCACCGCGGCAGCACCGGAGCCAGGCTACCCAGGGAAGAATTGCGACGTCTGTGCGGACGGCGATGCTTCGAAGCAGGGCTGCCTCAAGAGCGAGGACGCCATTGTGAAGTAGCTCGGCGCCAGCACGTGCCTCGCCTCAGGGCTGGCCGTGGAGTTGGCTTCGGAGGAGAGCAACACCGAACCTGCACCCTGCGTCGCCATCAGCGTCCACCACTAGAACCCAGAGCGAGAACAGAGGACGAAGAAGAGTGATGGTCCGGAGTCTATGGCGGCGTCCTTGCCGCCCTGGAGCGGCGTCTTCTCCCAGCCGGCGAGAGACTTCTCCCCGCGGACCTACCACGATCCACCTCGGCCGTAGCTTCTCCCCGCGGACCTACCACGATCCACCTCGGCCGTAGCCGCGGAGTTGGAGCGCTGCACCGCCTTGGCCCCATCCGCATGACGATGCCCAGCACTGTGGTTCCCAGGGCGGTCCCGGTCACGCCTCTGCTCCTGGCGGCCATCCTCGTCACGGCCGGCGTCACGGCCGTGCTCGCGGGTAGACCACGAGAAGCTGCGGCGAAGGTGACCGGCCCATCCACACGATCTTGTCCCGGTCGTCTTCACCTCCTCGCCCTCGCCATCGCCGATGCCGACCCGCGAGGTCTAACCGCCGGTCAAGATCCATCTTGGCTTTGCCTCCTCGCCCTCGCCGTCGCTTTTCGCTTCAATCGCGCCCCCACCTCCAGCGACCCCTCAGCGCTAGGGCCGCCGTCCATGTTCGCCGCAGCCTCGCTTCGTGCCCTTACCTCGGCGCCCTGCCTCCGCCTCCGCCGTGCCCTATCGCTTCCTGGTGGGGATTTTTTTTGTCGATGGCGACGATGGGGGTCACTGATGGCGGTTTCGTGGTTTAATCGGTCCAGCCCGTCGCAGCCCAGCACAAGATTTTCTGATCACGGTTTCAATTTGTAAACCAGTCAAACCCGGCAGAAACCATAATTGCGGTGCGGTGTGACGGTTTGCCCGGTTTCGAACCAAACTATGCCCAGCCTTACTGATTGAGAGGCGCTACTCAAAATGGCTAGTTCGGTGAAATTGTTTCACCGAACGTTCATTTGGTGAAATAGTATCGCCACGTGGTCAATCGTGTCCTTTTTGCCCACCGGTGCCGGACATGGAATCATGGGCGGCATCCAACTTCCCAGATTGGACGCGGCTCCCGCAGGATCTTCTCGTCGCCATCTTCGGGGAGCTAGAGATCCCGTACCTCCTCCGCTCAGGTGCCGTATGTACGTCCTGGCACTCCGCGTACTGCACCTTCCGCCGCCTTCGCCTCCCGTCTCCGAAGCAGTCGCCGTGCCTTCTGTACTCCAGCGAAGCCTGCGGCCCTGACGCCGCCACTCTATACTCCCCTTCCGCTGGCGCAACCTTCCACATCCCGATGCGGGAGCCAGGGCTCCGCCTCCGCAGCCTGTCGCCGATCGGCTCGGGGCACGGCTGGCTGGTGGTCGCCGACGAGATCAGCTATTAGAAGTAGGCTTGTGTGTCCAGTCGACGCTCCCTTCGAGTGTGGGGGAGTTGATAAGTTATAGAGTGCCGACTTCGGGATTTGTCCCAAGTCGAGTAGTGTTCGACTCCGGGGTCTGTCCCAGGTCGAAGCAGTCGCCAGGTTCTTCGGGTGCGAGGGCTTTTGTCCTGTAGCCTGTGTCCTGAAGTGGTGCGTCAGCACCAGTACAAAGTAGGTAGCTAGGACGTGCTAGACGTCACCTACAGCGTTTCTTAGTCTGTGACACCGTCAACAGTGGCGTGTCAGATAGAGGTATGACCGGTCACGTCGCAGCGATGTGACTGGATAGTTGACTTAGGCAGCCAGCCTGCACAGCCCCTATTTAGAGGGAGGAATACAATGAGAAAATTGAGGCAAACCATTTCTTTTTGTGGCACACACTTCCCTCTCTCTTCTCCACTCTCTCTCTTAAGCATCAGGGGCAACAATTGGTATCAGAGCCCGAGTTATTTGAGAGATCTCACCGGAGATGGGCAAGCACAGAGCTCTTCTGCCGGCGGAGATGAAGGAGGCCGCAAGCACGCTGGCAGTCCAGCGGGTTGTGCGGGAGGCCGGTAGTTCGTGGCCGCTGCTCACGCGGTCAAACTACGCGGACTGGGCGTTGCTCATGCAGGTGAAGCTTGAGGCACGCCGTGTTTGGTCCGCCGTGCACGATGGCACGGAGGAGCGCGAGACGGACCGAGCAGCGCTGGAGTACCTGCTGCTCGCCGTCCCACCGGAGATGATCTCCACACTGGCATTGAAAAAGACGGCCAAGGAGGCGTGGGAGGCGATCGAGACGATGTGGGTCGGAGACACCCGTGTCCGGGAGGCGAAGGCGACGGCGCTCAAGAAGCAGTACGAGGCCATCAAGTTCGGCGACGACGAGAACATTGACGACTTTGCCATGTGGCTGTCGTCGCTCGTGTCGCAGCTTGGGGTGCTCGGCGTCACCGTCACCGAGCCGGACACTATCCGTAAGTTTCTCTCGGTCGTTCCCACGAGGTTCTCGCAGATGGCATGCTCCATCGAGACCCTGCTCGACCTCGACAAGCTCCCCATGGAGGATCTCATCGGCCGCCTCAAAATGGCCGAGGAGCGACATGAGGCGGAGAAGCCGGAGGCCAAGCAGGCCGGCAAACTACTCCTCACGGAGGAGGAGTGGTTCTCCCGGATGTGCCTGCAGGACGGAGGTGGATCCTCCAGCCATGCCGGACGCGACGGCGGCAAGCCGCGCGGTCGCGGCAGGGGCAGCTCGGCTCGCGGAGCCGGGAACCGCGGCGCGTCGAAAGACACGTGCCGCTACTGCGGAGTCGCCGGCCATTGGGCGCGGGACTGCCGCAAGAAGAAGCGCGAGGAAGCACACCTCGTGCGCGGAGGGGATGCAGAAGCACACCTCGTCCGTGGCGGAGACGACGAAGACGACAGCGCGCTCCTCATGATGGAGGCATTTACGATCGCGTCTGCTCCACAGCTCCCTGCTTCGACTTGCCAGGCGGAGTCGAACACCTCGGAGGCGGCACCCTTGTCTCGACCGGTGGTAGAGTCAGCGACTCGACCGGTGGCGGAGTCGGAGGGACCATCGACTCCTCCGGATGAACTCGCGATGATCCGATGGATCGTGGAGTGGGACGTGGCGACTCGAGAGGAGTCGGCCGTGTCGGGTCACGAGGACCCGACAGAATCGTCGAGTCAGGATGACAAGACAACGTTGGCTCAGAAGGAGCTGACCATGGCGACTCGGGAGGACCCGACAGCCTCGTCGGGTGGAGAGCACTTGACTGCGGTGACTCGAGAGGAGTCGACCGCGGCAGCTCGAAAGGAGCTGGCCGACCCGATTCGCAAGGAGCCGGTCCTCCTCATGCCAGAGGAGAAGGCGCAGGTCAACCTGGCGCAAGAGGGGGACACCAAGAAGGGCGTCTGGTACCTAGACTCGGGTGCCACCAATCACATGACTGGTGACCGCGCCGCGTTCGCAGAGCTGGACTCGAGCGTCACCGGAACTGTCAAGTTCGGCGACGGCTCGCGAGTTGACATCTGCGGGCAGGGGACGGTGCTCTTCGTCTGCAAGTCGGGCGAGCACCGGGCCGTCACCGGGGTGTACTATATACCCCGGCTTAACACGCAGATCATCAGCCTAGGCCAGTTCGACGAGAACGGCTGTCAGGTGCTGATCGAGGATGGGATCCTCCGAGTGCATGATAGGGAGCGACAGCTCCTGATCAAGGTCAGGCGAGAGCCGAACCGGATGTACAAGTTGCACGCGCGAGTCGCATAGCCGGTGTGCCCAGTCGTGGGCGCCGTCGACGACCCAACATGGACTTGGCATGCGCGGTTCGGGCACCTCAACTTCGACAGCTTGCGCCGACTGGCGAAGGGCGAGATGGTGCGTGGCCTCCCTCTGGTGGAGCACGTGAACCAGCTCTGCGACGCCTGCCTAGCAGGGAAGCAGAGGCGAGCCCCGTTCGCAAAGCAAGCGAAGTTCCGGGCGAAGGAGCGACTCGAGCTGGTCCACGGCGACCTCTGCGGGCCGATCACCCCGGCCACTCCGAGCGGGAAGAAGTACTTCCTCCTGCTCGTGGACGACCTGTCGCGGTACATGTGGCTCGCCCTTCTCTCGACGAAGGACGAGGCCGCAGCCGCCATCATCCGACTCCAGGCGGGAGCCGAGTCGGAAACCGCTGCAAGCTGCGCACGGATCGCGGAGGCGAGTTCACCTCCGGGTCCTTCACAGCATACTGCGCTGAGCTCGGAGTGGAGCGTCACCTGACGGCTCCGTACTCCCGCAGCAGAACGGCGTCGTGGAGCGACGCAACCAGACGATTGTGGGCATGGCCCGCAGTCTGCTGAAGGCCAAGAAGGTCCCCGGTGAATTCTGGGGTGAGGCGGTGACGACGGCCGTGTTCATCTTGAACAGGTCGCCAACCAAGAGCGTGGACGGCAAGACGCCGTTCGAGGCCTGGCATGGCCGCAAGCCGAACGTGAGCTTCCTGCGCACGTTCGGGTGCGTGGTGCACGTCAGGGAGACGCGCCCCGGGCTGAAGAAGCTCGACGACCGGAGCAGGCCGATGATCTTCGTCGGGTACCAACCTGGGACGAAGGGATATCGGGCCTATGACCCGGTGACAACCGCGTGACCATCACGCGAGATGCCGTGTTCGACGAGAACGCGCGCTGGGACTGGAGTTCGCCGGACACTCCGGTGAACACCTTCGGAGTCGACACCTTCGCGGTCGAGCACATGGTGTTCGAGCCGCAGCCAACTCCGGGAGACGGGAGTGCGGGTCCTGCACCCGACTCACCGGTCCAGACTGCCGACTCCAGGAGCCGGGAGTGCATCCCAGCTGGTTCTCCAACAACACCGGAGCACCCGACAGCCGAGTCTTCGACTCGGCTGTCTCTGGCGTCGAGTTCGTCACGCCGCCCTCGAGGTACTCAGGTATGCTCGATGCGAAGACGACATGAGCTTCGATCACCGGTTCCGCACTCTGCAGAACGTGCTCGAAGTAGGTTCGGCCCTTGAGCCGGACGAGGAGCTCCACTTCCTTGCCTCCGAAGAGCCAGGCTCGTTCGGGGAGGCGAAGGCGCATGCCAGCTGGAGGCAGGCGATGCAGGAGGAGCTGGAGGCCATCGAGTCGAACTCGACTTGGCGGCTAGCCACCTTACCACCAGGTCACCGTGCGATCGGCCTGAAGTGGGTCTACAAGGTGAAGAAGGATGCGCACGGCGCAGTCCTTAAGCACAAGGCTCGCCTGGTGGCGAAGGGCTATGTGCAGCGGCACGGGGTCGACTACGACGAGGTCTTCGCACCCGTGGCCCGACTCGAGTCTGTACGGCTACTGCTAGCCGTGGCTGCGAGTGCGGGGTGGGACGTCCACCACATGGATGTCAAGTCAGCCTTCCTCAACGGCGAGTTGGAGGAAGAGGTGTACGTGCAGCAGCCAACTGGCTTCGCTGCGATGGGGAAGGAGCACCTGGTGCTCCGACTCGACAAGGCGCTCTACGGCCTCAAGCAGGCGCCAAGGGCATGGAACACCAAGCTCGACGCATGCCTCGTCAAGCTCGGCTTCGCAAGGTGCGAGTCGGAGCACGGCATGTACGCGCGAGGAGCGACTCCGAGCCGGCTTCTAGTCGGCGTCTACGTCGACGACTTGGTGATCACGGGCTCGGACTCCAGCGACATCGACAAATTCAAGCTGGAGATGCGGAGCCTGTTCCAGATGTCCGACCTCGGGTTGCTGAGCTACTACCTCGGCATCGAGGTTCGACAAGGACCCAGCGGGATCGACATCTCGCAGGGTGCCTATGCCCTGAAGCTGCTGGAGAAGGCGGGGATGGGCGGGTGCAATCCCGTCCACGCACCCATGGAGCCGCGCTTCAAGCTGTCCAAGTGCAGCACGGCGCCGCGACGGATGCTACCGAGTACCGGAGCATAGTCGGGAGCCTCCGGTACTTGGTGCACACGAGGCCGGACCTGACCTTCGCAGTCGGGTTCGTATCACGGTTCATGGAGGCTCCGACTCTGGAGCACCTCGCGGCCGTGAAGCACATCCTACGCTACATCGCCGGGTCGCCGCGACTCGGATGTAGGTATGGGAGGAATGCAGGTACACCGCGCCTGGTCGGCTACAGCGACAGCGACCTGGCGGGCGACGTCGACTCGCGCAAGAGTACGTCGGGCACCCTGTACTTCCTCGGGAGCAGCCCAGTGACCTGGCAGTCCCTAAAGCAGAAGGTCGTAGCTCTGTCGAGCTGCGAGTCGGAGTACATGGCTGCTGCCATGGCTGCTTGCCAGGGGATCTGGCTGGCTCGGTTGCTGGCCGAGTTCAGCAACGGCGAAGCCGAGCACGTGGTGCTCAAGGTCGACAACAAGTCGGCAATCGCGCTCGCCAAGAATCCCGTCTTCCACGAGCGCTCGAAGCACATCGACCTGAAGTACCACTTCATTCGAGACTGCGTGGAGGCGAAGAAGGTCGAGCTGGAGTTCGTGCCCACCGAACACCAACTCGCGGACATGCTGACCAAGCCACTTGGACGAGTCCGCCTGGCGGAGCTGCGCACAAGGATCGGCATGGTGGAGGTGTCTCCGGAACTCAAGCCTAGGGAGTGATTGTTAGAAGTAGGCTTGTGTGTCCAGTCGATGCTCCCTTCGAGTGTGGGGGAGTCGATAAGTTAGAGAGTGCCGACTTCGGGTTGTCCCAAGTCGAGGAGTGTTCGACTCCGGGGTCTGTCCCGTGTCGAAGCAGTCGCCAGGTTCTTCGGGTGCGAGGGCTTTTGTCCTGTAACCTGTGTCCTGAAGTGGTGCGTCAGCACTAGTACAGAGTAGGTAGCTAGGACGTGCTAGACGTCACCTACAGCGTTTCCTAGTCTGTGACACCGTCAACAGTGGCGTGTCAGATAGAGGTATGACCGGTCACGTCGCAGCGATGTGACTGGATAGTTGACTTAGGCAGCTAGCCTGCACAGCCCCTATTTAGAGGGAGGAATACAATAAGAAAATTGAGGCAAACCATTTCTTTTTGTGGCACACACTCCCCTCTCTCTTCTCCACTCTCTCTCTTAAGCATCAGGGGCAACATCAGCAACCTCCACCTCCTCAACCCCCTCACCGGCGGCCATGTAGAGCTCCCGCCAATCACCACATTCCAGTTCGTCAAGGGCTCCTCGGATGACCAGGGCAACCTCCTCTACACCTTCACCGAAACATCCGATGAGACTGCTGATAAGTCCTACAGCCTCCCAGCAGCCGAGGCGTGGGACACGTATGAGCGGGCGGTTCTCTCTTGCAGTCCTTCTGCTGGCAGCGCCTGCATCGTCCTGCTCATGCACATGCATTTTTGCGAGCTCTCGTTCGCCAGGGTCGGCGACGAGCGCTGGACTCGGATCCCGACCGGCGACAGCACAGGCCTCCAATGGCGTAACTTTCACAACGACGCCGTGTACTGCACAGCCGAGGGTCTGTTCTACGTGGTGAGGTCCGATGGTTCCATGCACACATTGGACCTGAATGGGCCTAATCCGGTGGCCACCAAGATCATCATGCCCGTGGCGAACAAGTCTGATGAGCCCTACAAGTACATCATCCAGACGCCATGGGGCGATCTCCTGCAAGGATGGAGATTCAGGAAAAGCTTCGAGCCTCCTTTGTCGTTTGAGGTGCCGGACGACTGTGACTATTTTGATCCTCGGGTGGAGCTGAACATGACTGACCTACAGCTTTACAAGGTCGATGTACATGGATAAAGGCTGGTAAAGGTAGATAGTGTGGGAGATCATGCTCTTTTCCTCGGTCATAATGGCTCAATGTGCCTTCCACTCAAGGAATTTCCTGGGTTGAAGCCAAATTGCGCCCATGTTACCGATGATTTTTTCGAATTTGTCAATTCCTACAAATTTAACAAGCGGGAAGTCGGCGTGTGGAGCATCGCAAACCAGACTATGGATAGCCTTGGTAGCACCTCCCAACTCAGGGATCCCTGGTTGAATTGGCCAGTGCCCATATGGATAACACCCTTCCTTTTGTAAGGTGATTTTGCTCCCTGGTAACAAGATTGAGTAGTGTTGTATTTCTGTTGAAATGGATTATAATTTATAAACCTACATCATTTTCAGTCTTCTACTTTGGTTACCCTTTGTGCAAATTTAAATGCATATTTGGTAGTATAGTGCTAGAAAATGTATATATGGTGGAAAGTATGACTTGTTTTTTTTTAGTTTAAGGTGATCGATATCCACCGCTCGAATAGAATTGATCCAGTTTATAAGGGAAACCGGGTCCAAAAAACATACAAACTGTACAAAAAAAATCGCACAGACGAAGCGACCCGCCGCCCAAACGACACAAGTCGACCAAACGCCACAACACACACCACCCGCTCCGGGGCCGCCGCCCCGGCGTAGCAACCAGATCGATCTTCGCATTGTCCGAAAGCGATCCAGTCATGGTCGACAAACCCTCTGCCCGCGCAGTCTTCATCCAGGTCGCCACCAAAACCAACCTGTTTCGGGCCCGCCGCCCCGACGTAGCAACCAGATCGACCTTTGCATTGTCCGAAGGCGATCCAGTCGGGTCGACGAACCCTCTGCCCACGCAGTCTTCATCCAGGTCGCCACCCAGACCCACGCTAGACAGCGACTCTGCCTCATAGAACCGTCGTAGCGTGGGAGACCGAGGACGCCGCCTCGACGTCCACCACCGTCCGAAGCCACCGCCCCGGCGTCCACCTCCCCGATCACAACACCAACCCACCCGACCATCGCGACCCCGTTGCACCAGAGGGTCAACAACTCCAAGGCGACGCATTCAAGAAGGTAGTGACGTGTCCGTCGCCGCCGCCCGCTCCAAAGGAGCTTGGGTTTTCACCCGGAGATGTTGCAGCCGCTCGGGTCGGATGGAATCGAACCTCCACGAACGACGAAATCAAGAAGGGAACGACGCCCGGAGGCGCCGCCGTCGTCGGCCCCGACCAAGTCGGCGCAAGTCTTTCGCCCGGAGCTCGGTCCGTCCATGAAGCACAGGGAGCAGCAAGCCAAGAAAGATGACATTGTTGCCGACCACCGAACCTCCGAATGGCCAACTGCGCTGGCCATCCCGCACACGGGAGCACCACCAACGCCCAGCATCTCCATCGGGCAGCAGCCTGCCACCGCTGGCGTCTCCTTCGCTCCCAGAGGCCTCATGCGCCGCCAGGACGGGCGCCTCCATCCCGCCGTGGCGAAGCCCACAGCCGGCCCGCTCGGGCCCAGATGCAGCTCGTGCCCTCCAGCGCGCCCCGTCTCAGCCGCGCCCATCGCCCTTCGCTCCTCAGCGCCTCCGCCGCGCCTTGCTGCTCCGTCGCGCTGCCTGACCGCGACCACCGCCGCGCCGCCGCGCCCTAACGCGCCGTGACACCATCGAGTGCCTTCACCACGTGAGAGCCTGGGAGTCGGAGAAACAACGCCCGCCGCCACCTTCCTTGGGCGCGCCCGACTTTGCCGGCGCCCCCTCCGGCGGCGGCGATGCGGGTGGAGGGGCGGGGGGGCGGCCTGGCGGCGGCGGTTCTAGGGTTGGCCCCGAGCCGCCACAGGCGGGCGACGCGGGGCTGGGGGAAAGTTGTGTTTTTTTTGTAAAGTATGACTTGTTTCAGTTCCATTCCCTCCTTCAATACAGCTTTAGGTTCAGGACCAGTCCTGTTTGTTCTTGGCATGTTGTTCTGACGAAATAGGCCGTAGCCCCGCTATATATATATATAGCAACCACCCAATACAACCAACAGGAGACACGACTGGGGCGACAGCCAACAAGCACCCAAAGAAAAGGAAAAGAAGAAAGAAAGGACGACATAGGCGGATTGACTAAGCGACGAGGACCCGCAACCGTTGCACCCTCTCCGAAGATGTACCACCACGCTCATAGCACCGAATCGACGAGTACCAAGCAACACCTTCAAGAAGGAAAGTCGTTGCTGCCGGACCATCACACTGGTCCTAGGGTTTCCCCCGGCCCAAGGGAAGCGGCGAAGGGTAGTCACGACGCCCTTTAGGAAGGAAAGATGCCATCCGAAGGCGGCACCGCGTCGGTGTCGGACAAACCAACAAGGATTTCTCCCGAAAAACCCTGTCCACAATCCCGGACGAATCGTAGCACAGGAGCCCTCGATTAATTTTGCAGGGCATTCACTAATAGTATTAGGTACGTCAAAGAGCAGATTGTCTGTCTGCTCTTTGACGTACCTAATACTATTAGTGAATGCCCTGCATTAATCTAAAAAAAATGCCCTACAAAATGTAACTCAATTCTGGTCAAATATGTCACATACTTAATGTCTCAATTCTGGTTTAAAAATGGCATCATGTTCATATTATAGGTAGCTTATATTTGTATGAACAAAAAGAAAAAAATTGCGGTGAAAAAGAATACTGTTTAATTTGTGAAATGCATTATATACAGAGATTCATGTCCGGTTCAAGATTATACATCATGTTTGCCCCATGTACATTATAGATCCACAGAGACTGTTGGCAAGAGAAGCCCCTGCCATGCCATTCTAGTTTTACACACTGATAAATCTTTGTGGTGGAAAAATGAACGTCTCAGTTCGTGCTCGAGGAGATAGTATAAAAGAAAGAAAAACTCTATTTTCTGGCCTCGATGAGGTCGTGCCGTTGTCCCTCCTTCAACCACTGAATGATTTTCTAAGATCTTTCCCTTTGTACAAATCGAGCAATTTTGCTGAACAATGCCCTCTGAAGTAGAAGAAGTTCAAGGGATCCATGCTAACGACAAGTTGTGTCAGTGTCATCATGGTTTAAGAGTTGTGGATATTACTTGGACAGCATAGTGTCTCCTGGTTCCTAGCTAAGTGTCTTTCCAAAACTGAATTTGAGTTCCATCCTAGATATATGGGAGGAACCATCTCGTAATAGCGGGGATTTAATTTTGTTAGCCCAAGCCAAAAGAAAGAACCACCCTGTTTGCCTTTTTTTATTGTGATAGAATTTTATTCTAGAGTACTTCCGATAAAACCTCCACTCTGTCTACAAACACTTGCAACAATTCTTCATGCTAGTAATTGCTAAGGGCCAAGAACAGATACTCCATTTAAACTAGTCTATAAAAAGATAACTTACATGGAAAGACTGCTGAGCTCGCAATTGGTTAAGACCAAGTGTCCAAGTGCTACTTATTCGCTTGTCTATGCAGTCCTCAACCTAGATATTAGAACCGGAAGTTTTACAATTGGCAACCATAGAGTTGACCATTATCTGCCTCGTGCTCTTTAGATTTGCCAAAGTAACAAAATTACTCCTGTGGAACTGAATCTTGAGACATGCAGCTGCTTGATATAACATCTGCGTACTGAAGGATGGAGACTCCGTCTACCATCAGACGGCCCTTGGATTTGGCAGAGCGAAAGGAGTGCTGGACTCGGTATGAACATCATTGTGATATCTGTAAAACACCATGCAACATGAACTCATATTTGACTCAATCTACAGCCAGTCAGTCGTATATATCTGACAGACAAGTAGTGCAAGGCTGCAGCATAGAGCTATGGTAGTATTGTACACACACGAGCGTACAGTTGGTCCAAGTGGATCCCTCGCCTCCTCCTGAACAGGCCAACAGCAGACGAGGAAGCAGACAGGCGTGCGAGTCCGGAGAGGCAGCCAGCGCCACAGCCGTTTCCCCAGGGGACAAATCAACAGGACAATCACCCGGATTCCACTGTCAGCGACCAATTAAGCCACACCACGATTAAGTAACCCCTGATTAGCTGTAGCCTGTAGGATCAATCATCAAACCGTGGTCAAGGTCTGGGGGAGGAACGCACGCTCGGATACAATCATACAAACGAGGGTGTTTGTTGGTGGTGTTGATCCATGGACAAGTGTCATCTCCTTCAGATACCTTAATTAGCAGAGTGTTTCTATCTCTCCTTTTTTGTTTCTTTTGATACCTTAATTAGTAGAGTGAGGTGTATCATGTGTTTTGTGTATCTTGTGGCAGAAAGATGAAATAAAATAAGTGCAGGGATGAAGGTGACATGAAGGCTCCATGGGAGACCAGGGCATTAAAGAACAGTGGCGATGCTGCAGAGGCTGACAAAGGAGTGCCTGTGAGGTGGCAGCGGCCATAGGTATCCAAGGTACCTGAGGTTGTTCTTCGATTCACTACTAACCTTGCTTTGCCTTGGTAATTAGCTTGACATTGGCTACCATGATTATGTTGTTGGAGTGCAGGGTTTGGTGGTCAAATTCGTATTCCCGAAACAACTGTACCCGCTGAAACTGAAACATCAGCCCTTCATTTAGAGGGATGCAGTAGTGCTGGCTAGTTGCAGAAATGCAGACGGAAATGTACTTGCCTCTTTGAGTTCTGGAATTCAAAAAACCAAAAGAACTCCAAGCTCCTTCATTCAATGCAAGGTACAATGAACACTGTCATCACCACAAACACACACCAACTCATAGACAAGAGCTAGCTGTGGTCGTTCTATAGCTTTTCTTTCACCTGGTGATTTGACCCATCATTTACATTCTCAATCTCTTTCCTGCACAGATCCCTTTACACCATGGACACGCATACTGTTCTTTTCTTGAGGTCACCCATGCGTGCAACACCCAAACACCAAAAAGAACATGATGATTATTGGTGAATGATCTAGTCATACTATGTAGTTGTATGTATTAACAAAACAAAACAGAACAGACAAAGCCTTGTCTGATCACAACAAGAGAGAAGAGAAACACCAACTTTTTTTTTTTTTTTTGAACAGGGATGGCCCCGAAGGGCCTGGATACTGCATTAAAAGCTCAGCGGTGCGTTACATCTTACAAAAAGGACCTTGAAAGAAACAGGAATAGCAAGGAGGTCCTTCACTCTTATAATATAGACCCTAAAAGAAAAAAGAGGAACGCAATTGGGTCCATCTTCTTCCTCAGCACCGATGAACTGAGGCCTCAAACAACGGCCCCCCACACAAGCACCGGGAACGAGACCACTTGGCGCAGGATGGGAATAAAACGCCGCCGTGAGAACTCCAGAGAGCCTCCCATGGAGGTTGAACATAACCTGGCGCAGCGCCGGCGACTAGGCTTGGAGCAGCTGCCCTACAGCATCTTGAGTCGGTGGCCAAACACGTGCCACCGAGGATCTTCTCCAAATCGCAGTACCGCAGGAATCCGACCTCCACCAGCTCCGAGCTCATCCACGCCGAACCACCCCTCTCCCTCGCCACCACGGCCGGTCAGGAGGGGAAGCAGCGAAACACAAAGCTGAGAACCAAAGGAGGCATATGGGCGCTTATTGAATCGAGTTGCAGCCCAGCATCCCAACTCCATCTTCCTCCTTGGAGACTTCATTGAGATGCAGAACCACCGCCATCCAGCACCGCGCCATGGCACCAGAAAAGCACTCGAACAGAAGGACACGCTTGGATCTGACACATCCGAAGCAAAGTCGTCATCCCCGACCCCCTCATCACCATGACCACGAGGAAGGGGAGAGACAAGCTGCAGATTTGTCCTCCACAGCGCCAGATCGAGCTTATTAGGAGAGGTACCTGCAGATTCACTCGCTCCCGTTGTCTTCCACCATGGGACTCCGGGGGAGAGCATCACCATGCCGCAGCCACCGCTCGCGAGCAGCCATGGCAGGCACCAGGGAAACGGCATGTCGCCATACTCCACATGGGAAACAAACAACCTAATACTACTAGTATATACAGGGCAGATCCGGCCACCTCTCCCATCCTCTCTACCAGCAGCGGAGCCGCCGGAAGAGGAGAAGGGGAGGGGCGCCGCTCTCACACGGGAGACTCTCAACCGGGAGAAGGGGGAGGAGAGAGAAAGAGAAGGGAAAATGAGAGCCCCGAAACACCAACTTAAAAGAATCTCCTCAACCTACATGCATGTCTTCCCTTCATTGCACGAACATATTCTTTGTCTCATCTCAACTCTGTCTGTCTAACCCCGCCTTACCTTCTCTTCTTATAAGCACCCCACCCTACACTCATCTCCAACCCCCCCCCCCCCCCCCCTCGCTCATTGTTCAAACACATTTCTTTTATCTCTACCTCTCTTCTCATTGCTCATAAAGCGCTTGTGCTCGTCTTCTAACGACGCTAATGGCGTGCCTGTCCCCTTCGCCATCCGGCCGGCGCCTGTCGGAGCTGCTGGAGGAGAAGCAGGAGCCCTTCTTCCTCGACCTCCACCTCCTCGAGAAGGGCTGCTCGGGCCGGCTCCTAGACGGCTACGACACAGCGCTGTGCTGGCCAGCCGCCGGTGCAGGCAATGAAGCGGCGTCCGTGCTCAAGCGGCTCACCAGCAAGAAGAAGAAGGCAGCGACCGCGGCGAGCTCCCGGGGCAAGAATCAGCAGCAGCCGCCGGCGGGCTCCGGGCTACTCCGGATGCTGCTCTCCAAGATCCTCCACGGCAAGGCGGCCAACCGGAAGAAGCCCACCGCGCTGCAGTGCTCCGACTCCTTCAAGCACCTCGAGGCCGTCAAGATCATCAGGACAAACGCGGACGAGGTCGCCGGACAGGAGGGAACAGATTATTCTTGCTCCGACTACGACGACGATGACAAGCAGCTGAGCCCCGTGTCCGTCCTGGAGCACCCCTTCGACAGCAAGTGCTCCAACGTGGTGCAAGGCTCTCCAAGAACGCCATGGCCAACGTCCGGGAGCTCCTCCTGGAGGCGGCGTACACGCCGGCGCTGCTCAACCAGCTGCTAGCCAAGTCCGAGGACCTCATCAAGGAAGCCACCGACCTCGACTACGAGGTCGACGACTGCCACTACCACCGTACGAGCCCGAAGAACATTGACGATGACGATCAAACCGCGGCCGTTGGTAACAGAACCGGCGCCGCCTACTGGGAGACGCACAGAGCGGAGCTGGTCAGGGTGTCCGAGCTGGTCTCCACGGAGGTGCCAAAATCGAGGCTGGACGCCGCCGACGTGCAGCCGGAGCGACGGGACGTGGGCGCTGACATCGAGGCGGCCGTGCTAGAGGCTTTGCTGCTGGAGCTCGTCATAGATCTCAATAGCTGCTAATCGACGGCGGCCAATCTGCCAATGTAGCCTAGCCTAGGTGCACGATGAAGAAACAGAGCGGCGAGCTCTGCTTTGCTCTGTTTTTGTTGGGTAGCTGCTCAGTGTCATCGGCATACTGTCAATGCCAAGTAGAGGCTGTAGATTATTTAGCATGCAGTAATCGGGGCAATAAACATACTATTAATTAACCAGATGATTGATTCGTTGTTTATGGCTTTACAGACATAATTAGTTCTGGTAGGTCTGGTTTACAGAAGGATTTCAAACGCTTGAAAAAAATTCTTTGAACACTCTTTTCGTTCCATATGTAAGAAGGATGAGCAAGTCCAACATATATTACTATGTCATAAGAACATGTTGAAATTTTATATAATACGAATATTTTACTGATAAGTCTAGTGATATTGTTTTTGTTGGACAATTGTTTTGCAAGTGAAGTTAGATACCTTTGCTTCACTAATGAAAATTTCTTTGACAGAAAATTAATGTATTCGTATAGGAGTACATAAACTTGATAAATACACCCCCACTAGAATCACATAGACAATCATGTGTATAGTACCTGTGAACAGAAACTAATATCGGTTGAACATAAGATTACAGTATAAGTAAGTTCATAAAATACTTTGTTCAAACATAGAAGGCGTAATTTGACTTCCTGTATTTGAGCTTTGACCGTAAATCCTCATACAAAATTTAGTGAATGGTTAGAAATCATAATCATATGAAAGTACTTGGATGTCAATCTACTAGTGTCTATTTTGTGTAACAAAAGCTACATTGTATGGGAATAAATTGTAAGTCAAGTCATGAATTTGAATAGTCAAAGTATAACTTATATTTTAGAAAAAAGGTAGTATAATAGATCAATAACACATGTTTACTTCAACACGAGCACATGCATGTTGTAAGTGCAGCATAATTTAACTTTATATGTGATATAATTGTGATAACATAATACTCCCTCAATTCTGCTTCTACATAATACCCATTCAACGCTTGTACACTCATATAAGTGCGACAAGATTTCGGTTTATAAAGTATTTTCATTGTGATTGATAACATAATACTATACTTGTGTTGTGTGTCTACAAAATACTCCCTTCAATATGAGTACATGGCGCTTCAGATAGAAACGATGCATGATTGACCATTGCTTTACATCTGAAATGTTAATGCAAATTTATAGAACTACCAAATATTTTTCACGACAAATCCGCGAGTCAGATCGATCTGTTCCACTATTTTTTGAAGTTCTAGCTTTGCACTGATATAAGTTCGACCAAATCTATAGGAATATATAATAATATCTACAACACGAACTTAGTTCAATAGATGTATCAGAAAATCTACTTTGTTTTATATAATAGGAATATATAATAATAATAATATCGTTGTAGTGCAAACAATTGACATAGCATATCATATTCAAATTTTCATAAGCAATCGAAACATTACTTTGTTTATCTCTTTTCCAATATGATGTTTCTATTTATAACACGAAGACAATGGTCACTCACGCCACTTTCGGAGTGCGTGTGCGCATGCGTCCGCTGTGAGTTGTGTGCGCGTCAAGTGCGTGTGTGTCTATACCGTACCATTTGTCCAAATCTGTCCAAATTTTGCGCACAACCACCGCAGCAGCATAATCAATTATTGATGATCGCGCACCACCATCATCCTAGATCATCATCACCGTCATTAATTCGTGGGCGTTAACGTTCCCAACTTCCAAATGTGGACCTTTGCATGCACATGTAGCGGAAACTCCTCCTGATGATGCCATGGAGAACGACTCGTGGGCTAACGTTGTGGCAAGCAAACGGGAAACGCATCGAGGTCGACTCTCATGTGCGTCTGCGAGCCCAGCGCCGCTGATCTCGCACCCGGATCACTGAATTCTCGTCGGATCGAGAGCGACGCGACGCCACTACGTTCGTGCGTTGCTAGCGACCTTTTTCTTTCTTTTGAAACGGTTTCCTAGCTAGGGCTCCCTAGGCAGAGGCGATCAGGCCTCGGCCGCCAACACCGTCGCCTCCGGTGTAGGGGCATTGGCGGCAATGAGAATAAAGATCTTTTAGCCCGTCTTAGATCGGTGTTCTTCTTCGGAGGAACGTCGACCGGCTGGAGTTTGGAGTCTTATCCGATATTAGGTCTTACGTGATAAGTATCTGTCTACGGCAGCGACGTTCAGCGGTGGGGATGATGCCGCAGCGCATTGGTGTCCACAAGTTCCGCCTCCATCTGATGAAGCTCAGCCAGGTACGGCTTTGTCAGGGAACTTGCGAGCTTGCTTCCCCAATCTCCGTCGGGCTGGAGCTGGTATTATCTCCCGGCCCTTCTCGGTACTAGCTTCTATTGAACGGCGATCTCTCCAGATCGTGGTCGCCTGCTCTACGTCGACGACTTCCCGGCAGCTACTTGTACAAGCGCCTGTTTTTTTTTTAAGATTTCTCCGACACGAGATTTGCTATGCTGGAGGCCCAGAGGCGGAATCGAGTTTTGCTTACGACGCGCCGTCAAGCGATGCAGAAGAAAGATGGTGCTGAACTTTATAAGAACTTGTGTTTTATTTCTTTTTGTTGTAGGATGTTCTTATACGGGGTTGTTTCAGATAATATATGGCCTTATGCCTTTTCCGCCAAAAAAAAAGCTAGGGATCATCGAAAATTTTAATTTTCATCAAATGTCGATTATTGTTCAGTTCAAAGAAAGAGGTCGATTATTGTTTCCAATTTGTTTCTCGCCCCTAGTTGTTTATTAATCCAAACGGAAAAGGGGATTAAGGCCAAAAAGTTCAAATGGAGCTCGAGCTACCTGTAGCTTGTTTTTTCAAAAATTCAAAATCTGCACTTTTTAGTTTCATAAAATCATGAAAAAAGTATCTAAGACGTAGACATTGTTGATATCTACAAGCATACAAAGTTTCAACTCAACATGCGTAGTATTTTGGGCACACAAGAAAGACAAACAGGGCAAAATTTCAAGTTTCTTAAACTGTGTACCGTTCACACCAGATCCAACCATTTGTCATTTTTACAAACGCCTGGGTTTTTACAAGATTTCTCCGACACGAGATTTGCTATGGGGAGGCGAGCTTTGCTCACGGCACGCCGTCGAGCGAAGCAGAAGGAAGATGGTGCGGAACTTTATAAGAACTTGTGTTTTATTTCTTTTTTTGTATGGATGTTCTTATATGGGCTTGTTTCAGATAATATAGGTCTTTTCCGCAAAAAAAAGCTAGGGATCATGAAACAGTAGTGAAAAAAGATTCTATTTGTTTCATCGACAATTTTAAGTTCCATCAAATGTCGATTATTGTTCAGTTCAAAGAAAGAGCTCAATTATTGTTTCCAACTTGTTTCTGACCCCTAGTTGTTTATTAATCCAAACGGAAAGTTCAAATGGAGCTCGAGCTACGTGTAGCTCGTTTTTCAAAAATCAAAATCTGTACTTTTTAGTTTCATAAAATCATGAAAAAACATCCTAGATGTAGATAGTGTTGATATCTACAGTCTCAACTCAACTTGCGTAGTATTTTGGGCACACAAGAAAAAAAAAGGCAAAATTTCAAGTTTCTTAAACTGTGTAATTTTCACATCCAGATCTAACCATTTGTCATTTTTGTCCAGCCCACAATACAACGGATTTCGAGTTAAAATTTTGCACACTTGTAGATCATATCACTATTTGTATCTGAGATTATTTTCATGATTTTTTAAAATTAAAAACGTAAATTTTGAATTTAAAAAAAAACCTGAACGCCTCACTCGATTAAGCCCGGTTATTTCATCCCATCCCACCACCTGTGCCCCAGCCTGTGGTTAATTAGTTAGTAGGGCGGTTTGTGGTTCTATCTTTAGCCCATCAGAATTCAAACCACATATTTGACACTGGTGTTTTTCAGGCAAAATATTCTTTCGGTGGGAGCCATCGACAGCGAGACGTTCATGTTGACTTCGTCAATCTCTAGATTCGATCTGTCAACCCAGTCTTTCGGATATGCTCATAGGGTGGAGGCGTACGTGCGTGTGTTCATAATGGTGGGTGTAAATGAGGGTCCGTGTTTCACAAAACAAAACAAAACAAAAACGCGAGCGAAAAAAGTAGAAGATGCTCGAATCTCAAAGACGATTCATCGGACAAAATATTTGACGTGGGCATGAACGAAAACACTCGACATTAAAATAGTAAAAGTCCTTACCAGGGTACCTATGGAGACTGGAAGGTTTTTAATGAGTCGGCTTGCGGACCTAATATATGGCGTGGTTAAAATTCAAAAAAAAAAGTAAAAGTGTATGTAATTTTTTTTGATTGGCCATTGAGAAGTTTTACTGGCTTGTTAAACAAAATTAATCGTAACCAAATGATTTTGTAACGGAATACAATATGAGTGCAACGTTTATACCATACTCCTGGTTAACGGTCGTGCAGCACGCGGTGGGCGAGCACGCTCCTCCCCCAAGAAACGCAAAACGAAGAGGAACACACACACATAGCGGCGGCGCGCGTGAATGAATGGAGGTGCAGAGCGTGTAGGCGCGCCGCAGCCGCACGGACGCCGCGTGACTGGAGAAGTTGAATAAAACAACAACTTGGCCTCCAACTCCGGCCGAGAGTAGGCTTGCCACGAGTCGATCGGCAACCATGATCATGGAGCAAATTCCACGAACACGGTTTATACGGACAGGTCGAAGATAACCACGTACGCTAGCTAGCACTACAATAACTAGAGATCTGTCGAAATCGAGGTTCATTGCATCACGTGGTTCGGATGCAACAAGATCGACTAGGAGACACCGACAGTCGTATGCGTATCAACACTCAGTGCTGCTATTCAGATGTGATATCCAAGTATCCATTAAATAAATCGATCAGTATGTACTACAGTACTATATATTTTGGACACTGGCTTCTGAAGCTGCTACGTACTCACATGGTGTATAGCAAGTCAAATAAATTGGAACGGAGGGAGTAGCTACCTAGGTAACCTTGCCAGCAGAATCAGATCCTCCTTACTGCTGCACTACTAGTTAATTACTGAGCGAGCATTTGATGAACCGCCAAAAAAGATCTGTATATGGAAGTGCAGTTTTGGCTCCCGACCGCTCAAGCTCCTGCTTTATTACCAAACTCGAAAAAAAAGTAAGGCAGTTAAAAAAAGGAAAAAATGGGCAATAAACATACCTAAGTGTTCTACTCCCTCCATTCGAAATTAGTTGACATACGTTTGTCTGGATACGGATACATTACACACTAAACTATGTCTATATACTATTTAGCCAAGTCTACGTCAACTAATTTGAAAAGGAGGGAGTATGTACGTGTAAAGTTTCGTTACAAAATGATATTTTTGGTGCTATGTTGCTTAAAATGACATTTTCAAATCCCTTGTTGGTCATTGATTTTGTTATTTTTGTATGGAGCACCAAAAATGTCGATTTATTTGCAAGTATGTAGACACTTAGGACTCCTTTTGATTCATAGGATTTTCAGAGAATTTGCATAGAACTTAAATTATATGGAAAAATTCGTTCAAAATAAATTAGGTTCATAGGATCATATCATATAGGAAAAAATTGCATGGAAATCTTGTATTGTAACTTTATAGAAAATAACATGAGGTATAATCTCCTGAAAAATTTCTTCACCGCAGTCAAAGAAACTTTCCCATCGTATTCAATTAGACATGTCATTTCAATCTTACAATAATCAAAGAAGCCACCGGATCATCGGATCGATTAGCCGAGCAGCATATGCATGCATGATTTTAGCACTAAATCCCTGCGTGCGTGCATGCGCCGAAAAATGGTCGGATGCATAGTTTGTCCTGAACAGCACGTACGTGTGCGATTCGTTTTCACTTTCTTTTTTGACTTTAGTAAGTACTCTCAGTGGCAGATGCTGTGTCCGACATTGGCACGTTCAGCCTTCTTAATTGGTAATGTCTCGTTTCGCTCAGTAGATCGATCACTCAGTACGTTCCCTCTATCTTGGTCGTTTCGGCAATGGTCCATCCATGCGTTCTTGTCTAGGGGTACAACGAACGTAGAGTACTCTCCAACGTACGCCGCGTGTTCTTGCTGCCAGACTCCAGACTCCAGTAGGCCAACTAGACTAGGTATAGTGAGTCTTGTGGAAGATAACCTCTGGTTTGGTGACCGTGGACGCATCAGCACGAGTGATTGGGAATGGGATCGACCTTACATATATAGTCTGTAGAAAACTTTTATATCTACCAACATATCCACTGTATCTGGTGTCGGCGGTGCTGTGGGACGGCGGTGGCCATGATCTGGCAAGGCTGGCTACTTCTGCACTGCAGGCACGTCACGTTGGTTCGTGCGGCGGCACACGGGGGGTGATAGTAGCCTCCAGAGTGCAATGGTGGTCGGCTGGTGGTAGAGGATCTTGGGATCCCACACTGAGCACGGGCGGTGGCCAGATGCGGTACAAACATGAACGGGTTTGGGGAAGTGCCATGTTTGATTTTGGCCATGCCATATGATGGGGTGCCTCAAGACTCCAGGCGCTATTGGTTTCATTCTCTCTTTTAGACCACAATTATAATTTAGATCACAATGACGACAGTACGGGATGGTGTAATCTTTTTTTTGTGAACGGGTAGGGGGTCGCGAAGGACCCCGAAGCTGCATTAAACCGCTGTCAGTGGAGTACAACTTACATAAAGGACCCTAAAGAAAAGAAAAAAGTACAACATGGTCCCACAACTTTGCATCCAAGACCCTAAACCGAAAGATGAAAACACGATTAAGTCCAGAGCCTCTCCTTGCTCCATGTCCACCGAGATCTTTCCACATCCGACGCCGGCCAACCACCGCAGCACCGGGGATGATACCACTTGGGGTGCAGCAGCGGGAGCACGCTGCATCGGAGCCATAGGGCCTCAAGAAAGGCACATCGGCCAGGAGGTTGATTGAATCCCTACGCCAGCAGAACGTCGTCGACCAGGACGGGAGTGGCCGCCGTTCGGCCCACATATTCAGCAGCAAAGAGGCCCTCTGTCGTCGAAGTGTTGTTGAGAGGATCCTCTCAGAGATCACCACGGTCGCAACCCTGTAACCCTGCTTCTCAGGTCGAGCAAGAAGCGGAACCCACTCCCAACTTCCTCGCCCACCTCCTCGATGGCAAGAAGGTGACAGCAGATCCGCCCCTGCCAGATCCAGGCCGCTAGAAACGAGCTCCATTTTATACCATATGAATAAGAGATTCCTTTTAGTTAGAAAGCTCGCGTTCTTCCAAAGGGGTATTGTGATTCAGCTCCTGTTTAATGAACGTAATCCACTCTGGATCCTAAAGGGAGAAGTGCGAGGAGCCAACCCTAGTACGAGACGACTGGGTTGGAATTTTCGGTTAACTGCTGACTTTCTTTGCTAGCTCACTCAAAACTCTGTCTTCAGCGACGGTTTGGCACCCGATATCCGGGGGTGTGCTTATTTAGGCTGCTTCCTCCAGATCCGCTGCAGTCCCTCGCCGTCCACCATGGACATCAACAGAGCAGAAGAAGGAGGGCTCCCACGGCGTGGCTCGAGGACGTCGGAGAGAACCGGCTGCGCCATGACGCCATATGCCACGGAGGACCAAACACTAAGCCTAAAACTACATGTAATATATGCCGGGGGGGGGGCTCCCCTCCCATCGTCGCCGGACGGCAGGGCCGCCAGAGAGGAGGGAGGGAGGAGCCGGGAGAGCGGAGGTAGCTCTCAGAGAACGAGGGTGAGGAGAGAGAAGAGGAGGGAGGAAATGAGAACGTCCGGGATGGTGTAATCAGAAAGGTGGAGAAATCTCTCAGGAGGACAAGGAAGAAGATTTGAGTCGCAAAGAAAGCTTCCGTGTGTTCTTGATTGTCAGGTATTCCACGTGTCGTCAGTTCGTGGTTGTAGGTTGGATGAGTTTGTTAGCTTCCGGTTGATTGTTTGGATTGGTGTTTTTGGTAGGGGCCTAGTTGTTCGCTTGTGCTTGCGGTTTTGTTGTAGCGGTTTTGGATGGTTTTTCCATGGGCAACTCTATTCTTTTTTAATTAATTGATTGGGGCAAAACATTTGCCCCGTTTTAAAAAAATTATCTAGAGAGGTCGATCGCATAGAGTGCCTGGTCAAAAGAAGAAAGGAACACATAGAAATAGAAATAGATGACCAATGCACTTTTTACCTCGACGAGAGTCCATCGCATAGACACTCGCGGCATGTGACATGCAGTTGGTTTGTCGTTGTGATGGAAATGATTTATGCTCCATATACTCACGTTTGAAATTCGAGGCTCACATCCAGACTAAGGCATGGCCTAATGGTGGGGAGGGGCTGATGTCTTCCCACCCAACTGAGTTGAAGTCCTCATGCTTGCAATTTTGGTGATGTTGCACCTCTCTTTTATCAAAAATACCGCAAGCCTCCTCCCTGTAGGAAATCAAATTCGAGGCTCACATCCATCTCCCGTATGGTTGGAGATCTCGCCAGTCTAGTTAGAAGTAGAACAAGATAACGCTGGTGTCCACCGTCGGGGCGGATATCAGGAAACCCAATAACAAATACGCACACGGTCTGTGGTACAACAATACCACGTTTGATACATCAGCGACAGATAGGCAGAATATTCTTCAGTGGGAGACGACGTTCCCGTCGACAGCGAGGCGCCTGTGGTGACTTCGTCAATCTCAAAACCCGATCGCCGGCTCAGTTTTTCGGAGGTGCTCATAGAAGTAGGATATGCGTGCGTGCGTTCATAGGGGTGAGTGTGTGCACGTGTATGTGAGCGTCTGCGTTGTACTGTGTTTCGAAAAAAAAAAGCCAATACCCTAAGCGGATGCATATGTACATGCGCATGTGTACGTGTACACACGTCGCGCGGCGCGTAGCTTCCATGAAGCTTCCCGGCGGTCGAACAAGGTAAGTAGGGAGTAGTAAATTGCCCAATCTCGGCCGGCGATCGATGTGTTGGATACTTGTCGTTGCGTGCGTCCGTGCACATCTTGCTGCCTGCTGTTGAGCCTACAGTAAACCCGCACGTACGCACGGAAAACGCCAAAGACATCGTTGATCCACGTTTTAATTAGATTAGAGGCACCTAATCATTCCATGCAATCATCTGCTTGTGCGTCTGGCTGGCCTGATTGGGTTGGCTGGTTATTCAGGCAGTCAATGACCCTCGTGGCACCGCCACGCCGAAAAGGATGACGACTTCACCTCTTAGCGGAGCCAGAGATTAACACGGAAATTTAGCGTAGCCTTGAGATTCAAATTTTTCTTGCAGGAACCTTCAAGTTCAGGTCGATTGTGAATCATTGTACGACTCATCAGTTGTTTCAGTTTTTCGTTTCTAGAAGTGCTCTGTTTTTTTTTTTACCTCAAGTGCTCTTCTTTTGAGTAAACTTCTCTCCGAGGAGTTCCTTCCTATGTTGGGCTAGTGGGCCTAGTGTATGCTCTGCTCGTTCATAGACTTGAGGGTATTGAGCCCTTTTTTTTTACCATAAACTAGTCGGGCTCGATACCCTTAAGGCTTAAGTATTTAAAGGACTAGTAATGTCGCACGTGAAATGCACGTATTGATAAATATACAAATATAGTTAGGCATTAAACTATCATAATTACCTTATCAAAATTCTAACTAAATAATATAATTACAATAATCATGTAGAAGATACAATTTTTTGGGAAAAAAACAACAAAATGTTGCCCATTCCCCTAGCTGTATGTAACAAATTCTCTGGCATTACATGAGAAAAAACATTTTGGTTGGACTCCATCCGTGCATCCACCAGATTATTCCCAATTCACCTCCACGGAAAACACAATACAAATTAATGGATTCACATAACTTTGAGGTGTTTGGAAAATCGAAATCAAATTAGAAAACATTTTACAAAATTAAAATAACTGGAAAGAGATGTGAAAAATTCCTGAAATTTTAGGAACAGTCTGAATAACAACAAAAAAGAGAATTGAAGATTAGAATAACAATAATTGTATTGCTATAATACATAACCATATAATATGTACCTTTTTAATACCAGTATAGACTACATCACAATACTCTCACTTTGATTTTTTTTGACGAACCGCAGCAAGCGCTGCTTTTCATTCATTAAGAGAACTTCGTAAAGATGTACACCATGTGGAAATAAAAGAGACTGAAGGCTAAAGTCTAGAAATAGAGCCAAAAGGTTACAAATCCTGGGCTAGGGAATGCGGGAGGTGAGGGACGACTGGTGGAGATCGTGATTTCTTGGTCAACCGCCGGATTTGGGGCGGGCGAACTAGACATGTTCTTGGACCTTGACTGTGTCGCTGATGGGATCTGAAAGTGACGTAATTACCTTCTGATTAGGCTAACCAGGTGGGATAAGCACCCCCAATCTCAACCGTTAAAGCATAGGAGCACTCCTTTTAGACATTTATTTCATGTATACCTGCTAAACTAAGATGAGCGGAAAAAATTCTGAGATTACACGTGCATTGCACGAGCACGATTACTAGTTACCCTAAAAAGGAATGCATGAGTTTTTTCCCAATAACTGTGTAAACCGAGTTACCAATATTTGGCTGATACGATGTACAACCAAAGGATAAAATAGAGCACCGGCGAACGGAACCGAGCGCTATTTGTTATGTATTTTTCTAACATGATTATAAGCAATAGAGAAATTTTGTAAACAAATCAGAAATTAGATAACAATAGACGCAGAGCGGATTGTTAGAAGTAAAAAACCCATGAACCATATGGAAAAATCCAACTAAAACAACAAAATTAATCACTAAGATGTTTAACTTAATTTTGTATGTACAATTATAATAAAATATGCTGAACAAATTAAGATGACTAAACTATATTGATATATTAATTTAAATATTTTTCACTCAAAAAGCTCTGGTATCCACATGAGGAGCCCAACTAAGAATGGCAATGTGTAGGGTATGAAGTGGGTAGAGCAATACCATACTCATACACCTATGGATATGAAACTTTATCTGGACCCATACCTGACGGGTAACTATACCCATTGCAGAACTAACGGGTAGAAGAAATAGTACACAAATTATTCGCAATTTTACATTTATCGATAGCACATTTGACAAAAGCATTCATCTCAACTCTTTTTTTACATGAATTTATCTCAACTCAATAACATATAGATAAGTACATGACAATTATCTCAACTAAATAATAATGGCATATGTTAGGTTCCACGGTTAAGATCCACCTGTCTATATAGCGGTAGGGTATGGGTACGGGTGTAAGGCTATACATGTGTCCTACCCACGATTTGACAGGTAGATATGGGTACTACCATGGGTATAAAATCGTGCCCATATCATGTCCATGCGGGTACCCGTACCCGTGGACAAAATTGCCATCATTAGAGCATCTCCAGCGGCACCCGCCAAATTGGCGGCGCACCCCAAACAAAAAAAAGTTGACAAGCATGTACAAAATTTTGAACGAACACATGACTTTGATTGAAATTTGATACAAATAATACGAAATTTAAACAAAATTTAGCAAGCGACATTTAAGTTTAAACTAAATCGTTAACCCTACAACATCTCGCCAACTACTATACGCCATGAGGAAACATGCCTATCTCAACGCCGCCCTCATCGAGGAACTTGCATGCCGCAATGATCTCACGTCGAAAGTGTCATCTGCTATTGGCGGCGGTGGCCTTGAAAAAACTGCATGCGTCGGCTGAGTTTTCTGGTTTCGCCGCCTGAGCGTGGTGGGGATTGATCTAACGACAGCGGAGGAAAGCCTCGATGGCGGCCTGCATGCCCTCTCCAGCTTCATCCTGCACCCCTTCTCCGGTGCTGGTGCTAAGGGAAGCTCATCGTCCTCGTCGTTAGAGCATGCCAGCTCGACGTCCGACGCGTACCACTCCCTAGGTGGCGACCGCATGCCGACTGGGAGGAAGAATCTGCCGCGACGCGCCTCGTTCTCATGGTCCACCACGGTGCGACAGTACGGCGCCGAGATGGAGTAGTATGGGTCAACACTCTACGCCCACGACATGTCCCTTTGCCGCATGATGTAGTCGAGTCGCTCCTGGCCGCTGAACTGCGGCGCGATCGGCACGTTGACGTTGTTCGTCACCCACCTCTCTAGTAGATGAACGATGTCTGACACTAGAATGTTGTGGCGGAGGTGGTTCCGCGCCTCCTCGACTGTCACCAGAGGATATGCTGGCGCTCGGGACGAGGTTGCCTCCTCGCGCCGCATCTCGCGGTGCCACGCCTCGGCCAACTGCCGCTCCTCGCGGAGGAGGCGGTGTTGGGCTAGTTGCTCGCGGCGTTGCTCGCCGTGGTGCTCGTTGCGGTGATGGGCACAGTCCGCGGACCGCACGGCGTGGCAAAGGCGAAGCTCGCGTTCCTCCGGCTCCTCGCAGCTAACCTAGCCATCTAGACGGCTGGACGGTGGATCTACTGGTGGCGAGACAGACTTGAGAGAGGGAGAAAGAGAGGCAGGCTGTGTGGGGAGAGGAGAGGCGCGACGCGTGGCGTTTTAAAGACGTCCGGAGGAGCGGGGTTGGGTGGCGAATATTAATGCCGAGCACCGGTTACCTAACATACATTGACGCCGCCGATGAGTGGTCAGCGCTGTCTGAGGGAGCCGCTGCGACGTCAACACATGTACAGCGTGGCTCAACGCAGTCTCTTTGTTATGCGCCCGCTAGGGAAACGGTTCCATCATTAAACATCGCCATAACTTGACCGACGATGTGTCTATGACGAGTGAGATCCGCCTATGGTACCGGAACCGGACCCCATTCGTTGTTGTCGGTGGAGAACTGGAGATGCTCTGAAGCCCAAAACTTTGTGCATAAAACCATGACTCTTTGACTGACAGGTGGGTTAGGTGGCTCCGCGGCAACAGATAAAATTTCGAACACGCTAACAGCAGAAACGCACGCGACGAGTCAGCGCTGCAGTCAACCATGCGGAATGGGACTATCAGTTTGGTCGTCGTAATCCTGATGCTATGGATATTGGAGGATCCCATGGTACTGATGTTTGGAAAAAAACTGTGGCGTCTTCAGTTACCAGCAAAAATAAAAATATTTGGCTGGAGGGCACTTCATGGATTAATTCCATGTCTTGGAGTATTGGCAAATAGACATATTGCTACGAGCAGTCAGTGCCCTATATGTAACGTGGGATGTGAGGACATATTGCATACTTTGTTCACATGCCCACGAGCTCAAAGAATTTGGCAGCATTTGGGAATTTCAGGAACAATCAATGATGCATTATTGGACAGATCAGGGTCTTTGGTCCTAGAGCATATGATCTTGAAGCTGGACTCTTGTTCGTCACTGCATGGAATTGGACTACCGGAACTCATCCTAACAGGGGCGTGGTACATTTGGTGGGAGAGGAGACAGTTTACCCACGGGGAGGATCTCCAAGTTGTCCACCGTAGTGCCATGGCTATTGGTGTTCTTGCTTTGAATTATTGGCGGGCTAAGAAGTTACCAGTGGGGAGGAAGAGAGAGTCTTGGACTCGGCCACCAGAAGGTACAGTTAAAATAAATGTGGATGCTGCTTATAATGAGGACCAAGGTCGTGGAAGTCTGGGAGCTATTGCTAGAGACGGCTCTGGAAAATTCATATATGCATGTTGTAAGGATCTTTCGTTTGTTGCTGATGCTTTTATGGCCGAGGCGTATGCTCTCCGAGAGGGGTTGAGTATGGCTAATTATCTAGGGAGCAACAGGGTGATCATACAATCAGACAATTCCCAGGTTATTGATACTATGAAGGATGGAGGTTTTTCGGCGACCTCATCTACGGCGATTTTTGATGATTGTAATATGCTTGCGATAGGTTTCAGGGAGATCACCTTTGAACTTTGTAATCGGGAGGCCAATGAGGTGGCACATGATTTGGCTAGGCATAGTTTTACAAATCAGACTGATTGTATTTGGGACGATGAGCCCCCTAGCTTCATACTGCATAGACTCATAAACGATGTAGCGATGTAACTTTGTTGGATAAAAGCAGCAAGTAGCTGACGCACTCTTTTCATTTCAGGGTACCTAAAGAGACTGGAAGATTTTTAATGAGCCGGTTTGCTGACTTAATATATTGGGAGATTTAAGTTTCAAAAAAAGGAAAAAAAAAAAAGAAACGATGATCCCTGCCACCACAGTGGCGTTTCTTGTCTCGTATCGTGCCACTGCCACCTGTCCTCCCACACCTGCGTGCTGCTGCGGAGTAAAAACTGAAAGCAATCCGTCCTCTCTCCTATGCTACCCACCACTCAAAACACCCAGTGACATGTAGCCCCGTGATTTCTTGGCCAAGATGTCAGAGGCTCAGGCTGGGTTCGCAACGCGTGACATGCCGCTTAACGCTTTGGTCCGAGACGCTGGTTCAGAATCCCTACTTCCCTAGCCAGCCCGGAAGAAGTCCATCCATCCCCATCCCCACCCCAAACCCCAGGCCCGCTAAACCCCCATTCCGCCGCTCAAATGCCCGGCCGCTCGCCGGCGCCAACCGGCCGCCGCCGCACCCGCCGCAGCCGAGGCTGGACCAGCCCCGCCAAGTCCTCCCGCCGGCTGCGGTCGCCGAGCCCTTCCTCCGCGCCGCCGCTCGCCCAGAAGCCCCCGCCCCTGCCCCCGGCACCGAGGTCGAGGTCCGCGTCGACGACGACGGCTTCCACGGCTCCTGGTTCGAGGCCACCGTCGACAGCTTCCACCCGGCCCGCGGCCGCGGCCACCGGGCCTGCTACACCGTCACCTACACCCACCTCCTCTCCGACGACTCCGGCGGCACCCTCGTCGAGCCCTTCCCCCCGGCTAAAATTCGCCCCCGCCCCCCGCCGCCCCCCGCCACCTCCACCCCGCTCCGCCTCCACGACATCGTCGAGGCCTTCCACAACGACGGCTGGTGGTCCGGGATCGTCATCTCCACCGACCCCGTCACCGCCGCCTTCCCCGTCACCCGCGAGGCCATCGTCTTCAAGGACCCCTACAGCGTCCGCCCCGCCGCGACTACGTCGACGGCCACTGGCTCCCGTCCCAGACCGCGGTCGCCATCAACCCCAAGCGGGCGGTCAAGGTCTACGACGCCGGGGACAAGGTGGAGGTGGTCAGGGACCGGGACCTCTACGGCTACTCCTGGTTCCCGGCCACCATAGCCAAGGTCATCGACAACCTCAGCTACCTGGTGGAGTACACCGATCTGGAGGAAGAGGAGGGTGGGGGCAAGACCACGGAGTACCTGCATTGCCTCTTCATCAGGCCAGACGTGGAGCACTCTCCGCGCGAGAGCGAGTTCCAGCTCGGTCCTGGCGCCGCCGTAGAGGCCTACTGCGACGGGGCCTGGTCACCGGGGGTCGTCAAGAAGGCCATTGGTGAGGGTGAGTATGAGGTTCTCGTCGATGGGAAGGAGCAAGAGCTGTTGCTGCATAAGGTCCAAGAGTTTCTCAAGCCTCAGTACAAGTGGGATGGCAAGCATTGGAGGATTGTAAGTCCCAAGGTAATTTACTCTTTATAGCCAAATCCACTTCTTCCTAACTCTGCCTATGTTATACCTGCTAGCTACTTTGCTGTTATTGTTTTGTTAGATGCTGCAAGTTTTACTCTTTTTGGCCGTGCATTGTATCAATTGGTTAAAGTTAAGCCATACATTCTCTGGGAGGTAGAAAAAGGTTCTTCTTTTACAGAGATTATACTACGAAATCTGATATTCCGTGATGTTTTACCATTTCCCCAACCCGCCACCCATGTGTTCTTATAATTCACCGCTTCTGAGTTCAAGAACATGCGTTTTCATAATATGTGGTTTGCACCACTTTTTTTTTTTGAACCTTTTGCACTACTTTCTTGAATAACTATGAACTAATAGGAAGGTTTGCTTGTTAACCAACTTGAACTTTTTGTCTTGCTAATGGTATTGTTTTAGTCTTGTGTCAATTGGATTAAAGTTATGCCATACATCTCTGGGAGGTAGAAAAAGGTTGTTCTTTTACAGATATTATACCACGAAATCTGATATTCCGTGATGTTTTGCCATTTGCCCCAACCTGCTAGCCATCTATTCTTTAAATTCGCCGCCTCTGAGTTCAAGAACGCGCGTTTTCATAATATGTGGTTTGCACTACTTTTTTTTTGAACCTTTTGCACTACTTTCTTGAATAACTATGAACTAATACGAAGGTTTGCTTGTTAACCAACTTGAACCTTTTGTCTTGCTAATGATATTGTTTTACTCTCGTGTCAACTGGATTAAAGTTATGTCATGCATCTCTGGGAGGTAGAAAAAGGTTATTCTTTTACCGAGATTATACCACGAAATTTGATAATCAGTGATTTATTACCATGCTCTCCAACCTGCTAGCCATGTATTCTTCGCCGCCTCTGAGTTCAAGAACGTGCGTTTTCATAATATGTGTTTTGCACTACTTTTTTAAAACCTTTTGCACTACTTTCTTGAATAACTATGAACTAATACGAAGGTTTGCTTGTTAATCAACTTTAACGTTTTGTATTGCTAATGGTATTGTTTTAGTCTTGTGCCAATTGGATTAAAGTTATGCCATACATCTCTGGGAGGTAGAAAAAGGGTATTCTTTTACAGAGATTATACTACGAAATCTGATATTCCGTGGTGTTTTACCATTTTCCCCAACCTGCCACCCATGTATTCTTATAAGTTGCCGCTTCTGAGTTCAAGAACATGCATTTTCATTATAAGTGGTTTGCACTACTTATTTTTTTTTATGTACCTTTTGCACTACTTTCTTGAATAACTATGAACTAATACGAAGGTTTGCTCCAACTTGAACTTTTTTGTCTTGCTAATGGTATTGTTTTAGTCTTGTTTCAATTGGATTAAAGTTGTGCCATACATCCCTGGGAGGTAGAAAAAGGTTATTATTTTACAGAGATTATACTACGAAATCTGATACGTAATTCAGTGATTTATTACCCTTTCCCTCAACTTGCTAGCCATTTATTATTAAAATTTGACACTCCTGAGTTCCAAGAACATGCATTTTCATAGTACTCCCTCTGTCCCTAAATAAGTCGTAAGGTAATAATAAAGAAATCCAGTTCCTAACTGTGCCTATGTACCTGCTAGTTTGTAATTTCACCACTTTGCTGTTACTGTTTTGTGGACAGTGTACATGCTGCAAGTTTTTCTGTTTTTGTCCATGCAATTGGATTAAAGTTAAGCGATACATCTCTGGGAGGTAGGAAAAGGTTATTCTTTTACGGAGATTATACTACGAAATCTGATAATCAGTGATTTATTACCCTTTCCTCCAACTTGCTAGCCATGTATTCTTAACATTTGCCACTTCTGAATTCCAGAAACATGCGTTTTCATAGTATGTGGTTCGCACTACTTTCTTTAATAACTACGTACTAATACGAAGGTTTGCTTGCAAATCAACTTTGACTTTCTGTATTGCCCAATGTTGGATTACGAATGGTACTGTTAAAGATATTGGCATGCTCTCCAAAACAAATCAAGAATGATATGTGATTTTTTTCCCATCCTTTTCGCATGACATTGTCAAATCTTAAGTAAATGCTGGTGTGGAGCCATTATCATGCTGTTGGGGTCTTGAACCATATTCAGCTGTCATTGTCCCAAAATTGTAATCTTGTAGACTTCTACTTGGTTTTGTACAGTTAGTCTGATTATATAAGATATATTATGCATTCCTTCTTTATCTTATTGCTCTTGCAACATTTTTAAAAAGTGATAACTTCATACTTGAGGCTGACAAATGGATAATAACTCGGTAGTGAGTTGCAAGATAGCTTATATCTACAAGTGCAACACTCCAGCGCCAGCGGAAGCAGCCAACTACCTTTTCCAGCTTTTTTGGTGTATGCTGTCTCCTAGAGTTTGGCACTCTGTGTTCACATTTGTAGCCTAGGAGGTGTTTCAAGATTTAGTTCGTTAGGGGTAGGATGGAGTGTTGTCTGTGGTGTATGGTTGACATGGTGGCATGGAACCCTGACACAGTAGAGGCTGAAATTGGACCTCGGTGAAATGTTATCACACTTATGATTTGAGCTCTGGGTTGATTACTTATAAACATATCTTGTTTGCTTTGGAGAACTGCATATGAGAAGGTGGGACTCCAGAGGGTTTTGTGTGAAAGGCGTGAGTTGGGGTGGTGCTTCAGTCTGAATATTTGCATTTGGTATCAGATATTGCAAGGGTCAATGTCTGTGGATAATTCCACCCCCCCCAGGCAAACGAAGTTCATGCCTGATGCTTTTGCATCTAATAAATAGGAAAAGTAGAAATGGGAAAGCTATGCTACAAATATCTTATAAATCCCTTGCACGTTATTCTTCTCCCCTCACTTGCATGTCTTGGAGGATACTGGATGGATGCTTGAAATACTTGTATCATCTTACTATACTGGAAAATACACAAGTGAGCTTGGTGCATATGTCCACATTGTGATTTTTATTTTGGATAAAAGCATGTATTCTATAAAAAGAAATATGCGCACTAATATGTTATGACATGATATAGTCACTTTAGAACTGTAAAAAAGACAAATTTGTGCACACATTGCTTATACAGATGAAAAACATGGATAATTTTGGCACAGTTTTTTGCTAGTGCTCTTCTTGTATGCAACACGCTATTGTAATCTTTTTGAAATAGAAAATGTGCAAGTGCACACTAACTAATGGTGCATATGTCAGCATGTGCCAAAATACCCGCAGTCTACTATGCTCGTTTTTATTATGAAATTTTTATTATGAAATAAGGGACTGGCAGCACGGCACTAACATCAACTAGTAGAAGCCAGAAAATAACTGTTGCCATTTATCTGACCACTATGTCAGTATTATAATGGTGTAGAAACTAGAAAGTAGAATCGTGTGGTCTTAGAATTTCATGTTAAACCACAGATTTGTGTATTTAGTTATTTACTAATATGTGAAGTATCACATACTGAGAAAAATGATGGTATCATTAAACTGTGCAGAAGTCCCAGAGTTTTAAGTTGGTTTTGTAATTAGTTGCTCAATGTTCTTTTACTTTGGTCCATCATTAGCAGCTTGTGTTTTTGCATTCAATTGGCAACATATTAAACATGGAGTTTATACTTTTATTAATTGAAGGATTTATATGAGACTCTCTTCACTGTTGCTATATTCTTTTCATGGCTTTTCTCCATCACGTTAATGCATATTGTAAGGCAAGTTGTCTCGCGTGAATGCTTGGGATATTAGTACTATTGGACGTACTATGTAACGTGTGCGTAGTTGCGAGTCCTATGTTCATTCTCTGTATAAGCAGCTGTATGGATTACTCACTAATTGCGTATTTTGATTTTTCAATTATGCTAGTATCTTTGCATTACTGACTTGAAAACGTTTTTATAACTGTTCTTTTGATATAAGATTTGATATTCTCCTCGTTAACCGTTTACCATATTGAATGTATTTCATTTTGCATGACCCATATAAGAAATTTCTCTACTTATGCAGAGACAAGGTAACAGGCGACAGTCTGTAGCTGGAAAGCGTCCAAGCTCAGCTGTTGAGGTGGCATCTGGTAATGATGAACGCAATCCTGCTCAATCTTCAGCCGTAAAAAGGTCAAGGAAAGAACCACCGCCAAAAAACCCTGAAGAGTTAGCTGAAGCTTCTCAACATGCATTGGAGTCTGACATGGACACTACTGTATCTGTACTGCGCAAGACACTAGCAAGCAATTATTCTCCAAAGTCCTGTTCTCCGCGCTCTAGAAAAAATAACTTCCAAGTGCTTTCACAAAGGATAGTGAGTTCTTGTGCATTGCCGATGAAGGGGCTTGGGCTTCATCATGCTTCCTCAGAGCATCCAACCCCTCACAATGAATCAAGAGCAGATGCTATTGTGGAAGTTGTTGTTCAAGAAGTCCCGCTTGACATGATGCATTCAGATGGTCAGCCTAGTACACATGCCTGTCGAACAAGTGCTGATGAAACCCATGATATGATTTTGAGTTCAGAATTAAGAAAACAGAACATGGATTCATCTTGCATAAATAATGCTGTCCAGAAACCACAGGAAAGTCCGATCTTTAACCAGCCACTCCAGGTAAAGGAATGTACTGTTACACATAAAAGTGGGGGAGTGCACCCTATTCAAACACTTTGGGAAAACAGTGACACATTTGATAATGTGAGTCAATGTCATTTTCTTTTGTAGTTGAAGTAATGTTTACATGCAAAGCATCTATAGTTATTGATCATGCCAATCTTTCTCATGTGCAGATTCAGTTGAAGGGTAATGACAATAGATCCTGTCAGGAAATTATTTGTGCTTTGACTGCTTCTACGTGCAACACCCGTTCACTGCTGGATAAACAGATAAGGGCGTCTGAAACGGTATATCTTGTTGTTAAAACTCTTCCTTCATACTATCCTTATTCATTTGCATTATCTGTTCTTCCTGTCAATCTGTTTGCAGGTGTCAAGAAGGGCTGATAGTGGCTCAACTACAAAGGTTTTTGCCTCCAAGAAATGTAAGTAGTTCGTCTTCACAGTGATACATCAACAAGATGGTTTGTCAAAATCTAAATGTTGTTGTGCAATCTGCAGCAGCTGGAAAGAAAGGCTTGAAAGATTCATCTAGCCTACCTAGCTCACTGCATGGAACCAGGAATGCCCAGAAGAGAGGTACAAAGAAAGTGTCAGGACGACAGAAAGAATGCTCCGTGGAAGTAAGAACTTTTTGTCTTGATAAGATATTTCTGTTATTTGGTGGCTTCTCACCTTGGCAATTTGTGCAGCGACAATTGGAGAGGAGAGGACCTCATACTCTCCAGCAGCTCAACAGAAATTTGGAGGAAAAAGTGAACGCAAATGAAAAAACGAATCAAGAACTGTTTCCCTTAGTACCTCCAGGCTTCAAAGCAATCTGCAAGGGACAAGGTATGTGCTGTGTAAACTCCCTGCGGTACAAACATGCATTAATTTTATGTTGTATTTGACTGTACCAGTTTCTTGATGGCAGGTTTTGTTGATGGGGAAAAAGTGGATGAGAGACCAATTCAACTTCATATTCAGAGTGCTGGGAGCTCACAGTGCACCATGGACAACACTATATTAAGGAGCTGCTCAGTTGTCGGGACTTCTCTGCACCCAGCTTTTCCTTCATGTGAAATCTCTGGTGACCGTGTTCCGTTCGCAAAGACCTCACCCATATGGCATCAAATTGAACCACTGGAAGTGTTCCAGAAGGTACCACAGCAACCCCATTTCCTTCCACTTCAGCAATTTGTGCCAGAACTGCGTGAAGGAATGGCTATAGGTCTAATGGTGACATATGCCAGCCTAGTTGAAAGTGTGAAGAAATCACGCATAACAGACAACATTGATCTGTTTAAAAGGAAGATCAGCGCACTCACCCATCTAGAGGAAAATGGATTCGATGTCAGGTCCTTGCAGTATAGCCTGAACAAATTGCTCCAGATCAAATGGGATCACAGTCAACACCTTGGACACCTGGACAAGTTGAAAGAATTGCTTCCGGGGAAGGAGTCTGCAGTGTCCCAAAAGTATGCACTACGTGATGAAAAGGAAGAAGCTATATTTGAGCTTGAGCAGAGACTTGAGCTCCTTCGTGGGGAAGCAGAGCAGCTTGCAAGGGAGACAGAAGATGAAGATGCAGAACTGTCGAGGCTGAAAGTGGAGTTTGACGTGGCTCAGGAAGCATGTGGTGGTGATGAAATGCAGTTTCACAGCACCCTAGCTGAGCTTCGTTCAAGGCTGCAGCTTTCTGACTGATATGATCTTGAGAAATCATTCCTCTAACTTCTGTCTATTCTCGTAACTTATGCTCCAGGGCGTTAGGCCTTGAGATTATCTGGAATTAGGACCTAGTCCTGGTGGACTTCCTTCTGTATTTGGCTTGCTTGCTGGTATGCATCTAGCAGAAGCTAATGGTTGCTGACTATGGATCTTGAATTCTCGCAGATTTAGACCCGTCTGTCTATGCTAGTTGGACCATGTTGTCGCTGCTTATTTTGTTTGTCTTATCATGTTTTCATTCTTTTTTTTTTTTTTTTTTTTTTGCGAGGAATGTTTTCATTCATTGCTGGAGTCTTCTGATGTTGCTGTCCATTGCAAAACTTGTTGTTGCCTCGTGTATTTCTGATGCCCTCTCTTTTGAGATTGTGTGATGCGTTTTTTTGGAGGCCAAAATATGGTGTGTTTCTACTGGTGATGTTACCAGATCCTGTCAGCACTTAGCTTGTAGCAGTGGCAAAGAACGTGCATCACAGGTCTTTTGATAAACTTGCATACAGCTGATGCAAGTGCTTATGCTTCACGTATTGAGTAAAGCATATGTTTGTTTGCCTTATGGCAGCAAAAATAGCGTCTTTTGTCATGCGCTTTTGGCTGCATTCCTCATGTCGCTGTACCAGCAAATCATGCTAATCCAGCAATCTTGTAGACTTCTCCATATGTATGTTCCTTGTGATGAGTAATTTACTAGTTGCAGCAGCAGGTCCAAAAACACTTGAATAACATCGAGCCGGCTGATCCTTGTGGCGAGGACAGATGCTTCCGTCGTCTCGCCCTGCTGCGACGTTCACGCAGCAGCAACTGTAGCAGCTCAGGGCACAGTGCCTCGTCTTCCTCGCCTTCAGGTACCACCATACACCAGATGCATCGTGCTACAGCATCAATCTCTGGAACAAGCTAGCATATTGTAGGGTTCTTTTCCACATCATGTATGTAGGAACCAGCTGGAGCCCAGGCAGGTGCACCTGGAGATCGCGCTGGGCGGATGCCTCCCAGTGGCACAAGGCGGGATCGAGATTCCAGCGGACAGAGACGGCGAGACGAGCAACCGGCCGCTGCCGCACCCGCACCTCCTGCCCGTCTCCTCGCTGTGGCTGTCGTTGGCGCCGGTGACGGAGCAGGAGAGTCGCCACAACGACGACGAGACCCACCTGGCTCAGAAGTACAGTACATGATGAGTAGTAGTTGAATCCTGTATTCTTCTATGAGTAGACTATTGACCAATAATCATCTTCTCGATCTAGCGAGGTTATCTTTCTCGTGTGTTTCGAGCTCCACCCAGTTGGCCTAATGGAAATAGTATCTCCATCAAAATGTTCAGATGTTCAAGTCTACACTTAACTGTTAGCCCGATTGAGGCGATGACAATGAGGATGGGCTGTGAGGTTCCAGACCTTCCGAGACTAATAACAGTAGAGATTGTATCGCTCGCAACATTTCCTAGGAAAATCGAGAAAATTATCTAGGGGATCGATGCCCCGAATTCAAGGACGCGGCTCGATCGGCTCATCCTGAAAACAAAAAATGGCTTTACCATTTAAGACCCACTACAAGCTCAGCTGCTTTCTGAATCCAACATGACATCGATGGTGCAAATCAGCATGACTCGAGCTAATCAACTGCAAGGTTGCGAGATGGACACAGCTAGTTCACGTAGAAACTGGCAAGTTCCAGTCACAAATCAGATACAGTAAAACCGTGACGACACCCAAGGAGGATGCAGGACCATAAAGGTCCTAGAATGCAAACCCTCAAAGGAAAAAAAAAACTAAGATGCAGCCGAACCATGCCCTCCCACAACGGAGGCAAGCAGCCCATGCAGCCTGCCGTGCCCCCGGCCGGATTGCCGCGTCCGGAAACACAGAGTAGACGTTGTTGACCCGGACTCGCTGTCCCCTTCTTCGTCCTCCACCCTTGACGTCGACGAGAACGACGACCGAGGACTGTCCACCAGCCGCTTCCTCCGGCTGCTGCTGCTGCAGCTGCACTGGACGCTCTCCTTGGACGACGACGAGGGAGACGGCATCGTGTGGCTCCTCCTAAATATCTTCGGGACGAAGCCGGCCGGCTTGGGCGACGCCGGCAGCAGCTTCTTGGAGCACTTGGACTTGGTAGTCTTGCTGTAGTAGGATGGTGGCGGCGTCAGGGGCGGGAGCTCCGACGACGAGATGCCCTTCTTGGGAGTTCCCGGCGCCGACTCCCAGAGGAACGGCACCGAGCCGGCGGCGGCAACGCCGTAGTAGTTGCGGAACGAGGGGTTGGAGAGCGAGGCGTCCGGGGCGAGGAGGCGGCTGGCCATGCCCATGCTTGTCCTCCTCTCCTCCTGCATCACGTCTCCGAGCGTCTTCTCGCTCGAGCTCTTCCGGAGCATCCTCGCCATCCCTGCCTGCCTAGTTTTTGGTTGCTGTTCTCTTCTCAGATCAGACTAGATGAAAGCAAGATCGAAATTTAGTTGGATACTAGGGAGTACTTCGTTGACAATATAGATGTAGTGCTCTGCAGAGAGCGCGAGCATGTGCTCCTGACCAAATAGCACATGGATCCAGTAGGTTTAGCTCTGACTTTTGGTATCTAATTGCCATTTAAGCATAATGCACCCGGGCCGAACGGGCCATGGCTTCTTTCGAGATGAGACCACGTAGACAACCCGGAGTTCCTACGTCTATGCGTACCTTGACGTCCCGACACTATTTTCCTGTTCATGGTTTTGAGATTCGTGCAATCGTCGACCAGTGCTTCACCAGTTTCATAAATGTTTCATTAACATTTCATACAATTTTAACTAGGGCACTAATGAGGACATCCCACCTACGGTTACAACCACTAGTCCTACAGCTATATAAGGACCTATTATCAGGTACTTTCATTTCTTGGAACTCTTCCAAATATAAATGAGAATATGCTACTGCCTAAAACAGATGTGTTTGTTACACTTAGAAATAATGAACCTAGCAAGGAGGAGAAGAACAAGCACTGGAGCATGATCGTTCGTGGAGATGGCAACAAGCAAGCGATGATTGGAGATGACGCTATAAGTGGAGATTTCAGGACTTTGAAGCCACCATAATGATGCATGAAGACTTGGACGAAATATTCGAGATCACACTTCATATTTTTGTCCATAGTGATATATGGTGCTGCGTCACCTCTATTTTTGGGCCAGGCCCATATATTTCCGAAATACCTTTTCATAGGCTGTTTTTAGCTAGAGTCCGTATTAATAGGGAAACCAACTTAGGATGGATTTCAGGCCCCTTTTCCAAAGCTGCACGAAATTCCCCTATGTCCCTATAAATACAACCCTAGGTTGTTGTTTTAGGGTTTGGGTTTTGTTTAGTTAAAAGTTAGCCGTCGTTACAACTTCACGGTACTTCATCTGTGTCAGATCGACCAGATTAAGACCGGTATCGGAACCCCACTTTCAATTATAATCTTTCATCCATATTTGCAATATTCAGATTGCCAATCTTAGTTCTTGCTTGTTCTCGATTGCTTGCAGGAATTAGACCTTAGTTGGTTTGGTCAATTGTGCTACGTCGCTGTCATAATCCTTCTGGAGTTGGTGTAGTGATTGTCAAGGCGCATCGTGCTCGCACGTTTGTAGTCGGATCGTCAACATCGATGTATTCTCAAATCGTAGTTATCTTCTCATCGAAAGAACGGACACCTTTGCCTCTATCAGGCATGTTTAGTTCGCACGATTCTAAAAGCAAATGAGTAGGAAAAACATGGAAATAAGATATGAAGACGCAAAACAGATGATTAAAAAAACACAGAAATTCTGAAAATTTGGGTTCATAGGAATAGAAAAAACACACGGTTACTAATAACTACAATAAAATCAAACTCAAACCACTTGAGAAAGTATAACTATCATGCTATTATGCCACTAGAGATCTCTGTCACGTTTTTTGTGCGGAGGATTTTGAAAAAGGAATCCAAATAAATAGTAAAATTGATGCATTATTTTCCTTTAAAGCCGAGATCAAAGAGAATTTTCATATATTTTTCCTTTGATCAATTCTTTCTTTGAACCAAATTGATGAATAGTGTCATGAGAGGAAAATTTCCTATTCCTACACTATTTTCTTCCAAAAAAAATTAACGAGGTTTCAACTAAAGCATGCGTGCGTAATTTATATATATTTCACATGTTACGTAGTTTTCATAAACGACGCGGATTTGGTGCCATGGGGGTAGTGGTGCATAGGGTGCTCACCGTTGGATAAAGCAATCATGTGCTCCCTTGATGAATCCACGTTTAGCAAAACCGTTTGTGCATGCAACGGCAGGGCAGGTTCCGTCTATTTTCTTGTCTCATGCATGGGTTGCCCTCCACAACCATTACACAATTCCACCACACCCATTACACAATTCCACCACATTCATTAGACAATTCTAGTGGTGGAAACCTGAATGCATTGCGTGAAAGCAGTGTACGGAAAAGAGGCAGTACAACTTAATTAAAGTTCAATAGTACGGACGGCCGGAACATAGAAACCCATGAACACATAGTTCTGAGTTCGTCAACATTGTGACAATGACAATCTCTTAGAGAAGCTTCGTACCTAATCTTTTCAGGTTGGGAGGATCTGCATTTTCAGTCAGCAAATTAGTGGGTTATTAACATTAGGTACCGATGGTTCCACGCAAATTTTAACCGAGTTTTGTAGGAATCAGTCCAACTAAATAAATGTAAAAATTAAAATATTTAACAGGTTGACAAAAAAGTTCAGAGTAAGCAAGCAAACACTGATACGGTCCACCACCACACGCAATAATTCTATATCCATGTACACCTCAAGGAGATGGAAATTCTTAAAGGACACGGTCCACCACCATGCAACAATTCTATCCATGTTATGTAGCAATATGTAAAGGAGATGGATATGAGAGAGAATGATGTATCCTGCATGCACACAACAATTCTCTCCATGCATTTTCGTGCTCTCGGTGTGACGTCATCAAAATCTGCCGTTTCCATTGGAATCAATCTTGTGCTCCCTATAGTGTATCCAATGGTTGGATGTGGGTGCACCACTACCCCCATGGCACCCCACTATTTTGCTTTTCATAAAAGTAAAAAACATAGTTTTCATTATGTTTTATACATGTTTTCGTGAAGAAACTCATATGCGTCTATAGTTTCGCCTTTTGTGAATCTTTTCGTGAAATATTGAAAAACCGTAATGAAATATATTATGAAACCTTCATGAGTGGGAGTGTTGGTTGATTTCTACAAAAAAGGACTCTATGTGCAAAACCGTCGGTAGTCTAAGCGGGAGTGTGGGTTCATTAAAAAAAAGAAGGTTCAATATGCAAAGCTACCAGAAAGCAAAAAGTAGCACGAATCTCACAACTATGAACGGTTAAGATAGTTCCACGACACAAACAATTTTTTGTTTGTAATTTTGTCGTTTAGAGGCAGAGCCTAACTGTATTTCTTTTCATAAAAAGTTAGTAGAAACTACTAACTAATGCCGAAAACTTGCTTCTTTGAGACTTGTATGACCGTAATAATTTGTGTTGCCTACACTTCTCATGAGTTGTTATGTATCTATTATATTACTAAAATATTGTTAGTACTTTTTTTGAAACAATTGTTGGTATTTTTACCGACAATACTTAGGGCTACTTTGATTGATCGGATAGGAAAAGTGTACTAATAAGAAATCTACATGACTCAAATGACATGTGTAATTGAATCCTATGTGAAGAGCAATTCCCTGTGATTGTGGTAAGGAATTTTCCATGAGATTGAACCTCATGTTTTTTTCCTATAAAATTTTACAAGACTTTTATAGTATTATTTCTATAGGATCAAGCTAACTAAAACCACTTGACAAAGTATAACTATCATGCTATTATTACATTAGAGATATGTCTCATGTTTTTTATGCATAGGATTTTGAAAAAGAAATCCAAATAAATAGTAAAATCGATCTCCACAAGGTTCCTAGCACCGGCCAGAATCCAGTTTTCCTCTCGTCTTTGATACGTTGAAAGAGCTGGGATGGCATAGAGAATTTATTGTTGAATACATGTGCATTTCTTTCCTTCCAGATCCCAGGTGATGAGGATGATCGCAGGTTTGAGGTCCGTAAGCGAGGGGACGTCGTGGCGAAAGAACTACACTTCAAAGGAGCCCAAGTCTTCCAGACGATATCCATATGAAGGGGTAGGAGATGATCCGATGAATTGAGCTTTGTAAACTGAGTTGGCCGTGTAAGTCCCGTTGGTCATAAGGGTCCAAGTGATGGTGTCATCGATCCCAGGAGTAAGAACGGCCTCCGAAAGAAGGCTCCAGAGGTGGACGAACTGAGAGAGATTTGCTCAATAGGGAAGTTATCCACGGAGAGGTCGGGGATCCATTATGATCAGCGAGAGCGTCCTACACACTTCTGTTCTTGCCCTTGGATGCCTCAAAAAAGTTAGACGCGATGGCCTTAGGGGGGAGACCATCAAGCCAAGAGGATGACATAAAGGATGCCTTGAGGCCGTCCCCATGGTCACATAGTATACCTGACCATGGGCAGCCCGGGCCGGACGGCCCAACCCGACGCGGCCCAAAAAATCCCGAGCCAGGCTTGCTCATCGCGGTGAGCTCAGGCCTGTATTTCGGCCCCGAAGGTCGGGCAGGTCGGGGCTCAAACTTTCGGTAAACAGTTTTTGGTCATGGTCTAGTCGGGACTTTTTGGTCCGGGCCCAATTTCTGCGTCCCGACGGTCGGGCTCGGGCCGGAGATTTTAGGGTCGGGCTTTTTGAGGCCCGACCTGACCTAGGTGAGGGATCCCTGACCTTTTTTAGGGTCGCGTTGAAGAGTTGCATGTAAGAATTGTCAATTGGCGTATCCGAATCAGCCCATAGCCAGGGAGGCCTACTCATGCCATAGCCATCACAGACTAAGATCGCTGGAAAAGTTTCCCAAGTCGAGAATCTCAAGACCACCAAGTTTCTTTAGTCGGCACACCTTGACCAAGTTGATCTTGCATGTTCCGCCACTCACTTTGTTGCTGCAATGAGTTAGATATACAAGTTGATCTAGAATATATTTAGAGCATCTCCACCGGCATCCCCCGATAGACACCCCCCCAAAGGCCCAATGGGGGTCCGGACTCAAAAATCGCCGCCAATGGCACCCCCACTACTAAATTTCCGGGGATCCGGGACGATTCAATAATGTGGTCCGTGCTTGAAAACGTCGCGACATGCCATCTGCGACGGTTTACACGACGGAAAAAAGGTCAGGGGTCGACTGTCATAGGCGATTCTGCGACGGTTTGTTGTCCCCTGAAACGTCGCGGGATATCCTTGACGTTTACGAAATCGTCGCGAGTAACTGGACCGGCCCGTCATCTGGCCCAATAAGGTGCGTCGTTTTTTTCCGTCGCGGTCTATGCCACGTTGCAGATGGCCGTTACCGCTGTTTGATGATGTCACTTTATCCTGGACGAAATTTGAACGTCGCGGTATATGCTGACGTCATTGTCGCTGCGACGTTTTTATTTTTTTCGTCACGCACCGGCGCTAATCAGATGACGCCATGTGCGCTGTTCTCAGAGTGCCACGTGGATGCGTTTTTGCGACATTTTTTACTTCATCGCGGCGGAGATGGTAACGTCATCTGCGAGCTCGACGTTCTTTATCCGTCACGGTTACACACAATCAGATGGTGACACATGTACCAATCATATGGGTCCTCGTGTCCATTGCGCATGACGAAAAGTTTCCGTCGCGTGTACTTCATGACGTCACCGTGTCCATGACGTTTCCATTTTGTCGTTATTTGGAGGGCCATTTCGGCGATCGAGACGCACGTCAAATTCTAGCCCTACTAGTATTCACAGCAAAAGAAAACACAATAGATGCAACAAATAGATTAATTCCAAACAAGAGGTCACAACCTTGCTCACCAGCATATATAGGCATCAAAAGCCACAAAGGCCATGTTCTACAGTTCACCAGACAACAAGTGGTTGCCTAGCAGTGTCAACATACAGTTTTCGGCCTCTCAAAGGCCACCAACGACATACAGTTTGAGACTCACGAAGGGCACCCAAAAAGCCTCACGAAGACTTAACAAAAAGCCAGGAGTTTGCAGAGGTTCTTAGGAAGGGCTACTCGGTTTCATCTCTTGAAGGAGCTAATTTAGCCAACATCTGCTTAATAAGAGCATTGCATGATAGTTGATTAATCCTCATACTTTCTTGATCCTTCATCACGCGGTGAAAGTCTTGTTCACACTTGATCATATCTGCACCAGCTTTTTCCTTCGGCTTCATCAGCTCATCAACCAGAGACTCCAGTTCATGCCTCCTTTTTTTCTCAGAATCAAACTGAAGCTGAAGTTGAAACTTTGTTGCACTCGTATGGCTTGTTATCACACCTATGTTTTTCAGAAAATTAGGCTTTCGATTGCCTCGACACAGCACGTCAGTGACAGCTTCAGCGGCAGAAAGAGGTTCCTTGACAGTGCCATCCGCTGAAGTAGATGGTGCCATCCTCATTTCCATTTCAGCCTATGAAGCATGTAAAAGCATAAGATGAAATAGCAGCTGAACTAGCTTGTAAGGAACATCTAAGGATATAAACGGTGAGACCCCTTGGAGGCTCCTCGCCGATTTGGGCTTTCTGGCCGTCCGATCCTCCCCGCTCCGTGCCTCCGCTCCATCCGATCCCTGCCGGCTCCTGGAGTCGGAATGAATAGGGATTTGCAAAGTCGCTAACCGTACCAAGCTTATTGCACCCATTCTCGCTGACATCCTACGTGGATCACCGCTGTAGCCTGAGGGCCCGCCCGTCAGCCTCACGGTTCATGTTTAATCGGTGTGGCGGACGGGTCTGGGTGGTGCAGATTCGCACTGCGCTTGTCCCATTGGCTGAATTTGTACTTTTACCGTAATGGGTTTTAGCGGTGCCCCTCTGGGATAGTTTTGTTCGCATGTGGTTCCATCCCCCTTTCTCTCGCTGATCATGGGCCTGTCCCCTCCCGTGGTCCACACGTCGGTTGCCCTGCACGTTTGCGTCGCCGATCTCTCCCGTGCGTGGGTTCTCGCTGCGTATTTTTTACAGTGTGCTGGGGTACGTTTGGTATTTCGCGAACGTTGCACTGTTCGTGATGTCAGGGAGAATTTGGGCCCGATTTTTTCGTCCGAGCTGGCCTCTCTTCATTCGTCGGTGGGTACGGTGCACTGTGCTGGTAGTCAGAAGGCCCGATTTCTCATGTTGCTGGCGGCTCGCCATTGGTTGCGAGTGGTTACCGACCTGATGGAGCTGCGGTGCACACTGTGCTAGGGGGACGGGGTATATAGGTTGCGTTCTGGATCGGATGGTTACTGCAGCTCTCATTTCGCCCTTTTCTTCTTCCTCGCTGTTCTTGCTCCACCGTGTTTTCTCGAGCTCTGCCCCCCGTTATTTCTTCCTCGGTGTTCATGCTCCGTCGGCAGGTTAGCTCCGGTTTGGGTCTGTTGGTTCGCCGGCTCCGCCGTCTATCCCTCTTTTCTTCTTTCACGTCTTTGTTCTCTCTCAACGAGTTGTCTCGTGGTTGTTTCTGTTGGTTTCACATCGGATGTATCTGGGTTCTTTTGTTTGTTCTTCCCTGTGCTTTCCGGTTTGCTGCTGTTTTTGTTCGATTTGTTTGTTTGTCATTTTTTGTTTCTGTTTTGATCATCCTATTGATAGTTTTTTGGGTTTTTAATGGGTTTTGTTGTTCATGTACTTACTCTCATGTTGTTTTTTGTGTTCCTTTTTTTGTACTGCGTTCCTGGTCTTTCGATTGTTTCCGAGTTTTGCTTCAAAGGGTTTCTAATGTTATTCTCTATTTTTATTTTTATTTTTATTTGTGCAGGTCGTGATCTTGCTCGGTTCTTTCGCTTGGCTGGGCGCGCTTTATTCGGCGTGTGCTATTTGGGCAGGTGTGCTTCCGGTGAGTTTTGACGTTATGTATTTCGTATGGTAAATCGTTTACTGTTTTCCTCTATTTTCTTTAGAGTTTTGTTTGTTTTGTTTTTTGATTTCTTGAGTCATGTCAATATTTTTTTACAGATCTACGATCCTGGTGTTCGGGCGTGTTTTCCTGTGTCTACAATCCTTTCCGTTATTTGTGAGTTTTAACATTTCGTATTTATCATATGGCTTTAGCCTCAGGATTTTCAGTGGGTTTATTATGTGTGTTTTATATTGGTTCTATTCATAGGCGGCGTTGCTTCTGTGTTTTGGTTTGTTTGATTTTTATTTTTTTCAGGTTTATTTATGTGTTGTTGATCGTTGGTGTTTAAGGTACGCCTCTTTTTGCGATGTGTCTAACTTTCGTGTATACGTGTATTGTTTTTTCCCTGTCAGATTGGTTTTTAATTGTCTGGTGATTCCTCGAGCGTATGTTTCTTACGTGTTCCTCTGTTGTTTTTTTCCATTTATAGGTTATTTTTTTTGTGTATGTGTATGTGTATGTTCTTGGTTGTTTTTGGTCTGGTGACCCTGTATTTTTTCTTTATCGCTCTTGCCTTTCGATTGTTTTGGGCTTCAATCCTATTTTTTTATCTTCGTTGTGTTTGTAATTTGTCCGGTTCAATTTTCACGTGCTTTCTATTGTTGTTCGTTCTATTGATCTTACCTATTTTCTTGCGTTCAATTTGTTTTTCAGCCGGCTGTGAAAGTGTGTTGGAGTCGATCACCTGAGCCATCCGTGAGTATCTTTACTTGCTGCCGGCTTACTTCCTTTATATCGTCTTCTCCCGTACAATAGGGTTGTTTCGGCTGTTGTTACAGGTTTGATTGATTACACGGTTTCGGCTGTGATGATGGGCTGGTTGATCGGTGTTTTTGTTGTTGACTAGCTTTGCTTCTCTGTACGTTAGGCTGTGTCGGCTGTTATTAGTTTCCATGTCAAGTCCCGGGAGTCGGCAGGCCTAACCTCCTCCATCTCACTGCTCGGCGATTCCGCCGACTCCAGGGAGTCGGCAGCACTGGGCTTCTCCGTCTTACTCCTCGGCGACCCCGCTGACTCCAGCGACACCGAGTCGGCAAGACAACCTGTGAGAAGTCAGTAGTAGCAATGACTTCTACGAGGACACGACCTGAAACAATTTAAATTTGTGACAAAATTGGTTTTTTCTTTTCATTCGCGTGTGTTCTATAGTCGCGTGTCACGTCGTACCGTATTAGTTTGTGTTTCCATTATGGTACTTCCTTCACGTGTTCGTCCGGTCGTGCTTTCTTCTTTTAGCCCTGACATTGCATCATTGTATTTTGGATGTTTTTGCACGTTCTTTGCTTATAACTACAATGATCTTTGCTATTCAAGGAGTCAATGGTGGTGTGCGCGAACGGTTAGCTTGTGCTGTATATTAAATGTAGAAAATGCTTGGGTTGTGATGCTGGAATTTATTTGGTTGGGCTCCATAAAAGGATGACTTGGTAACGTGAGTACGTGACAACTTATCTGTGTTTACTTCTGTATACTAAGCCTGGGCGTTTATGATTTGGGGTTGTACATGCGGTCTTTCTTAACTGTTTCAGACATCGTCGGTTTTATTCTGTGTCGCCCTGGCTGTTACTACTTTTTGCTCCTTGTGCGCTTGTTTTTTTTATGTGGTTCCGTGTTGACAGTTCTAGCGTGCGCCTGTATTTGACGTTTGTTTCATCATATTGTATGTCAGATTTGTTATTATTTTTCTATATTTAGTTTTTTTTGGAATTTTTTTGTTTGTTTTTCTTAGATGGTGATCAGTCCCTTGAGCGAGCTTAACCCGGGTAGTCGGAACTGGACAGTTCAGGTCTACGTGTTGATGCATGTAAAATGCATACATGAACTTTACATTTTATTACATGTTATTCCATGTTATTTGCATCATATAAGGGTTATATTCATGATTTATATTGAGTTTTGGGGATAATTAACAACTTCCCCATTTTTCTGGAATTAACCCTGCGCTGTCAGAAAACCCCTTTTTCTATATTTTGATGTTTCAAGGACCCAAATGACGTCCAAATGACCTGAAACTTTACGGGGATAACTTTTTTTGGAAGGAACGAAACGTAGGCGCAAAGGAATCGAAGAAACGGAGACCAGAAGGCAGAAAGGGGTGGGCCCACGTGGCCAGATTCCCTGACCACGTGGGGTCCCCATCCTGGCCCTCGGGCCTCCGCTGCCGTCGATCTTTCTTCCCGAAGCTTCGTCTTGACCTAAAAACGACTATATATAGACCCCCAGGGCTTTCGCCAAAGAGAGCGCCGCTGAAAGATCGATATGTCGACTAGAGGGGGGGGGGTGATTAGGCGACTACCAAATTTTAATTCTTTTTCGATTAATTAGGCTTGAGAAAAGTATAACAAGGTTGACTAGATGTGCACTAGGTGATAGCAACCTATGTGATACAAGCAAGGTAAACAAAGTAGCGGAAGCAACAAGTAAAGGATAGAGGTAACCGCAAAGTGGAGACACGGAGATGTTTCCCGTAGTTCCTTCCCAAGGGAAGTACGTCTACGTTGGAGGAGTGTGGAGCCACCTAGGCGCTCCAATAGCACGGATGTGCTCACTCTATTCTCCGTGAGCTTCACCCGTGGGGGTTTGGCTCATTCACTATGAGGTCACCTTGATGGCGTTGACCAAGCCGGTACACAAAGGTCGGGGAACTCCACAATGAGTTGAAGCCTCCCAACAATGCCTCGGACTTCCTCCGAGACTCACAAAGGCACCTCGAGTTACAAGCAACCCAAGATGCAAGTTCCACACTATCCGTGTGGAGGGATTTGAAATTCCTTCGGTGGAGATGTAGATCTAGACCTCCTCCTTCACTCCACAAAGTATCAAGAGGTTTGGGTGGTTGGAGTGGGAGATCTTAGTAGGTTGAAGCTTTCATCAATGGAGGAGAGAGAGCATAGGAAAACTTGGTCTTCAAGTGGGGAAGAAGACCCCTTTAAATAGCTCCTCCAAAAGTGGCCGTTGCACAGCCAGAATTCCCGCGGCGGTACTACCGCTGGGGGCAGCGGTAGTACCGCTGCCCTTCTTCGTCTTCAATTCAAACGGCTCGAAATTCTGGAGCCCGCGCCTGTCTTCAAAGCGGTACTACCGCTGGAGGCAGCGGTACCACCGCTGCCCAGCGGTACTGCCGCTGCGGTACCGCTGCGGCTACCGCCCAACGCAACAGAGGGTGGAAAAAGCGGCACCTCGGGCGGTACTGCCGCTGCCCAGCGGTACCACCGCTGGGGCTGGCGGTACTGCCGCTGCCCAGCGGTACTACCGCTCCAGTACCGCTGGAGCTACCGCTGATGGAAACAGAAGCTGAAAATCGGCGGTACCTCCAGCGGTACCGCCAGCGGTAGCTGGCTGAGCTTGCGAGGAAACTCTGCGCAGCGGTACTACCGGCCCTCCTGGCGGTACTACCGCTGCCTGGAGCAGAAAACAGTTAAGACCATTTGCAAGCTCTATTCGATGACGCTTATATCAGAAAACCCTGGAAGCTCAAAATACATTGTTAGATACATAATTGTGTTATCACTAACACCAAAACATCATCTAGGGAAGATGCACTTTCAATCTCCCCCTTTTTGGCGTTAGATGACAACACAATTATCGCAAGGCAAAAGATTTGTAAAAGATAGACGGAGCTCCCCCTAGACATGTGCATTATTCATGAAATGCTTTTGAATGCACAAACGCACACAACCTAGGATCAATGCTCCCCCTAGCTTTTGCAAACTTTGCAAATGATATAGATAAAGAGCTTGCAACAAAGAATAAGACATGAACAAAGATAAACAAAGCTAAGCAATTAAGGTAAGGTTCACATGTCTTACACCACATGGAGAGATCCATAACTGAAAATAAAAAGTGTTCACAAGCATAAGAGAAACAACACGAATAAAGAACAAGCTTGTGACACACAACCCTTGCGAAACCCCGTACGAGAGCCTACTAGATATCTCTCCCCCTTTGGCATCGAGACACCAAAAAGGGAAAGACCGATGCTAACGCCCCAAGGGTCACTCGAAACCGAACGGAGGCTGCTGAGAGGTGACTTCATCTTCTTCATAATCTGCCCAAGTGATCACCTGCCCTGCACTGTCCTGAGCTTGCCACTCCTCCCATGGAGTGATGTTCTTCTCCGAGCCGGACTGCACTTGTTCTCCTTGAGCACGACGGTGAGCAATTTCAGCTTGGCGAGCCTTCATCGTGCTCTCATAGACATCATATTGGTTCCTCTCAACTTTCTTGGTCAGCTTGAAGAGCTTCTTCATAGAAGTAGCCATCCAAAGGAAAGGCCCTTCCTTCTTAGTGTGAGAGGGACCGGCTTCATCCACAACTTCTTTGCTCTTCTTCTTCTTCGGATGGGGCTTAACAAGGAGCCGCTTACTCTTGTGGGGGATCCATTCCTCCGCATCCCCAAGCTCCGCAACATCGTTCTCCTCAACCCACTTCCAAATGATGATACGCATGATGAGAGGAGCAAAAGCGATGTTCTTCTTCTTGATAATGACCTCCCAAAGTTCATGCCAAATGAAATCCATGACATCCAACTTCTTCCCTTGCCTTGCATCTCCTTTGTGAGGAGCATGAGATTTTTGAGAAAACCATGAATTTCATCAATGTTGCCCACCTTTGGGTTGATTGTCTCGCGATAGATCCGGTGCATGATGTCCCAAGTGGGAAAAAGTCCCTTGGACTTGCCAACCTTCCACTTCTCAGCGCTCTCCGGGTCATATAAAGGCAAGAGCTTCTCCACTTCTACAGCCTGCACCCCCACATGATGGACACGGAAGTGAGTATCGTCAAAGTCGTCGTAGAGGACGGAACCAAACTCCTCATACTCAAGCATCGAGCAATTGCAGACCACTTCTCTTCAAACTTCTTCTCCTTTGTCATCCATGTGATGGTGCGCTCCGTCTCATTGCCAAAGTGAACGGTGGCTAGAAATTGAGCCACAAGCTTCTCATCAAAATCTTGTTCCAACTCCATCATGGGTAAAAGCCCAAACTCTTCGCAAATATCAAGGGCTTCTCCAAAGTAATCAATCTTGTCCCTCATGTGATCCATATTGATGAAGTGTTGCTCCACATGGTTCTCCACCGGCTTTTCAACAAGATCTCATTGTAGCATTGTTCTTGGAACTTGTTGTGAAAGAAGGATTGTTGCCCCGAATGGAGGGAATTTGATCCATCCTCTCAATCACATAGCAATTGACAGCCCGCTTGACCGCAAAATCCTTGTCCGACACTGACTAGCAGACTTGGTCCTCTTGGGCAGGGTCTTCTCCGGAGGTGGAAACCTCCGGCGAGTCACGGGAACCCCATCAATCTCATCTTGAATCTCATCACCACCATCGGTCCTTGGTTTCTTGCGCCCAACAGACTTGGTGCGTCGAACAGACGCACTACCTGTGAATAGCATGGGAGGGGCAAGCATATAGGTAAGAATGCACCATTTCATTATTTTGGAGAAAAAGAACACATGTCTACAAAATTGTATGAAATTAAAACTAGAGGGAGAGTGCCAAAACTAGTGTTGGAGATGTAACAAGAGGTAATATTATGGCTTTAAAAAGCACTAACATTATCTAGGGTTACTCCTCTAAATCTAGGAAGAGGAACTTTCAATCTAGCCACAAATTTCGCAACAAATTTATAGACAAGGTTCTAGATCCACAAATACACATCTCTACCTACTCAATCTACCACGAATCCAAGAGGAACACCACTAATTTCATCTCTATCCATCAACTAGATGAGAGAGAGGGATAGGGCATACCGGAACTCATGGCAGAGGATCGAGGAGAGGAGAGATGCAGGAGGCGTCCCGGGGCGTGGAGGTTGAGATCCAAGCCTGGGGAGAGCTCCTTCCCGGCGGAGGAGTGGCCGGCGGCGGCGGAGGTGGGAGGAGAAGGAGTTGGGGAAGAAACGAAATGAGGGAGGAACCCTCAAAAACGAGTCTCCCGAGCCTTATTCTGTCCAAACTCCGCGAGCGGTACTACCGCTCCATCCAGCGGTAGTACCGGTCCCGATAAAAACAGGCACCGTGGCGATACCGCGCTGCACAGTGCTGTGAAGCACGCGCAGCGGTAGTACCGCCAGGATGCCCGGTAGTACCGGCGCCTGGGGCAAAGTCAGCTAGGGCTCAAAATGAGCCCCGAATCCGATTTGACCGCCGTTTCCGACCATCCAAACAACCAAGAGCATGAAAAAGGCATTTTTAGAGAGAGATAGGGCTGTTTTAATAAAGAGTGTTGGCTTGGGATAGACAAGTAGCTGAGAAAGGAGAAGAAACTCAAGTTTGCAAAAACCAAACTTGAAGACCCAAGCTTGAGTTCTCTCCCCAAAAAGAAGTCTAAAAGACCAAATAAGATCCAAATAAAACCAACTCCTCAAAAGGAGGAGGGCGGTGGCCTAGGCCACCATGTATGAGCAATTATCAACCCAAAACCGCGAAGATATATCTTGGGTTTAAGGCCAATACTCATCGTTTAAGCACAATTTGTCACCGGAGTGACCAAATAAAGCACGAATTGTCTATGTGCGCATAATAGAAGTAGTGTTGACTCATGAGTTGAGCTACACTCCCCCTATGTCCATGCATGCATCTAAACTAGTTACGATGTCTACTATGGGTACTTGTGCAAGGCGGTCAAGCAAAGTTGCTCGCATCAATGACATTTAGTTCATTCCTCAACTCTCGAAATCTTGGTTCATCAAGGGCCTTGGTGAATATATCCGCAAGTTGATCCTTGGTTCCTACAAAAGAAAGGTCAATGTTGCCCCTCTCCACATGCTCCCGGATGAAATGATGACGAACTTCAATATGCTTCGTCTTGGCATGTTGCACGGGGTTGTGGGCGATCTTGATAGCACTTTCATTATCGCACATGAGGGGCACCTTGGAGAAGATAATACCATAATCCTTCATAGTTTGCACCATCCATAAGAGTTGAGCACAACAACTTGCGGCGGAGATGTACTCGGCTTCGGTGGTGGAGAGAGCAACACAATTTTGCTTCTTGGAAGACCAACACACCAAGGAGCGGCCAAGAAATTGACAACTCCCGGATGTAGACTTCCTATCCTTCTTCTCTCCGGCATAATCCGCATCCGAGTAACCCATGAGATGAAAGCTTGAACCCTTGGGATACCAAAGACCAAAGTTTGGGGTATGAAGCAAATATCGAAAGATGCGCTTAACCGCCACTAAGTGGCTCTCTTTGGGAGCCGCTTGATACCTTGCACACTTACCCACACTAAACATAATATCCGGTCTAGATGCACAAAGATAAAGCAAAGAGCCAATCATAGAGCGATAGAGTTTTTGATCGACATCGTTACCCTCGGTGTCGGTGTGGAGGTCGACGGAGGTGGACATGGGTGTCTTGTAAGTTTGAGCTCCGTCATCGTGAACCTCTTGAGCATGTCTTGGGTATATTTGGCTTGATTGATGAAGGTACCTTCCCTATATTGCTTCACTTCAAATCCTAGGAAGTACTTCAACTCCCCCATCATGGACATCTCAAATTTGCTTGTCATTAGCTTTGCAAACTCATCATTGAAAGCATTGTTAGTAGAACCAAAAATGATGTCATCTACATAGAGTTGGCATATGAAAAGATTGCCACCCACCTTCTTGGTAAAGAGGGTGGGGTCAATAACACCAACTTGGAATCCACGGTCTACAAGAAACTCTCGAAGGTGCTCATACCACGCACGTGGGGCTTGTTTAAGGCCATAGAGTGCCTTGTCGAGCTTGTAAACATGGTCCGGATGGTTGGGATCCTCAAACCCGGGAGGTTGCTTAACATATACCAACTCATTAATAGGACCATTAAGGAAAGCACTTTTAACATCCATTTGTTGCAATTTAAAGTTATGATGAGATGCATATGCAAGCAAGATGCGAATAGATTCAAGACGAGCAACGGGGGCATAGGTTTCACCGAAGTCAACACCTTCGACTTGAGAGTAGCCTTGTGCCACCAATCTTGCCTTGTTTCGAATGACAATGCCGTTCGAATCTTGCTTGTTCTTGAAGACCCATTTGGTGCCGATGACGTTCTTGCACCCATTTGGCCTTGGCACCAACTTCCACACCTTGTTGCGCTTGAAGTTATTGAGTTCTTCATGCATGGCATCAATCCAATCATGATCTTCAAGAGCTTCATACACCTTCTTGGGCTCGATGAAGGACACAAAAGCATGGTTGGTGCTAAAGCTTGCCAATTGTTTTCTTGTGACGACCTTGCTTTGGACACCTCCAAGAACTTTGTCCAATGTATGCTCTAAGCGAGTTAATTTTTGCTCTCTTCGCAATTCTCTTCTCTTGGTCTCTCCGAAGTTTCTTGAGAGATGACTTGATCATTTCCTTCATCATCGGAGTCATGTGCATTGTTTTGATCTTGAGCTTGATCTTGATGAGGACCACCTTGATCTTGTTCTTGATCATTGTCGTGTGCACCATCTAGAGCTTGGTCTTGAACATCAAGTTGTGGAGAGGAACCACTAGGTTGATCTTGTTCTTGACCTTGCTCACTTGTTTGAGGGCTCGGAGTTTGTTCTTGGTTACGGGGAGGATCTTGAGTTGGTGATGGTATGACTTGAGGAGGAGCTCGAGGAGGATCTTGAACTTGAGGAGGATCCTCTTCAATGGGACGAATGTCCCCAATTGCCATCCTTCTTAGAGCGAGCTCCATAGGTACATCACCTACAACATTAGGATCAACTTGCCCCACTTGGGAGCCATTATCCTCATCAAACTTCACGTCACTAGATTCTTCAACTTGACCGGTGGTCTTGTTGTAGACTCTATAGCCGTGAGAGTTTGTGGAGTAACCAACAAAGATACCCTCTATAGATCTAGTTCAAACTTAGATAACCGGTTACCTTTCTTGCGAATGAAGCACTTGCATCCAAAGACACGAAAATAAGAAAGATCCGGTTTCTTCCCAAGAAGAATCTCATATGGGGTCTTGTTCAATAGCTTGCGGAGAAATAACCGATTTGTTGCATGACAAGCGGTGGAGATGGCTTCGGCCCAAAAGTTAACGGAGAAGCATACTCCGCAATCATGGTCCTAGCCGCATCCATAAGAGTCCGGTTCTTCCTCTCCGCAACACCATTTTGTTGAGGGGTGTATGGAGTGGAATATTGATGAGCAATCCCTCTTCACTAAGAAACCCCTCCACGGTAGTTCTTGAATTCGGACCCATTGTCACTTCGAATTGTCATGATCTTCTCTTGATATTGCGTTGACATGTTGATGAAGTCAATGACTCTTTGTTGAGTCTCACTCTTTTCTTGAAGAAATAGACCCATGTGTATCTTGAATAGTCATCAACAATCACCAAGCAATACTTCTTCCCACCAAGACTATCATAAGATAATGGACCAAAAAGGTCCAAATGAATGAGCTCAAGAATCTTGTGGTGGTAATCTTCGTCTTTGGTGGATGGGCTTCTCCATGTTGCTTTCCTAGAACGCATGATCTACACACACGATCTTTGGAAAACTTAATATCGGTTAGTCCAAGAATGTGATTACCACTTTGAAGATCATGGAGTGTTCTCATATTGGTGTGGGCTAGTCGGCGGTGCCAAAGCCAACCCACATCAACTTTAGCCATTAGACAAGTCGCGGCCGACATGCTCTCTTTCGAGAAATCAAGCACATACATGCCGTACTCGACATGTCCAACAAAGACTACTTTAAGAGATCCCTTCACGGTGATGATCACACTCTCGTCATCAAAATAACACCCATAACCACTTTTAGTAAGTTGATAGACGGAGAGTAAGTTGTAACCAAGGGACTCAACGACAAGTACATTCTTGATAGAGACTTCTCTAGCAACAACGACCTTGCCTCGTCCCAATACCTTAAGCTCGCGGTTGTCACCAATTTTGACTCGTGAATATTGAGGTAGAGGAGGTTCAATATCATCCACCAAGTCAATGCGTCCGGTCATGTGTTGGGATGCGCCACTATCCACCGTCCATCGACCCGCACCGGACGCCACACCCTACAAGGAATCAAGTCTTTGATTTAGGTACCCATTTTTCGATGGGTCCTTTCTTGTTAGTCACAAGGGTCTTAGGAACCCAAATAGCCCAATGATAATCATCACCATAAGAAGAGCCAACATATTTAGCATAAACATGACCATCTCTAGATTTCATAAGAACATAAGATGGGTTATATTTGCCGGCAAAGTCATTATGGGTAGGAAGGTCCCTTGTGACCTCACCACCCACAATGGTGTTGGTCTCCTTCTCTTTAGCCAACTCCCCCTCCTTCACAAAGATAATAGCTTTTGAAGAGGGAGAAGACTTCTTCTTCTTCTTGTTCTTCTTCTTTGACTTGGTAGAGAAACCAAGTCCTTCTTTTCCAATTTGATCCTTTTGATTGCTCAAAAGGTCATTGAGGTTCTTTTCTCCTTGGGCACAAGCCATAATGCCCTTCTCAAGTTGAGATTTCAACTTAGCATTCTCTTCAACAAGGTTAGCATGCTCACAACAAATAATAGATTTAGCAATAATTTCATTTGATGTGGAAGCAATAACTTCTTTCACTTGTTGACCTAGGAATTGATCATGAGACTTCTCAAGTTTGGCAAAAGACTCTTTGAGGGTTTTGAGTTCCTCATCAAGTCTCTTGTTTTCCTTCTCAAGTCTAGCATGTTCAATGCCTAGCTCAAGCTTCTCATTCTTATAGACTTTAGAAGTAGCAAGAGCATGTTCATGATCCTTTTTAACTCTAGACATGTCAATAGCATAGGATTCCTCGGAATTAGATAGGGCCTCCTCAAGGGACCTTCTACGAGTTTGCTCCTTTTCAAGAGCAATAGCGAAATCCGCTATCTCATTAGCATAGTCAACCTCACGGTTTGCCATGCCCGAAATGATCTCCTCCTTTTGATCTACAAGAGAGTTAGTTTCCTCAAGTTGCTCCAAAAGAGCATCAACATTCACTTTGTCTTCTCCTTTAAGATTGCTAGCCACACGTCCACCTCATTTGGACTTTGGGGCTCCTTCACAACATTCTCTACACAATCCAATAAGGAAGGAGGTGTAGAGGCAATAGGTTTAGGAGAAGGAGTTACCGAGGTGGCTTTTGCCATGAGACATGTGTAGGGAATGGACTCATTTTCATTGGGGGATTCAAATAGGGATGACGGTGTAGAGGAAGGTGTAGCTATGGCAATGCGAGCGGTAGCTACAACTTCATCTTCATCTTCATCACCGGACGTGTATTCTTCCAAAACTTTTCTATCTTGAACACACAAGGCATTGGTAACCCTCTTCTTCACGTAGTTCTTGTTGCCGTTGCCCTTGGACTTGTCTTTTCTCACAAGCTTGCCATTGTGGTCCTCTCGATTCTCCCAAGGACACTCGGCAATGTAGTGATTGAGATTACTACAATTATAGCAAGTCTTTGGACGGTCTCCTCTTGGTCTTGCAACGAAGTTCTTCTTAGCAAAAGGTCTTGAAGATCTCTTGGAACGGTTGCCCCAATAGGCTCTTGAAGCAAGAGCCATGTGCTCACAATAGTCTTTCTTGATCTCCTCCGTATCCTCCTCTTCACCTCCATGTTCAAACTCTTCTTCACTAGTGATGGTGGTGGACTTCAAAGCGACATTTGGAGATTGTCCCGCAAGTCCCCTTTGCCGAGCTTGAGCATGAATAGAGCTCTTGACAACCATCCCAATGGATACAAACTCGTTGAGCACGGTGTTGGAGTCAAGTGTTGAGAAGTCCGGTCTTGATCGAATGGTTTGAGCTAAGCCTTGATTTGAGGGAGTGATGGCCTTGAGAAATTTGCGCTTGATCCAATTATCACTAATCTTCTCAAAACCGAAATCATTCAAGGTGATGGCAAGAGCGGAGAGTCTTCGATAGAGATCTTCGGGGGTCTCATCTTCATTCATCACAAACTCATCGGCTTCATCTTGAACCGCTTCATACTTGGAAAGTTGAATGCTTTTGTTCCCCAAGAACAAGTTATGAAGATTCTCCCAACATTGCTTTGCCGTCGTGCACATACGGATATGCGTGCGATAAGTTGGGCTTGCGGCCGTTTGTATCATGTGCATGGCGGTGGCGTTGAGTTGATGATTGGCCTTCTCCGTTGGAGTCATGTTGTGTGGGTCTTGAGGATGGAAGCCTTGCTCTAAAATGTCAATCAAGAAAACACAACAACTAGACATGTGTGAACGCATAGAGAATTGCCAATTAGGAAAGTCTTTTGGATCAAGCTTAGGAGGTGCGCCCATATTGGCGATGTGTGGCGGAGAGACGTGTTGGTGGATTGTGTTATACACTTGTTCCGGTGGAACATTAGCATACACCCCCGGCGGCTTCCTTGGGGTTGAGTTACCATCCTCGGAGTTCTTTGTTTCGGGATTGGCTTGCGCCTTTCCGTCCGCATTGACAATACCCGTAGAAGGAAGAGTATCTACCTTCCCGGGACATTTTCCAAGGAGGGTAAATCAACCTTAGGAGGATCCGGTTTCCCTAGGAACTCCTTGAACATTTCTCGCATCGATTCCTTCATGCTTATGTTGAGGTTGGTAGTGATCTCGGTATTGAGATTCGATATCTCACTCTTGAGTTCACTAACAACCTCACCAAAGCGTTCATTAGTAACCGATGCGAGAGGGTCCACGACGTCCGACATATTCTCTTAGGCGGTGAAGCCTTAGATAAGAGACGAGGCTCTGATACCAATTGAAAGATCGATATGTCGACTAGAGGGGGGGGTGATTAGGCGACTACCAAATTTTAATTCTTTTTCGATTAATTAAGGCTTGAGCAAAGTATAACAAGGTTGACTAGATGTGCACTAGGTGATAGCAACCTATGTGATACAAGCAAGGTAAACAAAGTAGCGGAAGCAACAAGTAAAGGATAGAGGTAACCGCAAAGTGGAGACACGGAGATGTTTCCCGTAGTTCCTTCCCAAGGGAAGTACGTCTACGTTGGAGGAGTGTGGAGCCACCTAGGCGCTCCAATAGCACGGATGTGCTCACTCTATTCTCCGTGAGCTTCACCCGTGGGGGTTTGGCTCATTCACTATGAGGTCACCTTGATGGCGTTGACCAAGCCGGTACACAAAGGTCGGGGAACTCCACAATGAGTTGAAGCCTCCCAACAATGCCTCGGACTTCCTCCGAGACTCACAAAGGCACCTCGAGTTACAAGCAACCCAAGATGCAAGTTCCACACTATCCGTGTGGGGGATTTGAAATTCCTTCGGTGGAGATGTAGATCTAGACCTCCTCCTTCACTCCACAAAGTATCAAGAGGTTTGGGTGGTTGGAGTGGGAGATCTTAGTAGGTTGAAGCTTTCATCAATGGAGGAGAGAGAGCATAGGAAAACTTGGTCTTCAAGTGGGGAAGAAGACCCCTTTAAATAGCTCCTCCAAAAGTGGCCGTTGCACAGCCAGAATTCCCGCGGCGGTACTACCGCTGGGGGCAGCGGTAGTACCGCTGCCCTTCTTCGTCTTCAATTCAAACGGCTCGAAATTCTGGAGCCCGCGCCTGTCTTCAAAGCGGTACTACCGCTGGAGGCAGCGGTACCACCGCTGCCCAGCGGTACTGCCGCTGCGGCTACCGCCCAACGCAACAGAGGGTGGAAAACAGCGGCACCTCGGGCGGTACTGCCGCTGCCCAGCGGTACCACCGCTGGGGCTGGCGGTACTGCCGCTGCCCAGCGGTACTACCGCTCCAGTACCGCTGGAGCTACCGCTGATGGAAACAGAAGCTGAAAATCGGCGGTACCTCCAGCGGTACCGCCAGCGGTAGCTGGCTGAGCTTGCGAGGAAACTCTGCGCAGCGGTACTACCGGCCCTCCTGGCGGTACTACCGCTGCCTGGAGCAGAAAACAGTTAAGACCATTTTGCAAGCTCTATTCGATGACGCTTATATCAGAAAACCCTGGAAGCTCAAAATACATTGTTAGATACATAATTGTGTTATCACTAACACCAAAACATCATCTAGGGAAGATGCACTTTCAGCCGCAGAAACACAGAAACCACGAAACAGAGATCTGGAGCTGAAGATTGGTGGGGGAAAACTCCGGCGGGGCGCCGCCGGTGTGGTCTCCTTCCCCTCCAACAACATCTCCACCGACACCATGATGAAGAGGGAGTAGTCCACCCCTGGACTATGGGTTTGTGGAAGTAACTTATGTATCTCTCCTCTCTATGAGCTTCACTAATTAGTACCGTATGAGCTGCTGAATATGATTACGGTCATCTATGTAATTCCTTTGTGGTGGATCTTTATTATGAGTTAATACATGTTTGAGATTGCAATGGTTTTGTTTCAGCTATGAAAGTAGATGCATATTATGTACCCCGTTCTTATTTACTTGTCATGATCAAGCATGTTTATGAGAGCATGTGAGGGGGAACGTGTGCATTAGTTGGAGTAACGGGGAGTGGCTAGTGCAGTGAACGTGAGAGAGCGTTCTGCGATCCACTTGGGTTTTCTACCTTACTTTGTTGCCTCACTAGGGATAAACAAAAATACCATGCTACCGGAGAGTGGATGTGACCTTGGCCACTATCTCCATGACTAGATCTAGCATGTTCTTATTTTAATTTCATGTCATTGAACTTATTGCTATGCTCTGATTTATCTTAATTACTAAGGTGTTATGATTTAGTTCGCATCTTGGTGGAGCATAAGAGAGAGAACAACTTATACTTGAGATCTCTATGTTAGGACGTGATGCCCATATTATTAATAACTTGTCAAACCATGTCTTGTCATCTTTCATGTTAATTTTAGTGTTCCATTGTCTACCACGTTATCAAGAGAGAGTGCATTTGTGAAACCATGAACCCCGGTCCATTTTTAATCATAAGAAACACCTTTCCAACACTTTTATCATCACTTTTGTTTGCTGCAATTATTAAATCCGAAAATACAAAAACACTTTTACATCTTGCATTCATCATAAAAAACCCAAAAATATCATTTATCATTACTACCATCATCCTTGCATATTTATTTTACCATCATTGCATATTTACTTATTGTTTGCGTTGCATATTATTTTATTATTATTCTCACACCTTGTGCTTGACAACCACTTGGTGAGGTTGAGGGCACAAAACAATTTATTTTGTTGCAGGTTCTCAAGAGAAGGATAAGGAGATAACACCTGAAATACTGGTTCCCCGAGAGTTCGATATTAAACCCTCGAGTCACCCCTCGTGGGGAAAACTGTCTTCCACTACTACATACACTCTGCACTTGGAGTCTCAACCTAACCCATTTACTTTTCACGCAGGTACCACGCGAAGGGGCTAGCAACTGTTTTCTGGCGCCGTTGTGGGGTAACTACGTGAAGGGCCATCAAGACGTTTTCTGGCGCCGTTGCCGGGGAACCATAGCTGAAAGGTTAATCCAAGGATCACTCACATCAAGTCAACTTCATCACCAACTTGTGTAATAACCTAAGCTTGGGGACGTTGCACCTACGTGAGCATCATCTTATCCATCTTTACCTACAATCATTTTATTTTGTTTTGTTCTTGTCTTGCATATCATCTTTATATTTTGGTTTGCATATTTTTATTCAGTTTTGCATTTTTGTGTTGCATTTGTTATTTCAAGTTGCATTAGTGTCATTTTACTTTCAGTTTTGCATAAAAAAAATTAAAAACACATAAAAACTTTATCAAAATGAATTCTAGTGTTGAAATGAACAATTTTAGTCAATATTATGGAGAGTCATTAATGGAAGCTTGGTATAGAATTATGGGCATTAGTAAAAATGGTAAACATACCCCTGCTGTCTTGATAAGAAACTTTTATAATGGTTTAAATGGCTGGTCAAAATGTTTTCTAGATTCCTTGACTAATGGAAATTTTGCTTCAGGAAATCCCTCACATGCTAATAATTTAATGGAAAATTTATTTGGGAATTCTATAGAAACAAAAGAGGAAACCGGGATTAGACAATTACAAGTTTCTATGGATAGGTCAATCTTAAACCTACAAACCTATGTGGAAGAGTATCCTACTAAAAATGAGATGCATTCATTTATCCTTCACACAGAATCTAGGATGAAGAAGACAAAGAACACTCTTTTAGACATTTCTTCGAAATTGCAAACTGTATTGACCCATGCCAAGTCTGAAAAAAGATAACTAAGAATTTGAATGAAAAGATATCTTCTATATTAGAGCCTCTAGACAGGGACATTAAGAATTACATTGAAAATGATGATGAATCTCTTCTGTTATTTGAGTATGAGGAAGTTAAAATGCTTAGTGAAGTTAATGAACCATTTGTTGATTTAGAGAAGTGTAGCTTGCATGAATTAATTTCTATCTTACAAAATTTGCAAGTGATCCTTCTGTTAATATTAACCAGGCTGGTTTTGGTTCCTATATTGCTAATCATGTCTTAAAAGAAAAGATTGCTAGGTACAATCAAGAAGCTATGATACCACCTAAGCTTGGGGATATATGGATCCCCAAAGTACTAGTAACCATTGGAAAAGAGACACACCATGCTATACTTGATCTAGGATCTAGTGTCTCTATATTATCTAAAGAACTATATGAAGTCCTTGAACTTAAAAATATTGAGAAATGCTCTATTGAACTTGCACTTGCTGATGATTCCATTAGACATGCTCTAGGAAAAGTAAGTGATGTTATGGTAGAGTTACACATGACTTTTGTGCCTGTTGATTTTCTAATCATGGACATGGGAAATAAAACCTCTAGTCCTATTATTTTGGGAAGACCTTTTCTTCGTACTACAGGTGCCATTATTGATTCAAAGGAAGGGAATGTGAAGTTTTAGTTTCCACATAAGAAGAGCATGGAACACTTCCTAAGGAATAGGGACACACCAAGGGTCAAGCTCCCTCATGAGCTACGTCCCCTTTGATTATCAAGTAAGTAAGTCTAGCTATATGGCTATAAAGAAAGCGCTTTACGGGAGGCAACCCGGTTGTTTTTGTTTGAGATTTTTTTTGAGTCCTCTTGCTGTAACAAGAGAGTAGTTTGTTAGTTTTGTTTCTGTGATTTTTAATAAGGAACCAAGTTTTACCTATTTTGGGTTTGAAAAGTTGCTATTCATTTTCGGAGAGTTTTCTGCCTGCACGAAGTCTGTGCACGGTTTGATTTTTCATTTTTTTTATCTGTAACTCGATTGAGCTGTAATTTGAACTGCATCTTAAACTTTTCATCCTCTTTATACGTGATTTTTTTCAGATTTTTCTGACGAGTTTAAGTAGGGTAGAAAAATGCGTTTTGCTGCTGCTGTTTTTCTGGACAGATTCTGTCCTAATATTGTTTTATGCATTCTTTGAGCTTTTTGCTTGAATCTTTTTGATTCAATTGAGTTTATGAGTAGGCATACAACATTATATATTCTCTGGATATTCATATGAATTTTTGCCTAAGGATTTTATGCAGCAAGGAACCTATTTGTTTATCACTACTAATATCACCCCACAGAAAAGAAATGGGAGAAACGGTGTTTTGGAGTTTTTTCACAGGGATTAGAGGAGCTGCACCAAGAGCAAGGATGGTGAAAACCATAAGCTTGGGGATGTCAAGACAACCCCACTGGACCAACACACTCTCGGTTTGCACACGTCTAACTTCTGTTTTTCGATCAAATCACTTTATCGTATAAACTTGGAGCGTCTGTTTTCTTTTGCTTTTGTTATTTCGGTTTGATTTTTATTTTCTTGAGACCACCACTATCATTTATATATGCTATTAAATATATTGGGATAGGGATGTTTGAGTTGATTTTAAAAGATACATATAGTTGCATAATTCATGTACTTTGAATGATTATTAATTTACAAGAGTGTTGTCAAGAGCTATCTTTTACCATGTTTAGATGTTGAATTTTAACTTTACTTGGTTTAACATGGATTGATTAGTTCTATGGGCACTTATGCATGCATTTAGATGGTCAACTTTCTCCCTATTGCTAGCCCAAAAATTACAACAAGTAAAAAGCTTGTTTCCCAACACCTTCAACCAAAGTTTTTCCAGTGAGTCCACCATATCTACCTATTAGCTTTATGTTATTCCAAGTATGTTTATCATGTTATATTGTGTTATCTTCATTTCTGAATTTAAATGCTTATGTTATTGATTGTCATGGGAAAAATTGGTTAAAAGCTCTCACGAATTTGATGCACAATTTACTTTTATTGCATTTAATAAGCATGAACCATTGTGATTAAAATTATGAAGTTGTAGGCTTGACAATTGTTTTGGTTGGGAGTTAGCCCATATGTGCTGTCACATGGCAAGCTTTCAACATTGCACTTATTTATATTTAGTTGATGTCATGTACTTTTGTTTATGGATGCCTATCATGGGTGAAATGAATGTGGATACTTAGTAAGTTCAAAGAGTTTGTATAAATGGTTAGAGAAATGCCTGGGCCGCTAATCTAAGCCATGCATCATTCATGGTGGAAATTTACAGCATAACCATAATGTTCATTCAGTGATGCACCTCATAATAAAAAGCTATACCCATAGTAAATAAAAGGGTGCTCAGATTGTTCATTGTCTGTTTGTCTTATTGTTTTGACATGGGCTTGTTCATGTCATGGGACAAGAGGTACCCCAGTGCAGTTCTTGATGATACTATTATTGCTTCAATAATCTTCACGGATGTTTGTCGTGCAACGCCACCCGGGGTGTTCTACTACGAAGGTGCATGCCCATCTAATGTCAATATACAAAATCGCATAGCACAACAGTGTGACGACAGACCATTCAACTCTCTAAATGGTTCTGAACCGTTCCCGCCGAAGCCAATGTCAAGGCCGACCACGATCAGCCAGAAGTGAAAGGTGTGTTGTCGATTTAGTACTCTTGTTAAATTAAATTGCCTAGCTCTAGTTTACACCATCTCTCTTAAATTGCCTAGCTATAGTCTTCCAATTATACTTCATTCCTTTACAATGCCGATGATTAAAATGATGTGGCGCACTACATGAATTCTGATAGTTTGTTGAACCTTGTATCATGCACACATACAAGTTATGTGCCTCCTACTTGGTTCAACAAGGTTATCAGAATTCCTTGTGTGCTTCCAATAATATTCGAAGTATGAGGCATAATATTTTTTTGAATCTTGTTTTGTCTAAGTCTTCCAATAATACTTCATTCCTTTACAATGCCGATGATTAAAATGATGTGGCACTATGTGATCCGGAGGCGACGTCAGTGAAACCTGTGATATGCACGAATACACATTTTCTGCATCCCACTGGATTTCACTGACGCCGTCTCTGAATTTGTGTGTCCGAACCTAAGTATGAGGCATGCATTCTTCCAAGGTTGCTTAGTTTATTTTGTGTATACTTTGTTTATTTCTGCACGATATGTGAACAATTTAGTTGCCTAGCTAACATTTTTATTTGCCTTTTGTGTATACTTACAAATGAAGAAACTAGTGGGGAAGTTGTCAACGCCAAGAGGACTTGAAGCCACTGAAAGAGAGCAACAACAACCGGATGATCGAAACGCCAACTTCATCGATCGCGCCCTCTCTTAAACATTGTGGTTCTCTATCATTTATGTGATGTATTTGTGTATGATAACTTATGTATTTGTGTATCACATTGTGGTTCTTATTTTGGTATTGTAATGCATGTGATAATGAACTTATGTATTTGTGTATCACAATTTGGTCATCTATATGTGGTACTATTGTCATTTTGGTCGGCTCTACCTGAATATACTGTATTTATATTTGATATATTGCTGTAATACGTTATTTAAAAAAAAACAAAAAATACCACGAAAATGTACCGCTGGCGGACAGAGAGGCGTACCGCTGGCGGACAGCGCTCTCAGAACTCCTACCAGCGAGGCGTACCGCTGGCGGCCGTGGTACCTTAGTGCTGGCGGCCGAGGCTGCACGCCAGCGCTGCCAAACCTCGCGCGGGCGGGCAGAAGTCGTGCCCGCCAGCGGTAACGATCCTTACCGCTGGCGGACGGCCGCCCGCCAGCGGTAAAACGTTACCACTGGCGTAATCACCGCTGGCGGGCGCCCGCCCGGCAGCGGTAGACCATTTCCGTCCGCCAGCGGTAGACCTTTTCCTACTAGTGTGAAGCGGACCAGATAGTGAAGGCGGCAGTATTAGTGGAGAATGTTGTGTTCGGTTTTTTTCCGTCCTTCAGTATGTTGCCGTGTCGTTTGTGCTTTCTGCCGCTGTTGAGAAGGTCATACCGCTTACCTGTACTTTACCATACTACGGGAGATGGATGTTATATAATGACACAACTACGCAAGAGGACCTTGGTCTTTGTGTTTTTTTCTATTATTATTATCGAGTGGCAATATCAGCGACGATACCGTTAGTTCCAGAAAAATTAACCATGGAGTGTGCGTTGGAGATTTTCCAGGCTAATGACCATCAACGTGCTCGCGAGCCATGTGAAGAAATCGGAAATATCGAGCATTCTCATATGGTAACTCTATATGAGTTTCTTTCTTTGTTTGGATTTGTCTTTATCGTGGAATTAGGCTCGTATTTTTCTAACAGTGTGGAACTAATTATTATGAAACTATTTTTTGTAGCTTCATATCGTGTATGTGCAAGGAGTGGCTCCATTGTACCTTGTGTATTGTGCTCCTTGTTATATGCCGATGATATAACTGTGCTATGATAAATACAAGGAGATTACCTACAGTACGTGGTAGTGTATGCAATGACAATGGTTGTATTAGTACCTAGTCCTGTGGACAATCTCTTTGCATGTTTTGTGTGCCTATGTTCACTGGGGCCAACTAGTTTTATATAAAAGTCTTAATTTCAGAATTCTTCTTTTTAGAACCATTCTGCTTGTATGCACATTTTGTAATTTATGCTTCTTTTTAACTTAATTAACAGGTTATGTCATACCATGTATGCCAGCATAATTGCACAAGTGGTAACGCTACTGGATCCCTATTCGGTGTTTATGTGTAAGAGTGTCACCGCAATTCAGTTGTAAGAAAACAATTCTTGTTCTTACACTTGTATTGTGTTTTGTGTTTTTATTATATTATCTAATTTATGTCTTCCGTTTTGTTTCTGATGCACAGATTGTACCATGCACCGCTCGGCTAGCGTTCAACGAGTTAGTAAGCGAGCGTGTGTTGTTTAGTGTACCTGCATGTGGCCGCAGGTACAACGTTCATGTGTCAAAAGGACAAAGCAAGACCCTCTTGCACATCGGACAATGGGAGAAGTTCATGACGTAGAACAAGATCAGCGTGGGAGACATGCTAGTGTTTACCATGAGACCACATCCCATGATCCGTGTTCCTGTTAATGGCAGCGACAGCGAAGAGGACTATTATATCAGCGAAGGTTACAGTTCTGATGAGGATTCTGACAATTTTGATGATGATACAGTTGGCGATGGTAACAGAACCATAGTGGCCCAAGGAGTTCATCTCGAAAATGATGAGAAGAACCGTCTCGTTCGGCTTCTACCCATATCAGCCTATGTTGGGCTTCTTTTTGCGACTCATTTGACGAGCACAAATTTGAGGTGTTATAATATGGTATGTACCTATAAGACTGTCTCCTCTTTTGCCAAGTTAATTTTCAAGAACCATGAGAAGGACCGCCTCTTTACCGGTATATATGACATAGTTATGTTATCTTTCATGCGCAGAAACTACCTAAGGTGATAGCTGAAGAGGCTGGCATACCGACTCATGGCAATGCTAGCCTACGACTTGGACCAGAAGGGGCCGTCACCACCAGTTCTTACAACACGATAAATGACGACCGCATTGTCTTCGATAGGTTGGGGTGGATGCATTTCGTCGCATACAAGATGGTTCTTGAGAGTTATCGACTTGTTTTGATCATTCTGAGGAGGACTAATGACCCCATTTTGGATGTCATGATTTAGATGCAGGTCATATAGAACTATTTATGTGGCAAGTGAAGAGACTAGGCTGCTGAGCTAGACCTCTAGCTACTTCGTGGAGTTTATTTTGCCTTCCATGAACTTGTTATTTTGTCTTGCTGGAGTTTATGTTAGTTTATTTATTGGACTTGTAAGGTTTAGCTTGTTTCCTGGACTTGTAAGGTTTAGAACATCTTCAATAGATGCCCTATAATTGATAGTGACCAGTTTAATTGTTATAGCAGCCTCTCCAAAAACTGCCTCAAATACTCACAAATTTTGAATCAAGACACGATTTTGATTGAAATTTGATACAAATACTACGAAATTTAAACTAGAACTTAATCTAAACGGCAGACGGTGGCTAGAACTTAACCTAAACTAAGCTAGCTAGACGCTGCTAGGGCCAGCCTCCGCGTTGTTGTTCGTCTTAGCTAAGCGCGAGAGCATGCGACTCTCTTGACGACGTGCGCTCCGCGCTCTGCACTTTGCCTCCCTGGCCGTCCTCTGCCTCGCCACGTTCTCGGCGGCCCTTAAGGAGGCTGCCGCGTTCAGCTCCTCCACCTGGGCCATCAGTGTAAGCTGCCTGCTGGCCCTCTCCTCGCGGTCCTCACGGTCGGTGGCCTTTAAGGAGGCTACCACGTTCGCCACCTGGACGATCAATAGCTGTTGCTCGGCCGACGCCGCTCGGGGGATCTGCTGCTGCTGCTCGGCCCTCTGCCTCGCCGCATTCAGCTCATCGCGGTCCTCACGGTCGGCTGCCTTTAAGGAGGCTACCGCGTTCGCCACCTGGGCGTTCGACACTTGTCGCTCGGCCGCCTCGAAGCCCGCCTTCACCCGGCGGTATGCCTCCTCGTTGCGCCAGGTGACGACCGAGTTGTCCACCAGGACCTGGTCAGGCCACAGCGGCGGCTGCTCCTCCTCCGGGTCCACCACCTCCCCCCAATCAAAGCGGTCGTCGCCACTCCCCTCGTCATCAGCACGGCGCGGCGCCTGGGTGCGGTTAGCCCATGGGGTGGCGCGGCGGATAGACTGGGGGCGTCCGGCGGGTGGCATAGCGACAGTGAGCAGGAGTTGTGAAATGGCGGAGTAGCAGGTGTTGGCTACGGCGAGCCGGGTGGGTCTTCTTTTATGGACGGTCGGCTGAGCGGGAAGCGGTGTCGCTGGGCGGGAACCAAAACGGCTAAAACTCGTCGCCAGTCAAAGTAGTCAATCAGGCAGTATGTGGCGTGCGACGAAAATCCGGGACGTTCTCCGTGACCTAGATAAGTTTCGTCGAACGAAACTGGCCTCCAACTGGGCTACTGGGCCGGGACGAAAATTTGCGACGAAAAATGTGCGTAACGTCGCGCGCAACCGACCCATTATCAAATAAACCAAACCGTCGCGAGCAAAATCAACTTTTCAGCCCACCGCGACGAAAACACGCGACGTTATCGGAATGCCGCCTGAGAAACGACACGGATTACCGAGTTTTTAGTAGTGCCCCAAGTGTCCGGGTCGAGCCGATTTGTGTCCGGCACCCCCGAAAGGGCCCCCAATTGTCCGGGCCGTACACGTGGTGGCGTCCCAGTGGCGGCTGAACACGCCTCGTCGGCGTCAATGCGAGCCAGGGGGAGCCGGTGCTCGGCGTTAATGCGCGCCGCCCAACCCCGCTCCTCCAGTCGTCCTAAAAACGCCGCGTGGAGCGCCTCTTCTCTACCAACACAACATCCCAAAACAGCCCGCCTCTCCATCTCCCCCTCCCAAGCCAGCGGATCGACCGCCCAACATGGTGGGTAGCCGCGAGTCACCGGAGGAACGCGAGCTTCGCTTTCGCTGCGACTACCTCTCCACGGAATATGCGCGTCGCCGCAACGAGTGTCGCGGCGAGCAACGCCGCCAACTGCACGAAGAGCAGCAGATGTCCAAGGTGTGACACCACGAGATGCGGCGTGAGGAGGCTAGCAATGCGCCTCCGCATATGTTGTCGTTCGAGAACACGCGACTTTACATCCGCCACAACATCCCGTTTCAAGCCGGCGTTACCCTACCAGAGGGGAGGGTGACGAATGTCGTCAACGTGCCGGTGGCGCTGTGGCTCATCGGACATGAGCGAATCGACTACATCAAGCGGCGGTGGAGGGAGATGCCGTGGGAGCAGCGGGTCGAACCAAGTACTCCATCTCGGCGCCGTACTGGTACACCGTGGTGGACGAGAAGTATGAGGCGCGCCGCGGCAACTTCTTCCTCCCTGCCGGCATGCGGGAGCCACCACCGGAGTAGTTCACGTCGGACGACGAGTGGGCCCGCTCTGACGATGAGGACGACGAGCTGGCCGATCTCCCCTTTCCACCGGCGCGCCGACAATAGCAGATGAAAGTGCCCTAGCAGCACCATCACCGGCACCGGAGAAGGGGGCGTAGGATGGCACCGGAGAGGACATGCATGCTCTTAAAGGCCATCGAGGCTAGATCAAACCCCACCACACGCGCCGACGGCGTAACCAGAAGGCTCAGCCGAGGCTATGCAAGTTTCTCAAGGCCGCCGCCACTATGACGGCGAATCATTGAGGCATGCAAGTTTCTTGATGATGCCGCCGTTGGGATAGGCATCTTCCTCACGACATTTAGTAGTTGGCGAGGCGTTGTAGTCTCACCGGCGTCGGGATAGGCCTCCTTCTCTCGCCGTAGGTTAAGTTAAGTTTGTTAAATTTCGTTTAGTTTTTGAAATGTAAGTTTGTTAAATTTCGTTTAACTTCACCGGATTTGTTTAAATTGTCAAGAAATGTATTGTCTCAAAACATGATCAATCTTTTTTTGCTAAGCCTGTTTGGGGGGACGCCGCTGGGGGCAGGACCCCCTATTATGTCGAACACATGTCTGACACCCAAAAGGGCCCAATTGAGGGATGCCGGATACGAATTTTGCTACTCCCGGTGGAGATACTCTTAGAGAGGTATCTTAGATATACAACAACCACCACTAATAATTTACAGCCAGATATGCGAAGGCAAATCTTCCGGGTATTTTATTGGAAGTTTGTGATCATGCACAAAACAAAAGAGAGGATTCATGGACCGCTATGCCGCCTGACAACACAAGCGTCAGAGCTTATGCAATTGCTTACGATTACCTAACGCTGTGGCCCACTTTGATGTACCAGGGGATTCGGATCGTAGTTAAGGATTTTTCATTTGCCTGCGTGTGTCTTGTCGTGGTAGAATTTTAGTAGCACAACATGACCAGGGTGACCAATTGATTGGAGGTTGCCTCCTCCGACAATAAATATCGATCACAACTCGTGTAATTCGACAAATCGTGATTTTTTTCGAAGCAAATATTCAAACACAAATCGGAGTTGTAAACATACTCACGTGAATGACCCTCACTAGCTGACCTGCTCCTGCTTCCTCTGCAAGTCTACGTGTTCTTCCTTTAATCGCTACTGTGCAATCTCAAACTAACAATAAAGAGTAAATCAAATTGCACGTGTCTAAAATATGAACTTCGTCGATGCATTGCACAGGGACTGCGCAGACGAAGAGAATGATCTTGCAACGGCTCTGCCGCACAGCAAATAAATCTTGAAAAGAAGAAAGAAAGTCAGAGACGACGACGATTGGCCCAAAAAAACCAGGGACTAGCTTGGCCTGCTATAAAACAAACCTGGCCGCCAAGGAATCTCGCGCCAACAACTTAAGCTACGACATATACACGTCACATGGAATGTCATGTGTCTACATCATCCCCGTTTCTTTATACGAACTTGAATTTCAATTTCAGTATGCAAATATTCAGAAATGAACATGCTTGTATGAACGTGGCCCAAACAATGAATTAAGGGTCACAGGCACAAGGGCATGATTGATTGCATGCATCCGCCTAACCATGTCCGCCGATTCTAGGTTGAAATTGTTTTGATGCCTTCACGAGGCATCGGGTCTGCATCATACCGATTCGAAAGAAGCAGTCAATCTGACACATTAGGAACGACCGATTCGGCCATTTTGAGCAAACAAGGCACACCCGAATGTGCAGCGGATGTAGAATGCTGAAATGCGACCATGGTAAAAATATAGGGCAGGAGCTTTGATGATGCAGGCGGGAAAAATAGGGTTATCTCGCGCCCAAGCTTGCCCATATCTACCTCTATAACACCCCTCCCTCTCCCAAGAATTCCTCTCCCCTCGAGCTATTGGAAATGATGAAATTATGATGAAGTTGTATAATTTGTGATGTGGTATATACACACCCCTCACTCGGTCAATTTTGATGATGTGGTGCTAGGATGACACCATTTTTGTTGTGGTGATAGGGTGACACAATAGCTGTTGAACCCTTATGATGTGGTTGTAACATTGCACCATTTTTTGTTGTGCTGGTAGGATGCACCGATGCTTGTGATTCATGGTAATTCATGCAATCTTTATGTTCTATTTTTGTTGTTTTGTTTGCTCTACATGCACCGATGATCTTCTTTGTGGGTTAAGGGAGGGAGGATACGTGGGCTTTGTGAATCATGGCAAATGCACCATAAAAAGTAACTCGTTTCAATAATAGTTGCTACAAAAAGTTAAATGTAGAGAGAGGGATCGATGACGAGGGCTACTCCAAGTTTGTGGCTAGAGAGACTACCCATTATGGGATAGACAAGACTAGTAGGTATTAAACTAGGCGTAGGAACTCTTTCGGGGGTTCCTTAGGGACCGATTCACTCTGTGTAGATTGACTGAACGCAGAAAGCATTTCACTGGCAGGCGATCGTGTTGTTCACAGGATTTCTAGTTTACTAATTCAGCTATTCTTTTTTCTTATCATGTGTATGATCTAATGAGAATCAAGAGGGCTATGCTTAAATGGAAAATGGCCTAGTAGCTTCTCCAAGTAACCAAACGTGTACACATGCACATCAAGGTGGCGCAACACGTCAAAATACAAGGATCGTGTATTGCTCCTCACACAGTGGAGACAACCAAACACTAGCCCAAAACTCTGCCCTGGATGCGCTAGGCCAAGTGCATCTAGTGACTTACGCATCCAGTCGCAACTAAATAAGAGTAACAATGCAACCATATCAAGACACGTTAAATCATACTGACAATTGCGGTTTTCATGGAATTAATTAGGAGACTAACTAATGCTTCAACAAAAATTAGGAGACTACCTAGAGAGTCATTGCAAATGTAGTGAGAGTAGGAGGGGGAAATCGATATGTTAAAGCGAGCAGAATTCCAAAGATACCCACAATCTAACATATCTAGTTCCCCTCCTACTCTCACTACTAATCCAGAGCTGAATTCCCGAGAGTTGGAGCATCATTTGGTTGAGCACCAAACAAGTGCAGGCTGCGCCGAAGAAGATCATATCTTTTACCATTGGAGATTTGGCATCTGCTAGACGGTTAGGTTTCGACCGTCGAGCGTCCGACGTGTGGACTGTCATGGTGACCTGCGAGTATCCAAGGTGTGGATTTACGGAGGCAAGGTTTGGAGATCACCTCAAGATCTGCCCATAGTGATCGGGCGAAGCTATTTTAGTTATTTTCTCTTGCCATTGAAATCACGTCATGTGAAATATTCTATTTTGAAATCTTGAGCCTTAGAAATGATTAAGCGGTGATCAGATAATTACACATTTTTTTTATGAAAAAGATAATGCACATATGAGAACCAACATATTCTTGGATGGTTACGTGGGTGCTTGTAAAGTAGCCTATCAAACTCTAGATTTACGTCTCTCAAGCAATGGGAAACACGTCATCTTCTGATAAAAACAAACCAAAAAAAAATGCGTATTCGCCAATCCGTCTATTGTTTGGCACAACCACCGGACTATTATAAGTAGACCTTCCCACGAGTGTCGAGTCCACTCACTGGCAGGCGTCCCGTACGGCCCAATGTCGAACGGCGCCATGAACCGGCAAGCGCCGGCCCCGGTGCCAGAGCCGGATGCGTGGAACTTCGCGGCGAGCGACGCTCTCCTCGGCCTGTCGGCGCTGTCGGTGCGCGCCGTGCTGGGCAGGGTCAAGGCCGGGATGGACCAGACCGCCGCCGAGGACAGCCGCGCAGTGATCCCGCTCGGGCACGGCGACCCTTCTGCGTTCCCGTGCTTCGGTACGGCGCCGGAGGCCGTGGAAGCCGTCGGTGTCGCGCTCCGCTCGGGTCGGCACAACTCGTACCCCGCCGCTGGCGTCGGCCTCGAGCCGGCGAGGCGCTCCATCGCGCGGCACCTGAACGGGGACCTCCCCTACGAGCTGAGTCCCGACGACGTGTACCTCACGAGCGGCTGCTCGCAGGCGATCGAGATTGTGTGCTCCGTGATCGCGGGCCGGCCCGGCGGCGCCAACATCCTGCTCCCGCGGCCCGGGTACCTGTTCTACGAGGCCCGCGCCGCGTTCAACGGCATGGAGGTCCGGTACTTTGACCTCCTCCCGGAGAGCGGCTGGGAGGCCGACCTCGACGCCGTGGAGGCCATCGCCGACGGGAACACCGTGGCCATGGTCATCGTCAACCCCGGGAACCCCTGCGGCAACGTCTACACCTACGACCATCTCGCCAAGGCAAGCCGATCCTGCCTCGCCTTATCATCTTCAGTTCGAGATCGAAATGGTGTGATGATTTTGCTCGTAGGTGGCTGAGACGGCGAGGAAACTTGGCATCTTCGTCATCGCCGATGAAGTGTATGCGCACTTGACGTTCGGGGAGAACAGATTCGTCCCAATGGGTGTTTTCGGTTCCGTGGCGCCCGTGCTCACGCTTGGGTCGATCTCCAAGAGATGGGTGGTGCCTGGATGGCGGCTTGGATGGATTGTGACCAATGATCCTAATGCCGTGTTTCACCGGACCAAGGTTGATTCCTCCTTGCATCTACTTATTCCATGCTACTGTTGCACGATGTTTTTGGTCATAATGTAAAATCACAACCATAAGTAGCATGAGTAGAACAATATCAATTTTGTGCCACATAACCGGCCAGCATACTAGAGGACAAATTGCTTTGGACAGTCAAAATACAACACCATATTATATTCTGAACGTAGGAAGGAAAATACTTCTTTGACCAAAAGTAATTCTAAACATGTTTACATTTACTTGCAGCTTGTGGAAAGTATCAAGAGTTACCTTGATATCTCTTGTGATCCTCCAACATTTGTTCAGGTAACTGATCCTCACAAGTTTCTTTGAGAGATATGAGTTGGAGGCTTAAAAAGATCACTTGAGCAAGAATTGAGCATGTAAATGAAAATGATTCAATGTATAAAGCTTGGTGTTGACGAAATTTTGTTCCCCAGGGAGCAATCCCAGAACTGCTAGAGAACACAAAGCAAGAATTTTTCGACAAGACCGTCGATATTCTGAGACAAGCCGCAGATATATGTTGGGAGAAGCTCAAGGGCATCAGTGGCCTCACATGCCCAAGTAAACCGCAGGGCTCCATGTTTTAATGGTCAGCCAGTGGCTAAGTACTTAAACTTGTTCCAGGCCAGGTTGCCTGACATTATAAGGATGATTTGCTAATGATTTGTGAAAGTTTTACTGTCTTTCTGCAGGTGAAACTGGACCTGTCCTGCCTCCAAGACATCAAAGATGACATGGACTTCTGCTGCCGTCTGGCAAAAGAGGAGCTAGTGGTTGTTTTGCCAGGTACACTACAGTTCTCCCGTATAGTCGTTAGATCATGTGAGCAAGCTCTAGCTCACTGCATATTTTTTTGGTACATGACAGTATTATTTTATTGGAGTTCAGAAATGCCTTTTCTTAGCATTTTATTTCAACATTAACTGGTCAGTTTGTCCAGGATGTGCTGTGGGATACAAGAACTGGGTCCGGATCACGTTCGCCATCGATCCGTCTTCTCTCGAAGACGGCCTTGGTAGGGTCAAGTCCTTCTGCTTGCGCCACAGCAAGCCGAAGAACTGATATGATGAGCTCACGAGTTCCCACCAGAATACGTGCTTCTTACAAAGATCCAAAATTACGCGAAAGGTTCAGCAGCAGCTACTTGAAGGATTCAAGACAGTATCATGATAAATATGCATATGATGTTGTTTCATCTTCACTCAGAGGTGATGTATTCGATGCAGAGCAATGTGCTATGCCCCTTTGTCAAGCTAGCATATGCGATGTTACAATGCTTGTTGTAACACCAAGTATGTGTGGGTGCAAATTAAAAGGGTATCTGAAGTGGAAAACACAGTTCTTGAATAAAAGGGGGACTATATTATTACGACATATTCCTAAGTTGTATTATCATTATGTTCTGATTCTAACTCTACAGTCTGAATCTTCATTTCTGCAAACTGCAGAGAAATTATAGGTCATCAAGGGTGTACTTAGGTATTTCGACCCTCAGGAAACAAAAAAAAAACTGATTCTTGAAATCCTGCAGCTGAACAGCTCCCTTTGACAATTAAGAAAAATATTCTGCCACACAATTGAAGTAATCATACTCAGAGTTGCACAATATCCCAATGTTACACATACAAAACTCAAACTCGAATTCAACAATACACCCACCTAAAAAAAGGTGACGGACTAGAACACATAATAAAGAAAAACACAACTTATACCAACAAACTTGTGCAATGAACATACTTTCAGTTATGTCTGATTCCACAACACCAGCTTAAACACTTGGGACAGCGAGATTTGTGGATTGTGCCGGCATAAGATAGGCATTATTCTTGATGTGATTCTCTGGTGCAGGGCGAATGTTCACAGTGTTGCTGCTGGACACAGGACTAAACTGAGTAGTCAATTGCAGGATCCCAGTTGGAGAATCTAAACTGCCGCTCTCAATCCATTTTGTCAGTTAAGATGTACCATAAGCCGATTGGCAACTCTTGCTTCTGAAAACCTCACCTAGAGGTCCGTCATCAAGTGTTTCTTTAGTTAGTGGCGACCAAGTTTCATGTGCCTTATTACCTTTTTCTGATGAACTGCATGCTCCATGTGTAATGTAAGCCTGATCAGGATCATGGTGCAACTTCAGTGGTAAAAATGCTACCTCATCACAATTTGAAGAAGAATGTGGTGATGCGAAGTCAAATGAATCCACTGGAGTAGATACTAATGATTGCTGGACGGTAATCTGCTTCTCCAGCAGTTCCCTGCAAAGCAGAATCCTTATATTCAGTTCAGGAAAGAAACATAGTGCATTTTTCCTTATTTGCCTACTGAACTACTTCTACTATGGTTGCAACTTGCAACATTGCTACAAAAGATCCAATTCATTAATTCATCAAACTATTGAGCATCAAGCATTTCTTATCATATTTAGTGCTCCATGCCGACTTTATTGCCACTACTTTGCATAGCTTTATTCTTTATGGATGTTTTTTCAACAGATAAACATAAAATGAAGAAATCATAGATACAATCACAGCAACTACGATGGCTTTGGGACTTCCTTACTGTTTATGGAACTAGCATAGTCTCATGCAACTAGTTTGATCTAACTTATGTTGTGCTAGTTCACAAATATCTAACATTTTGATTGTTTTATTATGCCCTGAATCCTGCTAGAACATTAGCTTTCTATTTGTATCAACCACATTTGTCATTTCTTTCAACAAAGACTTGCTCACTATTCCAGTAAGAGGCATAACTGGGTATACTCATATAGGATTGGGTAATTTACCTGTTGGAATGTTTTGGGAAAGGATCAGTCACATTAGCAGCTAAGCTTTTCACTTGGTGCTGCCAAGCCACGGCCTGGCTGTGTGACGATACACCACCAGAAACAACCATGGTTGGTTCTGCAATGGTGGGTGTCACCTTTCGGCCTTCCACATGCTTTCTTGAACGTTGGCGACCACGGTTTATGTGCCGCTCGCAGTACTTCTGGTCCCCAACAGAATCTCTGGAGCAGCGCCACTTCTTGCCGTCTGTGCGGCGGCATCTCCCAGGTTCTACATCAGCACTGCCGGAACGAAATGGCGCCCATCCTGCTGCAAAATGAAGTCATCGTTTCATATGAGAGCGATACAAACCACCACCATAAGGATACATTCTTAACTCTCATCCAGCAACATTCAGATCAACCCACTGCTCAGGTTTGCAGAACAAATAGTACAGAAAATGGAAACGGGTAACATGAAGTGCAGCATACTAATGACGGCATTTAGATATCTCTGCTCATGAAATGACTAAATAATAAAAAGACACTGAGAATCCCAATCTGCCTGCCAGTTTTTACATCTAAAATCATGTAGTAGCACATTGGTACCAGGAAACATAAAGCATCAATACTCTAAAACAATCATTGATAATTAAAATGTTTTCTTGCAAAAAAAAATCTTAAATTTGAAACTAAAATTTGGTGTGCCCAAAGGGAACCTCGATTACCTCCACGGCCAACAAACTAATCGTGTAACAGCATCTTGTCCCTGGAAAACACAGAATACAACTACAACACGAAAGAATCCCAATGCGAGATAAGCTTTTATATTCGAAACTGTATAACAGACTAGTGGACATAGGTAACCACAACCATATGACCTCTACTTGCTTCTTCCAGGTTTTCTTTATACCTATAGTGTGTTACTGACAACATAAATATGAGCAAGAAAAACAGCAGTTAGAGGAGCTGGATCCAAAGATTACCCCATGGATGGATGCTCCTTCTGATGGGGAGAAGCAAACTGGATGGGACAGGAGTATTAGCAGCTATGTGTTTGTAGATCAGGGCCTGGTGCTCAAGCTCCATCCACTGCGTTGGGGTAAACGGCCCCCTGACCCTTGACAAAAACCCCTGCATGCTTGTTCCTGAGCCCAGACCTAATCCTTCAATCACGAGAGAAGTAGGGTGATAAGAACAAATGATGCATTGGACATCAGAAACATAAGGGCATGGTCTGAAGCAAAAAAAGAAGATGCGCATGAATATGGTCTCCTAGTTCCTACACATGCAAGATTTAAGGAAACAGCACAAATCCATGCCCCATTTCCCCCCTTTTTCGTGTGAAAGAAAAAAAGGGAGGGTGAGATATTCCCGAGAAGAAAAAGCTCACAACATCTTTTGGGGATGAGTTGCAAAAGCAAAAGAGAAGAGAATAAATAGGGCCCCTTGTGCGCTTGACAAGACTCCAAAGGCAGGGGCTTTTGCAGGATGATGCCATCCATGACCATGAGCAAAAAATATCAAGATAAACATAATCTTTGTTTTACATCATATCCACCCATCTCACCCGCTGCATCATTGGAGAAGTTCAGCATCTGCGTCCCAGGAAAGCCGGTGGATCCAAGAAAGGAGCAAGAGGGAGGTGGTGGTGGCGAAGCCCCTGATATCCCCAAGAACCCATCTTGACCTTCTTGGTGGTCGCATCTGCCATGCTTCTGTGGCGAGCTCGGATGGCCGCCGCCGCCGTAGGAGCTCAGCATCGCCTTTGCTTGGGTGGAATGAGTAGGACAGACAGTTAGGAAGGATCGTTGGGAGCAATGGCTTCTTGGGCCATTATGGAGGGGAGAGGAGAAGGAGGTAATGGCTGTGGGTGTTTGGGGAACCAGGCTGGCTTTGCTGCTTTGGGGGAGGGAGCGGAGGAGGAAGAGGAAGCAAGCAATTGAATGCACCCTGTGGTTTTGGACAAGACAACAAAACTGTTAGTTGGCTAGTGGGTACTACAACCTTCGTTTTCATTTCGTTTCTTCTAGTAGATTTGTGAAGGATTGAGGTTAATACACAGTCTTTCAAGCCTGCTAACTTGCAAAGTTGAGGACAACAGAAGGCATGTTTGTGTTCACTTCAAAAAAATTGTATTTCAAGATTTTCGGTTTTGATAATTTTCTTTTTGGGGAATATTCTTAAAATTTCAATTGTCCAAAACTGCACACTAACGAACTCAAAAGTAAGTTAAAAGTTCTGCAATTAAACAAGATATCATAAATTTTAGTGTGTACTCCTTTCTTTTTGAATTATAAGATGTTGTACTTTTTCTGAATCGTATTTAGACGTTTTTTAGTGGTTATGTTTACTCATTACAATCCGTATGTAGTCGATATTGAAACATCTAAAACATTTTATAATTCAGAACAGAGAGAGTAAGTTATATGTGGAGAGAGGTGAGGATTTCAGTTAATTCAAAGGCTTAGAGAGGTGAGTCAGATGACTAAGACTTATAATTCAAAAGGAATTTTTTTAAAGAATTTTTTTTATCGACCGCGATGCAGGAATTCATTAAATTCACGGTTGATACCACCACTTTGGATGCAACCATGCTACCAATGGACTTCCTTATAATTTTGGAAAAAGTTATAACTTTTAAGCCTAATGTCATGCGGCGGTAGTATTGTAGCACCCAAAGTGGCGTTAGCACCATAACTCTTCTCTAAATTCTTGGATTGTTGCGCCTAAAATGTCGAGGACAACCAATGTTGTCGTAGCAACCTTCTTGGACGTGTCGTTACCTGGGTCTAATTTTTGCATGCGTGCAACATGACCTTGAGGAGACTGTATGCGCATATCCAGTCTCAGAGTCATGTGCATCTCTTTTAATTGCCTCCATTGTTCTGATTTGCATGGAGCAAAAAACGAAGCCCACTTCGTGGTTGGTTGCATTGCGAGTTTATGGGTTAGGTAGATGTAGATGTTGGTGTTTGGTTATGTGCAAGAGGGCCAATGTGGTAACCTCTTCTTGTAGTGGGAGGTTACCAACACTTGTGCACACCACCTAACAATGTATTGACCACGTACATAATGCAACTAAACACAAACATTTACCAATTAGTAGCAAACAAATTTAACCAACCGTACTTAATTACACCAACACCGAAAGCTCAGCTATATTGAATAGAGGGGGTGGTGAATAGGAGATTTAAAAATACGCTATAAGATTAAATAGAGTGTATAGTGATTGGCGCTAAGAGTCAGACATATATGTGATTTCAGCACGACAGAGCAGGAACTTAAAGTAACAGACAACAGTAATGAACAGAAGAAAGATGGAACAAATACAGTTGTTTGATTCCTAAAGTTCAAGTTGTTGGCACTAGCTCTGCGTCTCCGTTGGGAGGGGATATGCACTCGTGCACTTCTATCCAGCAAAACTCACCCGCTTGTTGCTAATCCCTATTCTCCGTTAGCGCAAGCTCTATAGCTTCGTCCGATCACTATGGGCAGATCTTGAGGTGATCTCCAAACCTTGCCTCGGTAAATGCACACTTTGGATACTCGCAGGTCACCACGACAGTCCACACGTCGGACGCTCGACGGTCGAAACCTAACCGTCTAGCAGATCTGGGGGGGATTATACACGTAGGACGCTCGACGGTCGAAACCTAACCGTCTAGCGGATGCCAAATCTCCAATGGTAAAAGATATGATCTTCTTCAATCGCAGCCTGATCTTATTTGGTGCTCAGCCAAACGATGACTCCAACTCTCAGGAATTCAGCTCTGAATTAGTAGTGAGAGTAGGAGGGGGAAATCAATATGTTAAAGCGAGCAGAATTCCAAAGATACCCACAATCTAACATATCTAGTTCCCCTCCTACTCTCACTACTAATCCATAGCTGAATTCCCGAGAGTTGGAGTCATCGTTTGGTTGAGCACCAAACAAGAGCAGGCTGCGGCCGAAGAAGATCATATCTTTTACCCTTGGAGATTTGGCATCTCCTAGACGGTTAGAAGTCGACCGTCGAGCGTCCAAGGTGTGGAGTGCCGTGGTGGCGTGCGAGCAACCAAGGTGTGAATTTTCCGAGGCAAGGTTTGGAGATCACCTCAAGATCTGCCAAAGTGATCGGGCGAAGCTAGAGAGCTTGCGCTAACGAAGAATAGGGATTAGCAGCAAGCGGGTGAGGCTTGCTGGGTAGAAGTGCACACGAGTGCATATCCCCTCCCAACGAAGACGTAGAGCTAGAGCCAACAACTTGAACTCTAGGAATCAAACATGTGAATTTGTTCGATCTTTCTTCTTTTCATTATTGTTGTATGTTGTTTTAAGTTCATATCCTGCTCTATCATGCTGAAATCACATATCTATCTAACTCTTTGCGCAAATCGCTATACTCTCTATTGAATCCTTTCGCGTAATTTTTAAATCTCCTCTTCACCCCCTCTAGTCGATATACCTAGGCTTTCAATTGGTATCAGAGGAAGGTCTCCCCTTGCGACTGTTTTGGTTTACCACCAAGGGAGTAAAGTATGTAGACCTTAGGGAATGGGAGGTATAACTCTATTCGACCTATCTTTGATGTAACAAATTATGCTTTTTGGAGATCCAAGTCGAGACTCCATCTCAAGGAGATTGACGAAGAAGCATGGAGGGTGACAGAAGAAGGAATCATCGCTCCCAAAGGCTCTACTTCTGAAGCCAAGAAACGAGAAAGACACAGGGATTCAATTGCCACCGACACTTCGTTCGGTGGTCTTAGTGAAGATCAGTTTGGAAATATCAACAATCTAAATTCATCACGTGAAATTTCTACTCTCGAGGTTATCCGCATGGGACTGATTGCGTGAAGGAGACTCGTATAGACACCTTGATGAGTCAACTACAAAAGTTCCGCTCTATCAAAGGCGAGTCAACAACCAATATTTATCCAAACTCATGAAAAATACAAATGAGGCTCAAGGGTTGAAGGCACCAGGTGTGGATAATGTATTCATCAACAAGAAGATGATCCTAGCACTTGACGACAAGTATGACACAAATTTGTAATCTCATCGAGGAGAAGTCTGAGTTTAAGACCATGACTCCCTCTGAATTTCTGGAAGAATACAAGCCCGTGAGAATGTGCTACTTGAAAAATAAGTTCTTTGAAATGGAGATTCCAGTTTCAAAGCATCAGGGACTACTCTAAAAGCTCAAAGAGGAAATGGATCATGCCAAGATGACTCATATTATGAATCTGACACCAGAGAAAAGATTGACCGAGACATGGCCCTACTTGTTAGAAGTTTTCAATCGTTTCAACCGGGACACAAGATTTAGAAGATTTGGAAGCAGCAGTCGGCAACAGTCTAGGGACTCAAGTGACAAGAACTACTTTCAATGTGGTGAACTAGGGCACTTCATTGCAAACTGTCCCCAACAGAAGAAGAAGGCTGATGTTGATGACAAGGGAGAAAGAAGATACAGAAGGAACAATGATAGGAGACACAAGAAGGCCAGAGGATCCTCATCAAGCTCAGAACCTGAATCATCATCAAGCGAGGATGAAAGAGGAAATCGTACAACAGGGATCGCCATTGCCACAACAAGAACATAACGATCCTCCCTCAACCTCTCAGATGACAAGTGGCCATCCTCTGCATGCCTAATGGCGAGGCCCTCAAAGGTACCTCCTAAACCCTCAACATATGAGTCCGATGATCCTTCAAGTAATGATGAGGATCTCAAGACTTTTCAGTTATGCGATAGACATGAATGTTTCGCTACAAACCCTGCTAGCATGTACTAATCTTGTTCAGCTGGTTGAACACTTTAATTGCAATCCCTTTCTCGCCGCGGGCCTACCAAGAACTTGAGCAGGTGGATGTTTTGTTGTCCGTTTTGTGTAACAATGCAGCGATAGAAACATGTTTGACAGATGGGCTATGATTGATTCCGCGAAAAAATTCACATCTAAGCAGTTCTACACCGTGTAGGATCAGTGATCGCTCGTGTCTACTCGTATATATAGCTAGCCTACATGCAAAGCTAGCAACAGATTGCATCGTACATGCATGCGAAGCTAGCAGCAGAATTACCCCATCGAGACGCTTGCTTGTAGTATGTATGTATGTGTGTCTCCGTGACTTGTTCCTTTTTTTGTAGCTTGTATTGTTGAGTTTGCAAAGATATGTCAGTACTGGCAGTAGAATGAACACGGATGCAATGTGCTGAATTTTTCATATGCAAACATGTCATCGCACTGGTTGATTTCATAGAGGATACCTTGCTAGTTTGCTAACCCCCATGTACTGCTGAATTTTTTTCACACGCAATCATCTAATTGAAGTAATTGAAATATTCCTTTGGTTGACTGAAGTATGGCTGAGAAAGCAGTCTGGGATGAAGCAAATGTCGTGCACTTCATTGCTATTTGCAAACAAGAGATTAGTAATGGGAACAGGCCCTTAGGTTTTTTCAATCCGACTGGTTGGAAAAACCTTGTAGAGAAGTTTGAAGCAAAATCTGGAAAGAAGCCAACAAAGATTCATTTGAAAAATAAATGGGACAATATGAAGAAAGAGTATACATGGTTCATGGAGTTAAAAAATGCTGCTACTGGACTTGGATGGGATGATACGAACCAAACTGTTGAGTTGCCGAGGGAGCTTGTTTTGTGAAAAAACAAATCAAAATCGGCACTTTTGAGTTTCCAAAAATCCTGAAACAAATTCCCAGATGAAGATAGTGTCGAAATTTACAAACGTGCAAAATTGCAGCTAAAAATTCGTTATTTTTGGGCTGCACAAAAAAGACAAATCGGGAACAATTTCAAGTTTTGAAACTGTGTACTATTCATCACCCATTTGTCATTTTTTTCAGCCCACAATACAACATATTTCGATTTAAATTTTGTACGCTTGTAGATCTCGATATTATCTATATCTAGGGATTTTTTGTTCACTATTTTTGGAAACTCAAAAGTGTTGATTTCGAATTTAAAAAAAACGAACTCCATGTAACTCAGGAGTCATTAGTCCACTCTCCTTTACTGGATCACTCTTGATTACTTTAACAGTTTGGACATCCTCTACTTGTTGCTATAAAATTTATTACCACCAGTTTTTAGAATTGCTCGGATCAATCAAATACTCCCATCTTTAATAAGATTCCCGCTAAAAGCATACATGTATTATAATACGCTTCCCAATGTGTATCTAGTAACCACGCATGTAGGGATATAATCGGCAATTTGACAGCATAAGCAACAAGGAAGGCAAAATATAAAAGTATTTCCAAAGTTGCAAGGTATGATTGATTAATTAATCTTTCCAAATCTAAACCTTGTTCCTTGGAATGATATAAGCCCATACCCAGAACTCCGATTAAGAAAAAAAACATGGAACTGCCTGCATTATAAAAATAAACTTTGTAACTGAATATTGACCCCCCCCCCCCCCCCCCCGCGCACCCACATGGATAAAATTAAGCAAACATTATTTAATTCTAACACCCCCCACACACACACACACATGGATAAAATTAAGTAAACATGAAGTAATTCTAACACCTACATGATAAAAAAAGAGTAAAAAGGTCTCGTGAAGAAAATAATCCTATTTGACCACTATAAATTACGAGCATCAAGAAATAGAATGATTGTGAATTCCACGTAACTGGCCAAGTTGCTAAAGTAGTGATAATTAGTTAAATACTGTCAATAAAATAGATCGTAATGAAAGTCCATCGATTCCTAATCTCCAGCGGAAATCAAAAATATATATCCATTTATTCTTCCTTTAATTGGATTAAGGGATCCTCTAATGAGCTACCTTGAGAGCTGTTTTAAAACCCATATTGTCTTGACTTAAGAGACTCTTTTTCTAAATTCAACGTGAATAAGCTTGCTCGTCTCAGTTGAAAGGGCATTCTCAACAACAAAAATCAGCGTGCAAGACCAAGTTGCGTAACAATATATTACCCGCAGAAAAAAATGTCTCTGATGGCTTCTTGATGATGTGCTACATCGAGCAAAGGATTTCAAATTTCCTGATCGATAAAATTTTGTAAGATTTTCAAAAAAATGGTAGAACTTCACCATTGCCTAGAACTTCTATACGTCATGAAATCTTCAATATTGGTAGGCTTTATTTTCACTATACTAAGTGATTATGTTAGAATCATACATAATATTAATGTCTGGGTTTTTCATCACTGTTATAGAGTTCGTCCTACCTCTATTTCCGTCCCCCGCCACTGAATTACATAGGTAAAGTGTAACCATACGTGATAGAACTCCTAGTCAGGAGTAAAAAATGTATACACATATCACGGCCATACGGGATCGGGTACGTATGTTTTTTTTAGTAAAACGCCAGGACGGTCTATCAAGTTGTCAAGCATGAGCGAATTGGTCACCAACTCAAAAATTGCTAACTATCGGTCAGCAAGTTATCGTAATGTTGCACGTTAGTCATTCCGTCACGGCGACCGTTAACTTTTACAAAATACCCCCTAGATTTTTGTTTCTTCTAATTGTTTAGTCCTGGTACACCATGAGTATGGAAAAAAATCACCGCACCACGCACACTCCTGGCGTAGTTGCCTCTGAAAGGATCGGTATGGCCACCTAGAGGGGGGGGGGGGGGGGGGGGGAATAGGTGCTACTCAATTTTTAGCTCTTTTTCGAATTTAGGCTTGACACAAAGGTAAATTCTCTAGATATGCAACTATGGTGAATTTACCTATATGACAATTTAATACTAGACTAGGCACGATACAAGTAAGAGCTAGCGAGTAAGGAGTAACCGAACGGGAAGCACGTGGAGACAAGGATGTATTCCCGAGTTCCTCCTTTTTAGGGGAGTACGTCTCGTTGGAGGGGTGTGAGTTTCAAACTCATACGCCACAAATGGCCTCACCCTATTCTCCGATGAACCTTGCCCAAAATCTCGGTTCACCTTCCACACTATCGGAATCCTTCAAGGCGGAATCCGGAGCCCTTACAACAAACTTGAGGCTCAACCCACAAAAGGATTGGGGCTCCCAAGCACCACAACACCTGCTACACAAAAATAACAAGCAAGTAAGTACAACAAGATGCCTAGGTTTTCCTAGTGGAAACCCTAGGCTCGAATCCCTCAAGTGAATGAGGGGGAAATGAAGAACGCTTTGGTGAAGTAGTAGATCCGGGCCTTCTCCTTCAATCCTCCAAAGATCAACGAGTTTGGGTGGGGGGATTGGGAGATCTAGATGTTTCTTGAGCTTGCAATAATGGTGGACTTCAATTCTGGGCGAGCTAGCTGGCTGGAGGTAGGTGGAGGGGTATTTATACCCCTCCCAAAATTCTAGCCGTTGTTGTCCATTTTACACCGGAGACTCCGGTCTGAGTGACCGGAGACTCCGGCCTTGACCGGAGAGTCCGGAGACTTCCCGCAAAGATTCCGGCCCTGAGTCACGTCTTGGGTCAACACACGGTCAGACCGGAGACTTCGAGCCCTGAGACCGAAGACTCCGGCTCCTGCCGAAGACTCCGGCAACTTTCCGGTAAGACTCCGGACCGAGGTCCAGTGGCTCTCCCCACCTGGTCCTTCAAGGAAAAAGGACAGGGGCGGAGGGAGACCGGAGACTCCTGTGCCCTGAGTCCGGAGACTCCGGTTCAGTGGACCGGAGACTCCGGTCTGACAGGCCGGAGACTCCGACCAGGAAACCTTCTGCTGCAAGCTTTTTCCCTTTTGATAAAGTTGATGCCTTAGGTAAAATTATCTAGAACTTCCTACATCACTTATAGCACATTAGAAATATCCTAGTGTTGTTGCCTAACACACAAAATCATAGGGGACGTAAAATATGTCCTTTCAATCTCCCCCTTTTTGGTGTTAGATGACAACACTAGGATTTGCAACATTGCTCAAACAAATATAGACAAGTTTCACAAGGATTTGAGAAGCTCCCCCTACATGTGTGCATATAAGTAGTTTGCATTTGAATACAAATGCTCACCAAGTAGAGGAGGGCACTAGTACAAAACGACACATCGGATACCCCTCTATGGAAACGGCAGGTGTTAGGCGACAGAGAATCGCGATTTTAGCGTTGCGGACGAGGCCTGCCAGAGGCTGGTCCGTCAACATTGGTTACGGAGAATTTTATATCTCCGTTACCAAAAGTATTGGCAACGGTCATAAATTTGTCTCCGTTTCCAATATGTATCTCTATGGCTACGGTTGTTTATGTATATCCGTTTGCGATGTGCTTCGGAAATTGCAGTTGCAATCTGGAAGCGCGCCTGTTCAATGCGGCTTAATTCACGAGGGATTGGAACTGCCTGATCGACGCTAATAAAATGTGACTGGAACCGCGCGAAGCCAGGCAGGTCCCGCATTCTCCCCTTCGTTCTCTCCCACATTATCTACCACACTAGCACAACCGCCATGGCGGAACCCTGGTGGCAGAACGAGGAAGTCCCGAGCGACGACGCGAGCGCGGAAGACCGCGGTGAAGTTCCATGGTGGGATCAAGACGGGCCGCCGGACTCGGACCCCGACGACTCAGACCCGCCATCTTCACGCTCTGTAGAAGACGACTCCGACGACTCGGACCCGCCGTCTTCACGCGAAGGAGAAGACGACTCCGAAGAGGACGAGTCGCCGGAGGAAGAGGAGCCGGAGGACCCGCCGGAGCCGTATTATTCTAGCCAGGAAGAATACGACGCCGCCGACGACGACGACGAGGAGGCGTCGGACGAGGCGCCGGAGGAGGAGGCATCGGAGGAGGCGCCGGAGGAGGAGGCGCCTGAGGAAAAGGCAACCGGCAAGAAGCGACGCCGCGCCGCGGATGACAATGGCGCGGAGGCAGGGCGTAAGCAGAACAAGTAGAGTAGATAGTTAGTTCAATTACTCTATCGATCCTTTGTAAGTAGGCCCAGTGTGTCAGTGAAGAAATTAGAGGAAACGGTTGTTTATTGCCTCCGTTTGCGATGTTATTATATGCTATAAATGTGCCACTACGGCAACCCTAACGCTCTCGCTCTCACTCTCACTCTCACTCTCACTCTCACTCCACAGTCATAGTGTGGCGGCGGCTCCAGACCTAACCATTATCTCGCAGATCTGAGCGGCGCGTCCGGCCGGCATCGCCGCCGTGCATCTTCCCCCAGCGGCGCGTCGGCGCATCTTCCCCCAGCGGCGCGTCGGCGCATCTTCCCCCAGCGGCACGTCGTGAGCCGCCGCGCATCCCCCCAGCGGCTCGTCGGCGAGCCGCCGCATATCTTCCCCGAGTATGTCGCCGACGCGGATCTACTGGTCTATTGCCGTGCATCTTCCCCGGGTATGTAGCCGACTAGATCTCACATTTTGTTTAAAGTAGCACAGAAAACTTGTCTATTATTTGAAGTCTAGTATTGTGTTCTGTCTAGTGCCGATGATGAATACACCCCTCGACACTAGATCTTACATTTTATTTAAAGTAGCATCTACCGATCTAGTATTGTAGTACTGTCTAGTATTGTAGTATTGTGTTCTGTCTAGTATTGTAGTACTGCCGATGATGAATACACCCCTCAACACTAGATCTTACTTTTTTTTTAAAGTAGCATATAAAACTTGTCTAGTATTTGAAGTCTAGTATTGTGTTGTGTTTGTTTTTAGTACTGCCGATGATGAATACATTACCTTCAACTTGTCTAGTATTTGAAGTCTAGTATTGTGTTGTGTTTGTTTTTAGTATTTGAAGTCTAATAGATTAATTTCAACCCTTTGTCAATGTGCTAATCCTCGTTATGGTTTTGTGTAGCTAGTGTATGAAGTAATAGTATATTTCGGCGACAATGCATAAAAATGGTGAGGCAATTGAAGGTAACATCACCTTCAAGTTCTGCCTCCAAATCGTTTCGATCGGACAGCAAGCACACGGATATAGGCGCTTAAGGTGTAAACTGTTTTCATCTTAAATTGTATTTATGTCATGTAGCATCATATTTGGCTCTTTTCTAACTAGACATCCATGTATTTTATATGCAGAAGCGCCATGCAGATCCAAACAAGTTTTAAAAGAGCTAAATACAAAGTGGGATCATATCCGTGAACCGTCGCTGTTGTGACGTTTCGCTGCACTGTTCAAAACACTTTTTTAATTAAGAGTGTCTTGGACAGTGTGGCCGAAATGTCACAGCGGTGACGTTATTATATTTCGGCGACACCGTCCAAGATGGAGCAAGCCTCGCTACGAAGAATTTGGCAAGATTAATTTGCTAAGGAGGCTTGCGAGCTCGGTGTGGTTTCTTGTCTTTAGTTTCTCCATCTATTTTGTGTATGTGTGTAGCAATTTGGCTGCAGATGTGACTTGGAGAAGCATGAAACCGCTACTCGAGTCTTTTGCTAGGTCGAATTCCGTTTTCGGCGCTTCGGAACTGAGGAAGAAGGTGGAGCTGGAGAAGAGTGGAGTGTCATAAAAGTTAAGTTTAGGGAGGCATGAGAATGATAGGATTAGCGAGGCATGTGTAACTCATCTTTTGATGCTATGTAATGATGACAATTCTTATATACGTTATGAATGGATTTGGTAGCAACTTTGTGCTTCTGCTGTGAGATTTTGAATGTAATTTGGCAACTGAATTGCTCCTGTAGGCTTCTGAAAGAACCTCAATGCAAACGAGTAAAATAGAATCTCCGTTACTGATGCACCGATACATCGGAAACGGAGATGGGTCCGCAACCGTAGCCAACTTATGCCTCATCGGTGACGGTTTTTTGCCTCCGTTACCGATGAAGGCCTTCACATCAGTGACAGGGTCGTGGACACGGACCCTTTCTCCGTTGCCGAAGGGGTTTTTGGCCCGTTTCCGATGTGTCGTTCTGTACTAGTGGGGGCAACTCACAAGTAATATTGAAACAAGATAAAATTTCATAAACATGAGACAAAACATAATCATGGATTGAGATGAGCGGAAGCAAACCTTGTGCATAATAATAGATAATAGGCCCATGCACAACAATATATCACAATAAACGATACCATCTCAACCATAGATAATATGAAAGCCACAAAGTCTCATACCACGAGTAGTAACAAAGTCTCACACCATAAAACACAAAGCAAATAGGTTCAACAAAGCAAGGAAATGATAAAAGCACATGCTTGTGTCCGACCCATGCAAATCCCTCAGAGACCTAATAGAGAAACTTCTCCCCCTTTGGCATCGAGACGCCAAAAAGGGAAAAGAGCGATGCTAACGAAACCCAAAGGAGTCAAGCGGAGCCGTCGTCCTCGTCCACCTCGTCACCATCCTCTTCGACATAGTCTTCATCATCATCATCATCAACCATGGGAGCCTTGCCGGCATTGCGAGAAGAAGAAGGCATGGAAGTCACATCATCAAAATCGGTCCAATTGAATTCTTACATATTCCATCGACCATATGAGAGTGTGGTTGCCAAGGAGGAAGATGCGGGTTCACCCTCTTGACGAGGAGGAGTGATCCCACCATTGTTGCTCTTGCGCAACTCCTTGAAGAGCAAGTGTTGATTGGATAAGATGTGCTTCCTCTCAACATAGCCAACATGGTTTTCCTTGTGCACCTTCACTTGCATACAAAGCATGTTTTTCTTCCACCATGATAACTTCTTAAACTCCTTGTTCACCAACGCCTTGCCACGAGAAAAGGAGGGAGGATCGGAATTCTTACTCCTCCTAGGCATTGGGGCCTCAGATGATTCCTCTTCATCACTTGATTGAAAGGGAACACGAGCACGAGAGGAAGATGGCTGAGAGTGCTTGGCGAGTTGTTGAAGAGTGCCCTTGGGATGAATGGTGAATTTGGCGGTGTTGAGAGTGGGCACCTTGTCGAGGATGAGCATCATCACATAAGGTGCATAGATGGGATTCTTGTGTTCACCAATGGCCCAATGTATCTCACATTTGATGAAGTCCATAACATCAATCTCATAGCCTTGGCAATCCACTCCTGCACATTAGACTTGATAGGCATGATAGAAGAGGTTGACAAGTCCTCCACGAATGGCATCCACATTGCCGGCTTGGGGAGCAAGACTAAAGCGAACCATGCGAAGGAAGATGTTGAAAGTGGGGAGCAAGCTGTGAATGGTGCGCACATCCGCCTCATTGGTGTAAACAGGGGCTAGGCGGCGCTTGTCAGAAGCAATTCCTTCTTGATGCATTCTTCTCCCACATGAGGTTGTTGCACCTTTGAATGGATAGCCCAAGAGCTCCGCAAACTTCACAAACGAGGAAACACACTTGATAGGCCCGATCATCCAAGTCAAGGTGATATCTTCATCATGCCCAAACCCGAGAGTGGCAAAGAATTGGTGAATGAGCTCAATGTCATAGTTTTGTTGAGTGTGCGAGATGAGCTTTTCAAGCCCAAGTTTCCGAGCAATCCACACGGCCTCTTGAAAGTAAGGCTTGGAGTTCAAAGCTTCAAGATTGAGCACCTTTTGCTCACAAACGGCATGCTTCTTGGCCAACTTGGCATAAATTTCCTTCTTGATGAGAGCTTGCTCTTTCCTCCAATAGTGAGGGTCATCGGAGTTGCAAGGCATGGAATAGAATGGCTGCAGCCGCATATTGCGAAAATCAGTTTTGCCCATGTCCTTCAAAGTGGTCAACTGATCATATCTTGCCTTTTTGGCCGCTTCATTGGCCAAAAACTGCGCTTCTTCCCTTGCACGAGTTTCTTCGGCCCTCTTCTCTCTAGCTGCTGCTCCACGATCTTTCTGCACGAAGCGGTCATTTTCCGCATCATACTCCATGTAGGCCCTTAAAGAGGACCGACCTCTCTTAGGCGTGATATTGGGGTTGGATGATGATACCTTGTACCTTCTGTTATCTGAGAATAAAGAGTAGTAGGGTAGCATGAAGGTGAGCATACAAGTCCAGGAGGTCAAAAGAGACAACACTTAAACAATTCTGGGCTGAAAAACTTGATCTAGGTTTCTTGCTAGGGGACGTTGAGGCCTTCTTGAGAACAAGCCTTCCTCCATGATCTTCACGGTTCCCATAGGGGCACATGGCAACATAGTGATATCTATCTTGGCAATTGAAGCAAGTCGTCATATTTGGGTTGCCCTCCTTGAAGCCACTAGATTTGAACTTTTCTTCCACTTGAGCTCTAGCTTTGGATGGGTTCTTCCAAAAGGTCCTTCCCGCAAGAGCCACATAGTCCCTATGAGCAATCTTGAGTTCTTTGGGGTCCATGGAGGACACATCTTCACAATCTTGATCTTCATTGTGTTCAACCACCTTGTCCTTCAAAGCAAGGGACGCTCCTTGATGCATTCCAATAGCTCGGGCACGAGAGTCTTGTGCAATTTTGGCTTGGACTTTGAAGGATTGCATCTCTTGCATGACTTCATTGGAGGTCATTTGTGGATAGTTGTGCCTTCCTTGGAGACTCTTCAAGTCGGCCGATTCCAAGGGCAAGAGAGCATTCACATACTTCCTCTTGATCCAAGCATCATTCACATGAGTCCCACCAAGAGCTTTGTAGGCATTGGCAAGGGACTTGAGTCTTCGGTACATTTGCTCATGGTCTTCTCCATCTTCCATGAAGAACCCTTCGGCCTAGTTGCTCATTTCCCCTTAGGTGTATAGGAGGATGAGGGATAGGTGGGTCGGGAGAGTATGGAAACGGAACGGCACCATATACTCCCGAACCATTAGGTGGTTTAGTTGGGTTGTCAATTTTATCTTGTTCAACCCCCTTTTTCTTCCCACCACCTTCTTCATTCTCGGGTTTGTCAACCTCCGAAGAAAGAGAGATGGGTGGAGGTGAGATATCCTTAGCTTCCATAAGTTTCAAGATCATCTCTTGCAACTTATCCATTTTAGTTTCCATAGAGGACTTCAAGGTATTGAAGTCCTCCACGGAAACCGAAGTGGACTCGGTAGGAAGCTCGGGTATCTCATTTCCATGCTCATCGATGGTCATACTTCTCTTAGGCGGTTAAGCCCGAATAAAGAGCCGAGGCTCTGATACCAATTGAAAGGATCGGTATGGCCACCTAGAGGGGGGTGAATAGGTGCTACTCAATTTTTAGCTCCTTTTCGAATTTAGGCTTGACACAAAGGTAAATTCTCTAGATATGCAACTATGGTGAATTTACCTATATGACAAGTTAATACTAGACTAGGCACGATACAAGTAAGAGCTAGCGAGTAAGGAGTAACCGAACGGGAAGCACGCGGAGACAAGGATGTATTCCCGAGTTCCTCCTTTTTAGGGGAGTACGTCTCGTTGGAGGGGTATGAGTTTCAAACTCAAACACCACAAATGGCCTCACCCTATTCTCCAATGAACCTTGCCCAAAAGCTCGGTTCACCTTCCACTATCGGAATCCTTCAAGGCGGAATCCGGAGCCCTTACAACAAACTTGAGGCTCAACCCACAAAAGGATTGGGGCTCCCAAGCACCACAACACCTGCTACACAAAAGTAACAAGCAAGTAAGTACAACAAGATGCCTAGGTTTTCCTAGTGGAAACCCTAGGCTCGAATCCCTCAAGTGAATGAGGGGAAATGAAGAACGCTTTGGTGAAGTAGTAGATCCGGGCCTTCTCTTTCAATCCTCCAAAGATCAACGAGTTTGGGTGGAGGGATTGGGAGATCTAGATGTTTCTTGAGCTTGCAATAATGGTGGACTTCAATTCTGGGCGAGCTAGCTGGCTGGAGGTAGGTGGATACCCCTCCCAAAATTCTAGCCGTTGTAGTCCATTTTACACCAGAGACTCCGGTCTGAGTGACCGGATACTCCGGCCTTGACCGGAGAGTCTGGAGACTTTCCGCAAAGATTCCGGCCCTGAGTCACATCTTGGGTCAACACACGGTCAGACCGGAGACTTCGAGCCCTGAGACCGGAGACTCCGGCTCCTGCCGAAGACTCCGGCAACTTTCCGGTAAGACTCCGGACCGAGGTCCAGTGGCTCTCCCCACCTGGTCCTTCAAGGAAAAAGGACAGGGGCGGAGGGAGGCCGGAGACTCCTGTGCCCTGAGTCCGGAGACTCCGGTTCAGTGGACCGAAGAGTCCGGTCTGACAGGCCGGAGACTCCGGCCAGGAAACCTTCTGCTGAAGCTTTTTCCCTTTTGATAAAGTTGATGCCTTAGGTAAAATTATCTAGAACTTCCTGCATCACTTATAGCACATTAGAAATATTCTAGTGTTGTTGCCTAACACACAAAATCATAGGGGACATAAAATATGTCCTTTCAGCCTTACACGGCGGTTGTCAATGACGGCCGGCACCGACGGCTTGCACGGGGAAGAGAAGGCAGGGACCCCGCGGCTCAGCTGCTTGCTGCACGGGATGCAGACGGAGCGCTACTTCTCTCCACGGTCACAAGGAACGCAGACCAAATGGTCACCGGAGCAACGCCGGGGACCATCCCGCGGCGGCGCATGGCGGAGGTCGGCGGCGCATGGCGTTACAGAGCACGCGGGAGAAGAAAAAGTGGTCGGCGAGGATGGCCTGCTCACCCTAAGTACGTGTGCTTGATCAGAAAGGCTGGGGAAGGCCGAAATCGAGCTAATCGAGCTCGGCGGCCGGCGACAGAAAAGAAGGACCGATTCGGCAGACTCCGGGCACCCTAGCACACGAAAATTGGCAGAGAGGAAGAGGAGCTCGCGGCGAAGCTGTACGTCTCCTCGGTTGAGCTCGGGAAGGTCGGAGACGATGGCGCCACGAAGACCCGACGGCGGCGGCAGCTAGCTGATTACGTGACCAAGGTAGAAGACAAACATGGATACCTGACAGGTAGGCCCCACCTTTTTTTTAGATAAAGAATGTATATTAATATCGCGGAGATACAAATTACACCCAGCCTCTGCAACAACGCAATAACCAAAGCTACTACGGATGCACACAGCCGAAAGACAATAAGAAGAAGAAATAAAAAGAAAAGTCCCGCTACAGAGTTACAGTCCTTGCAGCAGCCGCACAACCACCATCAAGACACCACCTGATGTCCAAATCTTCAAAAGCAACGCCTTCAAGAAGAACAGTGCCAGGCACAACCAATTAAGGCCAGACCTTGGGTTTTCACCCTGAAGATAGTCCCCGCTCTCAAAACAATGTCTTCAGCAAGACCATTGCCAGGCACAACCAATTAAGGCCAGACCTTGGATTTTCACCCTGAAAGGTAGGACTTTGAACTTCACCTGTGATGTTGCCCCCACTAACATACCGCTGCTCCGCCTCCTGCAACTCCAAGCAAGTTCCTCATCGACGCAAAGAATCCAATCGCCATTTGCTAGTCCTTTAATCTCGGCTTTCGTGACATTCCCCGCCTCTGACTACACCATGGATTGCCCATGATGGCACAGAAACAGAGCTTCACGCCGCTCCCTCCGGCGCGACCGAATCCCTCCGATTCAGCAATCTTTAGGAATTAGCCCATGAAAGATCACCGGCGGAGCCTTCCGAAACTCGACATTCATGCCAGATCAAGGTACCGGCGTCAAGCAGATCTTCGTCTTCTCGCGATTTGGAACCCTAGGACCACCACCTTTATTCGGCCGGACCAGCAGTCCCCACACCGCCAGCCGACTCCCGGCGAACGGATCGAGCGAGCCGACCTCTAACCCAGAAGAGCCCGAGGTTGACCACAACGCTAGCCCGTGCGACGCCAGATTGGAGCAGCACCGCCACCAACGGCAAGGCGTGCCCCCGCCTCTGGCCTGCACCGGTCGCGCCGGCAGATCGAAGGTGCTGCGACGCCGCCAAGGGCAGGCGCGCCGCCTCCTCCTCACTGCCTCGACCGCGCCTCCCGGCCGCGCGCCGGTGCGGGCGAGCCGCACCGCCGCCCGGACTCCGCCCGATGCACCAGAGTTGGTCTCCACGCGCGATGGGTTACCAGCGAGGCGCGCCGAGCCCGTCGCCTGCGACGGCAAGGGGAGGCCGCCACCGCCGGCGCCGCGGCGGCAGCGGCCGGAGAGATCCGCCCGGCGGCTGCTTTTTAGGGTAAGGAGAGGAGCCTCCGGAGCCGCCTCGCACGAGCGGCCCAGGAGGAAATTGCAGATCCACCTGTCTGGACCTAATGATAAGAATAAATAGAATGTTAAGGGTTTTTTTTGATAAAAAACATTGTCCACGTCAGCATTTTAACGGTAGCAGTGACGGAATGACTAACTTGCAACATTATCACAACTTGCTGACCGATAGTTAGCAATTTTTAAGTTGGTGACCAATCCGCTCATACATGACAACTTGATAGACCGCGCGGGTGTTTTACTCTTTTTTTTTTAACATAATCGGGTACGTATGGTTAGTTTGTTACCCATACCCATAGGTTTATCTCTGGCCGAGCAACCGTGTAAAAGACTCCAAACCCTTGTTGGAAAAGAAAAACGGCAGCCCAACGACCTGACTAATCAGCGTATAGGCGTACCGACAAAGCATTCATACCCTAATACCATTCAATCAAAATAAGAAGGCGACCTGCCGACGCATATCGTAACCCAGACCTCCCCGTCACTCTCCCCTTCTCCCATCCTATTCACCGCTCCTCCTGGCCACCTGCGCAGAATCTGACCTCAATCTTTCCCCAATTTGGCTCCTGCCTTCGCAAGTCAGCAGCCGGCTCGAAATTTGTTTCACCATCACGTCAGTTTTACTCTTTGTCTCTTTCCTTTCCTAGCTTTTCTTCTCTCTATCCGCCGTGCGACGCGCCTGCTCCCGATTGAGCCATCGCAGGCAGGCAGGCAGGCAGCGACACCAACCTCTCCTGCCCAGGTTTTCGTGCCGAGTTTGGTTTTGTTCGCCATCTCCTCCTCCGTTCTCCTCTCGGCCCCTCCCTCTAGTCCTTTCTTGCGTCTCTGATCGATTCGTCTTTTGTTCCATCTCGGCGCGGCGGTCTCTTCTTCTTCACCCGTCTCCCCATCACTTCTCGAATCAATCGCGGAATTAACTCTAGGTACGGATTCGTTTCTCGATCTGGGTTTTGGGTATTCTTCTTGAGTTCCTCGGAGACTGAACCAGTACTTCTTTTTTTCCTTTTGTGGTGCGGCAAGTCAGTTCTTGATTCGGTGAATTGGTTGCAGGAAAGGGTCGCTGGCGATGGCAGAATTGGTCGGGCCGCGGGTGTACAGTTGCTGCCATTGCCGGAACCACGTCTGCCTCCACGACGACATCATCTCCAAGGCCTTCCAGGTGAGAACTAGTTTCCCCTTGAGCGGTTGTCCTTACTGTATTCCTAGGGGGTTTGGGGCCTGAGATTGGAAAGAGCATAATGTTAGATTGGCTGAGGATGGCATGCTGAAAATTACCATAAACGAGGGAGGTGAAAGAGGTTCGGCAACTGCACTGGTTATAGTTGCAGCAATCTGAGGACGTTTCTTTAGCATTTGCGTTCATATGAATGTGCAGGTACTGACATAGCACTGTTTCAGTTTCTTTGATAAAGAGCAGAGTTTCAGTTAATCAGAGTTACTATGATCTGTACCAGCAGTTCTAGGAGACTGTTACACGACAACTCCATATGCCATGAGCTGTTTCATTTAGATGAATAACTTGTTGGTTACATCCTACTTTTCATTCTGTTTGGAGGATAAATGCTAATAATTGCTCCTTGGGCTGTGTTCTAGGGGAGGAATGGCCGTGCATTTTTGTTCTCTCACGCCATGAACGTCACTACTGGGGCGAAGGAGGACAGGCAGCTCATGACGGGGCTTCACACGGTCGCCAATATCCACTGCCGTGATTGCCGTGAGGTGCTCGGCTGGAAGTACGAGAGAGCCTACGAGGAATCACAGAAGTACAAGGAAGGGAAGTTCATATTTGAGAAGGCCAAGATCGTACAGGAGAATTGGTAGTAAATAAAAGAGTCAACGACGTGCCCAAATGCTCTTATGGAGTTGTGAATTGTGATCCATGCCTTTGTATATAGCAGTCATCTGTACTGTAAGTACCAGTTTGTTGGTTGCACCATCTTATTTCCATGCCATTTGTAATTTGCACTTGTTTTCTGTGAAGAGACAAAACTATGTTCATTTGTTTGGGAATCATTTTCTCATTGTTCATAAATGGATGGTGCAACAATGCTTGGTTTCTTGGTTAAACATCAAATTAAGTAATACATCAAGTGCTTGCTATAAACTCAGTTGGTACCTAGTGAAATTGTCATGTGTTTAATGAAGGAATACATCCGGATCTTTTTCAGCCACGGAAGGATTATATCCAGATTAGATTAGGTGAATTTAAAAATACAGGAAAAAATATGGATTGGAATATAGGCACAGTGTTGGCCAATAACTCATCCGTTCATTCAATAGCTTCACATTATATTATCTCCAAATAACCGAGATTTGTGGTCAGTTCACGACATGGGGTTTCGGTTTGGGGTTATATCAACATCATTGCTCTCTTTACAGGGGTAAGAAGGCAACTTAACGAACTTGTACTGATCAAATGCACCAGTAGAATTTTTCTCTGACCACTTCTTTCTAGACTAAGATTAACTTAAGTACATGCATGGAAGCTCTTTAGATCACTTTCACTCTCTACTAAGGAATGCATCTGGAGGAGGGCTATGAGTTGTACAGGGTATTGAGCCTCTTTGGTGTCTGGATGAACCCCAGGATCACCTGCAACTCATCCAATTGCTGTTTATTTTAGCATTCAGAGGAGGGCACATGCAAGAAAGGTTGAGTTTAGATAATATTTTTTCTGGTCTTTCTACTGTCTCGGTGGAAACCATGCATTATGTCGGACAGAGTTTGCAATTATGTACCTAGGACTGGAAATGCTGTTGGACATGGAAGAGTTGTTTCTCTGATGGGCTGGGGTTCATGTTTACCTGGTCAACAAGGTCCAGGCTGCTTAGAGCATCTCTAGTGGAACGTGTATATATCTCCATATACACGTCCATATACACGTTGCTAAATTTTACACCTCCCAGTTTTTCAGTGGAACGTGTATCAGGACGTGTAAATCCGGACGTGTATATTCCAACGGCTATATTTTCAAATGGCTATATTCCAACGGCTATATTTCCAACGGCTATATTTTGAACGGCCATATTTCTGGTCTATATAAACCACCCCGACCACCTCTCTTCCAGCATCTCTACATGTGACTTCTCTTCTCTCACGCAACACAATGAACACATCCTCCTGGGACATGAGTTCTTCGTCATCTTCATCTGGCGATGATGAACTCATACTTGCAGCATTCGCCGAGCGCGAGGAGGAAGAGAGGATGAACGCTCGACGCCATGGTGGTTCCAAGCATGGACGTCGGACAATCGATTGAGGAAGAGATGCCGGATTTGTTCTTCTGTGGGACGACTACTTCAAAGAAGTTCCTCGCTATTCCGAATAGCTCACATATAGCTCACACATCAAATAGCTCACATATATTAAAACTAGATATTAAGCACAATTTATTAAGCATGAACAATCAGTACAAATATATTAAAACTAGATATTAACATCTACCGAAATGGAAAAGTTCCAACACGAAAGTTGTGAGAAACATCAAGTTGAACATGCTCGTCAAAGGATTTTTCAAAACTTCAACCGAGTGTGACGAATTTGACAAAATTCGACCAAAAAAGTTCTGAACATCGGTTCGAAATTGGCAAGTTATGATCGATGAAACTTGAAACCGAGTATGGGAATGGAACCAACTCATCAGTACGCACGTATTTCGTGTACACAACTTTTCAAATCAAATTTTATTTGTGTAGATCAAAGAGCAAGTATAAAAGGACGTACGTGGTCTGGCTCCGGACGTACACGGACGAAGCAGCGGCCGCGAGCTCACGAGCGTGGACGGAGCGTGTTTATCTCCACAACGCGTACGAGCGTGGATGGGCGTGGATGGTTTCCACGATCGTATACACGATCCACTGGACACCAATTTTGGGCTCAAAACGTGTATATGGGCTTTACACGTCCATATAGACCATCCACTAGAGATGCTCTTACAAGATTGAAGCGAGTCCAGTATGTCCATAATGTGGGTGTTTCAAGATTTGTCAGATTTACTTCCTTCAAGCCAAAAAGATCCTTGATCAGCACGATGTCATGATACACAGACTGAGATTAGGACGTCCGGAGACAAGAAACTGAATGGACGAACAATGAAATTATCTTTCCCTTAGGGACAATGACAGATCCGACCTAACCATGGCCCAAGCCATGTGATCCCAGGGTCACACAGTCTTGCTGCTCGCGAAACAGAAGAAAAATGTTACAAGTCGGCCGTGCTAACGATAGATTAAAGAATTTATTTGGCTACACTGCAAATCATGACATGGGTCTTACAATAGTTCATCTCTTTCTCTTCCATATCGAAACTGCTGCAGAATGAATTGTTGCCATCGATTTTGTCGTCTTCTTCGTCACCAGTTGGAGCTTCCAAGACATTCGAAGCGTTTCTTTGGAACTTCACCTCTACACCGTTCTTCAGAACCTACTTTTGCAATATTATGCCAGGAACTGGAACAAGCTACAATATGTGGATGATGTTTTCCAATATGTTTTCATATATCTTTAATTGTTATTTAACCTAATGTCACTAGGCTCAAACTAAAAATGCTTGACTAGCCACTTTCTGAAAAGAAAATTTAAAGATATATTATTCTTTTCACCAGCAAAATTGTAATTTTCAAGATAGAGAACTCAATCAATAGGCAAAGCTCTCGTGGGATGCCTTAATAATATTAGAAGTAGACTCAAAATTAGGTCACATGGTATCTAAACAGGTGAATGGCAAAACAATAATTGGAAATTTAGTTAGATTTACTAATACCTACAACTTTTCTAAAGCCTATTTAAGACGGACATTTTAGAGTTTTTTCTTCACCCGAGATGCCCTCGTCATTGGAATGAAGCGTGTCTCTAGGCCGCGCGTGCACCAACAAGAGTTTTTTTAGCAGTAGGATTAAGTATACTTTTCACCCTCAAATGTCACGATTCGGACACAATTCACCCTAAAGATTAAATTGGTCTGATTTGAACCCTGAAATGTACAAAATCGTCTAAATAACCCCATGGCTTGGTTTTGGTCGGTTTGAGCGGTTTTGAGGGGTGACGTGGCGATGACATGGCGCTGAAGTACTGCAAGACAGAGCAACATATGTTAATACCAACATCCAGAAAAAGATGGCAACATTGTTCATACCAACATTCAGAAAGAGCAACAGTGTACAGATGCAACAGATGCACTCACCATCTTTCCTCTGCCATCCTTCAGCACTTGTGACTCCTGCATCAAACACACATAGATTGGTGTCCTTGGTTCATGTTCAGCACAAATGTTTCTCAGAAGCTTAATTTCATCAGGATACAGGGCAACACGAGTGGGGAACACACAGAAACGGTCGTAGCTGTCCTTGCCAGGATGGTACGGACCTGCATTGAAGCAAAGGGTTATGTTAGCAAGCAGAATGACCCAACATGGGAGCAACACAAGTACTGATACCTGCAAGTGCACATGTTCATTATTGCACAATTCGCGGAAGTATGATCTCCCGATTTATATCGATCCCACAGGGAGCTGGTCTTGCAAAGTGTTTTTAATGGCTGCCTATGTCACACACGAGGTGTCAGACTCGTGTAAATTGACTAGCAAGATTGAATCTCTTTATGCTTAAAGAAGAACAAGGATTAAATAAATAAAAGTAAAGGTTGTTTCTAAATACTGAAAGTAAACTACGGAAGTAACTAACAAGTAATAAAATGAGGGAAAGGATTCGGTTTACTGCTTATGGATTGAGTAGGCGCTGGAGAATTCAGTTCATGGTTCGTGTGAATGTGCCAAATGGTGGAAGCGGATATGTGATACATATTCTGTCTATTGAGTAGTAGGTAGGCAAGTAACCCTTGTGTAGTTAAACTTTCCATGCCTGGATTTGTTTATCACTATTATCCCGCATCCCTATTCCACATGACATGGTCAGTTCAGCAATTAAAACCGTTAGGTTGGAACAATGCATTAAGTTCTCTGGTCTCCGTAATCCTCTTGTTGTTTTCATTTCTCGTTGATACCTCCACCTGTCACCTTAGAGGTCGCGGATTCCCTAAACAACAAGTAAATGTCTATGTAGTTCTATGGATCATGTTACATGGGCCCTAGATAACAAGCATTAGAGCCATCAAGTACCAGAACAGATCTTTAGAAAATCACCTCGTATAACCATGTTGTTCTCACGTTCCCAATGGCACGCGTCGCAAGAGTCTTCAGAAACGTACTCCGACATCGAATCATTTTTAGAAATGTTCTCCGACATCAAATCTATCTCGGTGGAGAATGAATCACTGAATGAATGACTCTATCAGACACCGATTCATCTTCAGAAGAGGTAACATCAAGAACGATGACCTCAACCTTTGGCGCCATGGTCAAACTTGCAAATTAAAGACCACAAATCGATGGATTCAGATGAGCTCAACCTCCAAATCAGCAGCAAAAAAAAGATTCAACAACCATGTATCTACTCGACGACCACTATCCTAAAGCCACGATGGCCGCCGTGACCGCGCATCGAAAACCCTAGCTACGCCGCCGACGAGATGGGTAAGAGGGCTAGAGATGGGAAGCGTGAGAAAAAAAATACCTTGCGAGGACGGCGACGGCGGGCCGCGACGGATGCGACCGGTAGCGCAGGCGACGTGCGGCGAAACCGACGGTCTCCTCCTCCCGCGAGCGACCAGACGAACGGCTCGAGGGAGACGAGAGTGAGTTAGTGGGGATTTTTCGGACAACAATAATATAAAGGAGGCGAGAGGACACTGACAGGGGCCCCCACCTGTCAGTAACGGCGTTAACAGAGTCGCCACGTCACCGCTCGCTTCAATGTCCAAAACCGTCCAAATTCTTCTCAAAACCACCCAAATTCGAAAAAACCAGCACTAGGGGGTTATTTAGACGGTTTTGCATATTTCAGGGTTTAAATCAGACCAATTTAATCTTCAGGGTGAATTGTGTCCGAATTTGAGGTTGTCGTTTTTAGCAGAATTCACAGCCTTGACGACTGACCCATTCCAAACAGGCCCTAACGGATCTTGCTCCCCATTTGACACACATCATCAGTTACTTACGGGCCAGGGCCTCTGGGCCAGCCCGCCAACCTGCCCCAGGCCGACTCACGCCCCGCCCCGGCGAAGCTCGCCGCCCCGCATCCACCTCGCCGCCCGGTAGCTCTCCAGCTTCCGCGCAAACGCTGCGCCGCCCACGCCAGGCGGTGGGCTCTTCTCCCTCCGTTCCCGACCGGTCGCTGGTTCGGTGGACAAGATGCTGGGGGTCTCCACCGGCCAGCTGCTGGTCATCCTCGGCGCCTGCTCCGTCATGATGAGTAAGATCGGAGCCGCCGCCGCATCTCTCTCTTTTTTCTTGCCTTTCGTTTAGTCTCGTTTCCTGCCTCGACTTCTAAATGGGAGCTTGGATATGCAGCCAATTCCTGCCAAAAGTGGGGAGTTCTCTCTGGTCAATTCGTGATGTAATTGCACATACTACTAAATGCCTTTTATTTTTAGTTTGACTCGTTTGTGCCTGGCAGAGCCCAGCGACATGATCAAGATGGCAAGGGTGGCAGGTAGGATGACCGGAAGGGCAGTCGGTCGCCTCATGTTGTACCGACGGCAGATGGATGACATCTTCGAGCAGACTGCAGCCAAGAAGGTATCGTTCTGATTCTCTCACGCCATTGTGTGCGTTGGTTCTTGTGCGTATATTTACTCAATCAGTGCCACTGCCATGTGAAATAATGTGTTACTCAGTGTGCACAATTGGATGCTTGGGTTAAATTTATTTTTTGGCTGCTTGGGCATGAAGATTGGCCCTTCATTTCTTTCAGTGGCATTGGGATCTGGGTGTATAAGAAATTATTCTGGACGGGCCTATTTCATGTGAAAGAGCCCTGGTTTCTTGTAGTGATTTTATTGGTGCATAGTGTGTAATAGTTAGTCAGCACTTTCTAAAGAACCTTGGCAGAACTATACATTATGTTACTTGTCCCATAATCACCCATACTAAAGTTGATGTAAATTTATTTGTACAAAAAATGACGGCTTATAAGTCATAACATCATATCTATAAGCAAAGGAAACTTACCATTAGCTGTTAACACAATTGGGGCTGACTAAGTCAGAGAATAGTTGCTAGCTACAGTCCCACCACACATTGCACATGATGTTAGTAGAGATCGCCTTCTATTTATACTAGAGATTGTAATTTCAAAAGATTGGATGTTTCATTGATGCTAACTTGCTTCAGTTCATGCTATTTAATATAGTTGTGACATTGTCATGGTAGAATTCACCACCATTCTGCACAACTAAGTTATGCCTTTCTATCCCTCAGATTAACACAGAGCTTCAAGATGCTATGTCGAAGTTACAATCAATTGGTTATGAAGTCCAGAACTTATCTAGAATAACTCCTGGCCAGTTTATAAAGAGGCAGCATAACACTGGTAACTTTTCGATATGATTATCACTTCAGAAGTTCAGAGTAATGTATTTGAATTAGACTAGTAAGACATTTGTTGAAACATCAGAAGGCATGGCTGAAGCAGGAACACATGATGGTTCTGCAACTAAGGTATGTCGCCATCTCATTATCTTCCAGTCTTAGTATATGTGCTTGACTTGTCTACTGATGGTTAATGTCTGAATGAGTTGATGTATAAGTGCTGAAGTGGGCATAATTCATTCTTGGGTTGAAGGCTAAATGTACCTGTGCTAGTTCTTCCAATTGTTTCAAATAGCACGTTATAGCATACAATGTTTAGGATGCTTCATGCCAATGCAATCTAGGTTAGGATATGATCAAAAAGTTATATGCTATAGCCATATTCCATTTATATTCTTACAAGCCTTTGAACATACACAACAGCACGATAAGCTATTCTGCTTCAACATTTATTATTCCCTAGGATCCACCAGGTGACACTTCTGAAACTTTCAACTGTTCATATATGATAAAAGTACTAGCTAAATGCCCGTGCCTTGCAACGGGATAACAAAATGTTATTGTTTTGTGACATTATATTTAGAAATTTATTGTACCATTTAATATGTGATATTAAGGTTTAATTTTTGTTCAGACTAATTACTGTTTTGCGAATCGCTCAGACCAACTACTTCACGGTTGCCTGACCCAGGAACCATGAACATTTAGTTGAACTTATTGGCCCTCTTAGGCAAAGAAACTTTAGCAATATCCATTTAAAAAACTGTAGTAATATCTCAAATTTTAGTTGAAACAAGAAAAATGTTGTTAACTAATAGGCTTCAGTAATATGATACTATGGAGCCTGGACTATGGAACACTGCAACCTGAGGCATACATTACATCTGCACAAACCAATGATGGATTTTTTGAAATGTAAAATGAAAATACAAAAGATGGATGCTTCTCAAAAGTGAGCAAGCACAATCTATTGCAAAAATTTCACAGCAGACTGAAATTAGATTATCATGTACATATTACATGTTATACACATTAGCTAAACCTGCTGTACATGGGACTGTACACTTTCCCAAAATATTAGAGATTAACTTATCTCTAGATCACAAACTAACCCTGCCATTTGTCCGAAAGATCAAAACTGAACACGCCTGCTACATACCAACAACTCAGTGCACAACTAACCCTGCCATACGTGCCTGGTTCTGCTCATTTCTTTTCGAGCTTACCAGATCTCCCTTGCTGCATCTTGGTGGCCGTCATCTCCAAGCACCTTAACAGTTGGCACCAGATGTTGAGAAGATGGAAACTGTAGTATCACTAAATGTCGAGGGAGGAAGCACCCAAGCGGCAGAGTGGAACAATGCCGATCCACAAGGTGTTTGTGCAGGTGTTCCAGGTCCCGGCGCCCCTGCTATGGCCACTCAACCTCTGGCTGCCGCTCACTCGCCACCTCTCACATGACGCGCTCGCCAACCGCATTGCTTAGCTGCGCCGTGCCTATCCGCGTCGCCTCCAGAAGTTCCAAAGACGACAAGGACCAGCACCGCACGATGCTTGACGATGTCGCCTACTGAGATGCTAAACCAGACGGTGTCAGTTCACACTTTCTAATTAGTTCGATGGGATGCATGCCATGCTCGATCATCATCTGCTGAGCATCGTGTGATCAGCATTATGCTAGAGTAAATCACGTTTGTAGAAGTAAGAAGCCATAAAACTCACATTGAGTACTTGATTGCGTTGATGGCATCTTCTCCTGGGAGGAAATCATTCAGTGCACCGACGCCGATCCACGAGGCATAAAGCTGGTAGTATATTTTATAGTGATGAGATATTTTACCATTGCGGTGATTAATATGTAAAATAGTATCATTTGTTTCGTTACAACTTAGTACATTGAGGTTTAGAAAAAAAAGATCAGTGAGCATGCATGGTGTGCTTTTTTTTACTTTTCTAAACGCTATTTTAAGTTACCGAGGTACTGAGCTAAACGCTAGTGTGTTTATATACAGCTATATGCCGTGCAGGTGTACATTCAATTAGATGGATCCATGGTAGCTTAAAGAAAGACTGAACAGCGGCTAATTCACATATGTTCATCTAATGGAGTAAATATATTAACTATGTAGCTCAAAAACATGAAGTAAATGAATCTCTGTAGCTAAAAAATAGATCAAATCTAGATTTATAAAAGCATGCCCATTAAGAAAAATTTGAAGCCGCAGATTCCCATAAGTAGAAAAACTGAACTTTCCATTCTCCCTAGATTTTCCTTTTAACTTGAGAGATCAGGAGATCACCACAACTGATTAGAAACAGCATTTGATCCAAGGTGGTATTGAGTTTCTCAAAATTAGCATGGGTGCACAAGACTTGTAGCAAGAAAAAATAGGGGTTGATAATTGCTTCACAGAGAAACCACAAACCTTGGTGTGGTACCTCCTGACTTGATGTTGGGTAGTCTTTTCCAGATTCTGTTTGGAAGAAGTTTCTCTGTCATGGGGATCAATTCGTCCAACCCAGCTTTGCCTGGTCCTAAACAAATAGTCGTCACTTCAGAACATTTAAACTGAATAACATTTCATCAAAGGATGAAGGATTGTGTAAACTATCAATAAGTATCTTAGATCCATGCTCATTTCATCTGAACAAACATTTGGTTGGCCGGAGGACAAGTTAAGGATCAATCCGATTTCCACTTAAATCTTGCACTATTTCAAGGCACTCAAGTCATGCAGCGGAGAAAATTTACTGCACAATGCATAACTAATTTCTGGAAGTTTTTTTCATACCACATACATAACTCTCGGGCAACAAAAAAAGTACATACAAGATTTTGTGTGGTACTGAAAAACATGAAACTGCAATTAAAGATAAGAAGTAACTGGAAGTCCTTCTATATGTTTATTCATAGGATGGCAAGGAATTGGTTTGGCATATACCTCATTCCGATGTTTATAGCAATCTGTAGAAATAAAAATCATCATTTTTTTTTGCCATAAACCAATAAAATTAAAAGAGTAAACATGGAATGATCACATATTTTAAAGCTCCAGCTTGATAAGTGACCATACCAAGAATTCAATACCACACGAATCAGCTTACCTGGTGCGACTTAATGTACCAGTAGCCAACGGACGGTGGATTTTGTTGTGGTTGTAGGTGGAGGCCGGTGAACGTGCAGCTAGTCACAAGATCACCAGGTGGGCAAAGCTGCCTATGTCCCTGGCCCGTTCGTCCTCCTCTGATGAGGGGCGAGATGAGGGACGTGCTGCACCTGCCTGGTCCCCACTGCCATCATCCACGGAACCGTGTCTCCCTCGCGCTGCTGCCTCCGCTCGTGCACCGGCGCCGTCTCCCGATTCTGATTTATGCAACTAAGTGGTGAGGAGAGATCTGTGGCGGTGGCTACTAATCGGGAGATCTGTACATTCATTGAAATTTGGCACATGAGAGATTGGAGCAGAGCATAATGGGCGCTTACATCTTGAGCCTGAGTCCTACGTCGGCGATGAAGGAGCAGTACGTGGCTCGGAGCTGGGCCTCTTTGGCGGCGCCCACACGTCCCACCTCGACGGCGACGCACGACCTTGTTGCTCAGGTAGCACGACCTTCCTCGCTCGACCGCTGCCGCCAGCCACCGACTCAACTCGACAATCCTGACCCGGAGATGAAGGGAGAGGAGGGGGCAGGAGAAGAAGGGCGGCCGACTTGTGCTTCTGGCGGCGATGAGTGTGACGACAGACGCGTCCGTGGTTTGGATCTTTGGGAGGGGGTGGAGGCCTGGTCCGTGACTGCCATTACGGGAGAATTAAATCATAATGGCGGAAAATCAGGACGAACCTAAAAAAGCGGGTGGGGGTGGGACGGCGTCGGACGACGCAGGTGTTGTTGACGAAACGGAGTAGCGACGGAGATGCGGCGGGTAGGCCGTGAGGTGGTGGTGGTGGGGTTGGCCGTGAGGGTCGCGGAGACGCTTGTAGCCTAGGAGGTCGAGGTTGGAGATGCGGCGGCGGCGGCCTTCCCGCCTGTGGTGTGTCGCGAGAGGACGTGAGAAAAAGAAAAGGCTGATGACGGGAGGAAGTGCGGGTAGAAAAATAACCGTGAGACTTGACGAAGAAAAATGCGTGGAGAAAAAAAAACAAAGCGAGAGGCTTGACGAAGGGACACTTCGTGCTTTTTAGATAGTAGAGATAGAGATATATAGATTGACTACATGGAAATAGTTCATTTGATTTGTCTTGCAAAATACTTTCACAACATATATCCTTTTTCTAGTGTACTATGGTAAATGACCATACTAGTTTAATTGGTACACCTTTATAGCTGAGCATTCTCCCACTATATCACCGCTATACACACTATAAAAGCGTTTTACTGCACTTTCGGTACACTCATTGTAAAATAATTGTTCTTTTCATTTCTACTCCCCTCTATGTTTAAATCTACTTGACAGAGTTTACTATTATTATGCAGCCAGAAGAATTTCGTGATGAAATTCGCAACATGATTCGTGATGAAATTCAAAGCTTCTGTAGAAAAAACCCTGATCAATTTGTCAGGAGTTTGGATAATCCAGATACAATTAAGAACCCTGGTGATTATAATGTCCTTTCTTTACTATAATACCATGTCTATTCTGTTCTGATTCAGTGTTCCCCATGCTTTATTTGGTTGGATGACTAATGATGCCTTTTACTCATATATCAGCAAGCATGGCTAAGGCTAGAAAATTTGATATAACTGATAGATCTACAATGGCGACGTCTAAGGTATGATCATATAGTGTCTTCAATTTGCAAAGGATAGTTTACTAGCCATTGCTTGTTGGTTCCTGTAGGACATGGAATCAGCGGATACAAGCTCTACAAATCTACACAGCCAAGCAATGATGTATGCCAGGCTAAGTGAATCCCCAGAAATTAAGACGAGTTCTTCGAAAAGTGTGAGTTATGGAGAACAATTCAAAGAGAGTAATGGACTGCTAAATGTGCTCCCGATATCAGCTGAAAGTGCTGGATTGCTTCCAAGCCGCACAGGTATATATAAACAACATCTAAACCCCTATCAATTTTTTTGCTAATGCTACTAACTCACGAGTCAACAAGTTGTTAGTGATTGTCAGATAGAAAAGCCTGTCAAAAACTAAGTTTGAGTTGTTTCCAAAATCACCAGCAATTTTCACTTGACACAATGGTGAATTATAGATTCAGACACTTGTGAATCATGGGCGTGCGACTAAATCACTGACATTATTAAAGTACAGATGCTCCATCTTTACCCTTTTGGATATACGATTGCATCAAGAGTTCACCCTGTCCTATATTTCATTGTTCCAGATCCTTCTCTAGCGGCACTCTAATACCACCATAATCGTAGTCTCATCTTACTCGGTGCATGATATTCCACCCTGCTATTATGTTCTGTACGTGACAAGCCGGCTGAAGTACAAGTGGATGGCCATGATGGACATCCAAATCCCAATTCCAGAAGTCCAACACAAATCCATATCCAATCCAAAGTCAGCAAGGAGATATCCATTTGAATAAACCCGGCGAAGTAAAAATAGAACCTACACACTTTACAAGGAACACCAGATGCATGTGATGGTAGGAACTTGTTCACCTTCACCCTCTCCTAGAGTCCTACTGACCTTACCTCTGACGAACTCACAGAAAACGATGGCACACACAACTTCGTCCTGACATTGATGCAGCTCTATGAGCATGCTGTATTGCTGTCCTGACCCTCGATTGCTTTGTATTTCTGTTTCCCACTGCTCCGTGGAGGACCAGATTGCCACCGCTCCTTGTTCCGACGTGCCAAGCTCGTTAGAGAGCGCATTTGGATGGCAACTCAAGCGAATGGGTAACCCACTAGACAAGTATGACCATGTTTTCAATTGGTCCATCAAATAATATCTGAGTATCCAAAATATATACTGGGCCAACATTTATATATTTCCTAGTGCCATAATATACAATCCACTGAACTGCAGAATTCGATGTATGTCTGAACCGCTGAAGACCACTCCCATGTTCAGTGACAAGACCTTAATGAAATATATAATATTTCATCTCATATTTCTGCATGAGACAGCATATGAGAAACAATTTTTTTTGTTTGTCACATATCTTTGTATGGAGTAGGTTGCATGTAAATTTATGATACCAAAAGGGGACGATGAACATATGTAGCATGAGTTCTGCAAAAATGCAAGCTGCGCACTTCTCTAATTTCTCTCCAGTTCTTCATCTCATGTACTTATTTGTGTGTACATTTCCGTAGTTTCTCCCCATTTTGCATCTTATGTACTAAGTTACTGCAATAACTCTCCTACCAATGCATACACCAATAGATGCTCATTTTTGTATCTTACGCAGATGAACCAAAAGGCTCGGACCTACTCCTGGAGGCTGTTCTTGAAGCGGAGGTTGCAGAGAATGCCAAATTCTTCGTCTCACAGCCTCATGATCAATTGCCCAAGGAGTAAATTTTTTCATCTTTTGACAAGAGTTGTCACGCCGTGTACACATCAAACTTACTCTGTATATCTGAAGAGAGCTCTGGTTGCTGATGACCGGCATGTTCTGATCTTGACCTTAGTGGCACATATCTGATTTTACATGGATCTGAGTGGAGATGGAACCGGAGGAATGTTCCAGCTGTTGGCTGTTACCGTGTAAATATTTTCGTCAAATCGACTTTAGATGCAGAGTGCTGGGTAGTGGTAGTTTTTTTTTTGTCTCCTGTGTTATTTCTCAACTCATTTTGACCTTCCGGCAATGAATTATTTTTTTACAGTGAGGCAGTAAATCCAGTCAGGGGAATGTTACCCAAAATACTTTGAATGTTTCATATACTGGTGATTAGAATTGCATGATTTTAAAGTGAGATGCCTACATCATACGTGAAAGCATTTTGCAATCCTTCAGTTTAGGGATGAAATTGGACGGTAGGATTGCATGTGCTCCAAGATGCACGGTCAGATGTCACTGGCCTTGCGGCAACCCCGCTGCACAAAACCCAATCCGAAGCCATCCTCTCTTATCCCAAACACTCCCACAGCTCTTCCCCTGTTCGTAGCGAAGCAGAGACATTCCGGCGAACATGTCGCTCTTCACAGCCTTCCTGGCAGGCACCGCTGCGCCGGCGGCCGCGCCAAGGTCCGCCCGCCCTTCAGCGGGCTTCTTCGGGGTCGGCGGAGGGTGCGCGCTGTCCGTGGAGTGCTCGTCGCGGCCGCAGAAGAAGGGGACCAAGCACCACATGAAGACGCGGCCCAAGAAGACGCAGCCGTGGGACATCAAGCGCCGCCCCATCCAGTACCCGCCGCTTCCGGCGCTGCCCGAGGACTGGACGCTCGTCGCCGCCGGCGAGACGGAAGATGCGGCGCCGGAGGACGAGGAGACCGCGCCCGCCGCCGCCGCCGCCGTCGAGGTGGAGGTGGTCGCCGCCCCGCCGCCGCGGACTGACGCCCTGGAGTCCACCGCGTCATCTCTGTATTTCATTTCCTTCAACTCCCCGCGCAGGTGATTTTGTTTGAGATTATCAATTGCTTCTATCGTTTGTGATTGCAGTCCTGAACTCCACTTCAATTCAATGGCTGTTGCTGCTCTCGATTCAGTGTCTTCTTTGTCGGTGATTTATTGGTTTCACGTTGTGTGCAATTCGATTTTACCTACTTCATCTCGATTCATCAGTGCGCCTTCTATATAATACTGCCGAGTGTGTAGTTCATAGGCTGGTGAAGTGGTGATAGGTTCAACGTGGCAAAGCATAACAAAGGTGCATTAGGGAATGTGGCTACCACGAAATCTTGGAAACTAAAAGTTCAACTATTTTGGAGACCCTGAAACAGTAGGTGTCTAGATTCAGTTGCTGAACGCCTGAACCTGTGTGTGAAGAGAAGAGATAAATTCTAGCCTCTAGGAGCTGGCCCTGATCAGTTGGCGTGGGCACTGGGCAGTTAACACTTTGACAGACAACCCACAAATGTTTTAGGAAAGCTCAACTCCTTAGCCCCTGCTAGTACAAACACTTACAATTGTCTGAACCTGAGTAGAAAATCATCGATTTTTGTGTCTGTTCGTCCTATACTGGCTGCCTATTGAGCAAGAAGACAGCAGCGATCTTCACTTCATACTGGTCTGCTTCGCTCACGACAGTCCTTTGCTCGTCATTCTTCTTATCCTGTCATTTGTGTCCTCGAGTGTAAGATGATGGTTGAACTCCCACCCGTGACACGGTGACAGTTCATCTGAGATATTGTTGAGTAAGATGGCCCTGCAGTGCTCCGTCCGGCTGGCACATCTCTATTGGAGATAATGTAGAGCTGCCAACATGCCACTGCATATAAGAATTTTAGTATGAGTACTTCATTTGCTGCAATCGTTTTAGCTTCTAGATTCCTTTTGTTCTACTCAAGTGTTCGTTTTTATCTTGCGATGGTTCAGATGGTTGAATGCAGCAACAAATCGATCTTGCTGTAAATGTTCTCAACAACCTGTTGTATGTGCCTCCAGTTTTGTTGCATTGTTTCTTAGGTGTTTCATTGTTGCAATTGCATATAAACTTTGCTGCAATGCCGTGCAAATTGTTGGACACGTTGATGCAGCAACCAAACCTTGGTACATCCTTGTTCGTCCATGAGCTCAAGACAAAGGTGCAGCAGTGATCTGGCAACGCCATTGCTTAACCGTCCGGTGTCGGGTTGGACCAGCTTTATTCATGCATGCCTAGGCCAGTGATTTGTTTTTATTGCATTATGACACATCTTTTCGAGGTCGATTTTCTACTAAGAACAAGCCATCACAATGTTTGATGACACAGTTTTATTGAATCCTGCATCTCCAGGGGCCCTTTCTCGGGTGCTCCTCCACGTGTATTGACCGACATAGCTATGACAAAAAAACCAGAGAACCGCAACCACGTCTGGTTTGGCCACCCTATCATAGGCGGCTATATTGTGCCTCTCGCAGTCTCGTATCTATCCTACTAATTTATCCTGTCTATTTTGCCTACTCCACCATATTTATATACCAGGCCTTCGGGTTACACGTATTCGACTAAAGACCAAACTGTTATTTTCTTTATCGTGGAAACCCTAGGAGAAGCCCTACGGTGTAAATTTTCAATTAATCAAGAGAATGGCGAAGTGTATATTTACATAATTGAAAGAGGGGAAAGGGGGGAAGGGGGAGGAGCACAAGACAAAATAATTCAAAAGAGTTTTTTTTTCTCGAAAGGGGGAAAAGACTCGGCCTTTGCATCGGTATGCATAACCTCTTTATTTCCTTATTTCAAAGTACCGCGTATAAAATTATGGTTCATGGATCACAAGGGTCGATACATGGATCAACCAACGAAAAATACATAACATGAAGTGCCCATCAGTTGCTTGTTTGGAGAGAAGAATCAGAAACCCTAACCAAATCGGATACTAAACTAAATCGGACAAGAGAACAATGCGGCGATAGAATATACTTACAGCGGGCGGTGGAGCTGTAGAAGTTGTCGTCAGTGTCGAACAAGACGGCCCTAGGGTCGATGAGCCGGGGATGGAACCCCCCCCCCCCCCCCCCTCCCCCCCCCTCCCCCCCATTTTTTGGCGCCGGCATGGGCTCCATCAGAGCCACCGTCTACTTGCCCGCCGCAGAGGCCCCAGGAGCCTGCGATGACGTCCCCGCTGCCGATGGTCCGACACTACAGCGGAAGCACACGGGGAAGCCTTGAAAAATCCGTGCGAGGTCTGCCGCACTGAACTCGCGTGCTGTGACACCGGCGGCCCATCGGGCGTATGCGCCAGCGGCAGCGCCGTCGCCAGACGGAGGGGTGGGGGCGCGAGGACGGAGGAGCGCCTGACATCGATGGGGGAGAAGGTGAGAAGAGTGGAGAGACTGGGCGGTGAGGGGAGTGAGGATGGGGAGTTAACCCGAAACGTCCCGTCTCCCGCGGCTTCCCAACGCGTGCGAGACTGTGGAACGCATGGCACTGCAGAGTCTAGCCCTGAAGAAACGGCGGATTCGGCCATTTCGGCCAACTTTTTGGCTGTTTTAAGTTTCGTGCGGTGCAGATAGGAGGTCCGGTCCAGATAACGAAGGACGTGTTTGGTTTCCTGCGTGCACTCGGGCCAGTCCCCGTGGATGAAAAAATGAGTGTTTGGTGGGTTGCCCCGGTTGCACGTTCATGCATAGCACAAATCTCAAATCACACTTGGTCAGCCCCGTAGGAACGACCAATTAGGCGGTTTCTCCATAGCCACCTTCTTTTGCATCCCACAGCCAACGCTCACCTAGGTACCAGACTAGGTCCTCCACTTAGTGCCTCTACAAATATAGCTCGAATCAAAATAAAGTGTACATGAACATTATGCGTCTCGACGAGTAGGTTTCATTCCCGTACTCGGTTTTGAGTTTTGTCGAGTGTAACTTCTCAATTTCGATAAAGTGTTCGGAACCTTTTTTAACGAATTTGTCAAATTCGTCGCACTCGGTTAACCGTTTGAAATATCCTTTGAGGAGCATGTTCACGTCGACATTTTGCACAACTTTCATGTTGTAACTTTTCTATTTCGGAGGTCATATACGAGTAGAGTTTGTACTTTATATATGCACATTTATACTGCGCCTAGCGCCGCCGCTCGCCGCCGCAAGATTCACCGGTGCAGTAGTAGCTATAGTACTTGGTGTAAGCGTGTTTGTAATCTTCATTGCAACCTCTGTCACCGCATTCCATCGCCGTACTCAACACCGGTGTTGAGGTAGATTGAGATAAACTCATCACAAGAGAAGAGGTGAGATTATATGAAACAGGGATGTACACCGTGATTCAAAACTCGTTTCTAGATTTGCTGACTTTTTGTGGGTAACCAAATGACCTACACAAAGTGGTTAAGGCCTCGTTTTTCTTTTCCGGGGCCAAGCCCGGCGCAGCCACGGAGCAAAAAGAGCTAAAATACGTGCAGGAAACCAAACACGCCCAAATGTACCATCTTTGCATCCACGGGCGAGCCCTCCGTTGGCAACCAATCACGCCCCTACCGTCTTGAGTTGGTGGCCGCTGGCAGATGGGGTCCGGTCCGGGCTTCGTCGGTGGCGCCTTGCGCAGTCCGGCCTGGCTTCCTCTTCTCCGGATCAACTCTCGAGTCGTCGCGCGTGCTCTTGTCGTCTCGTCAATGCTTCCGGCTTCCTGTGGTTTTCCTGGTTATTTCGCGCGCGCGCGCCTTGCCTTTATGCGCATCGCCGCGTCAGCAGCACTGCGCTCGTGTCGTGCTACCTACTGGCGGCGGCTTCCTCCTGTTTCTTAAAGGCTTCTTCCAGTTCGTGAGGTATTTCTTCTCCACGGTGCTAAAACAAACATGTACCGGGGGCGGCAACCTACTTATTAGCTACCCACTTGACTAATACCACGAGCGTTTAGGCGGTATGGTATAGTATCCTCTATCCATAAAAGACGACGCCAAGCCTGCGCTTCTTCCACACACAATACTTACTCCCATCACCATCTTCCAATTGATACTCAAAACACCAGCAACCTGCCACCACCGATCGAGCATGGCCACCGAGCTCGTTGTCGGGGCGATGGGCACCCTGCTGCCCAAGCTGGCCGACCTGGCAACCAAGGAGTACAACCTTGACAAGGGTGTCAGGGGCGAGGTCATGTTTCTCAAAGCTGAGATGGAGAGCATGCAGACCGCCTTACTCAAGATCTCCGAGGCGCCCATCGACCAGCCGCCTGACATCCAGGTCATCCTCTGGGCCAAGGAAGTGAGGGATCTCTCCTACGACCTCGATGACAGCGTCAACAAGTTCATGGTGCGTATCAGCTGCACCCATGGGCTAGACAAATCGCATTCCTTCATGGCCTTCGTCCATAGAAGCCTCAACCTGATGAACAATGCCAAAATCCGCCGCAAGATTGGCACCGACCTCAAGGACATCAGGAACCGCATGAGGGACGTCAGCGAGCGGCGCCGTAGGAACCAGGTTGATGTTGTTGCTGCTAGGCCTACCGGCGCAACTACCGATAGCCTTCGCCAGATAGCCTTATACAGAAAGGCTACTGAGCTTGTTGGCACCGACGAGAAGAGCAATGAGCTAGTGAGGATGTTGAAGGGGGTGATGATGAGGCGTTGAAGAAACAACTCAAGATGGTATCTATTGTTGGCTTCGGAGGATTGGGCAAGACAACTCTCGCAAATGCAGTCTATCAGAAGCTTCAAGCGGAATTCGATTGTGGGGCTTTTGTCCCGGTGTCTTTTACTCCTAACATTCAGAAGATTTTCAAGAACTTACTCCATCAACTTGACAAGATTAAGTATCAAAATATCAACGAAGCAATGTGGAGTGAAGCAGAACTCATTAGTGAAATAAGAGAATTCCTTCAGAACAAGAGGTATGTATTTTCATGAGTTCTCACTAGTTCTGAACTCCTTTTGATTTGATATTTGTGTCTCATACTTGTGTGCCCAACGTTTCATCTATTACTATTATATTACGAGTACTTACAAAAATAATGTTCACCAATACGGTTTTGATATTCTAGAAATCTCATAAACAGAACAAGCTTTACAGTTTTAGGAAAGCTGCTGCGACTGTTTATACTCCTATGTAATATCTGGTTTTAGCGGAAACCAAAAATGGAGGCCGATCTCCATGGAGCCATTTTTTAAAATTAACCTCCAAAACTAGAAATAGAACTGTTTTCTAGAGATACTTTGTGGAACTTACATGTATGCTTAATTTTCTTTTCTTATATAAAAATATGATTTATATTATGTTGTGATGAGTTCAGATATTTGAGTCGTTCCAGTAGGGTTGCATTACATCGTCGAAATTTTATTTAGGACAAGTTAATGTAGATATGCATTTTGATGGTTTTAGTTTAGATTTGACATTCACACCAAACTTGCATCCACACGTATACCTATTATTCAAATTTATTTAATAATACATTGTAATTCTTATTTACCATATTATATATATAGAATAGTTTTAGCTTGAACTTCTGCATCTGAACTTCAAATGTTTTCATACTTCTAGGTTTCCAGTTGAAATTTGAGATTTTGCGATACCAGCAAATTTCCTAGTTTGGTTATTTATTCTTATTTATTTTGACAATAAATTAAGGGGAACTTTATCTCTGGAACTGGACATGTTTTTGTTGTGAATTATCGGAGGGAGTCCTTATTTCAAGTTGAACATTAGCTACTAATTGGAGATGTATTATGTTTTTTAACGCACCTCGAATCTGATGGCATGGTAATTTTTTTCCTAGCGGCCACGTTATCTAGTACAAACATATATGTGTCTGCTTGTATGATTTAGAATATATTTGTTCTCCAACATGATATTATTGGGCACCGAGTAAGTGTAAATGAAAAGATTTTACAGCATTTGGCCTCGAGACCTTTGATCTGATTCGTGTTGTTGTGATCTATTGCATGGAAAAAGGAACAAATAAAAAAACTTGAACCAAGAGAGTAATGCATTTCTAGTTAGCTTGGGTTTAGGATTCATGTAATAATTAACAAAAATTGACTTAATGATCACTATACTGTCTCCAAAATAAGGGACAAGAAACCATACATATTTGTAGCAAAACACACATTCTACCACTTATAAGTTATTGGAAGTGTAAAAGATCACCTGATTAAATTATTTTCTTCATCATTTTACTGTAGTTGTATAGTGTTGAATATCTACCCGGTTAATTAGCTTTCTCCTCCTAGTCACCCAGTAGCGTCACACTAGATAGTCGACGTCACATCACAAAATGGTGGAAAATATTTACATGAATTCTCTTAAACCCACAAAAAAATCTCTTCTATTGTAATTAACTTATCTGTTTTAATACTCTAAGTTGAGTGATAATGTTCAAAGAATTATGTATAATTGACTTAATTTGAACTATTCCTACGGAGAGTGAAGTCCAATTATGTAAGACATCTCCACGAGAAACACAACGGTAAAAGTGGCTTTTATTTTTGGGACTCGGTTCTAAAGCTATCACTTTCTGAAGTTTTTTATCGAACAAAAACATGCGAAAAACTCTAACTAGTGCCCTCTCAACTGGAAAGTGTTCTTTACTCCCGAGTTCAGTGGCCCTCCATTTAAAAAAATTGAAATTATATTTGTGTTTCAAAAAAATCTAAACAAAATTACGGGTGTAGCCAATGGTTTATTCCATAAACGTGCACAATTCTAATTTGAAATACTTCATATTATGGTCTACACAAAAATAACAAAATCTGGTAAAACTTAGAGATATGAAAATATGCATATTTAGATCCACACTTTGTCATTTTTGTGTAGCTCAAAATACAAAGTATTTGAAGTTGGTATTTGCACGTGTGTGGGATATACTATTGGCTACACCCGGAGTTTTTTCCAGAATTTTTTTAAACTCATAAATATGATTTTCGAACTTTTTAATTGGAGTGAGCACCGGAGTTCGGGAGCCAAAAGTCTCTACTCCCTCTCAACCATGTACCCTCCCATGAGTATTACAATTAGCACACAACAAAGGTCCTGCTGGTGGCCGCATTACCTCAGCGCTCAATGCTTATCTCATGGGAGGCTCCCATGGTTGACCTCTCTAAGAGCGTATCCGTTCTTACTAGTAAATCAATAAAATATTTAAATTTCCAATTTGGTAATTCGCAATCGCAATAGCTCGACAGAATTAAGGAGTTATAAGGACTCTAACTGTGTTGCTTACCAGCGTGGAAAGCAACTTCAATCACACAAAATATACTTACAAGTTTTGATTTTTTTTAAACATTATGACTCTAAAAAAATCGTAATATATTAACTATCACAAGAACCAAATATGATTACTTGTAATAGGAAATACTAGCTTGACTCTTTGCCATATTAGATCAGCATAGTTTTGGTGCATGTCACAAATGAATGTATTTTCATGAAACTTTGCACATTCGTAATTCGCCCACATATACATGTTAGAGATCTTTGAACTTATAAATTATATACTTGTTAAGCTTCTCTACTCATATATTTTGATTTAAATATCTCAAGAATGCTTAAAGTAAGAGAGCACATATAAATAGCTTCACTAATATATGATCTCTCTGTGTTCCCTCATAGGTACTTCATTGTTATAGATGACATATGGGATAAATCTGTCTGGAAAAATATTAGACATGCTTTGATTGAGAATGATTGTGGAAGTAGAGTAATCGCAACAACTCGCATTATGGATGTTGCCAAAGAAGTTGGTGCTGTTTATGAGCTAAAACCCCTTTCTAATGATGACTCAAAAAAATTATTCAACCAAAGAATATTTGGAAAAGAGGAGGAATGCCCTCATAAGCAATTGGTCGAAGTATCAAGAACATTTTAAAGAAGTGTGGTGGTGTACCACTAGCTATCATTACAATATCAAGCATGCTGGCCGGAAGAAATGACAGCGCACATTGGTCCAAGGTGTACCAATCTATGGGTACCGGGCTAGAAAATAATCCAGATGTGAATGACATGAGGAGGATATTATATGTTAGTTACCATGATCTCCTTCCACACCTCAAGACTTGTTTGCTATATCTAAGTTTGTATCCAGAGGACTATAAAATCCAGAGAAAAGCTTTAATATGGAAATGGGTAGGTGAAGGTTTTATTCAGCCAAAACAAGGGGAGAGTTTATATGAAGCAGGGGAGAAATATTTTGATGAGCTTATTAACAAAAGCTTGATCCAGCCACTAGGTATTAACTGGGATAAGAAGGCAAATTATTGTTGTGTACATGACATGGTCCTTGATCTCATCACTTCTTTGTCGCGTGAAGAGAATTTTCTGACGGCAATAGGTGGTCAGCATTATGAGTCTGTGTCAAGAAAGATTCGACGACTATCGCTCCATACCAGCAAGCAAGAGGATGCCAAGGTGCTATCCAAAATGAGTCTGTCCCATGTGAGGTCACTTACTGTGTTCAGGAAAGCCTTTTATCTGTTGCCAGCACTTTCAAGCTTTCCACTGTTAAGTGCATTGGATTTAACTGGCTGTAAGCAAGTGGATGATCGTCACACTATGTTTATATGCAATATGTTTCACTTGAGGTACTTGTGGCTACGTGGGACCTATATCACCGAGATTCCGGATGAGATTGCAAATCTGCAGCTTTTGCAGGTACTGGACTTGAGTGAGACTGAAATAATGGAGTTGCCATCAAGTTTTGATCAACTGCGACGGCTGGTGTATCTGCGTGTTAATCGTTGGATAAGAGTACGATACGGGGCTGAGAACCTGAAGTCTGTGCAAGAACTGAAGTCGGTGATTGTCATATCCCCATCTGTCCTGCTTGATCTGTCGGGCTGACCGAATTGAGGCGTCTTCACATGGAATTCATTGGATGGGACAAGAGTTTTGAAGAGCCTTTCGAGCGCTGTTTATCTAACCTGATCAATCTCCAAATCTTAAAAGTAAGTGGCTGCCACATGAGTCGGAATTCTGGATGTGAGAGTTTACTGCCGGGACCTCAACAGCTTCGATGCATCAGAGCAAAGCATAGCATGGCTGTTTCAGTGCCAAGATGGATGTCCTCGCTCTCCTCTCTTTCTTACCTTTGGATCGAGTTTTTCACACTGGGAGCGGAGGACCTTCATGTCCTTGCTTGCATACCATGTCTCAGTTATCTCAACCTGCAAGTGTTCGGATGCACACGACAGAGAAAAGAATGGTTCGTCATCGATGCTGGCTATCCATTCAGGTGTCTGACAGAGTTCAGATATGCCCACCACGCGGAGGTGGTTTTCGCGTCGGGAGCCATGCAGAAGCTCCAAACTCTCGAGCTGCATCTCCAAGCGCGGGATACTATGCATCAATCTGGTTATTTCGATTTGGGCATGGAGAACCTGTCTTCGCTTCAGCAGGTAACTATTCATCTGGAGTGTTATAAGGCTGAGCCTGAGGAGGTGGGGGCTGCCAAGGTGGCGTTTCATAAGGCGATCGACATGAATCCCAACAAGCCCACGCTCAACTTGAGATAGGTAAACTCTAGTACTAATCCACTTTTTGAAGCAAAATGGCTACCTATGTACTCCCTCCGTTCCTAAATATAAGATGTTTTTATGTGTTTCACATGTTACCTAGATGCGGAAGGAAATGAGTGAACATACACACTAAAACATGTCTAGATACATGTGGATACATGAATCTAGAAAAGACTAAAACTCTTATATTTAGGAACGAAGGGAGTATTTTATTGTTTCAATATGATTAGTTGCTTTGGAATGTTTCAAAATACTCTACCTTGCATATACATTAACTTATTTCATGTAATTATATATAGAGACTAGCAGTAAATGTTGACGCATAACATGGCAAATATGTATTCGATTGAATGAGGCGATTCTTGATCGAATTGCCACATGATAAATACACAAATAAATGTTGTTCTCAATTCTCCTCAAGACACTGATACGTACTATTGTACTTACAGCTAGCTACTATTTAACCACTCTCCCGGTTGATTACTGATCTTCCAAATCTCTTGTTTTTTTTTCCTTCAGTGGTAAAATGCCTCTTTGCATAGCACTGGCGATTCATCAGGAGCAACAACTTTTACTGTGGATTTGATATCAAAGACGAGGCAAAGTTGTGGTACGGTTGAGTTTAAGACGTAAGACCAACGATGGTGTAATTTATGTATCTTTATCAGAAAAAAGTGTAATCTATGTATCCATTGTGAGGTTTCCGTTCTGAATGTAACAGAAAATTGCTGCGCCTAGTTCTCAAAATGAATGTGCGGTATATGTACTTCTGGTTTAATATTTGTATCATTTCTGCCACACAAATCTTTCAGACTTGCAAACACTGAAAGTAACTGCACATGCTGACTACTTTTGATTTTTGAATAGCTCGTAGCAACTTTGCGGTTGCCTGTCACACAGCTCTTGTAACTGTTCAGTTATTTTCCATCATCAGATTGATTCCTGACTAGTTGTACTGAGGTAGTATATCTTCCTTGTTCAGACTATATATGCAGATCCAGGAACTCTGTTAATCTTCTACACCTGTTGGAAACACTGGACGTTCACTTGCGTGTAAGTGTGCCAAAAACATATTTGTTTTGAGACATTTTAACAACATTTTCTGTGACTCCCTGGGCTTGGATGACTTTGTCTTCAGAGAACGTGCCACTAGAAATTTCTGGCTTGTGGCTATATGTATGGAACTGGCACTCTTTTAGTTTTGAATGTTTTCAGTTTCCTCTCCTACACCATCAACTAAATGGGTTGAACCGTTGAATTGGATGAAATAATGGGCAAGATTTACCAAATTTTCTGCGATAACACTGCAAACGAAGATCCCAACTGAATGCAACTTGATATTCATTAGGGACTTCTAGGTATATCATAACAGAGAGCAGAGGAGACTGTAGCAGAACAAGAGGTTGTGGAAGAATTCGCTATTGCTGGATTTTTTTGGAGCGAGATTTGCGCAAAAATTATGGTGAAATTTGACATAATAACAGTCTACACCTAGCTTTGCATTTACAGCTACATATCTAGAAAAACAAGGAAAAATATTGAACTATCTACAACCACTGTTCTTGTGTCCTTGAGATGAGATTTAGAACACATCCATGGACGGCCGTGAGATCCTATCATCTTCCAGTAGCTCATATGGATCAATGTACGGTGGTGGTTTTATGGGTGTCTTGCTCCCGTCGTGTATAAAGCTTTGCCCAAAATACTGCAATAAGAAATTTAAGTCAACCATAGTACAGGATATTACGAGGTTTCTGAGACTCAGTGTCAGAGACTCAAGAGTACGGTCCATGCAGTGCTACACAGGTAAAATAAGAGCGAAAAACACACTCGTGATATTACTGATATAAGGCTTCTATCTGAGCTGACCAAAATTGGTATATGATCTTAAGGTGTTCAATTGATTTTTATAACAGATACTAACTGAAGCTTTACAAAGCATAGGTATGTTATTTCATAATAGGATCCATAAGAATCGCTACAATACTACACACAGGTAAATTTGGGGCAAATCTCATAACGACAACATATTTTAGTGTGAGCAAACGGAAAAAAGAAATTAGACAGCTTACCAGATAAAGGCCAGCAAAAAGAGAAGCTGTGACAATAATCAGAGGGCCAAATGCCAGGAAAAAAGTACCACCAAGTGATAATAACAACTTTGCCCGTGGTACTAGACCCTGAAAATTGATAAATAAATTATAAGGGGAAGGCTGCTTGGTGATTGCATCATTACCATACCAGCGCAAACTGATAAGCCATCAGGATGGACAATTGTAGGAGTGGCCCCAGTGGCTATGAAATAATGAAACATTAATGTTTACATGTGCTATTTGTAGAACTATTATCTAGGATGAATTTGCGCAAGGATATCACTGAACCAGCGATTACTGTCTACGTTTATATACCAAAACATTTTGAATCACATACGACAATGAAAGGTTTTAGGAATATTCATGCAAACATACTTTAACTAAGTTGATGCTGATACTAGTTCAAATTAATTGAGGAACTAGTCGTATGCATAACAAGGAAAAAAAGGGTTAGAAGGTAAATGGAGAATTGAACAATAAGAGAAACATGGTATAGATCAAGTAATAAGTGTCACATACATGGCCTAATTCGAGTGCATGATTTCAAAAATAAAGAAGAACAAATAATCGTTACGAAAAAGGATACACAGTGCCAAGCCAAGACCCATGCTCATGTACCAGCAAAGGGGGGAAAAAGGCACTATGTTGAAGTCCTGAAGATTTTTCTCAATAAAAGCAAGTGCTATGTCAATACAAGGTAGATGGATCATATTCTGGTGCCCTTCACTAGAACAAAGAACCGCCGATGACAAGGATCCCAGGATCTACCCAGAAAAATAGGTTTTGTACAGCGTAATTTGCAACTACACACATTCCTTATTTAGTGCACCCAAAATTCTCTAAACGCTTACGCTTATGTATCTATTGAATTGATCCTGAACAGTTTACAGTTTTCCTCGGTTAAAGCGAGCAAACTAGTGTGCCCAGTGAGTCAATATTATTTTTAGTTGCCTGTTTCACCATCTGCAGATACCAAGGCATCCTCTGATCCATTTTCAGTTTGGCTTTTAATTATTACCTATCTGCCGCTAATAGAGTAGTTCGCTTGATATATTAAGCAAAAGGTTGCGAAATTTTGTTGATCGACAAATTCAGAATGGAAGCTAACAAGCAATCAGAGACGCAAACCTCAATGCCCTCGCTGTTGAGCGCCATGGACCGCGCTCTCTGCCCGTCAGCCCCGGCCGCGGCCCTCTCGAACTCCGCGGCCGCCGCACCGACGACGCGCTTCCTCCCCGCCTCTCCCCGTCGCCCGCCCTCCTCCGCCTCCGCCGCTGTCCCCGCCTTCTCCCCCGAAGGGACTGACCCCGCCGACATCCCCCGCCGCCTCAGCTCCTTGGCGAACAGCGACTCGGGCGCATCATCCTCGCCGCCCCGGCCCCCATTCCCCTCATCCCCGCCGACGCGGCACCTCACGCGTAGGCGCAGCACGCGCTGCCCACGCGGCCGCAACGAAGGCGACGGCATGAAGGCCGGGCGCGCTAGGTGGATCACGGCCATGGCCATGGTTGCTTTCCTTGGGTGGTTTGGTGTGCTGCTCGATGGCTGCTGCGTGGACGCCGGAGGAGGACAAGTCCGGCTGGACTTGGCGACTGGCTGGCCTCCCGGCGAGAGATCTGACCGTCGGTTTGGTGTCAAGATTTCGCTGTGAGGCGGGATGGATGGTGGGATTCGAAGAGGGTCCGTGCGGCTGACGAGGAAGGAAGAGGACGCAAGGAAGCGGGAGCGACACGTGTATGGCTATGGCTGGAGGCTGGTCGCCAGTTGTGCGTGCGGAAGACAGTGCCATTCCGATTTCTAAAAACAAATACTGTAGAGGATTTGAATCCTAAGAAATTTTTCCTAGGTTAAACTCTATGGATCATAGAACTGCGGCTACCAAATTCTTATGAAATCCATTCTGATGCCCCTCAATACATAGGATTCTTAACAACTCATTTTAATTTTCCTTTGAATGTCGAACGCAATTTCACTCTGTCTCCCTCTCTACTCTCTCATCAATCTTCTAAATTTATATAGAAAAAATAGCGTGCTATTTCGGCACTAATAGCACGATATAGCATATCTAGAGAGTCCATGCTAAGTTTTACTCCCTTTGTTTCTAAATATAAGATGTTTTAGCCTTTTGTCAAATCCATGTATATCTATATGTATCTAGAGTTCTAGACACATTTTAGTCTGTACGTTCACGGGAGAGGCGTTTTGGCTCCCTTGCTCATATGCTCCTGCTATATTAAATGAAATTAATAAAATAGTAAAACATTTGTAAAAATTGAAAAAAATTGGTGACAAACATATACATGTTTTTCAATACGTGCCAAGTTTCGTGATGAAATGTCATGTGTGGTGCTCTGTACAAAAATAATAAAAACAGTGATGTAAAAAGTAGGTTTTTGAAATTGCATTTGGACCACTGATTTGTCTTTTTTGCATAGGGTATGTCGAATGTCATTTCGCCACGAAAGTTGGCACATGTTCGCCTCCGAAAAAAAATTCCGAATTTTTAAAAACGTTTTACTATTTTTTAAATTTCGTTTAATATAACAGGAGCATATGAGCTCGGGTGCCAAAGTGAATTTCTGGTATGTTCACTCATTTCAGTCCCCATCTAGTTAACATGTGAAATAGCTAAAACACTATTATATTTAGGAATGGAGGGAGTACTTGATGAGGACATCCCTATTCCTTTACCATTTTCTTCCATTGATGATGTTGTTGTTCAAGACAAGCCCAATGAAGTGAGGATTGGACCAATGACAAGAGCTCGTGCCAAGCTACTTGGGCAACAGGTGAACTCACTCTTAGTTGAATTCGATGTTTGTGATATCGGGCCACCCCTTATCATCTTGGTATCAGATTTCCAGCGTTTACTCGGTGAGCATCCACAAATCCATCCCCGTAGATTTACTGTTTTTCGTACTATCCAGAAAAAGCCAAAAACAATATTTAGGTTTAGTTTTCGCCTTAGCCCTAGATTGCATCGATTTACAAGTTTTAGTTGCTGGTCGTTTTTCCTTTGCGTAGCTTGTTCTTGTCCGAGTTGTAGAAGTCTAGGGTTTGTTCCGAGTCGTTTCCGTTTTTCCTGCCGCGAGTCAGTTTTCGTCAGGTTTCGGTTGACGGATTCGTAGTTTCGTCAGTTTTTCTGCGTCGTTTCCGATTTCAGTGTTTCGTCAGTTTCGTCAGGGTTTCGCCAGCGCGCGACACAGTTTCGTCAGTTTTTCCTGCCGTGAGTCGGTATCGGAGACAGTTTCCGACAGTTTTCCGACAGTAACTTTGACCGGCCATAACTTTTGCATACGAACTCCGTTTTCGACGTTCGACCACTCAAAATCGTCGTGAGAAAAAAGCGCCCAGCCACACGCACTTCGTCGGTGTACGGCTTTCGGACCGCTCAGAATTCCCAAAAGAGTAAGGGAAGGTCGACTTTTTGCCACTTCTTTCAAAAAACCTAGACACGCCTTTCTACAGCCCGTGTTAGGAGCTTACCCACTAAGACTAGCTAACGTTTTATGCTCACAGGCTGCTCATTGTCGTGTGTCTTGGTGTTTTCAATTGCTGGCCATAGAAAATTGAAAATTAAAAAATATATATAAAAAGAGAGTATAAAAAAAAAAGAGGCCGAAGTGAAAAAAATCGTAATCATTTGTGACACTGCTAGTACTTGAGCAATCGTGTGCCTGTTAATTTGAGCTACTTGCTAGTGTCTTTCCAGTGCATTGTGACATCCTTGTTCATAGTTGCTTTGCCCCGTTTATCTCCACCGTGTGCGTTTCCAGTGTGTCATACGATCAGCACTAGGATTTGTAGATTGGTGTAGTTAGGTATCCCTACCAAGCTCCACTAAAATACCCTGGTTTTGTTGTGTGACGCTTTGAGACCCATAATATTCGCTTCACCCCCGCCGTGCACGTTTCAGTCCCTACGTGTGGTAAGCTTTACTATTCACTTTGGAACGGTAAGATCCACAATTTCTTTCGGTTTTTGAGTGAGTTGAGAGTTTTCCACCTACATATTTCTATATATACTTGTGTGCACTAATCATGTCTTCAGACGACGAGAGGGATAGCGTGGTGAGACAAAGGAAGGAAGGCACTGCAGCTGTTTCTTGGAGAGAGTATGAGGCTCTTCGTGATCACTTGTCTCGGCAGTTCAACAATCAGTGTGACAAGATACAGACAGATTTGGCGGCCACAGATGTCAAGCTTGAGAATGTTCTTCAAACAGCTAATGATTCTGGCTACACTCCAGACTATACAAGCAAATCTTGACACTTTGACTCGTGCTATGCGTACGTTGACACAGCGCCACGACCAGCCAGCTGATGATGCTAGTGTTCATGGTGATCACGGAGAAGACGTTGATGCTGAGGAGGAGGAGGAGGAGCCTGCTTATGTACCTCCTGCTAGACATGGACCACAACCTCCTGCTAGAGGTAGAGGTGCCGCACCGCCTGGTAGGGGTTTTGCTCCTGTTGGTGCGCGCCGTAATTTGGGCCATAATGTTGGTCATGCAGCCAATGGAGATGATGATGTTCTCGGGAAACCAAAATTCAGCATTCCAAAATTTGAAGGTTCTATTGACGTGGAAGAGTACATCAATTGGGAGCTGAAGATGGAGAAATTATGGCGTTTGCATGACTACACTGAAGATAGAAAGGTCAAGCTTGCATCTTCTGATTTGATGGCTATGCTTTGCTATGGTGGGACGGACTTGTGACTGCTAGGCGTGATGCTAATGATGTGCCTATTCTTTCTTGGCGAGAGATGAAGGAAGAGATGCGTCACCGTTTTATTCCTCGTAATTACATCCGTTCTTTGTATGATAAGTTGCAGAATTTGAAGCAAGGCAACCAGTCCGTTGATGAGTATTACAAGGAGATGGAGATGATTATGCAGCGTGCTAAAGTGCGAGAAGAACCTGAACAAACTATGCAGCGTTTTCTTTCAGGTTTGAGCTTTCATATCAAGCGAATTGTGCGTCATCATCAATATGGCGATGTGCAAGATTTGTTGCATCAAGCACGTGAAGCTGAACTACAGTTGGCCGAAGATGCCAAGTATGCACCTCGTTCGTCCTTTGGGCGAGGAAGTTTTACACCACGGACTACACCTAGTGCGGTATCGCCTAGTCCTGCTTCTAGTTTCCGTGGTCCTGCTACACCCTCCAAATCAGTTTCGGTTGCCCCTCCAGCTAAACCGGCACCGCAGCCACAGCTAGTGGTACGGGTTCTTCTATTCTACAGCCCGCACACGTGATATGAACTGCCATACGTGTGGAGGCAAGGGTCACTTCAAGCGTGATTGTCCAAACAAAAAGGTGATGTTGATCAATGAGGACACGGGAGAATATGAGAGTGGTGATGATGCTGATCCTGATTCGCCGGAGGAGACTGAAGATGGCTTACATTATGCTGATGCTACACACTTGCCATCTATTGTTTGCACACCTAGAGCATTGAGTGTTACACCTAGTCCTGCGGAGCAGCGCTGCAATTTGTTTCAAACAAGAGCTGCTGTTGGTAATGGTAGGTCGTGCAAGGTGATCATTGATGGTGGCAGCTGCCACAATTTGGCTAGTAAAGAGCTTTGTCAAAAACTGAATCTGAAATATTTGCCGCACCCACATCCATATTATATCCAGTGGTTGACTGATAGTGGAGAGATGAAGATCAATCACATAGTGCGCATTGAGTTTCAGATTGGACCATATAAGGACACCGTGGAGTGTGATGTAGTTCCTATGACGGTGTGCCACTTGTTGTTGGGACGTCCTTGGCAGTATGATCGTGATGTACGTCACAATGGGAGATCCAACACATATCAGCTCAATTGGCAAGGCAAGGAGATTCTTTTGAGACCTTTGACACCGCAAGACATTGTAAATGATTCTCGTCAAAAGGTTGAGGTTCACCGTGAGGATGAGCGTGAGAGATTAGCTAGTAGAGAGACTCCACCTTCGGTGAGTGAGAGCCACCAGCCAAATTCGAGTGGTAAAAAGAAAAGTGAGGGAGAGAAGAAATTAGTAATGTTAGCCACCAAATCTGATTTGAGAGAGTTTCGTGAGGATCCCACTCTAGTACCCATTGTGCTTATGTGCAAGGGGGAAATTCTTGTTTCTAACGACATGACCCCTCTCTCTATTGGTGTTTCTGATGTTTTGCAGGATTTTGGTGACGTTTTTCCGGAGGAAGTGCCCGCTGGTTTGCCACCAATGCGGGGTATTGAGCATCAAATTGACTTGATTCCAGGAGCCACACTTCCAAACCGAGCTCCCTATAGGACCAACCCCGAGGAGACAAAGGAGATACAGCGACAAGTACAAGAGCTTCTTGACAAAGGGTATGTTCGTGTGAGCTTAAGTCCTTGTGTGTTCCTGTTATTTTGGTCCCTAAGAAAGATGGTACATGGCGCATGTGCGTAGATTGTAGAGCGATTAATAACATCACTATTCGTTATCGACACCCTATTCCACGTTTGGATGACATGTTAGATGAACTTAGTGGTGCTGTTATCTTCTCTAAAATTGATTTGCGTAGTGGTTATCATCAAATTAGGATGAAAGAAGGAGATGAATGGAAAACTGCTTTCAAAACAAAATTCGGTTTATATGAGTGGTTAGTGATGCCCTTTGGTTTAACTAATGCACCTAGTACTTTCATGAGATTGATGAATCATGTTTTGAGGCATTTTATTGGTAAATTTGTGGTAGTATATTTTGATGATATTTTGATCTATAGCCACAATGAATCTGAACATAGTGATCATATTCGACAAGTTTTGCAAGTGCTGCGTGATAATAAGCTGTATGGTAATCTTGCTAAATGCACGTTTTGCAAAGACAAGGTCATATTTCTGGGTTTTGTTGTTTCGAAAAATGGAGTAGAGGTAGATGAAGCAAAAATTATAGCTATTACAAATTGGCCTACTCCCATGACTGTTGGACAAGTACGAAGTTTTCTTGGTCTTGCTGGTTTTTATAGACGCTTTGTGAGAGACTTTAGTACTATTGCTGCACCTTTGAATGATCTTACTAAGAAAGGTGTTGCGTTTGTGTGGGGCGCAGCCCAAGATGCTGCTTTTGATGAACTGAAACGCCGTTTGATTTCTGCACCGTTACTTATGCTTCCTAATTTCAATAAGCAATTTGATATTGAATGTGATGCTAGTGGCATTGGAATAGGAGGTGTGTTGATGCAAGAGGGTAAACCAATTGCATATTTTTCTGAAAAATTGAATGGTGCACAATTGAACTATCCTGTTTATGATAAAGAATTGTATGCTCTTGTTCGTGTTCTTGAGGTTTGGCAACATTATTTGTGGCCAAAGGAATTTATCATACATTCTGATCATGAAGCATTGAAATATTTGAAGTGCCAATCTAACTTGAATAAGCGTCATGCTAAATGGGTTGAGTTCATTGAATCCTTCCCATACATTATTAAGTATAAGAAAGGCAAAGAGAACGTGGTTGCTGATGCACTCTCTAGGAAAAGCATGCTTTTGACACACTTAGATGTTCAAGTTCCTGGTTTAGAGAGTTTGCGTGATTTATATGCTAATGATACTGATTTTTCCATGCCTTTTGCTAAGTGTTCTGATGTGAAAGCTTGGGAAAAATACCATATGCATGATGGATACTTGTTTAGAGCTAATAAATTATGTGTGCCCGAGTCGTCCGTGCGTTTGCTGTTGTTGCAGGAATCACATGGTGGCGGTTTGATGGGACACTTTGGACGTGAGAAGACGTTGCTGATGTTGGCTGATCACTTTTATTGGCCACGCATGAGGCGTGATGTGGACAGGTTTGTGAAGCGTTGCATCACTTGCAACAAGGCAAAGTCCAAACTGAAGCCTCATGGTTTGTATACTCCTCTTCCTGCACCTACAACTCCATGGGAGGACATAAGCATGGATTTTGTGTTAGGATTGCCTAGAACCAGGAGAGGACATGATTCTATTTTTGTGGTAGTGGATCGTTTTTCTAAGATGTCACATTTTATTGCCTGCCACAAAAGCGACGATGCGTCGCATATTGCTGACCTGTTTTTCAGGGAGATCGTGCGCATACATGGAGTACCCAAGACGATCGTTTCTGACCGTGATGTGAAGTTCATGAGCTACTTCTGGAAGACACTTTGGGGCAAGCTGGGAACGAAGCTGCTGTTTAGTACCACTTGTCATCCCCAAACTGATGGTCAGACGGAGGTGGTGAACCGCACACTTTCGGCGTTGCTGCGGACAATGGTCAAGAAGAATCTGCGTGTGTGGGAGGAGTGTTTGCCGCATGTGGAGTTTGCATACAACAGGGCGGTACACTCAACCACGCAATTGTGTCCGTTTGAGGTGGTGTATGGTTTCAAACCCATTACTCCGCTTGATTTGCTGCCGCTTCCGTTACATGAGAGAGTCAACATGGAGGCATCGAAGCGTGCAGATTTTGTGAGGAAGATACATGAGAAGACTAAAGAAGCTATTGAGAAGAAAGGCAAGTACAATGCAGCTCGTGTAAACAAGAAGAGAAAGGAGGTGATCTTTCAACCCGGCGACATGGTTTGGGTGCACTTTCGCAAAGACAGATTTCCTGTTCAGCGCAAGTCCAAGTTGATGCCGCGTGGTGATGGTCCGTTCAAGGTTCTTGCCAAGATAAATGATAATGCATACAAGATAGATCTTCCTACTACTGAGTTTGGCGTGAGTAATACGTTCAACGTTGCTGATTTGACGCCATATGCTGAAGAGTACCTTGACGCGTCGGGGTCGACGCCTTTTCAAGGGGGGGAGGATGATGAGGACATCCCTAGTCCTTTACCATTTTCTTCCATTGATGATGTTGCTGTTCAAGACAAGCCCAATGAAGTGAGGATTGGACCAATGACAAGAGCTCGTGCCAAGCTACTTGGCAACAGGTGAACTCACTCTTAGTTGAATTCGATGTTTGTGATAATGAGAACTTTATACTGCCTAAATCTATGCACTTGTGTATGATCAGGGTTATTGATAACACAAGCGTTGACGGAGGGCTAGAGGAGCAGCAAGGATTGGAGCACGACGTCCCCAATGGCGCGAGGGAGGACGGGAGGCATGCGCAAGAGGGGAAGACGGAGAAGAAACGTTCTGGAGTCAATCGGAATATCCGGTTCACCTTGAAGAATATCCGGTTAAGTGCTGGATTACGCACGGAGGTACTGGAGTCAGTGGAATATCCGATTCACCCGTGACTCGGATTATCCGATTTAAGTCATGGAATACGCCCAGAGGTACTGTAGCCAATCGGAATATCCGATTCACCCGTGACTCGGATTATCCGATTTGAGTGAAACGGGCCTGCGCGCCCAGTTGAGACCGAACCTGTTTAGGTCGGTTTGTATCCAGTTTAGGTCGAACCAAACCTTGTTTGAGTCGGTTTTTGAGCCCTAGTTCGGCTGGCCTCCATATAAGGCCAAGCCGGCGGCTAGATTAGGTGAGACCACGTTTTGATTAAACCCTAGATTGGATTGCTAAGCATTCATCTATCAGAATTCCCTTTTGTTTCGATCGGGATTTCACCCCTCCACTTTGTTGTGATCTGGAGGTTCTTGCTACCAAAGTTTGAGTGTGATCTGTTGTTCCACTGGGAATTAGTAGATTGCAGAAACCGCTTCGTGGTCGGCGGCTACGTTGCACCGGCGTGAGGCGTCGCGAATATCCATTGGGTTGAAGAGCTGTTGCATTGGCAACAGGGGAGCAGTCGGAGAGTTCGTCGGATTCTCGCAAGTTATCTTCCACCATCATCCATCTACCCGCAGCTCACTGAGAAGATCGGGCCACCCCTTATCAGTACTACTTTTGCTCGCTGTGGTCTAAAACGTCATAGCGTTATACGTATAGCACGCTATTTTTTTCTAGCCTATCGGCTCAAAGGACCAAATTTTCCACCTTAGGAAGAAGAAGAAGTTGCTACATGTTTATAGTGGTGATGAACCACAATTTGTCGGTTCATCTTCTGAATCAGAAGTTGACATCGCTAATGTTGAGATTCTGATAAATAATCTCTACTATGTTGTGGATGTTGATGTTAGGCTTTTAGACAATTTGAGAACAATTTTTATACATGGTTATGCATATATTGTTCTGCCATTTTGGGACTATATCCTTTATTCTTGATGAAACCCTTTATTTTTTAGCTATATCTTTTTTTTTCAAAACGCTATTTGAAATATAGCACGCTGTAGCGTGTATAGCATCTGGAAGAGCCCGCCGCTATTTCTTTTAGCACACTATTTTTACCTTGAAATTTTTGTGTTTCATTCCTATGCACCATTGAATCAAACCTGCTGCAGAATTTGTGTATTCTAAAATCAAGTGGGAATCCACTTCACATCAGATTTCAATCATGCATTTTTCCTACTACGTTTCCAAAAGAGTAAAATGCACCTCAAGTTCTAAAACTATTCAAGGGTGACAACTTTGTCCTAATTGTATGAAAATTCATATCCAAGTCCTAAATGTATGTTAAGTATGTCACATCAGGTCATGTCGACTTCGTTTCTGCTTTGACTTGCACATCATATCTTATAAATTGGCATGTTAGTTATTTTTCTCTTGTTTTGTTTTGCAATATGAACTCTTGCTTGTGTGGGGAATTGAATTAGCTTACCTCAGTCGGTATGAGTTGTGCATATATGCCTTGTATGGTTTAAATTTTTTATGATTTAGCAAGAGATTGTAGCGGCATGAAATGGCATGATAATTCTTTCAATCGACGATCAAACATTTCCAGATTATCATCAACTTCTGGATGACCTCGTTGTGGTTCAGACATATTATAGACGCGGCTTCCAACCTCAATATAATCAATGAAGAATTGCTTCACAACGCTTCTTAATAGTGTATAATCCTACCGGTGTATCACTAGACATGCGTTTTGTGTATCGCTGAGTCACAACGCGGTAATTAATACCAGATATTAAACCAAGGTTGGATAATGATGCATCGAGATAAATAATATGAAGTATAATGTTTCCGTTTTAGTCTTCTGACATGTCGCTATTGTCATTTTAACTTCTGAACTGTTTTGTTTTTCATTTGAACCCCAAAATCATCAATACCAGATCACACTGCCCCCTCGGACATACTTCATTTACACGTCATCTTTAGTACATTCCATATGTCCCTACACTAGCTAATCCATGATGGAAACCGGATTCAGTGCAAAGATGCAAGTGCACTCAGGTTCTAGTAATACTGGACTCAAGAAGCATTCCCAGCGCTTCACGGGCAGCAAACACCGCCTCCCCTTTCCGACACACGGTAACAGTCTCCAAGCAACAGGGAGTTAACGTACGTGGAAATCGTTTCAAAGATGTTTCCACGAGCGCAAGCGAGCGCGCGCCCTCTCTCTCTCTTATATGTTTTCTGCCAGAAGGAACCTAGCTTTGCTGTACTGTTTGTTGAAGGGTTGGCCATGCAGCCTCCTGATCGTTGCTGTAGCCATTAGCAAGAAAATAAGCGCAGTTCCTCCGGCAACCTTGGTTATAAGGATTTCTGAATCGTCCGTCGGGCCCACGAAGATAGGCATAGCGTGACTGGTTTGCTGCCTCGTTAGTTGTGAGATTCCGTGCTATCTGCAAACAAAAATGACATGTCAATGGGTGAAGTATGTTTAATGAAAAGCCTGGTGGTGTTCCGTTTTGCTCTTTAAAATAGCATATATATTGGGACTGCCGAGCGATGTGCAGTTACAAGTTAAAGAGTTGAAACTATAAGATTCTCTGGTGTAGTGAACTATATAGCGACGATTCTAACTGTTGCAGCCATAAGAATGTGCATTAGTGTTTTTTTGTTATCCCCGTTGTAGAAAATGTCAGACCACAATGAGACAATAAATCATACAGACAAGTTTATTTCATAATAGGGATATTGTTTACCCATGACATGTGAACCTAATGTAGATAAGCAATATTGCACGGAAGCCTAAACAGTCGATCCCACGAGACAGTTTACCTGTGTTGCTTGGGCTCCGGCGAGAATAAGAGCTCCAGTTAATAAGAAGACATCCATGAACATGAACAATGCAGCACCAGGATGTTTTGTCACCATGAAGTGAGTCCATGACTCGGAAGATGAGAGTATGATGGGCTCTGTCCAAAGTCCTGCCAATAGATGTCCTTGAACTGTTAGTACATTGTTGAAGGAATGAATGAATCGGTGTATTTACTATAACTACTTACTGTGGAATCCAACACCAGCACCGAGAAGGGTTGTAGTTATCCCCATACAAAGAAACACCAAAAAGTCCCACTTATTTCTCTGCAAGGAAAATATTAGTTAATTATACAGAAATCAATCAGACCTACGCAAAGTACAGCTGAACAAGTGAACATAAAGCGTGTGTATCCATTATTTTGAAGTTCAAAATGAGGCAGTTTGAATATCAAGTTAACAACTGCAGTCAGATTTGAAAATGAACTCCATAGTCCCCACTCCCCAGCTATACCAAAGAAGTAAACAGAACAGAACATAAGTATCTATGACATAATATAATGGTCTCTTAACAATTTACAGAGTTCGGGAATATCATTAAGCACCATATTACTCCAAAGCGCAAAATTAATGACCTCTATTTAGTCAACATCATGTCAGGGAACGATACACCTTTTTTTGCTATAAGAGCACGGTAGAGTTAGTATCCATGACTTAGATGAAGCATTTCATGCAACAACTGGACAGTGGAAAAGCAGAATGGGGATTTATACCCATTTGGCTAAGAGTAAGATAAATATTGTTATCTAACTTATATGTACCATTTGCTATTACCGCTGGAATGACAGAATGTGAAGTTTATTCTGATCAAATTAAATTGAAAAGTTCAACTAGAAGTTCGAACTAGATCCACATATTACCTTTCCAACACAGTTTGATATCCAGGGGCAATGATGGTCAAACTGTTCAACACAGTGCTTACAAGTTGGACAGTGTTTGGAGCGCACAGGGCGAATTATCTGGTAAGTAAAATTACTGCATCAGTCCAGTAACAATAAGGTGTAGTGAGGGGCAACAATGGGAATATGCCAATATGGCATGAACAAAGAGAAACAAAAGGTCGTTTCAATATGAATATGAAAGAAAAAAGAGTGAAGAAGTAAAGATGTGAAAATAAAAGTAATCTACAATCTTACAATACCTTGCAAGTAGGGCACAACTGAGACCAATTGCCTGTCCAAGTAGAGGAACTGAAATCGATCTCCATGAGTGGCTCCTGGAAGTATAGCACAGCTCAGTACTGATCTTGGTGATACTGATGAAACGTCCCTAAGCATATGATATTCTTTATTTATTGCTGAGTCCAGATTGTCCAGTACATGTGCTCACGTTATCAGAGAAAAACGCTGAAAATAATCTACTTCTCAGATGCATCACGATTGTTGAACTGCAAAAGTGTAGCATGGTCCTAAGTATCAATTTAGTAAGTTTAAACTTATTTATGCGGGCCATTTCCTTAAAGTGCATGCTTATAAAAATTACGGTTTGACCACTACTAATACTCTAGTAGATTATCCTACCTTCGGATCAAGTCCCTTGGTATTTGCTTTGATGTAGCCTGGATTTTTTCTGTCCAAAGAGCAAAACTAACATTAAGCAGGAAGCAGATACAAATACTCCGAAGTATGCTTAGAAAAAAACAGACTGAACATCTACACAATCAGTTACTGAGAATAAAACAAAAAGGGATGGTTCTACACTAGTAAGTAATTTGAAATAAGTTTTCGAGGTTTTTCTCATCATCTTTAAAAAAAACATAAATAAAGTAATCATTAAGGCATCATTTTGCATGGCAACAAAAGCCAAAAAGTAAAAAAGGCAAATCGCTGGATTCCAACTGGTCCAGTCAAGTGAACATTTCATAGTGTAATTTACCTGCTAAGTCTGTAGAACACCACTTGTGATGCCAAGGCAAAAGACATAGCAGCCCATGCCCAAAGACCAACAGTAGCAGTGATTTTAGAAAAATCAGGTGCTGGAGAGAGGTTTCATAATCAGGTCAGATGATGAACAAGGTTTTACAAGTCTTAAGTTTGAAGAAAAATAACAAAACCTCACAAGCGATGCTCACCAAAAACAATTGAGTTCAGGAAAAGGATCATGAGGACAACAAGGTAAGAAAACAGGATAGGTGCATATCCAGCCTTCCCCAGCCTCCCTGAGCAGTACTTGTCTCCAAAGCTTACTTTTGGAGTATTGGACTATAAGCAGAAAAATGAAATATCCGTTAGTCGAGTTGAAACATCTCCACTATTATCATTGAAAAACATACAGTAATGGACAAGTATTATCATTGAAAAACATCTCCAAGGGGAAGGAGGTAAAGAGGTTAGGAAAATAGGAAATAAGAATAAATATGAGCGCGCCAATCCAGAATACGCTCATATCTAGGTTTGGTTACAAACATTTACCACAGCCCGACCTATCTGCCTGCAGCAGTGTCTCAGCAGACTGAATAGTACTTCCTCCGTTCCTAAATATAAGATGTTTTAGCTTTTCTGATTCGCATGTATCTAGACGTGTTTTAGTGTGCATGTTCACTCATTTCAGTCTGAATGTAGTCCATATTGAAAGATCTAAACATCTTATAATTAGGAAGGGAGGGAGTACTACCATACAGTGAAATTTCTCCGACCAAACTAGGTTAGCTCTTAAAAGTCAAATAAGAATTCAAGGAGAAAAACGTACAAGGATATTGGAAAGATGCCGTTGACCTTTGTCTGCTGCAAGTTGCAAAGGAGTAAGCCCACCGCTATCCTTCAATGTTAGTTCCTGCTTGGTGCCAGCATGTACAAGAAGCGTGCAAACCTCCAAACTTCCTCTTATAGCAGCCCAATGTAAGGGAGTACAACCTGCATGACGCCACAAAAGGAGCTTAGTGAAACCTTGAATTGTAGGACCTACCTCAAAGACATTACTAGCAACTCCTGATATATATAATTTGTATAATCACCATAAAACATGCAACTGACACATGCATTAAAGTCTAGACAAATAGCAGACGAGAAAATGAGAAACAAACCACACCATGCAAATGCAAATGCAAATGCAATGGTTCAGAACCAAGAGCTGACAATAGATTGATTTGCAACCAACATGCATGCTGCTAAACAGTATTTGAAACAGTCACAATAAATCATCGACTGGAATGAAATGATAAAAAAAAACGGGTGAACTACATGAGAGGCCGGATTTGCAGTCTATGGTTGCATGTACCCACGCTAGATCCATCGTTGATGTGTCCTTTTAGATTTTCATGGCCCACTCACTGTCATGCAGATGGTTTAAATTTTAAGTAGCAGTGTAGCACAGCATAATTACCATGGGATTGCAGTGGTTGTACAAATAGGTAGGAGCATGTCAGTTTTGGCATGCTATCTGTTCGCTCGCTTCTGTTTTTCTTTCGATGAGAACATGTGGGGAGGAGAGAGGTATAAGCCAGACCCAATATTCAAAGCGAAGAGAAAAACCCTTACTGTGTAGCTCCTAAATTTGGGCATTTAAAATGGTTTGCCTTTTTTGTCGATAGACTTCGCTCCCTACACCAGCAGGCCCATTGTGCTTTCCACAGGACCTGACAAGTGACATGTCCACACTGCATCTCACGTCCGTGCTAAGTGCTTGCCTATGTTACCCCAATAATTCTCGAAACTTTCATAAGGTTATCTGATACCCACCGATAGACCTATACATGCATAAACAGTAGGTGGATTGGGGAACTCTTCGGTGAATTTGATTTTCAAAATAATAAATTATAATATATCCTTGATGCTTCTGAGCCGAAACCCCTTCAGTGACAGTCCACAACAAGGCCAGATGAAATGCACAAATGACAGACCTAGCAAACTTAATAATACTATCAATCAGACCTAAATGGAACCCTCTCCCCTGTGAACACCCGATGGTGCACCTCTTCCCTCCCTCTACTCAGCTGCTGCTGCCCGTCGTCTAAGCTTGCTTCCCCTCCACCTGCTGGCTCCTGCATTGCTCTAGGGATGATACGGCCGTGGATGCATGGTCTCGAAGGAGTTGAAAGGGCAGTCCATGTGCCGTGAAACCAAAGGAGCCGTCCAACTGCGACGCCACCGAAGGTGATGAGGCTGTGGACGCATGGCACCGGCTAGAAAGCAATCTGAATGGACAGTGAGACAAAGAGATAAGGGGGAAAAAGGGAGAATGAATGTGTGATCTGAAGTATGAAAGAGAAAAAAATTGGATAGAGCGAGGAGACAGAATGCATCGTAATGTGAGGCAAGTAGGAGCTTCCAGCGGCCTGTGTTTTCGTACGAAAAAGCTGACCTCCACCTTGTGATCTCCCTTTATTTAAACCTGCTAACTCGGTACCAACTCGCTAACAGCAGCCTGTGTTTTCGTACCAAAAAGCTGACCTCCACGTTGTGATCTCCCTTTATTTAAACCTGCTAACTCGGTACCAACTTGGTAACCATAAAGTTTTTAAGCATGGTCGATACCCCCCCCAATTTTGTGATTACATTAGCTAAAAGGAGTAAAGAGAAATAAAGAAATATAAATTAACATAGTGTGATGAGCAGAGAACCTACATTTCGCTCTTAGCACAGGAGAGCTCAACATTCAACTATCAGGATTGTCTTAACGCAATATAGGAGTTCAAGGATTGTGTATGCAGGAAAAAACTGGTATGAAGTAGCAAAGGCATGTAATTAAATACCACAGAGAATAGAGATACTGCCATGTGAAGGGTACCATTTTTGTCCTGCTTTACTTGATTAGCATCCATAAACAGCAGTAACCTTATTGTATCTGCATTTCCCTTGTAAGCGGCCCTGAATATGTTAAAGAAGGTAGAAATTTATAATTGTGCAAAAAAATGCAAACATCAAGCTGTAGATCAAGGATCCAATCTATGCATGTCTTAGAAACAGACGTCAAGTTGATTCTTCAGGGCTGGCATGGGGATACTTAGGGTTTATTAACAAACTTTATACCAGTCTAATTTTGGATGCACCACAATAGCTATGCAATGAATGCACAGGTTTGTTAGACGACACAATCATGAAGAGAAACTGAGAGACAACCGAAGTACCAACAAATGATCTGCATCACGGTGTATAAAACAGACTTCAGAACAAATAAATTGGTAACAAAAGATTATCATGTTGTCTTGCTCAGGACACAATGCGCAATGCGACAATCTATTCTCCAGCAGTATTGTATCAAGGATTCCTGGTGGATATTAAGTTTTTTATATAAGCCAGCCAAGTAATCTTGAAGTATCAAACAAAAGCACACAACAGGAGAATGTTTTACTTGCATGAACAATCTGAGACAGCATTATAGCCAGGATTTATAGTCACAATCAACTTTTTTTTTACATTGCTGGTGGCAATGGTATGTGAAACCAGGCAGACATGCATTTATAAGGTAAAGAGTATCCTCCATATTCATGTACCAGTGCAATGAGCTCCTTCCATCATTGTCCAAAGCATCAAAGTCTGCACCATACTTCGAGACAATGTGATGCAAGAATGTTGTTTGGCCATACTGAGCTGCAACATGGACTGCCTAACATAATGTTCCAAAGGAAGAATTGTAAGCATAAGAATTTACTCACGCTACAGAACTTTAAGCATAAAATGGATGGATTAGGCTGGATAGCACCAAACTTATGTTATATTCACTAATGTAACTCTAAATGTAAAGCTGAATGCTACTAACAAGAATACACTACCCAGTCTAGAAGCATGTCCCAAGCAGATTGACATTTTTTACCACTGGATCTGTTTAGTGGCACTAGCAACAGAATTAATTAATAGTGGTACTCGCTTCAAATGATTTTTCAGTAGCAATAAATTGTTCTCACAGAAAATTCCCATAGTAGCTTCAAACACAATGGACAGCACCCAAAAAGGAGAATACAAATTCAGGACAACAATAAAATTGCATACCCGGTAGCCGTTCACATCAGCTGCCTCCAGCCTCGCGCCACTCTCCATGAGCAGGTCTGCCACAGCCGTGGCACCACGCACTGCCGCCCAGTGCAGCGCCGTCTGCTGGGCATGATCTTCCGCGTTCACGTCGCACCCATGCTGTAAAAGACCAATCAACCACACGTACGCGCGCGCACGAACCCCATCAGCATAGAGAGGAGCGCCCAATTCGAGGCCAGCGAGGAGGGAGAAAGCGGACCTCGATGATGTAGAGCGCGACGTGGGGGTAGTTGTTGAGCGCGGCCCACTGGAGCGCGTGGTAGCCGTTGCCGTCGGGCGCGGCGAGCGACGCGGCGCCGCCTTCCCGCTCCACGAACCGCCGCAGCCGGTCCAGATCCCGTACGCCGCGGCCGAGTAGACGTCCACCACGGGGTCCGGCTCGGCCCCGCTCGGCTGCTTCGGCTCCTCCTCCCCCTTCCTGGCGCCGCCGTCGGCCACCACCACAACCTCGATCTCCGCGACACGGGATGACGCCGATGACATGGCGCGGGAGGAGGAGCCTAGGGTTTTGGGAGCCGGGGAGAGCTGGCTCGGCCGCGAATTCGCCGAGGCGACGTGATGCGATGGGGCTGGCGACCACCGACAACTGAGCGGGCGGCCGCCGGTGGGGGTGGTTGGAGATTGGACGAAACTTGCGATGGAGGTCAGATGAGTGACGCGGCGAAGGAGGAACACACGGGGAAGATGCCTGGAGACACAGCTGAGCAGCCGTGTGTGATGGAGGATCGGACGGCTGAGGTCCATGCAAGAAATTTTGGACAGTGCACGCCCTTTTTTTTTTTTTTTTTGAACAACTTGAGGCGCCGGGGGCGCCAAATATATTTCAGCTCAAAGAACAAAATACAGCGTTAAGTACAATGCCCTGTAAATTTAAAGATTGTAAAATAGAAATAACAGGGCAAACTGTGCCTCCATGAGCTGAACAAGTGCTCCTAAAGATAGGTTGTGTTAGGTCAAGCCTAAGAACCTGTTTTGCACTGCTATTTGCCACCTGATTGAAGTTTCTTTTGATATGATAAACTCGAGCTTGTGATCTGGAGATGGCTTGATAGAATTCTGCTAATATGTTCCTGGAGTTCCACGGCAGAAGCGGGTGGTTTAAGCTCCTAGATGCCGCCACCGTCGCTAGAACCTTGTTGTCTGTGAAGAAAGATGGCTTCTGAACCTGTAGGTGTCGTGCGACCCTTGCTGCAAATGACAGAGCATGTGCTTCCGCTTGGAACACTGAAGAAGCATATGGAGCTGATGCCTGAATATTAAGATTGCATTCTTTTCCCTCTAGTTGAGCCTTGATGAAGACACCAATTCCTGTAATCTGATGGCCGTTGCCACCATCACCTGTCATAGGTTTCCATGCTGCATCTGAAAAAATAATCGAACCTGCAATATTTAAGTTAGAATCAAGGTCGTTTTGTTGTTGGAGATCTTGGTGCCGGTCTGGGTTTCTCTGAATTCGGCCTTCTCCTGGAACCTGCATGTCTGGAGGATCTGAGGTATACAATTCCAAGTTAGCAGCCAGAGCCTGGGCTTGGATATTGATTTGATATGGCTCCACTGTTTTCCTGTTGAAAAGGCAATCATTCCTGGACTTCCAAATACACCACATAAACCTAAAAATGTTCTCAAGAGAAGCATGTGGATGGTTAATCGAACAAATATTCTTGATGATCTCTGATAATGAGGAGCATCCGTGGACCAGAATTTCGGTGCTAATATACCACGGATGGAGATACCAAGCAGCTTTTGCAAATGGACATGTAAAAAATAGATGAATTTCATTTTCCTCTAGGCCACACCTGCAACATAACTTACTTATGTGCTTGGTAAATTTACCTGCTCTTGCTCCTGTTGGGAGAGCTTTCCGAAGGAATCGCCAGACAAAAGTTTGGATCCTGGGAATGATGTGCTTGTTGTTCCAAACCTGTTTTAGTAGTTGTGTCGTTTCTGCCGATGGTTGTATTGGCCTGTTTTGCTCTTCCCTGTAAAGCTCCTGTAAACAAGCATGATAGGCAACTTTGGCATTGCAAATGCCATTAGAAGTTAGTCTCCAACATAAAAAATCTTGATCATTCGAGTTAATGATGGGGGTTCTTTTTATGTTCAAAGCCATGGAAGGAGTAAACAAAGAATCTATAAGATCATTATTCCACGCTTTTTGGTTCGGAAGCCAAAGATCTTTTACTGTTGCAGGGTAGACGAACCCTGGCTCTTGGATAATTAGGTTCTCGTAAATTGCGTCCCAGGAAGAGCACCAGGGTGTATTCCAGATGGAGATGTTCCCATTTGAGATTTGATAGAAAGAATGAGCTTTTAGGGTAGGTAAAACTTTAAGAATGGAAGCCCAAAAAGCCGATTTTGGTACATTGGGACTGGGCCTCCAGATTGAGGAATTTGGGAAGTATTTTGATTGAAGGGCTTTGTGAACAAAATCATTAGGATTTGAAGCTAAACGCCAGACAGCCATTAGGATTAAACCTTTGTTAATAGCTTGCAAATTCCTAATTCCTAGACCTCCTTCTCTTTTGGGGTACAAATGTCTTTCTAAGCTCTGAGACAAAGGCTTCGGCTAGTGGTTTCTTCTCTTACCCCAGTCCACCAAAAGTTGCGAATGATGGCATTGAGTTTGGCTATGAACTTCTTAGTGAATAATATATTGGACATGTAGTAAACCGGGATAGAAGAGAAAACTGATTTGATAAGTTCTAGTCTAGCCGCGTGAGATAGCTTGTCTGCTTTGTAAGAAGATAGTTTGGAGCTGAATTTATCAAAAATAAAATTGTAAGCAGTAGCTCTGTTCTTAGCCGGGAGAATTAGGGGTTGCCCTAGGTGGCTGAAGGAGGGATCCATTTCTGGAACAGGGAAGACAAGTTTGATGGCATCAATATCTGTAGCTTCAGCATGCTTACTGAATATTATACCTGATTTTGACCAATTAGGAGTTTGGCCTGACCAGGAACAAAAGAGGTCGAGAGTTTGTTTAACTACCATAGCTTCCTGGATTGTAGCTTTCCCACAAATGAGAAGGTCATCTGCAAAAAGGAGTGAGTGGATTGGAGGGCAGCTTGGTCCAAGAGTCACACCTTCTAGGAGAGAATTGGACATGGCTTCCTGAAGGGAAAGCGACAACTCATTTATAGAGAGGACAAAAAGGTATGGGATAGGGGACAACCTTGTCGTATGCCTCTGTCGCTTCGGAATCTCGCATACGGCTGGCCATTGATGACAACTGAAAAGGTGGGCGATGATATGCATGCATGGATTAGATTGATGAAATGATCGTGCAGCCCTTTGTGTGCAAGTGCCGCCACAATGAAGTTCCACTCAACTCGATCAAACGCTTTTGCAAGATCAATTTTGAGCATGAAGGATTTATGCTTCCAAGATCTCAAAGAGAAAGAGTGAGCTATTTCTTACGCTATGATGATGTTATTGCTAATACGTCTGCCTTCGATGAAAGCTTGCTGGGAGGGGTGAATATAGTCCGGCAGGTGTGGCTTAAGTCTATTAGCTAGGGTTTTAGCAAAGAGCTTATAGACGACATTACAAAGGCTGATTGGCCTATAATCTGCCGGAACTAAAGAGACAAGCTTTTTAGGAATGAGAACAATGTGAGTGTCATTAATGTGTCGCGGTAAAATTTCAGTGTGGTAGAAGGAGCTTACCAAGTTTGTGACATCATCTCCAATCCAACTCCATGTTGCTAAGTAGAACTCGACATTGAAACCATCAGGTCCCGGGGATGCGTTCCTTTTCATCTCCTTCAAGGTGCTCCATAGTTCTTCTTTTCCTGGTACTGAGTAAGTGGGGTCTTGTTCATTTTGTGGCAGTTGTGAATGAATGAAGGGCCTGCCTGTGTTGATATTTGGAGAAGCAAAAATGTTCCTAAAATAGTTCACAAAGGTGTTACTGATTTGTGTTGGCATATAATGCATGACATTGTTTTCATCTTTTATGGAAACTATCATATTTCTTCTCCTGCGCTTGAGAATGGCCCTTGGAAGAAAGTTGTGTTCCTGTCTCCATCCTTTATCCAGTGTTTCTTCGCTCGCTGCATATAAAAATCGGTTAGTTTTGTTAGGTTTTGTTCATACCTGATTGCTAGGGAGGCCTGTAGTGCTTGATCTTGCATTGCTACCGGCTGAGCCTGCACATGTTTGATTTGATCCTCAAGCAAGTTTAATTCATGTTGAAGAGGCTTCTTTTTCCTACACCACACCTTAAGTTCTCGAGCCAAATTGTTAGTTCTTTGATAGAAAGGCTTGTTATTAGTTTTTGTCCAGGATTGCTTTGCATGAGAATGAAAATCTTGTTCTTTGAGCCACCAGTTTTCAAATTTAAAATGTCTTTTCACTTTACGAATAGGGCCATCAGTAGAAAGAAGAATAGGGGCATGATCGCTAATTGTATGGATGAGGGGTAAATTATAAACATTTGAAACCGGAAAAGCATCACACCACTCAGCATTTATAAGACAGCGATCTAGTCTTTCAAACAGAGGATTAGAGGCAAAGTGTTTGTTTGTCCAAGTATAAGCAGGACCACTATATCCTAAATCGAACAAACCACAGCTCTTAACAAGTGATTGGAAAGTATTCATACGAGCACGGTTCATAACAGGCGAACTCCTATCCATGTCATACAAAATGTCATTCATATCGCCCATACAAAGCAAAGGAAAATTCCCATTATCATACACAAAAGAAGCGATCTGATCCCAGATAATACTAGTTTGACGGTGATACGGATCCCCATAAATACACACCAAGCAAAACTTTTGGTTACTAGACCTAATAGTAACAGAAGCTAAGATAAGATAAAAGGTAGCAGAATGCACAGAAATTTGCAAATCATCACTCCACATCAGCCAAAGCCCACCCGCACGTCTTCGCGAAGGAACTACAAAGCTATCATGCATATTAAATCCAGTGGTAAGATCAGCAGGTTTAATTTTAGAGGATTTGATTTCGGAGACAAAAATTACATTCGCTTTTGTGGAGTCTATAATCCGGGCAAGATGGCACATTTTGGTACTACTAAGATTCCTGCCCATACCTTGGCAGTTTCAAGCAACTGCTTTCATTGCGTCTGTGTAGGTGGACTTGAATTCCAAGGTGTCCTTAGCCCGGGAGAGCTTGGCGCCACAACTCAAGCAAAGGACCACTGGTTGATTTGCTGAACTTTCTCCTCCGCGTATCACACAGGAGGTCACTGGAGCGCTGGATGAAGAGGAGGGAAGCTGGTTCACAGGATACAGGGGAGCCGAACCCAGTCAATCGAGCGAATCGAATCGCAGGCGAGAAGATAAGAGAAATCGGGTTCAGGAGCTCGTGATTGATAGGATAGGGATCTGAATCAAGCTCAGGAGCTCTAGATCAAGGAGGAAGGAGCAGATTAGGACCAGAAGGAATGAGACGAGGAAGGGAAATCGGGTTCAGGAGCTTTAGATCGAGGAGGATGGAGCAGATAAGGACCAGAAGAAATCAGATGAGGAAGGAGAAATCAGGTTCAGGTGCTTTAGATGGAGGAGGAAGGATCAGACTAGAATCAGAAGGAATCAGATGAGGAAGATCGGCATTGAGCCAAATCCGGCATGTCGCCAGTCGCCATAGAGGCAAAGCCATACACGGAACATACTTGTCTGGACTAGGTCCTTCTTGCAGCTTGCTTTGGTATATTCCATAGATGTTACATAGAGAATTGCATCTTGTCTTCAGTGCACGCCCATAGGGACGATCATTCCTACTCCATGACTGCGAAGTCTGAATGTGCGATTCACTTTGAAATTAACATGCATTAGTAATCAAATGGTAGACACCCTATATGACCGCCATCAAGATCTCTTACTAAAAAGAGAACAGAAATGTGAACATACATAAGAAATTGAAGTGGTCATCTCAGAGGACTTTGAAATTAGCATGTGTGTTGCTAATTTACTATATCTAGCTCTCGTAATGATATCGATGTCCATATTTCCTTTTTCTCGCACTCTAGCAAATGACGATGATCCGACATGCAATTTCACGGGTCATGTCTACGATATTTGATGACATCTATAATGTCTGGTCAACAATGGCAGAGCTTGAAAAAGATTTCATGGGTATGCCAAGCTAAAAGAAAACAGAAAAAAATGTTATGAACCATACCACTTCACTATACACTAGTCATTACTCACATTTTTGTTCCCGTTGGTTACAAAGTCTAGATATGCATACATAGATAGTAGATGTGTTCAGACATGGAGATAAATATTTCGGGTTCTAGAATCGGCAAGAACAACATAATAGTTGCATCTCTCCAAAATGTCACCCTCTACTAGGTTATTGGCAAGATCGTTATCTTTTCATCTTGTTTGATAATCTTCATGCTAGAAAACTCTTGGTCGACACTACCATATAAAGTAGAAGAGTAATGAGAAAACAGAGTAACCTTTCAATCAAGTTGTAGATAGTATTTTTCCTTATCTACACAAGGCATCGACAACGATCAATCAAGATTGATATACTCGGTTACTAAAAAAAAAGATTGATATATTCTTTAACTCTTTATCTTTGGAAGCATCCGAAACAAAAATGATTTATCAGTTGTTGTTGTAATCCATACATATATTGGGGGAAATCTGCATGATAATACTTTTTCACCATCTCACGCATATATCACTAGCTTTGAACGCACCATATTCATTTCTAGGAATCAAAGTGGCACATATTGAGGATCCATCACCTTATGATAAGGTTCGATTTAATTCAAATAGTTGAGTTTCCAATGTGGATGGAAAACTTCCACTCAAAAGTAATGCTCCTATGTGAGTTGATCAGGTTGGCGACATGCACGGTATCTCTTCGTTCTGGTGCATATTGCCAAATCCCAGGACATAATCTAGGATCTCGTTGCAAGAGCTCAGTACCTTGAAAGATATTTGTATGAAGTCCTTCGTCTTGTGGTTCTGTTGTTTCTCTTCCAATTCAATCAAGGCCAAAGAGTCATTTGCTGGTGTTGAAAGATCTTCAATTTCGTGTCATCTCCTTTTATTTTCAGGATAAAAATAATTCTTTTATGAGTGGCCTTTGCTTTGGTTGCTGCAATTTGCAAACTTGAATAACAAATTCACAATTCAGTGAACAATGAACAATACATGCTATAAAATTGCTAACTAAGATTTGGGGGGAAGAAACAAGATTACCTAGGCAGGGTTATTGGAGACGATAAGGGGAACGATTCGGTCCTAGCAATCCTAGGTCATGTAGTCGGCTGATAGAACTTCTGTTGCTCATGTTTGAATTTGGAGTTGCCATGATAAGTGTACTCCTTTTTTAGGGTACCCCAAGAAGTGTGTTAGTCAGATGTCATGAATACTAGTGGAATTCGGTGCGGCGACACGCCGTACCCATTGTGGTAAAATTCGAATTTGAAAGTGTCGACATTTTAAAATTGTGTAGATCTGAGAATTATTGGGATGCAAAGAGAGCGTATGTTCGGAAATTGTTTAGATTTCGAAAGTTATTCAATTTGGAAAGTTATTTAGATTTGAATTCTTTTTACGTTAGTAGAAGGGTTAGATTTGAAAGGCGTCTAAAATTTTGAAATATTCAAATTTGTACGCCGTGTTTTTTGTGATGAAATTGAAATTTGGAAAATGTCCACATTTTAGAAGTGCGTAGATTTGGAAATTATTGAAATGCAAAGAAAGCTTGTGGTTAAAAATGGTTCAGATTTTGAAATCTATTCAAATTGGGAAATTTTTCAGATTCGATTTCTTTTATATTTGTAAAATGGTCAGATTTGGAGGAAATTTTGAAGTTGAAAATGTCCAAATTTCGAATTTGATCATATGCAGTAAATAGGCAGTATTTATTTTTGTGATCATTTTGATATATTTTTTATATTTTGTTGGTGGATGTAGTTAAAGGTACTGATTTTGCAGCATTTAGTGTCTAGATGTGAGAATTGTTGGAATGCAAAGAGAGCGTACGTTCGTAAATTGTTTAGATTTCGAAAGTTATTCAAATTGGAAAGTTATTTAGATTTGAATTCTTTTCACGTTAGTAGAAGGGTTAGATTTGAAAAGCATCTAAAATATTGAAATATTCAAATTTGTACGGCGTATTTTTTTTTTGGTGAAATTGAAATTTGGAAAATGTCCACATTTTAGAAGTGTGTAGATTTGGAAATTATTGAAATGCAAAGAAAGCTTGTGGTTAAAAATGGTTCAGATTTCGAAATCTATTCAAATTGGGAAGTTTTTCAGATTCGATTTCTTTTTACATTTGTAAAATGGTCAGATGTGGAGGAAATTTTGAAGTTGAAAATGTCCAAATTTTGAATTTGATCATATGCAGTAAATAGGCAGTATTTATTTTTGTGATCATTTTGATATATTTTTCATATTTTGTTGGTGGATGTAGTTAAAGGTACTGATTTTGCAGCATTTAGTAGTTCCTGGAAATTGTTTAAATACCCTAAAACAATATCTATAAAGTGCTTTAAATTTCGTAAAGCATGCTCTATTTTAAATTTTGCTTTCTGATTCAATTATATTTATTTGGAAAATAAGGTTGAAACAACTATGACTCAATATTCACATTTTTTGTACTCTTATTTTGATTTTTTTAAAGCCCATGATTTTAGTGGGTAGTTGTATTTAAATTATTTACCAAACTCTATTTGAATGAGATGTTTTGTACCCAATTTTTTTTAATTGGGTTTGTCATTCTGAATGATATTACTGATATTATTTTTCTGGATTTTATTTGAGTTCAGAACAAAATTATGAAATCCATGTTTTATAAAATGACGTGAAGGTGTCAGATGAGTCTTTATGTATTATTTAAAATTTGTAAGATTTAAAATAATTTGGAAAAGGTACCAAAGTAGTTGAAATGACTATTTTGATTTTTGCAATTTTTTGGAAACTGGTCTGAATTGATTTGGAGTTGTATTTCAAAAGTTACAAAAGTTTTGGAAAAACAGAAAAAAAACAGGAAGTAAAAAAAAAAGGGCCGAGGCAGCCGCCCAGCAAGCAGCCCAGCCCACTGTAACAGCCCACTTTTGGTATTGCAAAATATGAACCAAATTTTCGCTTTTTCCTTTCTCATGCATCATGGCATCCATGCATCAATGTGTACCACTTGGAACCTTTAACTTTTGGTTAGGGAATTGTTGTTGGGTTAGGGAATTGTTGTTGAATTGACAGAGTGAAGTTATCAAGTTAACATATTTGTCAAAGGAGTTCCAAGAGTCTAAAAGTAATATTTTGCACTTGCTTTGAAATTTCCAAAGGAAAATATCAATTTGTATTTAAGAAAATAATATAACCAACCTTTCTAAACAAAAGTTGTTCAAAATATTTTATTTTGAGTCACCAAATTTTGTGGAGCTTCTACATGATATGGAAAGGCTACATGAATTTTCTCATAATTTCTGAAATAGTCTAAGTGCCTTAATTAAATCCCTAAAGTCACAGGTTTTAAAAAGAAAACTAAAAAGGACCTATTGGTGATGGAAACAAAATTGCCAGGGGTTTTTGCAAACCGCCATCGTCTCTCTCCTCCCGCAATTGCCGCGAGCGCCATGCCGCCCTGCCGCTCGCACGACGCGCCGCGCCGGGCCCCCCTCTCAGCCTCCACCTGCAGGAAGAAGAGCACCACGAGGCCGCCCTGCTCCTCCTACCCTATCCTCTCACCTGCTCCCTCGCTCCCCATTTCTCACCCCACGAGCGAGCCCTAGCCGCCATGGCCTCCGAGCTCGCCGCCGTCGATTGAGGAGTCCCCGAGCAAATCGAAGGATACCGGAAGCTCCACCGCGTCGCCTGCTACCTCTCCGCCGAAGGAATCGAGCCGGAGAGCCCGCAATCGCCGTCGCCGCCCGTTCTTCTTCGACCACGGCCGGAGCTTCCACGAGCGATTCCGGTCGTTCCCGTCCATATCCGCCCCTGCTGAGCACCACCACGAGTTGAGGGTGAGCACTACGTCCGCCTGGACCTCGTCTCCCTCCCTCTCTCGCCGTAGTTCGCCGTCGCCACGATTTTAGCCGTGCGTCGGATATTCCGAGTCGCTTCCGACCGGATAATCCGGAACACTCCAGTACGAGTTCGTTTCAGTCCTTAGTGGAATTTCAGTCCAGCCGTGTCGATCGGATATTCCGAGGTAGCAAAAATCAGATAATCCGAAGAGTATCAGTACGCCAGAAAACTGTTTGCCTTCAGGTCCTTAGCCGTTTTTCGAGCCAGATGGATCGGATTTTCCGAATCCGACTCCATCGGATAATCCGACTACCCCGGATATTCCGATTCCAATTTCACCGGATAATCCGGTTAACATTGTTTCAACTTTATTTTTACGAACCCCTTTTTAGCTCACTCTTTGGAATTTGATTACAAGAATGATTAATCACCTAAACCCTGCATTTTATCACCTGATCATGTCATTCATATGCAAGTTAACATTAGGGTTCCATCTATTCAAATCAACAAGCAAAGATGCTACATTACCTAACTCCACGGTATATTCGAGATGCGCCCCTTTAAGCATCCGAACTCCGTTTAAGTTGAATAGCTTGAATCATCCTCATCTCGGGGATTTAAAATGTCATGCCATCATGTGTTTGCGCATTGCATTTGTCAAAGCATGTGTGGTGATTGATTGTTTCTTCCGATGTTATGCTTCGATAGATCAAGCAGCCGGGGTTACGCCGCAATACCCCGACGATCCGTACTACCGGCACGTTGAACAAGGCAAGCGTAATCCCCCCTCTGAGCATGTCTTATCCTATTTTCCGCAAATATTTTCTCCACTATAATATTGCATGCGGTTCCAAATGTCAATTGGATTGGATTAGAGTAACCTATAGTTGCATTAAGTTTCCGATGCCATTACCTGTTTCCCTCCTATTATCCATAGGTTTGTATTGTTGGCCTGAGATACTTAACTATGCTATGTTGTTGCTTAGCCATGCTTAGTTAAATGCTTAGTTGTCCGATGGATATTTCATGTTGGAAACAGATGTTGAAATGTTCGGATGATGGTGGAGGAATTGTGGTGACATGTAATAAACTGCTTAAAGGTGGGGATGAGAGGCCACTATGGTCTGGTGGTGTTTTGTCTCGCTCTCGCCGCCTAGGTGCGAGTTCTTTACCTCTTGAACCAAGAATGAGCGCGCTTCCATTCGGTGGGGTATATGGAGCCCCCGTCGACCGACTAACTTGGGCGGGGCTAGCCAGGGTCCTCTAGTTTGAGCTTCCATTTACGCGTGCGTTGAGATGGTGGCCAAGACTGAGATGAGGATGGTGGTGTTTAGGAAAATGAGTGGCCACGGGCAGGGTGTTGGAGGCACTGAACCTGTCCCGTCCTCACTGATGATCCTGGGTTAGTCTCAAGCAAGGTAAAGGTTGTAACCGTTCCCACTCAGCCGGCTTTCCCCGGAAGAGAGCTAAGCGTAGGCAATGAGCCGGGCGGTACCAAAGGTTAAACACAGTGCACCCCTGCAGGGTTAAATCTTTTCAAAAAGCCGTGTCTGCGGTTATGGACGACTTGGGAAAGGACGATAAGATCATAGAAAACTTGAACGGAATGATTAAAACCTGAGTACTAAAGGTACTACTCAAGAATGCAAGGTTAGCTTCCTCGAGGGTGATTCGGGGAGGTGCCTTGTAGAACAGGTACAGTGATGATGGTGGTTGATGATGAGTAAGGATCAAAAGAAAAGAGTTACTTCTTACCCTTTTTGAAAATATTTTGATTAGTCGATGCCTTGGAGTCGTGTTTCTATAAATAAAATCAGCTTTATGCAAAACAGACATAAAACTTTGAAAGCCTCATCGAGCTAAAGCTCTATATTTAATCTTGCGAGTTCGTCGAACTCAACGTCGTTTGTTTTGTTTCAGAGGAGGACTTCACCGACCTCGAAGGTGGGTTCTTTGTGAACGTCGACGAGTAGTCTGGAGTTCCCAGGTGGCAGCTTGGGACATCCCGGAACAGCTGGCGCTGGAATGTTTATTTAGGCCTCTTAGGCCATATTTTGGTTCTTGTTGTTTAGAACAACTTAATTCGCTTCCGCATGATGTACTGTTGGGTCTGTGACCTCTGAATGTAATTTGCTATCTTTCTCTATTATAAGAGTTGAACTATAATGCTCTGAGTCGTAGAGTCTATGATGTGCCAGTTGTTCCACAAGTCTTGATCTCTCTATTATGCATTGATAGTTGTGCCTGTGTTAGGGCATCAATCGGGTGTTGCGTTGCCGATGATCAATTCCGAGCAACGCCTGCCAAAGGTTTTGGCCGGGGAGTGGTAAACCCGTAACCTCCGGTTGTATCGCCTAACCGGTGACACACAGCATCACTGTATAGCAGTCGGGTCGGGGCGCTATACCCACCAACCAGCCCATCTGCCCAGCCCAGGCTCACTGTGAACATCGCCATGCCGTCATCAATAGTCGGGCTCTGCCGCGGCGGCGTCGACCTCGCCGGCGTCGATCCAGCGCGAGCTGGGACTCGCGGCTGGGGGCGTCGGACGCACGCGGACACGGGTGGCTGCAGGTGGCGGCGCCGCCTCTTCTGGGTCGCCGGAGCGTCGCCGGCGTCGTGCGGATGTGGCGGCGGACGCCGAGCGCGGCGTGGACGATTCCGGCGCGAGCGCGGCGTCCCGACAGGCGATCCTCGGCGAGGAGGAGAGGACGCGACGGCGCACCCCGCCGTGGCCGTCGATCCGAGCGAGGAGATGCGGTGCGGCGCGTCGGCGGCGGCGGCGAACTCGACGCCGCGCGGGGGAGAGAAGAGAGGGAGGGTGTGCGTGAAGTTTTGCAGCGGGGTCCCTCTAGTTTTGGAAATTTGCAAAACAGTCCACATTAGCGGAAAGCTGTAAGTGCGTGGTAATTTCCGGATTTGCGAGGATCCTTTTTATAAAAAGGCACGGTGACCGGCCCTCGTCCGATGTAGATCGAACAGCGCGGACGTGGCCGGGTACTGTAGAAGTGCGTAACTGTAGCACTGCTAGTGCTACAGTATCGACGTGGACATGCCAGCGGAGGGCTTAAGGGGTCTAGATATAGACGTGGCGACGCGAGAAATAGACATTTCCTATGCGGAAGAAACGAAATTTGGCATAGTAACCTTTTCTTTTTTTTCTCTGTACCGGGAAAAAATGCAATCTTCCCACCGTCCCTGCAATCTCCTCTGCCCGGTGGCGCCGTCTGCGGCCACCGCGCCCCGTCTTCACCAGCGTCCGCCCCATCTTCTCGGAACCCCGCCGCGGCGCCTCCTCTCCCCTCCACGCCGTCACACTCCAACTCGCCTCCTCTCCGGCAAGACCGCTATGTCTACATCCTCACCCCCCGCCGCCGCCGGGACTCCCCAGCCCTTCAAGGTTCGTCTCACTGGTAGCCCTTTCCTCTGGTTCGCCGCCAGTCTCAGTACGTGACCAGTGTTGAATGAATTCATTGCAGTTGATCCTGGGGTCCTCGTCAGTTGCCAGGAAGCACATCCTCAACGAGATGGGGTTCGAGTTCCAAGTCATGGTGCGTCTCAGTGAAATTCTTCAGTTTTATTTCTCCCCTTGGAGTTATTCCTTGAGTGGATTTGGTTTCTTGGTTTCAGACTGCGGACATCGACGAGAGGAGCATAAGAAGGGAGGATCCCGAAGAGCTAGTCATGGTTCTTGCGGAGGCCAAGGTTGAATTTAGCTTGCTAATTGGTATCTAGATAATCTTAGTAGGCCATAATACTTAATTACGTCGTGACTATGCGGATGACCTGCTCGGCGGACAGACGTGGACGGCCGCGCTCGCCGGACTCCGGTGATGATGATGGCGGTGGCCACGGGGGAGACCGCGGGAAGGGCGTCGGTGGTGGCCGGGACTCGTGCGTCTCGCGGAGGGACCAGGGTCCGTCCGGTGCGCGGCGGAGCCGTAGCAGAGGCGGTGAGGCCGGAGATGACCGCCGGCGCGCCGGCGGGCGGCACAGGGCCGCGGCGACGACGGCGCAGGAGCTGGATGTCGACATTCCCGGGGCCACGGTGGGGCCAGGGGCTGACGTCGCTGACGTGGCCGGTCAGCAAGGTTCTTTTGACCCAGGCATGTGCGCCGGTGGGTCCTGGCTGTGGAGGAGACCGGCATCTCCTGGGATCCGATGCTGCTCGAAGCGGAATTGGCCGCTGGGCACTCGCACGTGGCGCAGGCGGCCCTCTCTGGGACGGACGCGGGAGCTGGTGCGGCTTCCAGCCGTTGGCGAACTGCCAAGTGGCAACTGCGGGCTGGCTGGGCCTGCTGAACCTGCAAAGCTGCTGCTAGGACCCACTGTCGCTGCTGCAAAGGCACCGTCCTCCCCTGCCCTGTTTGGACTCTGATGGAGAGTGTGGACTGCTGACCGCGCCAGCTGCGTCCAAAATTCAAATTTTGGATACTCCGGAGCGGCCGCGCTCGGTGGATGATCTAGTGCGCTACGGGACGCGGTTTGGTGGGCCGCTGTTGGGACGCGACCGTGGGCTCAGTGGAGAGCTGATCCTATCCTCGGCGGGCCTCCTCTCATCTGGTGTCGGTGGGCCCGATTCCCCGTGGACTCCTGTCAGCTTGGCCAGTCGGCGTGACGGGTCACCGGCCTCAGGGCTGGAATTTTTTCCGGTCTCCTTGTCGACTGTGGGTACCGATGATGTGCAGCCTGTCGAGTCGATGCAAGCAGTGGAACAGCCTGGGGCTCAGAGTCTGGAGCAGCTAAGGAGGGGCTATGTGAAGCCCGTGGCGCCGGTCCTTCACAGGCCGGCGAAGCGCAGTCGCGCGAAGAGGATCTACTCCGGACCGGTGCGGCGCAGCAGCAGGCACCGTGGGAAGTTCGCTGCGGGTACTCCGGTGAAGCGCCAGCAGCGCGAGTTGATCACGCGGTTGCAGATCGCGAGGGAAGGCGAGACCATCGGCGACGAGGCGCTGAATGCGTACCTGGACCTCTTCAGCCAGCCGTTACCGCAGAAGCACATTGACGTGATCTTGAGCTTGTTCGGGTGGCTACCTGAGGCGTTGCCGATGGCCGAGGACGTGCCAGTGGAGTGCCTAGTTTAGGCGTGGATCTGTTGTTTTCCTTTTAGCCTCTTGTTCCTTGTATTTGTTTTTTTCCCGGAACTATGTTGGATATGGATCTTGTGATTGCCATTTGGAATGCGCGTGGATTAAACTCGGGGGCGCGTAGAGCAGTGATTTTCAAGCTATGGCGGCAACTGGCGCCAAGATAGTCTGCCTCCAGGAGACTAAGATGGAGATCATCACGGCCAGATCGTCCGCGAATGCCTCGGGGTGGCCTTTGACGGGTTCCTTTACCTGCCGGCCGTGGGTTCACGTGGAGGCATTTTGCTTGCGTGGCAGTCCGAGTATGTCACGGTCACTAACCCTCACATGACCGCTAATGCGCTTACTGCTAGCATCTCGATTGGAGGGGACCAGGCGTGGTGGTTCACCGGAGTCTATGGCCCTCAGGGCGTGGGTGCGAAGCATGCCTTCCTTCAGGAGCTTCGCGATATACGGGACCTGCATGCAGGGCCGTGGATGGTTGCAGGAGATTTCAATCTCATCATTGACCCGGAGGACAAGAACCAGGGTGTCCTTCACCGTGCGATGATGGGCAGATTCCGGCGTACTCTGTCGCTGTTGGAATTGAAAGAGATCTACCTAAATGGGAGAAGATTCACTTGGTCCAATGAGCGTCAGCAACCAACTATGGAAAAGCTGGATAGGGTCTTTTCGACCGTGGATTGGGAGGAGCGCTTTCCAGACGCCTTTCTTTCGGCAAACTCCTCCGGGCCTCTGACCACTGCCCCTTGGTGCTGAGCCTAGCCCCAGATCTGCAGATGGGGCGTAGATTCCAATTTCAGTCTTTCTGGACGAAGGCGGAGGGTTTTCTGGACGTGGTTCAGGAGGCTTGGTCGTCAGTGGAACAGGAGATCAACCCCTTCAAGAGGTTGGATCTTAAGCTTCGAGCCACGGCCAAAAGCCTGGCAAGGTGGAGTAGCAAGTTCATTGGCAACATCAAAATGCAGATACTTCTAGCCAATGAGATAATCCTGCGGCTAGACGTGGCCATGGAGACCCGACCCCTCTCACCGGCAGAGAGGGGGCTTAGGAAGGCCCTAAAAGGGAAGCTGCTTGGGCTGGCATCTCTTGAGCGCTCCATGGCGAGGCAACGAGCGAGGGTGCTATGGCTGCGGGAGGGCGATGCCTGCACGAAGTTCTTTCACATGCACGCAAGCCATAGACGGCGTCAGAACTTCATTGGCCACCTCATGGTCGATGGAGTTAGGAAGACTGAGCATGTGGATAAGGCTGAGGCCGTGGATGATTTCTTTGACGATCTCCTCGGAACGGAGGTGGACCGGCCTTTCTCGTTCGATTTAGACTACCTGCAGCTGCCCACTGTGGATCTCTCCCACTTAGAGATGGCCTTCTCGGAGGAGGAGGTGTGGAACGCCATTAGGAGCATGCCGCTTGACAAATGCCCGGGGCCGGATGGGTTCTCCAACAGATTCTATGTGGCTTGCTGGGGAATCATCAAAGGGGATGTCATGGAGGCGTTCAACTCCTTGTCTCGGCGTGACGCCCGTGGATTTAGCTCGGTCAACCAGGCGTTGATCACCCTGCTGCCCAAGAAAGTGGGTGCGGAGGAAGTTCGAGATTTCCGCCCTATCAGCTTGATTCATGGGTTCGCCAAGCTAGTGGCAAAGGTGGTGGCCTGCAGGGTGGCCCCCTCCATTCCTCAACTGGTGGGGGCGCACCAGAGTGCCTTTGTGCGTGGACGGTGCCTACATGATAATTTCATGATGGTTCAGTGTACGGCGCGCAAGCTTCATAGCTCGAACTTCCAGCCGTCCTCCTGAAGCTTGACATTACAAAGGCATTTGATACAGTCAGTTGGGCCTTCCTCCTGGAGGTGTTGAGGAAGATGGGGTTCGGTGACCTTCTACTCGCAACCATCTGTGCCCTTCTCTCGTCAGCTTCCACTAGGGTGCTACTCAATGGTCATCCTGGTGGAAAGATTTTCAACAGACGTGGATTGAGGCAGGGAGACCCGCTCTCGCCTCAACTGTTCATTTTGATCATGGAGGTCCTGCATCTGTTGATTGAGAGGGCTACGGCCTGTGGATTGTTGTCGCCTCTGGCTGACACGGGTCTTAGGCACCGCACGTCGATCTATGCTGATGACGTGGTGACTTTCCTCCGCCCCCTTGAGAGGGACCTCAGAGTTTTCGCTCAGCTACTCGATGACTTTGGCTTGGTGTCCGGGCTGAGGGCGAACCTTGAAAAGTGCTCGGCGCATCTGATCCGTTGTGGAGAGGCCGAGGCGGCGTTGGTAGCTCGAGAGTTGCACTGTCCGCTGCTGCCGTTCCCGCTGCGCTACCTGGGGCTACCGCTCTCCCTTAGGAAGCTGACGCCCGCTCAGCTCCAGTATCTGGTGGATAGTGTGGCCAGCCATCTTCCTAGGTGGCGTGCCGGGCTGCTCAACCGTGGAGGACGTCTTGAGCTTGTTAAGACCACCCTCTCTGCGATATCTATTTTCGCTATGATGTCTCTTGACCTGTCTGTGAAGACCCTGGTGGCGATCGAGAAGATCATCCGCAGCTTTCTCTGGGTTGGGCGCAAGGACGCCCGTGGAGGTCACTGCCTCGTGGCGTGGGAGAGGGTTTGCATGCCCAAGCACTTGGGGGTCTTGGGATTCCCAACCTGCGACAGATGAACCGCGCTCTCAGGGCTAGGTGGCTTTGGCTTAGCAGGACGGACAGCTCCAAGCCCTGGAGTGAGTTCAACATCCAAGTCCCCCGCGTGGTACAGCAGTTGTTTGAGGCAGCCACCACTTCAGTTGTGGGTGACGGTGCTTCCACCTTTTTCTGGACAGACAGGTGGCTGCCCGGTGGGCGTGTGAAGGAGCTGGCTCCGAACCTCTTCATGAAAGTGTCGAAGGCCGCGCGGTGCTCCCGACGAGTCAGAGATGGGCTCGCAGGTGGATGGTTGGACGACGTCTCGCCTGACCTGGACGCGCGAGAGATCCGCGAGTTGTTGTCCTTGGCTGACAGAGTGGCAGGTTCGCCCTGACAGATGGGGTCGTGGATGAATTAAGGTGGAACTGGGAGAGCCACCGCAAGTACTCAGCTCGCTCGGCTTACAGAGGACTCTTTGAGGGCAAGATCGGGTTGGCTGGGGCGCAACAGGTTTGGAGCTCCCGAGCTCCAAACAAATGCAAGTTCTTCCTCTGGCTAGCGCTGAAGAACAGATGTTGGACTGCAGACCGCTTAGGGCGAAGAGGGCTGCCTAGACCGACTGCTTGCCCGCTGTGCGACCAAGTGGGAGAAGACATAACCACCTTCTCCTTGGTTGTGTCCTCTCTAGAGAGGTTTGGCACTCCTTCCTGAGCAAGTGGGGTAGAGTGGATTGGGTCCCTGACCATGATGATCGTCTTGTGGATTGGCTACCGGCCAAGACGCCGGGAGGTAATGACGAGAAGGACCTGTGGACGGCGATCAACTTGATCTGCTGGAGCTTGTGGAGGCATAGGAATGGAGTGGTCTTCGAAGGTCACACTCCTTCGGCAGCGACCGCCATCAGGATGGTAGAAGCCGAGGCTGACCTGTGGCGGGCAGCGAGGATGTTTAGGGGTAGCTTAGGACCCGTAGACAGGTGGAGGGTTGGCGAGTGATCCCTTTTTTTCCTTTTGGTGGATAGCGTTCTCGGTGCATGTGCCGAAACGCGTTGTAAACGGCCGCTTGGCCTCTCCTTCTTGAAACCGATACGTCCACTTGGGCGTATCCTTAAAAAAATAATACTTAATTCACTAAACCATTGATAGCTTCAACAAGATACGCAGATCTTCCTAGAGTGGCATTGTTGTCAGTTTAAGTTTACTTATAGACTTATCATTAAAGTATAAATAAGAGAAATAATAATTGGTGATAAATTGCTGGATTGCTTTTGCGTGCGTGCATGTTGCATCAACTTTCAATCTCCAGAGGGAAATGCTGAATTGCTATTCGTAAATATCAAAGCGCGTGTTCGATCTTCTGCATGGCTATTTACGTTCTGGCAGTTTCTTTACTTACGGAAATTAACCATTGTATACATATTTCAGGCTGAAGCTATCATGTCTAGAATGAACATTTCTGATTACCAGAAAGAAGGCGACCAACCAACACTCCTGATCACCTCTGACATAGTATGTGTCGATTACCTATGCTCTACTTCTTTAGATAGAACTTGGATCGTAATACCTAAAGATGTTATAAATACGTCTATGCCACAGTTTCTCTTCTCTTTGGTGTTTTTATATAGCTTGAAGTTTCATGGATTCTACTTAAATGTTAGCTACTTTTGGTACTATGATGATGACTGTTCCGTATTTCTCTATACATGCCAGTGTGATATCACCAAATGCAAATGGTGTGCGTATGCTTGAATCAGCTGCGTTTAGCCATTTTGAGTTTTCACTGTATAATTCAGTTTTAAAAAAATTTACCTGTATAATTTAGTTTAAAAAAGTTTTAGATGTATAAATAATAAGATTCATCATCTTCAATGCTCTGCAAGACAAATTTAGTAGGGAAGGAACCTTCGATTAATAATTATGCGAATAGCTTTAGGTCAGATAACAGTGTAAACGGCATTACAATACGATAAAACATGAAACATTTCATGTTTTCCTAGAGGACAGTAAGAGGCCTGACAGCAGGATTCGCAAATGCTCTTGTACTCTGTGTCCACCCTGTGGAGGTCCACGGGCACCACTTGCCATATATCCACTATCAGAGGTATCTGGGTCCATGTAAAAAGTCAAGTTTCGAATAGAGACTTACGATCTGTGTGAGATCTGGTGAAATGTGGTATCTGTTTTCTGTCCATTTTCTCGTCCTTCAATCTAGTTCACATTTTTTCAACGTCTCCTTTTTGGTAGTGCTACTAGTTCAACATAGCATGTACTTAAGTACGTAACACGGATCAACTTTTGCTGGCCAAACTTTGTTGTATGCTAATAGTTGAGAATGGTGAGACTTGGTTTATCCATAACTCTCACCTCTCTTTCCAACTTGCTAAATAAACTAACTAATTCATGTGAAGAAATGATCTATTGATAGTGAAGAAATAACTTTTTAAGCCAGCAATATTTTTTTAACGTGATCATTTTTTTTTATCCGTCACATCTATCTAGTGAAGATGATCTAATGATAGCTTTCTCATGTGAAGTTTTACATGCTAAATTCTTCAGCAGTGTAAAGATTAATGGTAGATACATAATCCAACTAATTCATGTGTTCACATATTCTTAGGAACTTTTTTTTCTACAGTTTCTCTATATTGTCATTCTTTGCATTTATTACATACTAAATTCTAGTTGACTTTGAGGTGGTCGTCCATGAAGGGGTTATTAGGGAAAAGCCAAGCACCAAGGAAGAAGCACGGCAATTTCTGAAAGGTTTGTCAATATGTCCATTGTCCAGGTACACTGTATCTGATTGTCCAGTGTGTTCATGTATTTATTAGTTGAACCACTATCTTCCTCAGGTTATTCTGGTGGACATGTGTCAACTGTGGGTGGTGTGGTTGTAACTAATCTTACAACTGGCAAGAAGCTTGGCAGTTTAGATAAAGCTGAGGTAATCCACTCTTCTACAAGATTTTCCTGTTGGAACGTGGGTCGTCTCATTGAAATGCGTGATCGAAGTCTAGATTACTTCTTTTGTACAAGATAAATTGATGCAAGCAAACATCTGAGCAACCCTCACAAAGTCACAATACCTATTGTTATGTATCCTTGGAGTTAGCTTTTGGTTTCAGAGAAATAGTGCTCACTAATCAATATCTACTGTTGTCTTCTTACTTAGTGTTGCAAACCTTGGTTTATGCATCTTGCCAGGAGCGGATCCAGAAACCAACCAAACCCCGGGCCAAATTTGAATTTTAGTGTTGTAATTAGGCAAATTGCTAGAACTAATCAACCATTTCACTAACACATAGGTTCAAAAAAAAGTTCTACACCCCGGGCCATGGCCCCTGTTGCCCGGGGTGTAGATCAGCCCCTGCATCTAGCTATTTTTATAGCTGCCATAAACTGGAACTTGGCCATCTTTCACTTATAATTTTTGTACGACATAATCATTCAAATTCATCTGCAATCAATGTTGCAGCTCATTCTTATGATGTCGTCAGTTGACCATTGTAGTTTTTGTTCTCTCTTCAGGTGTACTTCCATGACATACCAGATGAGGTCATTGAGAACCTGGTAAGGTCTTGTTTTATTCCATTAGATTGCAGATTTTGTAATATTATTGTTATGTCACTGAGAGCTACACTGTCTTCTTCTATTCTATTGCTAGATCAATGCGGGGGTAGTATTTAGGGTCGCAGGTGGTTTGCTGCTAGAACATCCATTGACGTTACCATTTGTCGAAGCAGTGGTCAGTTTCTCTCTTTCTTAGCTTCTTATGGTGCTACTATTTCTTTTAAAAACTCGTGTTAAAGAGCTCATCGATCATGTAGGTAGGTTCTAGTGACAGTGTAATGGGGCTATCAAAGGATATCGCAAACAAACTCATCCACGAGGCGCTGACCGTGTAACATAGCAGTTTTGGTCCTTGGAGGAAACATGTCAATACATGCTGATTGTTATGGTTAAACTATATGAAGAATTTCTGACACCATGGCATCCTTCTGAGTGTAGAAGAACTCTTCAGTTGTAATGACTGCTATTGTGATCACTGATGAGATTTCACCTACAGTCCTTTTGTCCGAGCAACCTCCCATGTGGATATGTCCTGAATCCTGATGCTCACATAGGGTGAATTTATATGACAAGTGAAGTCCCATTTCATCTTATACATTGTCAGTACAAATTCAGTGACACTGCCTTATTTTGTTTACAAATGCTGGCATGCTGCACGAAGTGGCTGTTCCAGTTTGCACCACGTCTTTGGTGTAGCTGTTGTTGTACAATTTTGCAAGTTGCTGATATGTGGATCCTTGGTATTATTGCAATCTTGGTCAGGATTTGTCGGCATTTTGTACCTTAAATATGTGACAAAGCTAACTATGTCGCCGACGCAAACTGGTGCGTTTTTTAGGTTAAGGCAGTTTTTGGTTCCCTACAACAAGGCATGATTTGTAGCCAAATGTTGTGCACTTTGTTGGGTAGTAACAGCTAGTAGCGTTTAGAAGCTCGAGTTTGATTGAAGCGAGAACCAACCGGTTCTGGTTGTTCTCTAAATTTTTGGATATGGAGATTTGATGCTTCAACAATCTGTAAACATAAAGGCAAAACTGGATTGCAATAGTTCCCGGTTTACGACATTGCAATAGTTTCCGTTGGTCGATGGCCTAGATGTTGTCATGGGTTGCAACAGTTTTCGGTGCACCCTCTCTTGAATGACTCATTTTGGCACTCGAGCGAGAAAGGCGTCTCCGGACTGTCACCCTCCGATTAACAAGGGCAAAACTCCATAAAACGAATAACTTGCTCCTCCTCCGTCTCTCGATTGGCTTGTTTAATACCAGGTCTATTGATATTTATAAGGGCCTCTTTGTTTCAACAGGTTTTAAAGGATTTTTGAGGATTCAAACATTTAGAACTTTTTTCTTGGTGGTTGTTTGATTTGCATGAATAAATCCTAGAGGAGTTTTTCTAACAAATCCTTTGCACTATATTTTGTAAGAAATTTAATATCCACTGAAATAAAAAACTTTTTATTTTAACATAGTGTAATCAAACAAATTTTGATGCATACGAAATTCTATGAGTTTTTAGGTAAAGCTATTATGGCGCATTATATTAACTTGGAATAATTGCTATATCATCCGCATTGACTAGTGCATAAGAACTTCTATAAGTTAAAATGGCATAACATTGCAATTCTTTCGATTTTTACTACTCTGCCTTCTTTTTATCCTACGAAGTCATTTTTGGCCCTGCTTTTCGCCGGTTTCACGAAGCGAGCACCGAGCAACAAACGGAATCAGGTTGCGTGTATGCCAGAGAAGTTTGGGCCGGATGTTTTCGAGGGCCGGGCCAAAAAGAGCACATCGCAGCTTGGGCCATGCTGGGCGCAGAGAAAGAAGGTAATTGACAGAAAGTGTGTGCGCGCTTTCTCTCGCGCGGCGCACACGGGTTGTCGGAACGAGCGAAGCATGCAAAAAAAATTGCTATATCGTTAAAACTTAAAAACCTGGCTGATGCCTGCTGCATGCTGCCCATCTACAACCTTTTCTACTTGTCGTATGCAGCCCAACTCATTACCCACATGCAAACCAAACACATAAATTTCAAACTGAACGTCCAAATTAAAATCGGTTTTCACCATAGTGTTCCTCGCGATGATATTTTCGAAACTAGACCCAGCATGAACATGTTCTGACCATTATTTTTTAAAACAACTTTGTATTATAAACTTGCTTTTCCATAAGAAAAGCAACTTCCCCCATATAAATTGTCTTTTAGAGATACAATTTTATTTCAACTCGTCGATTCGGTCTACAAAAGAAATCCTTGACCAGAAGTTGTTTTTTCGTGATAAAAATTGCTTTCAATTTTTTTTATGAAGTCAACTCTGAAAATATAAACTTGTTTCACAAAATACTCTATGTAGTATACACTAGCACGAAAAGCAACTTTGTACTATAAACTTGCTTTTAAAAGAGAAAATCTTGTTTCTACTACAATGTTGTTTTTTGTCCACAAAAGCAATTGGTCGAGATACGCTTTTCTAGCATAGACATTTCCCTTTTTCTCATAGAACACGAAAAAAATGGTGAGGTAGAACACGAAAAAAATGGTGAGGTAGTTCAGGCCTTGTTTTCAATCCAAATAATGCCAACTTTTCGATTTTATGAGAGAAAATCATGCTTATAATACAATATTGTCTATCGGCATGCATAGTACTACCACATGTTCTGATTTCTAAAAGCAACTTCTATGACAAAAACAAAGTTTGTACTATAAATTTGCCTTTTCTCTTATAAACAATAAAAATGGGAGGATGAGTGGGGGGTATGTTTTCAATCCAAGCAATGGCCAACTTATTGGTTTATGAGAGAAAATTATGCTCATTGGCATGAGACATTCAAAACAATATCTCATACTTATATATTCCGATGAATATTTTCTAAAAGCAACTTCTAGACAGAAAATCATGTTTTCCCATGAACTTGCTTTACCGTGACAAGAAGTTGCTTTTCGAAAAATAATTGTCAAAACATGTCCATGGGGGATCTAGTTTTGTAGATCTCATCGCGAGGAACACTATGATCATAACCGATTTTGATTTGGACGATTGGTTAGAAAGTTATGCGTTTTTTAAATTTAGACTAGGCCCACGTGGGCTCTGTGAAAGGATCGTATGGGCACCTAGGGGGGTGAATAGGTGCTACCCAATTTTTAATTCTTTTTCGGTTTAGGCTTGACACAAAGGTAAATTCTCTAGATATGCAACTCAGGTGAATTTACCTATATGACAAGTTAACACTAAGCAACAAACTAGATACAAGCAAAGACTAAGATAAAGGAGTAACCGAATGGGAGCACGCGGAGACAAGGATGTATTCCCGAGTTCCTCCTTTTTAGGGGAGTATGTCTCGTTGGAGAGGTGTGAGCCACCACAACAGGTTGGTCTCAACGCCACAACAGGCTTCACCTTCTTCTCCGATGAACTTCACCACAAAGGATAGGTTCACCTTTAACTATCGGAATCCTTCAAGGCGGAATCCGGAGCCTTTACAACAACAATCTTGGGGCACACACCCACAACTGAATTGGGGGCTCCCAGACAGCTACAATCTGTCACAATAGACAACAGATCAACAAGATGCCTAGGTTTTCCCAATGGAAACCCTAGACTCAAATCTCTGAAGTGAATGAGTGGGAAATGAAGAACGACTTGGTGAAGTTGTAGATCTTGGCCTTCTCCTTCAATCCTCTGATGATCAACAAGTTTGGGTGGATGGATTGGGAGATCTATGAGCTTTGAGCTTGCAACAATGAAGGTCAATCAATTTTGGGCGAGCTGCTTTGCTGGAGGTAGGTGGTTACCCCTCTAGGAAATCTGACCGTTGCTGAAAACGGCAGGCCGGAACTTAACCCGGAACTTCCGGTCAAAGTTCTAGCAAAAGTTCTGGCTAGGTTCCAGTATCAATTTCGCTAGATGACTTAGCCGAAATCCGAGGCCCTGGAAATTTCCGGGGGCCAGGGCGGAACTTCCGGCCTGAGCCCCGGAACTTCCGGCCTCCAGCATCGGAACTTCCGGCCTAAAACAGGCAGAATGCAGCTAGCAAACTTCTAAGAGCTTTTCTTCGATCTTTTCACTTTTGCGAGTGCTTGCAAACCTGATATGCTCTTTTTAACATCACCTGCACCTGACAAGCACTTAGCACATGGTTAGATACTAATTGTGTTGTCATTATCGCCAAAACTGGATTAAGAGCAAAGATGCTCTTTCACTCTGTAGGGAGGAAAAATGACGTTCAGATGGTTTTTGCTCCCAAGATTCCTTTCCTTTTTTGACGCGTCAGAACGCACAGGGGTGAAAACTTTCTGTATGACACTCCCAAGTGGTGTCCCAGAAAGAATGCACGGCAAGGCACAGAAAGTTTTTGACACAGGAGTCATTCTTACCTGTTGGAGTCTATGAAAAAATCGAAATGCATGGGCTTTTTACAACAGAAGAAACCAAATCAGTGCCATCGACATGGCGCAGCGGATCCGAGAAGACCTAGATGCTTGGATGAAGGCACGGAGTGGAGAGATACCAACCACCATGAGTAGTTAGGTTAGGGTGTCTGTCTCGTGGAGTTCAACAACCATCTTTGTTTGTAAAGTATAGTTGCTTCTTGTAAAACTATTCTTCTTGTATAAAAATATGGTTTTGCTAATTCTCAATCGAATGAGAATTAGCTTAATTCTCATTCACATGACGTCATCAATTGTAAGCGGACATGCAACTGATTCGGACCATTTGATTTGCTTCGTGATTCGTGTATCAGTTGCAAGTCAACTTGCAACTGGGATTTGATGACGTCATGCGAATGAGAATTAAGTTAATTCTCATTCGACTGGACTTGCAACTGCTCGAGACCATTTGATTTGCTTCGTGATTCGTTCTAATCATGAGTTGCAACTTGACTTGTAACTGGGATTGATGAAGTCACGTGAACGAGACTCAGCGCTAGAGAGACCCATAAAAATATGGTACGCCGTACTCTCGGAAAAAAAAAACGGAATCTGGTTCTACCTTCTTCCGCCACGCCAAGGCATCCGGATCCTATCAGTGCCGTCTATTCTTCCAAATAAACGGCCACGATCTATCACGTCCTTGTTTCCCGTGCTGCACGGCACGAAAACCCCCACCGGACCTCCTCCCTCCCCTCCTCTCTCCGGCGAGTTCGGCTCCTCACCACCGACGACTTTCACTCCCGCGCGCCCCAGATGGAGACAGCGGCTGCCGGGAGAGCGCTGGAGCTGGCCGGCCCGCTCCGAGACCTGCTCCCGCCGGTCGACTTCTGCTGCGCGTACGGCTCCACCCTCCTCCACGCCCGCCCCGACGGAACCTCCATGGTAGACTACATCCTCGGCGTCGCTGACCCCCTCCAATGGCACTCCGAGGTAGGTACCGAGCCAGTCTGCCTTCTTCCTTCCTCTTGACACCTGTTCTTCATAGCCCATCAAATGGCTCCCCTTTGTTTTCTCTGATGCTATTTTGGATGTTGGCGCAGAACTTGGAGAGGAACCCCGAGCACTACTCTAGCTGGATGGCGCACCGCGGGCCTGCCGATGTACGCTCCCCATTTCTCCACTAAATCATTTGCTTTGGTTTACCTGGTTAATTGGCCGCCTAATCGTGCCTTTGGTTGGTTCTTGACGGTCAACTGGAACCTCAGGTCACTTGGCTGGCAGATCGTGTCGGCGTCGGAGTTTGCTTTAATCCCTTTGTTCAGTGGAGAGACAAGGTACCTGAGATTGCCTTGATGTATCTTGTGTTTGATTGCATTGTGTTCTGCGTGCGCATTGAGTTCTCAGTGGCAAATTGTTACTTTGTGGATGTAGAGGATAAAGTATGGGGTGGTAGGGATGAAGGACCTGGCGATGGATGTCTTGACCTGGGACCGCTTCTACCTCAGCGGCCGACTGCAGAAACCTGTATGTATGTATGCCTTGTTGTTGCTGCAGTTACATGATTGTGTATATCTACGGTCACACCATGCTTAGGTTACCTGGTTCTGGATAGTTTTAGTATGGACTATTTTAGTTTACTCACCATTCAACTCTACTTGGCTCTAGATTACGTACTTCTGAGAAATTTAACTATATGATTTTGTTTCAATTTTGCTTATGTAGGTTCATGTTCTTGTTGACAACTGGGATATAAGAAAGGTTAACATGGTTAATCTGAAAATGGCAACTTCAGCTTCTCTGCTTCTTTTGCCAGAAGAGTTCACTGAGGTTTCTTTCAGCTTTGATGTTTACCACCATGACTTATTTGGTCAATTCAGTATGTGTCTTGATCTTCTTTTTTCCATTCTCTTTTTGTGCAGTATGATCTGTACGCTCAAATTTGCAGCCTATCTTATATGGGTGATTTAAGAATGCTATTTGCAGAAGACAAGAATAAGGTAATGAAAATGCATGTTAACTTTTGGAATGAGCACTCAAGTTATTTGAATCCAGTTTAGAAAGGTGGTCCTGCCAATTGGCATGTCCAACAGCCAACTCAACTAGGTACTTTGAAAATGGCATGCTAGTTATGTCTTTTGCAAACCGAACCACAAAAGAATCAGTTGTAGCACAGTGCACATGACGTACCTTCGGGGCTACATCTCTATTTCAAATGTGTCTTTGTCAGCATATCTCTGCCGTAATTACCAATATGATAACTACGAACTTAAGGCAATACATTGTGTTAGCGGAACTTCTGTTTGCGATTTGGTGCTCATTTGGACTCTGCTGTACTTCAGGTCAAGACGATTGTAGAGGGTAGTTTCCAACCATTTCAGCTGATGTATAGACCCCTCTTGCAAGAGTATATTTCTGAAGGGATACTGAAGACATCAACTCACGGACAGCAAAAGGCTTTCAAACAGGTCTTTATTTCTTTTCGCTCACACGCACTGGTACAAAAACAAAATCATGTAGTTAATGTTGCTAATTGTGCACCTCATTATCCTATACATGTTTTGACATCTGTTCAAGATAATAACATGCTATATAGTATGAATTCTTTTACAACCTTTTTTCTTCCTCGATATCCCTTTTTTTTATTAGCTTTCCTAAGATTTCTCACTTGCTATACTGATGAATCGGTCGTGTGTATGCAAACGTGCTTATGCGCCTCTTTTGAATATCTTTGTAATTATCAAAGCTATATTTTTGCAGGATTGTGGTGTACCTGCAACAAATGAATTGTTTTCTTCTCTACCATGGATAATCCAAAGGAAACTGCAAGGAAGGTTCACATCGAATAGCACAGGTAGTAAACGCTAGCTGTGTAGATGGATCCATATTCTTACCGTCAATATTTGAAGACTTCCTAACGAAGATTTTTTTCTTCCTAGAAATGCCAACCCATACTGTCGTTTCTTCAAAAGATATGGCAGCGAAATCTGTCCGCACGGTTTTGAGGCACCGCGTAATGGTTTCGAGTGCACGCCAAGCATTGTGTGGACTGCTTGCCTCCGGTGGTGCAGTTGCTGCGCGATATCTCGGGAAGAAAATGTCAAAGGCTTGGAAATCGAGAACATCTTAAGTCACCGGCACTATCTGAAGTTTGACCTTTGTTTAGTTGTCACGGAAGGCTTGTCCCTGAGTTTTTACAGGAAATGTATAGACTTAAAAGAGTGAGTTCATACCCTAATCAAGGTTATACGCGAAAACGCGAAGGACCTTTGCGTTTCATTTTATTGGAAAGATAGAATGATGTTTACACACCTCCTAGGAGGCAATAGTTCAGAATACATGATTTAGTGTACATCCCAAGTGGATGGCAGGATGACTCTTAAACCTAAGGCGCCTGCTCTAGCCCATGATCTTGCCTCCTCTTTGATCTTGGACACCAGGTCATGCACAATGGGCTGAGCTTGCTCGAAGATACAGTCATTGCGCAACTTCCAGATCATCCATGGTACGAGGAGGGTGATGGAGGCGAGGCCCTTACGCATTGGCTTGGGCGTGTCTGTCTTGGCCTGAAGCCACCAAGTCGTGAGTGTTTCCTCCTGGTTGGGCGCCGCAATTGGCACGCGGAGCCTGGCGAGGATTTCGTGCCAGGTCTGGCGAGAGAATGGACACTCCAGGAGGAGGTGTCGCATGGTCTCAGGAACCTGGTCGCACAGGGGGCAGCGCGGATGGTGCTGCAGGCCACGTCGAGCCAACCTGTCCGCGGTCCAACAACGGTCGAGGTTGGCGAGCCAGTGGAAGAATTTCACTTTGGGCGGCGCCCAAGTCTTCCAAGTAAGCTTCCAGGAGGGGCAGGAGATCGATCCGTGGAACGTGGCCTGGTAGGCCGAGCTGGCGGTATAGGATCCGTTCGCCGTCCACCTCCACAGAAGTTGGTCGGGCTCGTCCGTGAGAGCGAAATGCTCAATCGCCAACCAGATTTGCAGATACTGTCCGATCTCCGCAATGCCGATGGTGCCCTGGATGTCTCGTGCCCATTTGTTGCTGTCTAGGCCTTCGGCGACGGTCCTGAGCTTGCGGCGTCGCTTGTGGACGCAAGCGTGTAAGGCAGGGGCGAGTTCGCGGATCGATCTCCCTTCAATCCATTTGTCTTCCCAGAACCTCGCCGTCGTGCCGTTTCCCACCACCATCGTAGTGGAGGTGAAGAAAAGCGAGCGCTCGCTGGCAGAAAACTGCAGGTCTAGTCCTTGCCATGCTCGATTGCTGTCGGTTTTGGAGAACCAGAGCCAGCGTAGGCGTAATGCAATCCCTGCACGCTCCAAGTCTTGGACACCCAGGCCGCCAAGGTGGGTTGGGCGGCAAACACGTCGCCAGTTGACGTGACAGTGCCCGCCGTTGGCCTCGGCGCGGCCAGCCCAGAGAAAGCCACGCTCAATCTTCTCAATCTGTCGGAGCGTCTTCTTGGAAGGGGCATATGCAAGGAGCTGGTGGATCGGGATGGCACCGAGCACATGCTTGACCATTGACAGTCGTCCCACTTTGTTCATCAGACCCGCTTTCCAGGTGGGGAGCCTCGCGGCGATCGCGTCAACGAGGGGCTGCAGCTGCGCCGCGGTGGGGCGACGGAGTGTGAGCAGGATGCCCAAGTACTTAATCGGTAGCTCGACAATTGGGCATCCAAGGTGAGCAATGAGCGGGGTGACTTCGTCCAGGTCGCAATGCAGCAATGATGCGGAGCTCTTGGCGTAGTTCACGTTCAGCCCCGAGGTGCGGCCAAACAGGTGGAGGGTCTCCTTCACGGCGGTGATGTCGCTAGCGGTAGCGTGGCAAAAGAGTACCAGATCATCTGCGTATAAGGACACATAGTGCATGGGGCGGCTGGGATGTAAGCGTGCCAAGATGCCCATGTCGACCGCCGCCGGATCAGACGGCCCAACACGTCGACGACGAGGACAAACAGCTGCGGCGATAGCGGGTCTCCTTGGCGCAGGCCACGGCGGTGCCAAATAGGAGGTCCTGGCACACCGTTGAGCAGGACTCGCGTACTCGCTGATGTGAGGAGTATGGCAATCCACTCAAGGAATCTGTCTCCGAACCCGTACTGGCGTAGGACCTCGAAGAGGAAGGGCCAGGTGAGCGAGTCGAAGGCGCGTGCCAAGTCCAGCTTAAGGAGCGTCCTCGAGGCGCCGAGCTGATGCAATAGCCGAGCAGATTGCTTGACCAAGATGAAGTTGTCGTGCAAGCTGCGACCGGAGATGAATGCATTCTGGGTGCGGCTCACCAGTGTGTCGAGCTTCGGTGCCAGGCGCAGCGATAGGGTTTTGGCGAACGTCTTTGCCACCAAGTGGATTAGACTAATTGGCCTGTACTCGCTTAGTTGGCACGCGTCGGCACGCTTTGGGAGCAGGGTGAGCAGCGCCTGGTTCAAGCGGCAGAACCCGCGTCCACGCAGCTCATATAACTGCTGGAATACATCCACGAAATCCTCCTTGATGATACTCCAGCACGCGCGCACAAACTCGGCCGTGAATCCGTCGGGACCCGGCGCCTTCCGAGCCGGTAATTGCTTCACTGTGGCCCAGATTTCATCAGCAGAGAAGGGGAGCTCAAGATCCTCCAAGTCCTTGGCTCGATCAGATGTGCTAGGTCGATAGAGCAGTCGCGAGACGCGGCCGTCCCAGCAGTGCGTCATAGTGATCGAAGGCCGCCTCTGCCATCTGATCATGATCGGTGATTGTGTGTCCATTAGCTTGTAGGCTGAATATCCTGTTCTTTTGACGACGATAGGAGCACTGTCGGTGGTAGAACGTGGTGTTGGCATCGCCATCTTTCAGGTTGGCGATCCTAGCCCGCTGCCGAACAATCGTGCGTTCCATCGACGCCAAGCCCAGGTATGTGATCTTAAGTTGCTTGCGGAACCAATCTTCGTGGGCAGAGAGGATCCTGTCCTCCTGCGCTTTGTCAAATCGCGCGATCAGCTCGCGCGTGATCACCATCTTGGTCTTCACATTCCCAACGGTACATGAGCTCCAGCTTGTCAGTTTCCGTGCCGTGACTTGCAGCCGTGTCACCAGACGGCGGAAAGGGTCGGTGTCGTGCACCGATGTCCAGGCCGCGGTCACCGTCTCGTGGAATCCATCCATGCGCAGCCAGACGTCCTCGAAATGGAAGCGACGGTGCGCGAGCGGCACCGGCGTACATTCGAGGAGGAGTGGGCTATGGTCGGAGACGACCGAGGAGAGGCACCGGAGATGGCATTCGCCATGGATGTCTTCCCAGTCCGAGGTGCATAGTACCCTGTCGAGGTGCACGAGCGTAGGAGGTGATTGCTCGTTGGACCACGTGTAGCGGCGTCCGTTCAAATACACCTCCTTGAGCGCTAGGTCGTTGATCAGGCGGCGGAATTTGCCCATCATGCGTCGATTCAAGTTCCCATTGTTCTTGTCCTCGTCGCGGTAGATGAGGTTGAAGTCCCCACAAACCATCCACAGTCCAGCGCAATCCGCACGCGCGTCGCGCAATTCATGCAAGAACGCTATTTTGTCTGCGTCCTCCTGTGGTCCGTAGACCACGGACATCCACCATGGTGAACTCGTGCCGGTCTGCACCTTGGCGGTAATCACGTTCGCGGAGAACATCGGGTCCGTGATGGTCACGTCCCTGCTCTTCCACGCGAGTAAGATGCCACCCCTGGTGCCGTTCGCCGGTAGGTAAACGTACTCGTCAAACTCCGAGCCTAGTGTGTCGAGGATCACCGACGAGCAGATCAAGGCCATTTTCGTTTCTTGGAAGCAGACAATGGAAGCCCCCGAGGTGTCGATCAAGGATCGAATGGCATAGCGACGCATGCGGGCGTTAAGGCCACGCACGTTCCAAATTACTATCTTTAGGCCGATATTCATGGAGAACATTGTCGACGTGAAGAAGCAGCTCACGGCTATGCTTCGGCGGCAACCTCGCTGGCTGCTTCAAAGGGCAGCGTGGGGGAGACGTCGGTGGGGATCCGTCTATCAACCAAGGCTGCCATCGCGGAGAGGATCGCGAGCGAGATGGGTGCAGCAAAGATGCCGTCATAAGCCTTCATCTCCGTTGCAGTGATGACTTGGTCGATGCCCAGCGTGCGCAAGATTTGCACTTGGGCTCTGCGTTCTGCAGTGGGAGGTGCCGGGGCGGGGGGCGGCGCGGCGGAGGCAGAACAGCCTCGATGTGGCGCCGCGAAGCTCAACGGACGACGTCCACGCTTCCCCGGGTTCGGCATAACAGCTTCCAGATGTTTGGTTGCCTCGGAGAGGAAATCGCCCAGTGTCAGCGGTGGCCGTGATGCGACGGTGGACGTCGTGTGTGGCCGGGCACGGCGTAGAGTGACCGGTGGCGTCGCGAATCGGCCAGGAGCGGCGCGTAGCATGTCTGGTGACATGGGGGACGGTCGTTGGAGGATGGGATGGTGGGCCGCAAGGGAGAGGCCCGTTGGGTTGTGGTCTCCGCCGTGGGCCTCTGGGTATGTGGTTCTTCTTGGGCCGTCTGGACCTCAGCCGAGGTTGGTGGCCCAGTTCCTTTCTCCTGAGCACTGGGCGAGACAGATGCAGGTTCAGGCTCATGCGCATCCAGTGCTGACACGTCCTGCTCATTGCTGGTTTCAGTCTGACCGTCAGTAGCAGGCTCCAAGATGGGATCAGACGCAGCCATGGGTGAAGTTTGCCCCGACAAGGGATCGTCGTTTGGGGTCGGACTAGCAGGCTGGGAGTCTGGCACTTCACTATCTGAGAGCAAAATTTGATCGCCATTGAGGATCGGACTAGCAGGCTGGGAGTCTGGCACTTCGCTAGCAGAGTTGGACCCAGCGGAGATGTCCTCACGTGCGCAAGGCGACTCGGAGTTCAAATCTCGGATAGGTTATGAATCCTGATATTCGATGAAAAATCACGTGGAACTGCTTAGCTTAGGTGAGACATTTTGTAGGGATCATTCTGGATTGCTGCTGGTGTTCCTGAACTATACACCATCAATACAGATAAAAAATTTCCTCGCATTCTTTGCTTTATGAGTTGTGAGCGCAGCAATGTTCAAATACTAGTGCTCAATTTATACTGCCAGAGACTTCCATACAGTCTTACTCTGCAGTTTTTGCATGAGAGAAATGCTTACTGACAATTAACGGATACTAATAAAAAGAGGTACGAGTAACAATAATCTCTGACATGATAATTACCACCTCCACGCTCATACACAGTAACTAGAGTATATGACCATGAGAATTTTGTCCAAGAGCGATTAATATGAACTATGTGGATCACATGTACATAAAAGCCTAGCATCAGCATCCAAAGATCTAACTGTACAATTTCCTGAATTTAGCTAGGAGCTCCCTCGAGGTATCAGATGGCCTACTTAACCAACTGCAGGAGATCACATCAGAGGTTTGTACCAGCCCAAAAGATCTGCAGTTATCTTATGTAGCATCCATCTCAACTTGTCCATCACCTTATTCTTGCAGTCATTGAATTGCACCCACAACCCCATTAATTCTGAAAAGGGGATTTTCCAGGTCAGTTTGCAGATCAGCCCTGTACGAGACAAACTGGGAACAACATATGGAGTAGTAGGGTGGTGTTGTATATTACCAATAAGTATTCTCAGATGGAGATAGCTAATGTTTGTTTTGACTCGCAAAGATATACGGTTGATTGCACCTGTATAAGGGAAATCAGAATATTAGATTAACTAGGAATCTAGGATGCTGGTGGGTGCTGAAATGAGTTCAAGTTCTTTTGAGAAGCATACAGTTGATTTGAGACATACCAGACTCCAATCTGGGCTGTTCCTTGAGGCCATATATGGCACATTTTGCATAAGCAAGAAGCCGAACATGACGTGGCGCCCCTAGATTTCCTAAAATGGACCTCAATAGTCCACTGAGTCGAGGAAAAAAATAACATGACAAACAACAAGAATGAGTGTGATGAAGTAATAGCATGGTTATGGACTCTACCAAGATTTGCCTTACTCTGTTCGAAGTATGACCAGAAAGTCAGGTGGCAAGGATTCCATAAATGAAGATATATCATCCATACCAAGAGAGCTCAAGTCCTGCTTTATATGCATTTTCTCTTCACCAGATATTTGTGTTCCAAGAGCTGATTTGCTGATGAGCATTACAAGTTACAACAGTTACATATGGATTATTATGAAGTTTTAATCAGAAAGTAACCTATGGCATGTCAGAGCCTAGCCCATAAACTGTAACAACCGATCTCTATAGAATATGATCAAGTGATGGGTTCAAGTTAGAATTTAGTATCTTGTTCACTTCTGCAAGTGGGAGGGAGCATGAGAGGATCAAAGCTACTATTAACTAAACTTGGTTGTCACAGGTGGCTCACTCAAGATCATGTAGCAACAGCTGTCAGCAGTTATTTTGGGCTAAAAAAGGTATATATATCATGAGGGTTCTCCTTTCTCCAGTTATTACTTATTCCTAGGGTAAGTCTTGAACTTAAGATTGTTGTATATCAAAACATGGATATATGCAATAAAAGTTATGGTGGAGAACAAATACTAAGCTGGGTTATGGCAGGTGGAAATAAAATAAGTTGCCACTGCTATTGCCCAATGGAGCTAGGGTTTTTTCTGGTTTTCCCTCAGTTTTCAGCCGTTTGGGTTTTATATAAAAACATTGCAGCTCTATCAAAACAACAAGGCGTATGTTTTTGCATTTTCTCGAGAAAATACAATCTGACTTTACTTAATGCATGTCATATGTACTAAGAAATACTCCCTCCGTAACTAAATATAAGACTTTTTGTAGTTCAGACGTTTTTGTAGTTCAAACTACAAAAACGTCTTATATTTAGTTACCGAGGGAGTATGTATCAGATGCATGGGTGAAGTGCTAGGCAATTCGAAACAATGCTTCGGTGAACTACTAAGCAATATGAAACCAATGCATGGAGATGTACAAAACAATATAAAGCCAACATCTTTTCCCAGTGCTTATTTAAGTCATATTTTCTGGTTTTCATAAAAAAAACTTGTTGCAATACCTGATAAGAAATAATTCCAAACTTTTCGAGTATGAATATATATACATCGGGCTGCTTGGTAAAAGAGTTTATTATAGGAATGTCCGTGTTAAAGTTGAAAATAAGTTCTCTAATGTTCTTTGCCACATGATAAGAGAAGTCCAGAATATGACGTTATATGCGCATTGTAGTCGAAGTGAAAAAAAGTTTTACCTGTCTATAGTCCTTCCAGTGAATATTAAAGGAAAGTACTTCGCATATTTGCCAACACCAAACTGTTCACCTAACTCCAGAATTTTTTGCGCATCCAACAATATCAATGCTTTCCACAGCTTACAGTAGTCCAGTCTAAACTTTGGGTCCAATTCTTTATAAATTCCATGATCCAACAACACTGTAAAAGGAATGCACCATATAATCGATTCAAAACAAGTTCAAGCTCATCCTGTCAGAAAGGAAGAGCTGAACAGGGATCCAGTACTTGAAAATATGAAGTATTTACTTTCTAATACATATGCTTCTTAACTTAATGTTTGTAAGGCGTACATTACTAAACTCAGCCCTTATGATATAATGAATATGGACAAGCAGAAAATATCATGTTACGAAGCAAAAGGAACACCTAATGAAAATCTCCCTTGGCCTTGAGGAGAAACCAATATGTTTCCAGGATGAGGATCACCATGAACAAAACCATGTACAAATATCATTTCGCCAAACAGTTCGATTAATGCTTTAGCTACCTGGAAGGGACATGTGGTGGTAAGAAAAGACACACACACTAAATAGCAGGTTAGTGAGCAAAATTATATATCATGTGCAATGAGGCAAATAGATGAACGTGAAGGGGTGAGAGAAATATATGACCCTAGTAGAAGAACCATTTTTTCAAGAAAATAGTAAAAGAACAATTATTCTGCATCCTTGAGGAAATGTAATCATGATTTTATAATTATTTTAATAGTATCTTTTAAGTCATTAATAAGTGTCAACTATAGAGATACAATAATACAAATGCACATCCCATTTTCTGTTGCAAGACATGGACCAAACAACAAAAATACATATTATGTCCTACATTGACCAATGACCATGTAGTGGGTAAGAGATTAAACAATAGTACCCAAGTACGAAATCTACTTATATTATGAAATGCCAGTGTAGCAAACGAAAAAGATGATACAGGAGAACAACTGAAATGGGGTTGGGGCATTTCTTGTTGGTGTTGCATCTGTGTGTCTGAAAATTGCTTCTTAGTCATCATCAAATCAATAACATGCCTTACCTTAACACCTTAACAAAGCCTTTTGTCCCAAACAAGTTGGGGTAGGCTAGATATGAAACCCTGTCACGAGGACTTCTCAGGAGGTCACCCATCCTGGTACTACTCTCGCCCAAATGGGTTTCATATCCATGGGACTGGCTAGTTTTTACGTTGGCTCGCCAAGCCTATCACAACCCTTAGATATGAAACCTTTCATGAGGACTTTCCAGGAGGTCACCCACCCTAGTACTACTCTCGTGGGTTTCATATCCATGGGACTGGCTAGTTTTTACGTTGGCTCGCCAAGCCTATCACAACCCTCCTCCTTTATCCGGGCTTGGGACCGGCTATGCCTAGAAGACATAGGCGGTCCGGAAAATACTGATCACTCGGACAAATAAATACATTTCATGTTAGCCATGCATCTTAAAAATTAACCTTTGTAGGGCTGATATCTGCTTTCCTTAGAAAATTCAAGTCATCCACCTGTTCAATAGTAACAAAAGAGGTTATGTCAATGTACTCCTGCATCATTAGTTAGCAACTTCGCCGACAATTCCAGCCGAGCCAGACTAGTTTTGTTTGGTTTTTAAGTGGGTTCGGCATGTTACCACTATAATCTAAACATGCCTTCTCTGTACAGTGTTGGTTTTTTTTTCCCTCTATCTATATCAAAAGGCAGTGGTCCTGCCGGTTGCTCCAAAAACAATTAATTAGCAACTTCAGATATTCCATCAACTAGAGGTAAGTGCTCTACTCCTTTTCTTATCTCTGGACTGAATCCCACATTTTCTCTTTTCTGTATATTCAATGTAGTACAAGGATTATTTGTGGCTAATGGACAAAATCCAATTGACTGGTAAATGCGGCCCCAAAACAGTCTGTAAATTTTTGCCAAGGCCCAACTTGGAATCGGTGTAAAATTAGTGTGGCCGATGGGATTTTGTTCAAACCTGCAAGGAGTAATCATTTACCTTGTGGCCATAACAAAATTCCATTGTCAAGACCTCCTTGGTTGTCAGTTCCTGCAATAGCTTTAACTAGTCAAAAACTGCTATACAGAAATCTGAACAGTTAACAACTTAAGAAGCAGCAAGTTAACATCTCTTTGGGCTTTGTGTCAACAATAGACTACAGAACTACTTGCATAAGTTCCTTTTAACATGCCTCCACTATATAGTTGATGGAAAACATAGTAAGAATCAAAGTTTTTTTTTTAGTACAATAGAGAGCTTTATTCATGTAACATAGCAGTGCCAATACATTCCTGTTCAATTACATGAATAAGTGAAGGGGGGAGTCAGGGAAGTTTGTTAACTAGCCTCCCCCCTTCAGTAAGAATCAAAGTTGGATAGGCTTGATACCCGAAACACGTGAGGTACTTTGACAACATTATTTTTCCTGAAGCAGCTTGCTGTTCTCTCGGAATTACTAGCCTCTTGGGTAAAATCTGCATAGCAATAACACCTATGCTGTAATTTCTATAAGTACAAGGTTGCAGATAAACCAAAACTAGATGCATGTGAAAATTATGGGGAATTATGTAGGGGTGAGGAACTTTTCACCTATCATGTACTCCCTCTGTTCCTAATTATACGCTGTTTTGGATATTTCAATATGGACTATATACCGACTGAAATGAGTGAACAGACGAGAGTGGCGTTTCGTAGCCCGAGCTACACATAGCTCGTTTTTTACAAAATTCAAAATCGAATTTTAAGTTTCAAAAAATTCTGGAAAAAATCCCAGCTGTAGATAGTGATATGATCTATAATCGTGCAAATTTTCAATTCGAAATTCGTTGCATTTTAGGCAGGAAAAAAATGACAAATGGGTGGATCTGGGTGGTGAACAGTACACAGTTCAAAACTTAAAAATTTCCCGGATTTGTCTTTTTTGTGTAGTCTAGAATAATACGAATTTTGGATTCAAAATTTACACACTCGTAGATCTCGATATATCTACATGTAGGATTTTTGTTTCGAATTTTTTAAAACTCAAAAATTTTGATTTTGAATTTTGAAAAAAAAGAGCTATGTGGCTACATTAAGGGTGCGTTTGGTTGGGTGGCTAGCCACCAGGTGGTTAGTGGTAGCCACTTTTTAAGTGGTTAGCCCCTGTTTGGTTTGTGGTGTTGGGTGTGTGGGGCTAACCACATTGTAGGTATATTCCCTCCAAAAGATGGTTGAGCTCAACCACCAGAAATGTGGTGGTTGAGGCCAACCACCCACGGCGGCCTCGCTAAAATCACCCGCGGAAGAGTTTTTCGGTCGCTCACCTTCCCTCCGAAACAGAGAAAAACCCGCGACGACGAACCCTTATCTGTTTCCCTCGTTTCTTTTCCCCTCCCGTCCAAGATATCAAATATAGCGAATTTGTTTTTGGATATTTCTGCCGATCATTGCGTAATTATATCAGAGGTGTGCATGTGTTAATATTTACTGCAGGAAGCAACTTAAAGCGAATTTGTTTCTTTGATCTTTATTGTTGGAAGCAAATTATCATTGGCCTGCCTAGCACAACATCAGTTATAGAATTATTTTGATTATTATTATTCTGAGAACTATGTGCTAAAGCATTTGAACAATTTAATTGATGGACCTATCTAAAGATGACAATTATACGTCCAGTGGGTATCGATGACAATTATCATTGGCCTGCCTAGCACAACATCTCATTGAGTTGAGATAAAAAAATTCTTTTGTGAAATGTGCTATCGATGAATGTGAAATTATGAATAACTTGTGTACTATTTAATCTACCCGTTGGGTACCCAGTGGGTACAGGTACCCGTCGGGTATGGGTACGGGTAAAGTTTCATACCCGCGGGTACAGGTATGGGTAATTTTATTAGTGCTATCTAAGACTGTTATAAATTAGTAAATGTTGATTCTGCGAGGTGACATAGTAGGAGATGATTTTAAGGTGACAAGCACTACGAGAATCACCAGCTTGTAGCTACGATGATTTTGTTTGTTTGTGTCTAAATGGAACATGATGTCCAAATATATTCTATTTTCGAAATTCTTATAATCCATACCATACTTTAATCGATTGATGTAGCCAAAAATTCATGTTGTGAGGGTATTCTCACCATCATATCAAAGAGGTTACCATATCACCCCACACCTCAAATCAAATAAACATGGCTACCCCTAACCACTTTTTATCCCTTCAACCAAACACAAAACTTGGCTAACCAACCCACACAACCAAACATGAAAAATGGTTACCACCAACCACGTGGTTGTGGTTACCCCCAACCACTTTTTCATAGCCACTGAACCAAACACACCCTAACACTTTCCGGTGAACAGACACACTAAAACGTGTCTACATACATGGTTCAGAAAAAGCTAAAACATCTTATAATTCGGAACAGAGGGAGTATTAGTTAGAGAATTGAAAGGAACCTACAAGGCAGTTAAAAAATGTAACTCATGTTATATACCATGATTGTTTTTAACTTTTTATGTGTGTAGGCCCATTTATGCACACACAAGGCTATTGTTCTCTGATTCACTAAGAGGAGTCTGAGGAATGACGGATAGACAACAGTAGCTATCTCTAATAAATGCAACATTTGATGGTTCTACAACAATGGCTTCCACAGAACAACACAGAAAATGATTTAAACAATTATCATATAAAATAACACAAAAATACTGTGACAGGAAATGTTCAAACACTTACCCAGTTCCATTGACATAGTTCTCTCAAATTCAACTAATATCTTCTCAAACCTATAATCAGGAAAGATCTGCCAAAAGGAAGGGCCAAATTTTCCATTTCACCAACAAGACACTAATAAAGTATTTGAAAGTAAGTTCAACACATTGTTACCTCTCAGGCTTAAAATTAACTTGAATTAAAAAGAAGAGCATGAGAAAATAAAGTCCGATCATAATGGAGAACAAAAAAGTCATCCAATCCTTGCCTTTTAAGTTATCCAATTATGGACCCCCCCCCCCCCCCCTCCCTGAAAGCTAAACAGTCCAAGAATACCAAATGCATACTAACGTCAAGCTGATAAGTTACATTGCTTTGGATTGAAGAATATATTGGTTACTTTTAAATTAACGATGCCACATAAAAAACTGGTACATACATACCTCCTTAAAACATGCAGTGGTACAAATCAAGCTCTAAGATCAACAAGGCTTTAATTCGTCCTATTGTGGCAACTACCCTCTTAAACATTTCATGAAGTACTAGCATAACGCTAGTCAAAACTGTGAGTGCATACTATGTTAGGTCTCTTTTGATTACAAGAATTTTGCTACAGGGAGCATTTACTTTAATTAGGGTTGTTTTTCAGCAACAACCTTGATTGATAAGTGATAACAAAGCCAGCAGTTGAATTACTATTCTCAAAATGTGGCCAGTCGGACAACACTAGCTCTTCTTTAGCCTAGTGAGACTAGTGTACAAATAGAAGTGAATAATAAACTACTCCAGTTAATAGGTAGGGCTCCAAGTAGGGAAATATTATATTTGCCAGAATCTATGGAAAGCCCGCAATGATAAGTGTAACGTACCAAAGAGACAGATTTTGACAAGAGAGACATAGTCATTATGTCTAGCTTCATTCGCCGCTCCAACCCAGGATACTGGACCTAGGTGTCAAATTTGTATGAAATTTCTCAAACATATTAATATAATGTAATTAACCAAGATAACTTTTCAGGTCGATGCAGATCTTACAGCTTGTACACTGAAAGTTTGAAATCAAATAAATATGGCATATAGCAGGATATGTCTAACAAAAAGAGGACAAATATTTGTTGCAGCATATTTTGTCTATTCCATTACAAAGCTATGCAATGTTGTTATACTTCTGCACTAAAACACCAAAAAAAATCAAAACTATTTTTTTTCAAATGATTATCGTAAATGCTTCTCTTTTGTCTCAATAAGAATTTTGACAAAGATTCATGTTTATACCATTGAATGGCCTTAGTTGCTTCAATGAAAAAACAGCTTATAAATTTCTCAGATGGGTAAAGGTTAGAAATAATGATCTAAGGTAACAATTATAACCCTTTGACTTGACCCATCTGGCCATCTTTCTTATTACTTTTAAATGTGAGAAATTTGAAGCCCCCATTTAAGTGCACGTGAATATTGGACAATGACTACAATTTGAAATTGGCACTTCCTGAGGAAAGTGAGAAGCTGTTAAATAGTTGCCTGTCTTGCAGCATTTTTTGGTCCAAGTTTCATCCACATGCTTAATTTTGTTAGATCTCTCTGAAGGTAGAAATATTGATGGTGCACATAACTTGGCAGGTCGCAAGCTAGAACTCTAGATGGTTGTATGTTGCACAAATGTAATCTCTCTACTTATTACTCCGGAACCTATGAGCATACAGTGTGATGATGTCTTTCTGGACATACTTCACCTGTTTACATAAATGGTGTTTCATAGTTTCATATAGACCACATGGCATTACATGCAACTTCGTTTGAAAGGAAAATAAATTACTTATGACCTAAAATAGAAAGACCACAAAAGCAAAATGGAACAGGAAAGAGGTGAAGTGTTAACAGTAATCTAACCTTCACAGCTACTTCCTGATTATTATTCAACCGACCTCGATGAACCTGAGCAATTGATGCAGCAGCAATCGGATGTTCATCAAAATCCAGGAATCTGGTACTCACATATTAAATTTTAAGCACATTTTGTACAAACTTTGAGAATTAAGTGCTGAATAAACATAACATTTCAGTAGAAATATGAGCTAGAGCTGATAAAATTGACACAATCTTCCAGCTGTTATTTGTAGTCCTGGGGAAATCTAGCTTATACGAATACACAAGCTTATCCCAAAAGACTAATCTAGTCAGTATGGATGGTTCTCTAGACTCACCACCACCAGTTCGAACACGGCCAAATTGGCCGAGTGTGTAATTTAAATTCAGTGAATTCTGCAGTCATCAAATTATGCAAGGCACTAAGATGATACTAGCGATAATGTAAACACTGGGCAAACCTATCCCTTCTAATCATCCTGACAGTGAATTATGATAGTACACAAGCTAGAAGCGGCCATTCAGCACAAACTAGACAAGAGGTAGTACGTGAAAAACATATCACAACTCACTTTCCAGTGATCACAGCACTGACAATTAGCAATGGCACACTAATATAGAGAAAAATGAAATTTCAATACTTACATGTCATGTAATCCTTGCCAAAGGTTTGTTCAATCACTACTTTGATATCTTGAAATTTGCATGGAATTGCCTGGATTATTAAAAATGTGAATAAAAATGAATATATATAACCATACACCAACATGAAGCTAGGAGCTACAGTAAACCTGATCCTGCAGGCAGGAGAGAGTTGATATGTACTCCTTTGGTACTTGTCTTAGTGATGAAACAAACTGACCAGCCTTTACATAAAATCCTCTGTTCACTTGACATAGTTTAAGTAGCTTTTCTGCTGACCTCAAGTGAACCTACAACAGACAAGGAAAAACATATTATGCCATGGTAAAGGTGATCTGATGAAACTAAAGTTCTAGAGTACATAGTCTATTCAAATAGGCATCAAGACATCATATTATGCGAACTTGGTTTCCAAAAAAGAGTGTGGTAGGGGAAAGGTCTGCCTCTGTAGTAAAATACAAGATGTAAATACTAAATGCAGGGCATAGAGAGAAAAAAAAACTAAATTATAACAAGAGAGTTTGTCCAAAATCAAGGGAAAACAAGTATTGACTTTTGAAATGACCTATAGCTACTCATGATGTTGTCTGGCACAAGTGATTCTTCTGAATATGTAACCCAATAAGCAAGGAGGGCACAAACTGGTCATTTTGTGCAATGAAGCAACATATTATTTCCCCCCAAAGCCATCTTAAGTCACCTTCCTTTACGATCCTGAGCCCCATGGACCCGCTGGAGAGAATGAACTTGCATACCATATAGCACAAACTTATCAATCCCAAAACAATCGTGGTATTTTTTATGGGGTCACAGCATGAGGAACCAATAAACGAAATTGCACACGCCAGCACCTCATCCGGCGCAGAATCCCTACCTCGGAGAGCTTAACCCGGTAATCCGGAGATCCAGGAGCTAGCCCCCGCTGCGAGTACTTGTAGTCGACGACCACGAAGCCAATCTGAAACAGCCAACCAATCGGCAAAACTGAGCATGAGCAACCTTGATCTCACCACAGGAATTGTAGCATTTTTGCGAACCGTGTATATGGCGCGGGAGGATCGGGCGACGCCATGGAGTGCGGAGGGGACCCCGCGGCCGTCGGCGGACGGGGAGGCGGTGAACGAGGCAGCCAGGGCCACGCCCGCCCCGGCCGCGAGGAGGAGAGGGGTGCGGCGGCGGAGGAGCATTGCGGCGAGCAGTGGGTTTATGGTTTTGGGACGGTAGCTTGGATGTCAGATTACGGTGAAGGGGGCGTGGAGGCCGCCCGGACCCGGAGAAGACCGACATGAGTAATGGGAAACGATTAACTACGGAACTGCCATTGCAGCGTTCTTGAACCTCCTCTAGCGAAGTAGTTTTTCCACGTAAATTTGCAATAGGACACATAAAACGGTGTTATATATTTTTTTAATATAAACGGAATATATTAATACAGCAAAAGTTAACAAGTGAACCCAGCCTCTGCACAACGTGACGCCCGAAGCCATTAAGGATGCACGCAGCAACAAAAGAGAGGAAAAAAGACCACACCACGGGTGATCAATCACTCGCAATAGCAACTAGTAATTACCATCAAAGACATCATTCAGACTATAAAAGAGGTTTCTCCAAAAGCAACGCCTTTCAGAGAAGGGAACAATGTACAAATGTCGTTGACCGATCGAAGATCTTAGATTTTCACTTTGAAGAAAGTTCGATTTTTTAAAACAATACCTTTAACAAAGCAATTGACAGGTACAACCAATAAATGCCAAACTTTGGGTTGGGAAACTGAGACTCGGTACTCGAGAATCATAAAAATGAAGTGTTGCCGCCCCGCTTGGCGAAACTGATGCTGCAAGTCAACAAACATCAAACACACGGATACTATGTCCGGAATGGACAGGAACAATGCCCCGCAAGCCAAATACGGACAACAGCCTATGCAGCATAGTCTTCATCTAGACACGCATATACTATGTCTAGAATGTCCGGAATGGACAGGAACAATGCCCCGCAAGTTATCAACATTATTAATTATTAGTCTAAAATGTATCACAATACCGCAGAGTGCCTGCGTCCGAAGACCGACCAGGATCTAGACGACGACATCTAGGCCGTCATCGAGAACTCTGAGCTTAGTGAGCTTTTAATGTGGCCAGATCTGGCGCTCGCACCCCGCGAGTTGTCCCTGATGGCGGGGAGACCTGCGACTACACCAATCACTAAACCGGCAGCTCCCCAGCCACTGCCATGGCCACCGACTGGCCGCGTGGTCACGTCGCCCGCGTGGCCATCCGTCGTCATCAAGGTCGAAGACGACGACTACGCCACCAGTGGAGAACCATAGTAGAATAGGTTTTATATTATATTATATTTTATTTTTGGTTTTTGTTTTTTTTGTTGAACTATATAATGTCTATGCCTAATAATTTGGAGTCAATTTTTTTTCAAATAGGGAAGTCAGTTTGGTGCACTACCCATTCCAAATGGATTAGAGGAGGACACGACCCTCTAACGTGTCCGTGGACACCCCAAACGGATCAAAATTGACACTTTTCAAATCCGAGTTGTTGTAACAAGTTGGAAATGCCATAAGAGTAAGCCTCCTCCAGCTGCAACCCCTAAAAATCGAACACTTTGTCCTCCAAGACCATCCACCTGCAACTCCTTGCGTAGTCCACACCATGCCTCTTCTCTCCCACCTCCCTCTCCTCCTCCCTGATACGTCTCAAACGTATCCATAATTTCTGTTGTTCCATGCTTATATTATACCATTTGCTACATGTTTTATATACACTTCATATCACTTTTATGCATTTTCTGGGACTAACCTATTAACAAGATGCCACAGTGCCAGTTCCCTGTTTTCTGCTGTTTTTGGTTTCAGAAAGTTACTTCTGGAAATATTCTCGGAATTGCACGAAACAAAAGGCCAAGTCCCTATTTTTCCAACACGTACACGGAGTCCGAAGGAGAGACGAAGAGCCACGAGGTGGCCAAACCACAGGCGGCGCGGCAGGGGCCCACCGCGCCGCCTGGTGGTTTGGGCCCCTCGGGGGTCCGCCGACATCGCCCCTTCGCCTATTTATTCCCCGAGACGTGAAAACCCTAAAACACCGAGCCTTTCATCCAGAACATATTCGCTGCCGCCGCCGTCGTCAACCCTAACTCGGGGGGTTCTGAAGCTCTTCCCGGCACCCTGCCGGAGAGGGGAATCATCACCGGAGGGCTCTACATCGCCATGCCCGCCTCCGGAGTGATGCGTGAGTAGTTCATCCTTGGACTATGGGTCCATAGCAGTAGCTAGATGGTTGTCTTCTCCACTTGTGCCATCATGTTTAGATCTTGTGAGCTGCCTATCATGATCAAGATCATCTTATTGTAATGCTACATGTTGTGTTTGCTGGGATCTGACTTATATTGATACCTATGTGGAGCTGAATATTATATTATCATGTCTATGTCATTTGTGATCTTGCATGCTCTCCGTTACTTGTTGAAGCCTTGGCCAAGTGAATACTTGTGACTCCAAGAGGGGGTATTTATGCATGATAGTTGGGTTCAACCTCTATTTAACCTGGGATAGTGACAGCAAGTTCTAAGGTTGTAGATGTGTTGTTGCCACTAGGGGTAAAACAGCAATGCTTTATTCAAGGATGAATGTATTGTTTACATTACGCACATTACTTAATGCAATTGTCTGTTGCTTGCAACTTAATACTGGAAGGGGTACGGATGTTAACCGGAAAGTGGACTATTTAGGCATAGATGCATGCTGGATAGCGGTCTATGTACTTTGTCGTAATGCCCAAATGAATCTCATAGTAGACACCACAACTCACACATGCATGTTATATGCACTTATCAATTGTCAATTGCCCAGCTGTAATTTGTTTACCCAGCATGTTAGTTATCTTATTGGAGAGACACCACTAGTGAACTGTGGACCCCGGTCCATTCTTTTACATCTGAAATACAATCTACTGCAATCATTGTTCTCTACTGTTTTATGCAAACAAACATCATCTTCCATACGATACGTTTAACCCTTTGTTTTCAGCAAGCCGGTGAGATTGACAACCTCACTGTTAAGTTGGGGCAAAGTAATTTGATTGTGTTGTGCAGGTTCCACGTTGGCACCGGAATCCCTGGTGTTGCGCCGCACTACACTCCTTCACCAACACCTTCGAAGCAACCTCGTTTTCCTACTGGTTCGATAAACCTTGGTTTCATACTGAGGGAAAACTTGCTGCTGCACTCATCATACCTTCCTCTTGGGGTTCCCAACTGACGTGTGACGTACAAGCATTTTTCTGGCACGTTGCCGGGGAGATATTCCCTCGTCAACTTAGCGCAGCAACACGTTTTCTGGCGCCGTTGCCGGGGAAAACCGAATTGCTTCTGCAAGGGGAGTCTCTCACACCCAATCTCTTTACTTTGTTATTTGTCTTGCTTAGTTTATTTTTATTTAGTCTTGTTTGCTCTCTTTATCAAAAACACAAAAAAATTAGTTACTTGTTTATTTCGGTTTTGTTTTGTCTCTTGTCACCATCATGTCTTGTTCCATGCCTGTTGCTATGTCACCTGAGGAATTGATCTTCACTTTTAAACAAGGGAGTGAGGAGAATTTTAAAGAAGCTTGGTCTAGAATTAATGATTCCTTTGGTAAAACTGATCCTAAAATGACTTTAAGTTTGCTTCTCACTAGCTTCTACTTTGGTCTAGCCCTTTGTTATAGATATGCTTTAGATGCTATTGTGGGAGGAGATTTCCTTCACTGTGATGGGGATCAAGCTTTTAATGCCATAAAAAAGTTGATTGCAACTTCTAGCTCAACTAATAAATTTGATTCGGCCCTTGTTAGCATCCATGCTAGATTAAACACTCTTGAGACACATATATCTTGTTTAAAGGACGGCTATAATCAAATTCGGGAATATTTTGACTATGTTCCAACAAATTTTGAACCTTCGATGTGGGTCCCTACGGTAAAGGTTGCTATTTGTGGTGAAACCTTTTATGCTCGTTGTGATATTATGTCTGAGTTTTGCCTTATGCCTAAAAGCATTTATGAAACTTTGAATCTTTGGGGACTTGCTGAAGGAGGAGAAGGAATAATCTTACTGATAACTCTGTTATATTTCCCGAGGGGATAGCTGAGGGTGTGTTTACAACCTTTCTTGGGAGAACGGTGTCCACTGATTATCTTGTTATTGAATGTGCAGGGACAGGACAAATTACACTTGGAAGATCTCTGCTCAAATTAATGGGAGCAACCATAGATGTGGGAAAAGGCACTCTGAATCTTACCTCCACACCAAGGTGCGGCCATGTATTCCCCAAACCAAAGAGTAAGTCTAAGGGTAAGAGAGGTAGGCGCATGGCCCTTGGTATTGATGTCAATGCTCCTCCACTTTTTGACACTTGATTTTCACTTTCTGCGCCTAGCTGAAAGGCGTTAAAGAAAAGCGCTTATGGGAGACAACCCATCGTTTTTATTTGCTGTTATTTTTGTTTTCTTTGAGTCAAGGAGTTTTGTTACTTCTGTAGCAACTCCTTTGTATCTTTATTTTATCGCAATGTTGTGCCAAGTAAAGTTCTATATTGAAAGTTGATGCAAGATTTGGATTTCTGCGCAGTGACAGATTTTTAGCTGTCACGGATTTGAGCTTATCTCCCTGTAGAAAATTCAAAAAATTCTGAAAAAATCACGCATATTCCTGAGATATGTACGCAACTTTCATTATTTTAGGCCAGATCCATCTGAGCAACTTAAGTGCCTCGAAAAAATTCGTCATTCCAGACTGTTCTGTTTTTGACAGATTCTGCCTTTTGTTTTGCATTCGCTCTTTTACTGTGTTTGTGTGGATTTCTTTGCTCCACAAAGCATTGGTGGCTGTAGCTAATGTCCAGAAGCTTTGGGATTGATTGTATCATTACAGAATATGAGAATTTTTGATTATGCACTAACCCTCTAATGAGAACTGTCTTGAGTTTGGTGTGAAGGAAGTTTTCAAGGATCAAGCGAGAAGGGTGATATTATGTGATCAAGAAGAGTGAAAAGCCTAAGCTTGGGGATGCCCCCGTGGTTCATCCCAACCATATTCAGAGAGACTCAAGCGTCTAAGCTTGGGGATGCCCAAGGCATCCCCTTCTTCATCAACAAACTTATCAGGTCATCTCTAGTGAAACTATATTTTAATTCTTTCACATCTTATGCGCTTTACTTGGAGCGTCTGTGTGTTTTTATTTTTGTTTTTGTTTGAATAAATTCGGATCCTAGCAATCCTTGTGTGGGAGAGAGACACGCTCCGCTTTTTCATGTGAATACTCATGTTCTTCACTTATATTTGTTGAGTATTCTTAACTAGCTACTGCAGTGCTTTTAGCTCCTGTTTTTCATGCATCTCTTCGAGCTGTTAGCACTTGTTTATAAATACTCTCTTGCTGCATTATATTATCATTTGGAGAGTTTATGTTTAAATAAATTGATTGGTGTTTGTTTGGAAGAAAGAAAATGCTACATGTAGTAGTTGGTATTGGAAAAGACATATGCATTCTTGTAGATCATTGTCTTGTTTCGATTTGATGCTTTGCAATTGTTTTGAGCTCTCAAGTAGATCATGTTTAAGCTCTTGCATCATGTAGTTAAAGCCTAGTAGTGGAGAACTACCGTAGAGCTTGTTGAGACTTGGGATGCATATTTGTTCTCTCTAAGGTCTAGATATTTTCTGGTAAAATGTTTGAGCAACAAGGAAGACAGTGTAGAGTCTTATAATACTTGCAATATGTTTTTATGTGATTCTTGCTGTACCGGTTTATACTTGTGTTTGCTTCAAACAACCTTGCTAGCCTAAACTCTGTACTGAGAGGGAATGCTTCTCGTGCATCCAAAACTTGAGCCAAAACCCATGCCATTTGTGTCCACCATACCTACCTACTATGTGGTATTTCCTGCCATTCCAAGTAAATATTTCATGTGCTACCTTTAAACTATTCAAAACTTTATTACTCCTTATTTGTGTCAATGTTTTATAGCTCATGAGGAAGTATGTGGTGTTTTATCTTTCAATCTTGTCATTTACTGACAGACTTTCACCAATGGACTAGTGGCATATACATCCGCTTATCCAATAATTTGCAAAAAGAGCTGGCAACGGGGTGCCCAGCCCCAATTAATTACAACTTTCATTAATAATTCTCTTCACATGTTTTGCCCTGATTTATCAGTAAGCAACTTAATTTGCAAATAGACACTCCTCCATGGTATGTGAATGTTGGAAGGCACCCGAGGATTCGGTTAGCCATGGCTTGTGTAAGCAAAAGGTTGGGAGGAGTGTCATCTATAAAGAAACTAAAATACATGTGTAAACAAAAGAGAAGAGGGATGATCTACCTTGCTGGTAGAGATAACGTCCTTCATGGGAGCCGCTCTTGAAAGTCTGGTTGACAAGGGGGTTAGAGTGCCCACTACCATTCGTTGACAACAACAAACACCTCTCAAATACTTATTTTGTGCTCTCTATATGCTTTCGAAAACTTAAAAAGCTCTAGCACATGATTTAATCCCTGCTTCCCTCTGCGAAGGGCCTATCTTTTACTTTATGTTGAGTCAGTTTACCTACTCCTTTCTATCTTAGAAGCAAACACTTGTGTCAACTTTGTGTGCATTGATTCTTACATGTTTACTTATTGCACTTGTTATATTGCTTTATGTTGACAACTATCCATGAGATATACATGTTACAAGTTGAAAGCAAATGCTGAAACTTAATCATCCTTTGTGTTGCTTCAATGCCTTTTACTTTGAATCTATTGCTTTATGAGTTACCTCTTATGCAAAACTTTTTGATGCTTGTCTTGAAAGTACTATTCATGAAAAGTTTTTGCTTATATGATTCATTGTTTACTCTTTATCTATTTGTTAGCAAACTATAGATCATTGCTTTGAGTCACTTCATTCATGACATGAGCCTTGCAATATATTGATCAAGATTGTGTGAAAGCATGTCTCCTCAGAAATTATTTGTTGTTATCGTTTTACCTACTCGAGGACGAGTAGAACTAAGCTTGGGGATGCTTGATACGTCTCCAACGTATCCATAATTTCTGCTGTTCCATGCTTATATTATACCATTTGCTACATGTTTTATATACACTTCATATCACTTTTATGCATTTTCTGGGACTAACCTATTAACAAGATGCCACAGTGCCAGTTCCCTGTTTTCTGCTGTTTTTGGTTTCAGAAAGTTACTTCTGGAAATATTCTCGGAATTGCACGAAACAAAAGGCCAAGTCCCTATTTTTCCAGCACGTACACGGAGTCCGAAGGAGAGACGAAGAGCCACGAGGTGGCCAAACCACAGGCGGCGCGGCAGGGCCCACCGCGCCGCCTGTGGTTTGGGCCCCTCGGGGGTCCGCCGACATCGCCCCTTCGCCTATTTATTCCCCGAGACGTGAAAACCCTAAAACACCGAGCCTTTCATCCAGAACATATTCGCTGCCGCCGCCGTCGTCAACCCTAACTCGGGGGGTTCTGAAGCTCTTCCCGGCACCCTGCCGGAGAGGGGAATCATCACCGGAGGGCTCTACATCGCCATGCCCGCCTCCGGAGTGATGCGTGAGTAGTTCATCCTTGGACTATGGGTCCATAGCAGTAGCTAGATGGTTGTCTTCTCCACTTGTGCCATCATGTTTAGATCTTGTGAGCTGCCTATCATGATCAAGATCATCTTATTGTAATGCTACATGTTGTGTTTGCTGGGATCTGACTTATATTGATACCTATGTGGAGCTGAATATTATATTATCATGTCTATGTCATTTGTGATCTTGCATGCTCTCCGTTACTTGTTGAAGCCTTGGCCAAGTGAATACTTGTAACTCCAAGAGGGGGTATTTATGCATGATAGTTGGGTTCAACCTCTATTTAACCTGGGATAGTGACAGCAAGTTCTAAGGTTGTAGATGTGTTGTTGCCACTAGGGGTAAAACAGCAATGCTTTATTCAAGGATGAATGTATTGTTTACATTACGCACATTACTTAATGCAATTGTCTGTTGCTTGCAACTTAATACTGGAAGGGGTACGGATGTTAACCGGAAAGTGGACTATTTAGGCATAGATGCATGCTGGATAGCGGTCTATGTACTTTGTCGTAATGCCCAAATGAATCTCATAGTAGACACCACAACTCACACATGCATGTTATATGCACTTATCAATTGTCAATTGCCCAGCTGTAATTTGTTTACCCAGCATGTTAGTTATCTTATTGGAGAGACACCACTAGTGAACTGTGGACCCCGGTCCATTCTTTTACATCTGAAATACAATCTACTGCAATCATTGTTCTCTACTGTTTTATGCAAACAAACATCATCTTCCATTCGATACGTTTAACCCTTTGTTTTCAGCAAGCCGGTGAGATTGACAACCTCACTGTTAAGTTGGGGCAAAGTAATTTGATTGTGTTGTGCAGGTTCCACGTTGGCACCGGAATCCCTGGTGTTGCGCCGCACTACACTCCTTCACCAACACCTTCGAAGCAACCTCGTTTTCCTACTGGTTCGATAAACCTTGGTTTCATACTGAGGGAAAACTTGCTGCTGCACTCATCATACCTTCCTCTTGGGGTTCCCAACTGACGTGTGACGTTACACGCATCAAGCATATTTTCTGGCCGTTGCCGGGGAGATAGAAGCAACACCGCAATATATTCCCTCGTCAACTTAGCGCCAGCACTCCCATCCAATCCCCCTGCCCGACTCGCCCGTACCCACGACCCCACCCGTCGAGGCGGGAGTGGTGGTGTTTAGGCATGGAACTACCACCCTCACTCTTCATCCCTCGCTCTAGTCCCTCTTGTCCGACCAGAACACGCCTCTCCATGCGACATCCTCTCTGCGCTCCCACCGCCGAACTTGCCACTATGCTGAACGCCCTAGCCTCCCTGGTCGCCTAGGCATCGTTGCTCTCGCTGCCATCCACTCCGCGCATGACCTCCACGGCGAGTGTGTGAGGACCCGGATTAGCCATCCGAGATACTCGTTATGTTTCCAGCAACAATCCCATGATCAGTTTGTTGTTGCACATAACTCGACGTGGCATCACAGTGTACATCCATAACATCACCGGATACAAGTTTTACAAAAATTCGGTCATACAGACCGAGTCTTACATAGGTGCCTTCTTGGGCAAAATAAATTATTCAGCGGAAGCAACAGCGTTGATGGCGTACTAGCGTTCCTTAGTTCCCACAGGCAACTGACTAATGAAGAACCTTAGTTCGCGTCATCGGTACCATCATTCTCCTCATCGAGATGCTCCTCGAAACCTGGCTAAGACAATAGCCAGGGACGAAACCAATATGAGTACAATTTGAATTGTTACTCGCAAACTACCCCAACATGAACATGCACTGTTAAATAAAACTTTTACTTTTAGGAAGACATCCCTATATCTTTGTTGAAAAAGAAAAGGGCAGACTTTTGTTTAATAAATCTTTGTTTTTGAAACCTCTATAACTTTGATTTAAAAAATGGAAAGAAGGATTTTAGAACTTTTTCCCGTACATCTGTCTTTGTAAGAAATCTCCTTTGAAACTTTATCCCGAAAATACATCTTTGTTGAACAAGGTAAGAAACCTTTCTTATAAACATTTCCCGGAAAATCACCATTGGTTTATTTCTCCAAAACTCCTCCTTTTTCGACCATAGCCTTCATGGTCAAATTGTTTTTCCAACAACCTTATACCAGCCCTTCGGTATAGTTGCATAAAACATTTCCCACTTTCAAAACACAAAACTCTGCACTTCTCGACCATAGCCCTTCATGGTCTTCCTCTTTTTCAGCAACCTCATACCAGCCCGTCGGTATAGTTGCATAAAACATTTCCGTTTTCTTTTCAAATCTTAAAACTTTGCAAAATTTGCACATGGTCTTAGGACAGCCTCCCAACTGTCCATATCCGAGGACTCGGCTATTCGAATAGTTTTTACACTCTGCAGAGGTAGCACGCTTTTCCCACATCCATCCGGTAACTCATCGTGTCAGCCACGTCCCGCCATACAAGGTGTATGCGAAGTTGAGTCACCGATCGTAGCCTGTCCTTTGCTCATGCTAGTATAGGACCCTGCCGCTATGACACTTTCCATCCACACTTAACCCAGCCCGTCGGAATCTAAGTGTGAGGACTCATAGTTCTGCCCGGCGACCCAAAGGTGGCGTCTTCATCCTCTTCCTCCTTCACTAATACCAGCCCGTCGGTATTCTCCTTATTGAGGACACAGGTCAGGGGTAGGTCACCAAACCATCCAATAGTTTGAAAAAGAATTTCCATCCAATAGCTCCCTATAGGGTGTCAAAATAATATACTAGTTTTTGGAAAAAGGGTTTCCAAAACATAACTTTAGTGGCAAACACCACATATATCACTTATGCTCTTTATAAGTAAAACATGTGAACCAAATAGATGTATATAGATGCAAGCTCAGAGAAGTAGCTTGCCTTGCTCAGCAAGTTCCCGGGTCTTGCTCCTGTTGTTTAGCAAAATCCCCCTCCTTGATAATCCCGGCAACGTTCTCGTCTAATCGTCTACACTAGCAAGCACCAACAATCACTATACCATTCAACCAAACATCACAACATTACAATCTTAAACTCTACAAATAGCTACTGTAATCACGCAAGGCCAACCAATTGGGTTTAATTTAATTGAACTTGCACAACTTAAGTTTTGTTAACCACAAAATTATGCCAATTTAGAGACCATTAGCACTGAGTATTTCTGATCCAACAAAATTGGCCCAGGTCCAATTGGATTAATATTTATTCCACCATAAATATTATACTACAGAAAAGTGCAAATCACTATTTGATTTACTAATGAGTTTCTGTTGCTTCAATAATTTTACCAATTTAGGGGTAGTTAGCACTGATTAAATGTGATCTAACAAAATTGGTTTGAACTCAATTGGTTAATAGGGTATCAGAAACAAACAAGTTGGTGTTCTGAACCTTCTGTGGCACTTTAATTTCTACATTTGTTTAATTATCTAAACAGGATGAAACCACCTGGGTTGGTTTAACAATTTCATCAGCTATCCAGAGAATTTTGGTTTGATTTATTTGGACAATCATTTCTCAAGTTATTGAATTTCAAACAGGCATACTGATTTAAAAGTTTTCTGTTAAATCCAAATTTCGAAAGAGGAGGAAAAAATAAATGGGCTGGGAAGGTTTCCAGCCCGCTGGGCCTGGCCCAGTTTTATTTATTTTTCCTGCGCGTGAAAAAGGTTAAAACCCTGACGGGTGGGGCCAGCCGTTGGACTGAGATCCAACGGCGCATGGTGATTGCTGCGACGGCGACCTTAATCAAGCGCACCGCCGTGCCCGTAACTACGACGGCGAGTCGGAGGCTCACCTAGGGCTCGGGAGGCGGCGGAGATGGTCGGGAGTCGGTTGCGGAGGGTCGGGGAGGGTCCTGGCGGCTGTCGTATGGCTCGAGGACGCACAGCTTGATCCGGCGAGTTCCTCTGCTTCCTCGGCCTCGGCGGAACTCCGGCGAGCTCCTGGCGTTTCTTCTGTGCACGAAACAGAGGGAAACTAGGGCGGGGTGAGTGCGGTGTCGATAGGAATGAGTGTTCGGGGGCAGAGAAAAGAGAATGGAGAGAGCGTGGCGTCGCAACCATGGTCGACCTCGACCTCGGCGCCGATGGTTGTGGCGGACGATTCCGACCACGACAGCGAGGGGAGCAGATGCGTGCCGCCCTCCTGGCGGTGCACGGTGAGTGAGTGGAGTGAGGGGGAGAGCAGTGGCGAGGTGTGGAGAGAAGTGAGGGTCGGGGGCGGCTCTAATAGAAGCGGAGGTGGTTCACGGTGGCCTCGGTGCAGGAAGCGGCCAAGGAGTGGGAGAGCATGCCATTGGTGGCGGTGCTGTGCAGCGACGGCGTGGGGGGTGCTCCGTTAGGGTTTTGGGTCCGAGTCAAAGCGAGGGAGAGTAGGTGTCCATCGTGCGCACGGACGGCGTCCATGGCGCACCCGTCGGAGGTCGTCAGCACGATTGCGTCGCGGTGGGGCAGGGGAAGTGACGTCGAGGTGTCTGCGGAGCTTCGGCGAGCGAGGCGGACGTCCAGGATGAGCTGAGCTTGCCGAGGAGCTGAGGTGGCGGAGATCGGGGCCGGCATCGACGTGCTCGGGCCGCGAGGATTGGGCGAGCCTGGGCAGCGAGAGAGGGCGACCGACGTGCTCCTCTGCTGGACAATGATCGCGGAGGAGCAGGGCAGAGGGCTGGTGCGGCGTTCTTATCCAACTCGGCATCACGACGACGGTCGGTGCGACGGCGAGCTAGCGGTGCGGCTCGGTCGCTACAGGGGAGACGAAGGTAAGTTTGCAGAAAACCCCTGCACTTCCTCCTTTTCTGTTTCTTTCATTTCCTTTATAAAACCAGTAGCATTTTAGGTATTTTATTGAGGCACTGAAACATTTTAGAAAATTATGAGAAAAATCAAGTAGCTTTCCCATAACATGTAGAAGCTCCACAAAAATTGGTGTTGCAAAATAAAATGTTTGGAACCACATTGGTTCATAGGTTTTTGAATATTCTTAGTGTTTAAAGAAGTAAATAGGATTTCATAACTTAATTAAGTGGTAATTATATAATTTTGAGAAGAAAGGGGTATGAGAATGATAGTCATCCTCTTGCCTCATCCATGGAATTATTTTTCATAAAGAAAATATTTGCTTGGAAAGAAATAGAGAGTTAGGTAGATGGAATAATATATTAAGATCATTTCTTGTAACTTATGATCCTAATTCAATTTGTTGAGTAATTTTAGGAGTTTTGCTTTATTTAAGTCACATTCCAAATTTGATGTCAAGTGTGTTTTGTTTTTAGTGTCAAGCATAACCGAGGAATTGTCCACACAAGCAACAATCACAACAAGATCAACACTACCATCAAGCCCACACAAATCAAACCACAAGAATTAATATACCACCATTTCCACAAGGCTATCTTGTGAAAGAGAGACCACTCCTAATTATGACAAGATGATGTTTTAGGAAATATCTCCACTCATAACTTAGTAGTTTTCAAAAAGGTTTGAGAAAGGAAATATGAGGGGTAATATATTTCCCACTAGTGTTAATTTCAAATGGAGTGAAAATAAAAGTTTATAAAATGGGAGTTGTATACACCTGCAAAATACCAAGGTTGAAAAATAGGTGGGAGATGGCATATAGATCTCCATCATCTTGGAAACGCATACTTTTGGAAATACTTTTACTTTCTCAATTAATGGGTATTAATTTTGGTTGTTGCTAAACAAGTATCATTGAAATGGTCTTTGGCCAGAAATAAGAATGGAAAAAGGTGTATGGAATGTTTTCTTGTCATAACAGGGTCTCCAAAGTTAAATATATTTTTACGTAGGTTGGGTGCTTGGGTTAATATTTACTAGTCAAACAACTTAAACAACAAGTCACACAAAGTCAAACATAGCATGGGAAGGAAAACACAATCATCAGTGAAACATTTCAAAAAGTTTTTGTTGGTTCTGAATTTTGGGTCTTGTAAAACTAAGTTTTTCTTAGTTCCAAAATTTGGGATGTGACAGATCCTTCCCCCCTTAAAAATAATCTCATCCTCGAGATTTGCTAGGTGAGGTACTAGGGAGGTACGAGAGTACGGTTTTTGAGTTGGTAGAGGGATGTTAAACTTCTAGTTGCGTCGGAGCTTGCTTGATAGTTGAGTGTTGTCACAGCAGTTGCCTTCCAGATTTTTAGTCCTCTTCGGATGCATCTGGGTAGGTTGTCTTTGCTCTTGTACTTCTTCGGTTGAGTGAAGGAAAAAACACCATTGTTGACCTCCTTCGTCCTCTGAGCTTGAATTTTCACAGGTTAGCAACTCTTTATGCTCGGATCAACTAGCATATTTATCGAGTTAAATCTAAGGTTTTTGCTCAGCCAAAAACAAACATGGCAAGATCAAACAAGGGCTATCACCAATCCATCAACCACAATCAAAGATTTATCTTAGACAGATAATTACCTCGAATTTTGGAAAACCAAAAGTTTACGGTTTTATTTTAGATAAATTATTTATTCACTTTCATGCGTACACAGGTTTTGAAATAAACAGGGTTTCCTTTAAAAGAGAAATATTTGGGCCACCAATAATTGGCCCACATGCACAGTGCGATTGGGCTTTTGAAAAATCATTTTTGCAAGGGTTTTTCTCTATGGGGTACTGGGAAGGCGAGAGATACGATCGTGAATAAAAGATAGATGGACATGGAGGTTATCTGCTTACTCGCTGACATCTGGGACGGGGTCCACCTGGCAGTCTCCTTCTTCCTTTCTATCTTCTTCTTCCTTGCTCTCTCTCCTCCGCACTGCCCGGGTTTCAGTGCGCGGAGCACTCATCTGTGGTACTGCTGCGCGTGCAGTCCATCGATGCAGCAACCATCACGACTTTGGAGAACAATGCCTTGATGGTTTCGCGCCATTGGGCGAGCACATGCTCGTGATTCCTTCTCTTTCCTGCGCAATGCGGTGCCGAGGAGGGGCATCGAGCTCCGGCTATAATTAGTAACCTCCAAAATATTTCTCCTATCGCATCGCCACCATGGGCTTCATTAGTGATTTCTTTAGAGCCTATGTCGATATGATGGAGGAAGCGGGTTGCATCGAGGCATTTCATCTTCGTGCTCTTCGTGTCTTGGTTTCGAGGGTGCAGACCTGCTGTTCGCGGCAGTGGTTCATCCTAGTCGTTGTCTTGTGCAATTTGTGGTCTGGCGCTGGCTGGTGCTGCGATGGAGGAGCAGGATGCGGCGGTGGAGCAAGCTGCACCGGAGGAGCAAGCTGTGCTGCCGGTGGCTGAGGTGGTTGTTCTTTCGGCTGGAGGTGAGCAGGCTGCTCGAAGCCGTCCGTCGCCGTCGCGCGGCTCTGCTTCGGGCGAGCCAGGGCGAATCTTCTAGCAGTGCGTGGATCGTGAGAGGGGTAGTAGAATTTCTGGAGTGCCTTTGCATCCGCACTAAGTAGTTGTAGTGTTCTTCGTTGGGGTAGAATTTGGTATCCTTTGAATCTGAAAGTTTCCCTTCTGTACTAAACTCCGTGGTTGTATCAAACTTGTTTCCGCTGATGAACTGGAACAAGATTTGCATGTTTGAATTTTCGGCTGCCACAAATCTGGTCTTGCAGCATTCATAGAGTTGCAGAGGTACGAGCATACAGATAGGAGAATTGCTACTGAGAAAATATCTTTATAGGAAATGACCCTGCATTTTATGGTCCAAAACTATTTATAGTGGTATGGCCTAATTATTTCAGCCATACCAGTTAACCAGCATACATCAATTACTAGACAAAAAGTTTACTTGCGGGTGGCACATGGTTTATCCCAAATGGGGATCCATATTTAACACCAGGTAGGTAGTTTTTCCTACACACGTGTCAATATCAAGTGAGCGAGGCACGTGGTTACGGTGTCTCATTAAATACTTCCACTTAATGGTTAACTGGTGCAACACACCAAAAAATATTTTGCACATTAGAAAATAATGGCATTTGATGTTTGGGGTTAACCCTCAGGTGATACATTTGATGATCTAAAGAAATAAAGAAGGTAATAGGATTTTAAATATAAGTTCTTGAAAAATATTTATTTGAGAGAGAAAAGTAATATGAATTAAATTAAGAGTGATTATATTATCACTTCTTTGAATTTTGTGTGAAGGAAAATATTAATTTCTAGGTTTGAGTATTTTATGCCCCATGTCAATTGTGTAGCTGTTTCCAATTTTATTTTTGGGTTCAAGATTTTAATTCACTCCAACAAGCAACACAATTAACAAGGAGCAATCAACACACCTTATGACTTGTTTCCCAATCACACACAATTAACAAGAGGATCAAAACCACCAGTTTTATTATGGACTGATTCGCATCAACCAAAAACTTACAACAAACTTACACAACACAAACAACAAACAAGCAAACAACCTTGCCGCTTCTCTCCTACCAACCTACAAGCGCAAATCAGGCTAACTAAGCATGGGTTCTACTCCGCTTGACGGCCTCTGGTAGTCGGTGGAGTGTGGCCGAGACGAAGAGTGGTGTCCACATCTCCATCTTCCGCGGGGTGGAGAACTGCAGGCACGCCTTCGAGGATTATACCTTGCTCTTGGGGGTGCTGCTGAACTCTAGCTAGTGCTTGCGACACAGATGCATCAAGACTACGGTCCAGCAAATCATCTGGGAATGGGAAGTCCTGTACCCGAGAGGCCCAAGGTTGAGGATAGGTGGGTTCCTTGCTCGACACAGTTCCAGGTGAGCACGACCAAGGTGGCGCCTTGTGGTCATGAGTTCATCCATCAGAGAATGGTTGAACCTGGTCATTGCAGCCCCATAGGTGACCAGGGTGATTACGGCAGGGTCGACTTCCTCTCTAATGGAAGTTTGGACAGTCTCCGCACCATGCTGGGGTCTGGCTGGGAGAAAGTGGAAAGCTCGACTCATCGCCATTGCCGGTTCCGAGTACCGGAGACAGACAAGACCTTCCCAGGCTGCTACCTGGATGGCTTGACTAAGAGTAAGCATGTTCCTACCTTGGATCAAGTAAGGCTGACTGGTGCCCAACGGACACGAGCCGATATGCACGTCTGTTTGAAATTCACTCCCGGCAGGCGAGAGTGAGTTCTCAAACACCACATATCGAGGGCGAGCAGGGCTACCAAGTGATGCATGTAAAATGCATACATGAACTTTGCATTATATTACTTATATTTCAATCATATTTGCATCATATAAGGGTAATATCATTGATTTATATTGATTTTGGAAATATTTCATAGTTTCCCTATTTTTCTGGAATTAACCCTGCACAGGCAGAAAACCCTATTTTCTATATTTTGATGTTTCAGGGACCCAAACGATGTCCAAATGACCTAATAATTTACGAGCATCAGTTTTTGGAAGGAACAAAGCGTGGGAGCGAAGGAAGCGAACAAACGGAGGCCCGAGGGCCAAGTTGAGTGGGCTCACGCGGCCAGATTCCTTGGCCGCGTGGGACCCATCAACCTGGGCCTCGGAGCTCCGTTGCCGTCGATCTTTTTTCCCGAGCCTCCGCCTTGACCTAAAAATGACTATAAAAATAGTCTCCGGCGCCCTTCGGAAAGGAGCGCTGCAGAAACACAAAACCACAAAACAGAAGACCTGGAGCTGCAGATTTGATGTAGTGCAACCTACCCTAAGCAACCCAACATATCCCAAGTCGCCATGGACAACAAAGGTGAACTCTTTCCTCCACGAGATCCCATTCCGTGCCCCTTTGGATGGTATACTACTTGAGCATCTACCCCTTTTCTATGATAGGTATCACATGACGAGTACGGACATTCGGGTAGATGCCGAGGAAGCTCAAGACTCAAGACCATCCGAGGCGTACGCATGGAAGAGGGGGAGAAAGCGTCAAGACGAAGAAGGAGAAGACGGAGCAAGCAGCTCGGCCGGCCCTCCAGCCGGCCCAGGCCGGGCGGCCACCCGAGGCAGCCGGCCCAGGCCGGCCCCAAGGCCGGACCTACCGACGCCGCCGGCCTTCCAGCCGGCCCAGGCCGGCCCCAGGGCCGGACCAGCTCCCGCGCCGTCTGCGCCAACCGGCCTCCAGGCCGGCCTCCCCGACTGCGCGTGTCCGTACCCGTTTTGTACCTATACTATAAATAGACCCCTACCCCTCCAGATCTAGATAGACTATGTTTTGAGATTAGAGTAGAGCTAGGCTCCCCACCTCAAGAAGGTCTCCTTCCTCCCCTTGTGGGGATGGTTCCTCCTCTTGTGGAGAAGATCCCCTTGTGGATTCAAGACCTCTACTTGTAGTTTGACTACTTGCCAATCTTTCATCTTCGGGTGACTTTATTGGAGCGGTTCGGTTGACCTTTGGAGAAACAACCATCCAAGATCCCTTCTTGTATCTACTTGCCGATCTCCCACCTTCGTGTGGATTCTATTGGGCCGGTTGGACCGACCGGTAAGGGAAACGGTTCTTGTATTGTGTGTGTGTTCTTGTGTTCGGGGCGTTCTTCTTGGTGTTCTTCGTGTTCCTCGTGTTCTTGCGTGCGTTCGTCCACACCCGCCATCAATCCGTGAAGATCGGGCCACCTTAGAAGTCCCGTACTTCACCATATGGTATCAGAGCATGGTTGCCACGGATTTGACTTGTGTTTCCACCCCCAAATCCACCAAAATTTTCTTTGATTTTGAGAAATTCGAAAATTTCCGCCAAAAATAGCCCCAAATTGCTTTTGGATCGATCTGTGAATCTTGTGCGTTTTTGCAAGTTTTGATCCATAGATCTATTGCTCAACCAGTTGATCTTGCTTCCCTTGCGTTTCCATGGCCAAATTCCATTGATTTCCCTCCGATTTGACGTTTTTCGGGCCGTTTTTCCGCCAAAATCACGGATTTTCGAGGGTCAACGTCGCGGGGGTCAACCGGCCTAGGCCGGACCCCATCCCGACCCCGCCGGCCTCCAGGCCGGCCTGGGCCGGCCCCACGGCCGGCCTCCCCGAAAACTGAAAATTCCAGATTTTGTTTTGGCCATATCTTTTGATTCCGGACTCCGTTTTGGGTGTTCTTTGGCTCGTTTCGAAGCTACGATCAAGGCCTTCATCACCATTGCGGAAGATCCATCATCCACCACCACCAAAATTCGTGGGCAAGCACGAAGCTTCTACATCAAAGGGTGAAGATCGTCGACAAAAGGTATAAACATCACGAATCTTTTCCCCCTTGCCATTCCTTTGATAGCCATCATACCCTTGTGTTTATATTGTCCTATTGAGGCTAGCTCTTGATGATTGCTTGGGCTTTGCACATTTGCACCGTGTAGTTTTCGAGCAAACGTTGTATGCGCTAGTTGATATATCTTGTTGTTGGCATCAAAAAGTGGGTGAGCAAAAAGCAAAAAGAGAAAAGAAGCAAAAAGAGCAAGAAAGAAAGAAAAGAAAGAAGAAACACCACTTGCCATATCTTGTAGGAAGCGCGCAAGCTCGATGAACATCTAGTAGGTGGTGCATTGTTGTGCAAATCTTGTAGCCCACCAATAAATTGCAATCGAGCTAGTGGCTCTCCTTGTACTTGTGCAACACGATATAGTCTTCGCTAGGATCATATGGTTCTTTAGCTCACTTCTTGGTTGCATAAGTATCATTTATCTCTCCGCGTTTGTGTTTCCGTGAGCTTTGCTCATATCTTTGGAGATTGACTTGTTTTTGCTTTGTGATCATCTTGGTTCTCTACTTGCTTTGACAATATCTTGGTTTCCGGTTGGTTCAATTTGCTTCCTCCTACCATACCTTCCTATCCAACTTTTAAGCCGTGTGTGTTTTGGAGTTTGCTTTGGATACTTGAACACAAGCATTTTACTTTGTGATCGTTTCCCTTGGTTGTCCACGACATCCAATACTATCTACAAGGTGAGAGGTTGTGTTCTAGTTCCTTTCCACTCCACATATATACACTTGTCTTGTGAGTTAACATGTCTAGGGAGAGTGAATGCCACTATGGAGGCCAAAATGATAATGAGTACATGATGAGCCACAACAACTATGATGCTCAAACTTTGAGGACATGGGGTACTACTACACCGACAATGACCCCCATGATATGATGGATCATCACCAAGACTTCCGCTACGACTCGATTGCTCAAGCTTCACCGACATGGAGAACTACTACGACTACTACTCCAAGTACTCCGACGAGCACTTTGGTTCTACCATGGTCAAGATCGGCACCACCAAACATCATGGCACAACCTTCTATGGTTCAAGCTCAAGACAGTGCTCCTACGAGCCCACCATGCACTCATCCTTTGGAGCTCCACGGTGCTCCTACAAGATCACCATGCACTCATCCTTTGGAGCTCCACCTACTTCAAGAAGGCGCCATGAGACGGACATTGCATAATGTGCCAAGTGTCCCAAATCTCCATCAACTTCACAAAGGCGCCATGATAAGGACATCGCCAAGAGTGCCAAGCTTCGTCATACTCCATCTACTTCCAAGAGTGCCAAGCTTCGTCATTCTCTATCAACTTCTAGAAGGAGCCATGACAAAACCATCGCCAAGAGCGACAAGCATCGGCATTCGACTTCAACAACAAGACGGCGTCCCAAGAAGTGCATCGACAAGGCCAAGACAAGTCAAGGCCCATCTAGCTCATCAAGGCGCCACAAGAAAGATGCCAAGGTGGACCACAACATGTACAAGCTTGAAGCCGACATCGACACACTCGCCGAGCGCCGAAACATATCTCCAAGCTCTAGTGGAAGCTCCACGGAAAGGTCGCCAAGGCAACAAGCACGCCGTCGACAACAAGAAGAGAAGCATCCGAATGACTTTCGGCGACACCCCACCACTCAAGAGCGTCAACGTCGACATGAAAAGAAGACGGCGACAAAGGCGCATCCTATGGTGTCCCCTCGTGCTACCACTTCAAGTGCGCCAACAAGAGCTACAAGTCCCATCTTTGATGAGATCATGGCCGACATCGACAACTTCTTCGAGAATTTCATACGTCGACGCCGGAAGAAGCATGGTCACACATGTGAGGCCACAACCAAGACGGCGCCCTTCTCTTGATATGACGTCTACACCAAGTGCCATCACCACATTGGTCCCTATATGGCAAGATGAAGACCTAATATGCGACAATTGCCAAGGCCAAGACCATGATCCACGAGAATGTCCCAATCTCGTGTGCCCAATATGCAATCGAAGAGGTCACATGATGTGGGAGTGCACAAATGGAGACCAAGATGGCGAGAAGACGGTCGAGCATGGGATTTTCCCTTCGACCACGGAGGCGAGCATGGAGAATGCTATCACCTATGACCATGGGTCAAGTGATGATGATGCCGAGCATGGGATGTTCCCTTCGGCAAGGAGTCGAGTGATGATGCCAACACTATGGCATTGACCTTTGGAGGCGAGATGGGTGAGGAGGTTGAGCATGGGAGTTTCCCTTCAACCTTGGAGGCGTTTGGAGTTGAGAGCATTGAGCCTACCCTCATGTGCTTGAATGATGCGATGGTACCAATCCCATGTGAGCATGAGAGCCACTTAGCCCACTTGAGTGAGAGTGAGAGTGAGTTGAGTGCTCCACCATATATGAGTTTGAGTGCTTTCACTTTGAGGGAATGAGTGATACACCACTTGAGTTGAGAGAGGTAGTTGATAGGTCTTGTGAGTCCATTTCGATTTCTAACAACTTAACCTCTACCTCTAGTGTGTTTTCTCATTGTGAGCTAGGTTCCATGGATGCTGAGACGTCACTCCTCAACTTGACGGTGCCTCAAATGGAGAAGATGTACATGGAGGATGATGATGCCACCCCATGTCTACTTCAAGATGGACAAGTCGGCTACACATGGAAGCCCCTACTACTTCAACACCTACTTCACATGAGCGGGACTACCAAGGTATGGGTGTTGATGTGACCATGATCCCACTAGTGGACATGATGAACTATGATTGCTCGCTTGCTATGGACGGTTTGATTGACACATCATATGATTTGTTCTTATTCCCATGTGATACTTTGTTTGAAACCAATGTTGATCATGTGGAATCACCTATTTGTGATGATTTTGCCATGAGCATGCCTTGTTATGAATGTTTCCACTTTTCTCCCATTGTTGCTTGCAATATGTTGAACAATTCTTCTTTCACATGTGTTGCTTGCAATAATGTTGCAATGTTTGATAATGAGATTGCCCCCATAGCTTTCTCACATTTTGGAGATGTTTCGTTTTCTCTTATGGACCTTGTTCCATCCTTCATTTTGTTTAGTGACCATCCACATATGTCATATTTTCCCATTGATTTTGATGTGTTTGGTGACGTGCAAATGAAGAGACACTTCATGATGGATGATGTGTTCCTATACCGTGCACCTAACTTCTTTATATGGTGTCTTGTGTGTACCGGTAAAGGCATGATGATGTCAACCTCAATTGAGCATGAGTTGACAACAAGAGATCTTGAGAGCATACATGTGAGTTGTGGATTCAATCCAACTCTAATACTTTGACCATGTTTCGCATCAAACAAGTTGAAAAATTGCTCTTGCTTATGGTGTGTTTGCAATCATGATGTTGCTTTTGGTCTCCTATATGACAAGCATGTTTATTTGATCTTTCACATGGATGATTTATGTGTTGCCACAAATATGATGAACAATTGTTCTTTCAATGGCTTGTTTGCAACCATAATGACATTTTGTGCATGTCTTGTCATGAGTTTATTGGTTTATACCAATTTGGTGTTGCAACAAATATGACGACAACTTGCTCTTTCATGTGCTTTGTTTGCCACCATGATGCTATTTTGGACATTCTACATTGTGTGTTTTTGCCAAATTCTCCTCTTGTTGCATCAAGGTTGATGACAAATTGTCCCTTTCAATGCCTTGTGTGCAATAATGATCATACGGTACAAAATGAGATACCTAGATGGCATCCTCATATTTTCATGGAGTTTTGGTGTTTCCACATTTGAAGATGTTCCATTGGATTGCTTGCACATTGACCTTGCACTTGCACTACCTTTTCATATTCTTGTGTTGAGCTAACGGTGCTATGATAAAGAATGGACATGTCATTGTTGATATGCTCCTCTTTCTTGCACACACATGGTTTGCTTGGTCTTTGGTGTTTGTAGGCATGGTGAATTCCAATTCTTCGACAACACATCTACTCCTTTACATGGTGATGAAGAGCAAGAGTCGAGGACGACTCTTTTTAAAGGGAGGGAGATGATGTAGTGCAACCTACCCTAAGCAACCCAACATATCCCAAGTCGCCATGGACAACAAAGGTGAACTCTTTCCTCTACGAGATCCCATTCCGTGCCCCTTTGGATGGTATACTACTTGAGCATCTACCCCTTTTCTATGATAGGTATCACATGACGAGTACGGACATTCGGGTAGATGCCGAGGAAGCTCAAGACTCAAGACCATCCGAGGCGTACGCATGGAAGAGGAGGAGAAAGCGTCAAGACGAAGAAGGAGAAGACGGAGCAAGCAGTTCGGCCGGCCCTCCAGCCGACCCAGGCCGGACCCCAGGCCGGGCGGCCACCCGAGGCAGCCGGCCTCCCAGCCGGCCCAGGCCGGCCCTAGGGCCGGACCACCTACCGACGCCGCCGGCCTTCCAGCCGGCCCAGGCCGGCCCCAGGGCCGGACCAGCTCCCGCGCCGACTGCGCCAACCAGCCTCCAGGCCGGCCCAGGCCGGCCTGGGGCCGGCCTCCCCGACTGCGCGTGTCCGTACCCGTTTTGTACCTATACTATAAATAGACCCCTACCCCTCCAAATCTAGATAGACTATGTTTTGAGATTAGAGTAGAGCTAGGCTCCCCACTTCAAGAAGGTCTCCTTCCTCCCCTTGTGGGGATGGTTCCTCCTCTTGTGGAGAAGATCCCCTTGTGGATTCAAGACCTCTACTTGTAGTTTGACTACTTGCCAATCTTTCATCTTCGGGTGACTTTATTGGAGCGGTTCGGTTGACCGTTGGAGAAACAACCATCCAATATCCCTTCTTGTATCTACTTGCCGATCTCCCACCTTCGTGTGGATTCTATTGGGCCAGTTGGACCGACCGGTAAGGGAAACGGTTCTTGTATCGTGTGTGTGTTCTTGTGTTCGGGGCGTTCTTCTTGGTGTTCTTCGTGTTCCTCGTGTTCTTGCGTGCGTTCGTCCACACCCGCCGTCAATCCGTGAAGATCGGGCCACCTTAGAAGTCCCGTACTTCACCAAGATTGGAGGGGGAAAACTCCGGCGGGGCGCTGCCGGGGTGGTCTCCATCTTCTCCAACATCTCCACCATCATCACCATGATGAAGGGGGAGTAGTCCACCCCCTGGACTTTGGGTTTGTGGTGGTAACTTGATCTAATCTCTCTATATATGATCATTGTTGAAGTCCATATGATGTGCTTTGCATAAGTATGGATCTATCTATGTAATTCCTATGGTGGATATTGTGGTATGAGATGATATTTGTTATGCATTTACCGTTGTGTTGGATCTTTTATGACCTGTCATACTTTGGAGATATTCTATGATGCATGTGATGGTTCGATTTATGCATAATGCCTTGTTTATCCATGTCATGAGGTGATTGACACCACCGAGTGTAGATAGATGAGAGAGATGTGGTCATGCACACGAAATATGAATCATTGCACTAGTATTTAGAATATTGTCCATTATGAAGTATGATGTATGTAGGTACGGGATGGCCGATGTGACAACGGCATATGTATTGAGTGACACAATACAACCCAACATCCTTTATCTGGGGTAAAAAGGAAGAAGTATGATGTGGGAGTGACAACAAACCACGCTAGCCTTACGAGGGTTGATACGTCTCCAACGTATCCATAATTTCTGATGTTCCATGCTTATATTATACCAATTGCTACATGTTTTATATACACTTCATACACTTTTATGCATTTTCTGGGACTAACCTATTAACAAGATGCCACAGTGCCAGTTCCCTGTTTTCTGCTGTTTTTGGTTCCAGAAAAGTACTTCTGCGAATATTCTCGGAATTGCACGAAACAAAAGGCCACGTCCCTATTTTTCCAACACGTACACGAGTCCGAAGGAGAGACGAAGAGGAGCCAGGAGGTGGCCAAACCATGGCGGCGGCGGGTGCCGCGCCAGCCTATGGTTGGGCCCCTCGGGCTCCACCGACGTCGCCCCTTCGCCTATTTATTCCCCGAGGCGAAAACCCTAAAAAAAGTCATTTCCAGAAGAGTTCCGCAGCGCCGCCGCCATCGACGACAAGTTTCGGGGGACAGAAGTCTCTGTTCCGGCACGCTGCCGGGACGGGGAATTGCCCCCGGAGTCATCTCCATCGACTCCACGCCATCTTCATCGCCGCTGCTGACTCCCATGATGAGGAGGGAGTAGTTCTCCCCCGAGGCTGAGGGCTCTACCGGTAGCTATGTGGTTCATCTCTCTCTCCCATGGTGTGATCTTTATGTGATCATGTGTATTGCTAGTATCGCTGAATACATTAATAATGTTTATGCTACTCAAGTGATTTTGTCTAGTTTCTGGAGTCATTGTGACAACACGGTATCAAGGTGACAGTGTGGGTACTTGTGTGACTCTATGAATAATTTAGACATTTATCATGGCTTATTCTTGGGAATTGTGGTGTTTGTTTACTCAGACTTTGAGGTGTGCTTTTGCAGCCCTACGCATAGTACTCTTGCTTCATCAAGAAGGAGAATAATCCCGAGTAGTATTTACTTGTGTTCAGTTGTGCTAATCTAGTTGAATATGTAGATGTTACTCTTTATCTATTATGCACTCTATAGGTTACTTTAATATGAACTCCGGTACTCTCCACGGTGTAAAGGTGACAGTGTGTGCACCGTGTGTGACTCCTTTATGACGTTGTGGCGCTTGTTTACTCCGGCTTGAGGTGTGCTTTTGTAGCCCTACACAATGAATGGTGTTTGTTATCCAACAAGAGAGTGTTTAAGAGTAGCTTTTATTTATTCAGTTATGAGATCATTGTTGAGAGTGTCCACTAGTGAAAGTATGATCCCTAGGCCTTGTTTCTAAGCATTGAAACACCGTTTACAACAAGTTCTGCTACATGTTTGCTTGCTGCCATTTTATTTCAGATTGCATTACTACTTATAATCATCCATATTACTTGTATTTCACTATCTCTTCGCCGAACTAGTGCACCTATACATCTGACAAGTGTATTGGGTGTGTTGGGGACACAAGAGACTTCTTGTATCTTAATTGCAGGGTTGCTTGAGAGGGATATCTTTGACCTCTACCTCCCTGAGTTCGATAAACCTTGGGTGATTCACTTAAGGGAAACTTGCTGCTGTTCTACAAACCTCTGCTCTTGGAGGCCCAACACTGTCTACAAGAATAGAAGCGTGCGTAGACATCAAGCTATTTTCTGGCGCCGTTGCCGGGGAGGTAAGGTAAAAGGTATTCACATCCTCTGGCTACTAAGCTATTTTCTAGTATGTTGCTAGTGTGTGAGTGCTCGAAGTTATTTCCTTTAGATTCTGCAATTATATCTTTTTGTTTCTTGTTTTTATTTTCACTAGTTAGGCTTAATGGAAAACAACAAAAAAATTAGAGATCTTTATGAACTTTATATTGAATTAGGACATGATGCTTTTGAAGAGAAAATTAAAAAACCTATGGAGGCTTGTTTGCATGATGGTAGCAATGGTATTACTATAAATTCTTTGAACACCATTATTGCTAATGCTATGGAAAAGTCTAAGCTTGGGGAAGCTGGTTGTGATGAATATGATATTTTTAGTCCCCCAAGCTTTAAGGAGGAAATTTGCTTTGATAATACTTTGCCTCCAATATATGATGATTATAATCATTGTGATATTTTCAGTCCACCTACTATTGAGGATATAGTTTATGTTGATTATGATATGCCTCCTATATATGATGTTTACAATGATGAATATGATATTCTCAGTCCATCTACTATTGAGGATAAAATTCATTATGATTATTCTATGCCTCCAATTTATGATGATTACAATGATGGATGTGATACTTTTACTCTCACTATTACTAATGATTATGCTTATGTGGAGAGTAATGATACTTTTATGCATGTGGATCATGATAAGAATGCTTATGTGATAGCTATATTGTTGAGTTTATTCATGATGCCGCTGAAAATTATTTTGAGAGAGGAAAGTATGGTTATAGAAATCTTCATGTTACTAAATTTCTTCTCTTTATGATGAATGTTTTGAGCTTTCTCTTGATTTGCTTTTATTTGCTGGGTACTTTAAGACCTACTGGTCCTTATGAGAGAGGGAGACACGATTTCATATATCACAATAATATTAAGTCTCTCTCTTTATGTTGAAATTTTTGAAGTTACACTTGTTTTGCTTTCTATGCTAGTCTTTGCTTCATTGATTTGTTTTCTTACAAGACTCCTTGCATAGAAGTGTTAGATTTAAATGTTTTATATTGCTTCTTGATGCTCTCTTATATTCAACTCTTATACATATGAGAGCATCATAAAATCACTATGCCTAGCTAAAAGGCTTTAAAGAAAAGCGCTTATGGGAGACAACCCATTGTTTTTATTTTCTGTTATTTTGCTTTTTTTTTTTTTGAGTCAAGGTGTTGTTACTTCTGTAGCAACTCCTTTGTATCTTTATTTTATTGCATTGTTGTGCCAAGTAAAGTCTTTTATTGAAAGTTGATGCAAGATTTGGATTTCTGCGCAGTAACAGATTTTTAGCTGTCACGAATTTGAGCTTTTCTCCCTGTAGAAAATTCGAAAAATTCTAAAAATCACGCATCTTCCTCAGATATGTACGCAACTTTCATTATTTGGCCAGATCCATCTGAGCAACTTAAGTGCCTCGAAAAAATTCGTCTTACAGACTGTTCTGTTTTTGACAGATTCTGCCTTTTGTTTTGCATTCGCTCTTTTACGATGTTTGTGTGGATTTCTTTGCTCCACAAAGCATTGGTGGCTGTAGCTAATGTCCAGAAGCTTTGGGAATGATTGTTCATTACAGAATATGAGAATTTTTGATTATGCACTAACCCTCTAATGAGAACTGTCTTGAGTTTGGTGTGAAGGAAGTTTTCAAGGATCAAGCGAGAAGGGTGATATTATGTGATCAAGAAGAGTGAAAAGCCTAAGCTTGGGGATGCCCCCGTGGTTCATCCCAACCATATTCAGAGAGACTCAAGCGTCTAAGCTTGGGGATGCCCAAGGCATCCCCTTCTTCATCAACAACTTATCAGGTCATCTCTAGTGAAACTATATTTTAATTCTTTCACATCTTATGCGCTTTACTTGGAGCGTCTGTGTGCTTTTATTTTTGTTTTTGTTTGAATAAATTCGGATCCTAGCAATCCTTGTGTGGGAGAGAGACACGCTCCGCTTTTTCATGTGAATACTCATGTTCTTCACTTATATTTGTTGAGTATTCTTAACTAGCTACTGCAGTGCTTTTAGCTCCTGTTTTTCATGCATCTCTTCGAGCTGTTAGCACTTGTTTATAAATACTCTCTTGCTGCATTATATTATCATTTGGAGAGTTTATGTTTAAATAAATTGATTGGTGTTTGTTTGGAAGAAAGAAAATGCTACATGTGGTAGTTGGTATTGGAAAAGACATATGCATTCTTGTAGATCATTGTCTTGTTTCGATTTGACTTTGCAATTGTTTTGAGCTCTCAAGTAGATCATGTTTAAGCTCTTGCATCATGTAGTTAAAGCCTAGTAGTGGAGAACTACCGTAGAGCTTGTTGAGACTTGGGATGCATATTTGTTTCTCTAAGGTCTAGATATTTTCTGGTAAAATGTTTGAGCAACAAGGAAGACAGTGTAGAGTCTTATAATACTTGCAATATGTTTTTATTTGTCTTGCTGTACCGGTTTATACTTGTGTTTGCTTCAAACAACCTTGCTAGCCTAAACTCTGTACTGAGAGGGAATGCTTCTCGTGCATCCAAACCTTGAGCCAAAACCCATGCCATTTGTGTCCACCATACCTACCTACTATGTGGTATTTCCTGCCATTCCAAGTAAATACTTCATGTGCTACCTTTAAACTATTCAAAACTTTATTACTCCTTATTTGTGTCAATGTTTTATAGCTCATGAGGAAGTATGTGGTGTTTTATCTTTCAATCTTGTCATTTACTGACAGACTTTCACCAATGGACTAGTGGCATATACATCCGCTTATCCAATAATTTGCAAAAAGAGCTGGCAACGGGGTGCCCAGCCCCAATTAATTACAACTTTCATTAATAATTCTCTTCACATGTTTTGCCCTGATTTATCAGTAAGCAACTTAATTTGCAAATAGACACTCCTCCATGGTATGTGAATGTTGGAAGGCACCCGAGGATTCGGTTAGCCATGGCTTGTGTAAGCAAAAGGTTGGGAGGAGTGTCATCTATAAAGAAACTAAAATACATGTGTAAACAAAAGAGAAGAGGGATGATCTACCTTGCTGGTAGAGATAACGTCCTTCATGGGAGCCGCTCTTGAAAGTCTGGTTGACAAGGGGGTTAGAGTGCCCACTACCATTCGTTGACAACAACAAACACCTCTCAAATACTTATTTTGTGCTCTCTATATGCTTTCGAAAACTTAAAAAGCTCTAGCACATGATTTAATCCCTGCTTCCCTCTGCGAAGGGCCTATCTTTTACTTTATGTTGAGTCAGTTTACCTACTCCTTTCTATCTTAGAAGCAAACACTTGTGTCAACTTTGTGTGCATTGATTCTTACATGTTTACTTATTGCACTTGTTATATTGCTTTATGTTGACAACTATCCATGAGATATACATGTTACAAGTTGAAAGCAATGCTGAAACTTAATCATCCTTTGTGTTGCTTCAATGCCTTTTACTTTGAATCTATTGCTTTATGAGTTACCTCTTATGCAAAACTTTTTGATGCTTGTCTTGAAAGTACTATTCATGAAAAGTTTTTGCTTATATGATTCATTGTTTACTCTTTATCTACTGTTAGCAAACTATAGACCATTGTTTTGAGTCACTTCATTCATGACATGAGCCTAGCAATATTATGATCAAGATTGTGTGAAAGCATGTCTCCTCAGAAATTATTTGTTGTTATCGTTTTACCTACTCGAGGACGAGTAGAACTAAGCTTGGGGATGCTTGATACGTCTCCAACGTATCCATAATTTCTGATGTTCCATGCTTATATTATACCAATTGCTACATGTTTTATATACACTTCATATCACTTTTATGCATTTTCTGGGACTAACCTATTAACAAGATGCCACAGTGCCAGTTCCCTGTTTTCTGCTGTTTTTGGTTCCAGAAAAGTACTTCTGCGAATATTCTCGGAATTGCACGAAACAAAAGGCCACGTCCCTATTTTTCCAACACGTACACGGAGTCCGAAGGAGAGACGAAGAGGAGCCAGGAGGTGGCCAAACCACCTGGCGGCGCGGTGGGCCGCGCCAGCCTATGGTTTGGGCCCCTCGGGCTCCACCGACGTCGCCCCTTCGCCTATTTATTCCCCGAGGCGAAAACCCTAAAAAAAGTCATTTCCAGAAGAGTTCCGCAGCGCCGCCGCCATCGACGACAAGTTTCGGGGGACAGAATCTCTGTTCCGGCACGCTGCCGGGACGGGGAATTGCCCCCGGAGTCATCTCCATCGACTCCACCGCCATCTTCATCGCCGCTGCTGACTCCCATGATGAGGAGGGAGTAGTTCTCCCCCGAGGCTGAGGGCTCTACCGGTAGCTATGTGGTTCATCTCTCTCTCCCATGGTGTGATCTTTATGTGATCATGTGTATTGCTAGTATCGCTGAATACATTAATAATGTTTATGCTACTCAAGTGATTTTGTCTAGTTTCTGGAGTCATTGTGACAACACGGTATCAAGGTGACAGTGTGGGTACTTGTGTGACTCTATGAATAATTTAGACATTTATCATGGCTTATTCTTGGGAATTGTGGTGTTTGTTTACTCAGACTTTGAGGTGTGCTTTTGCAGCCCTACGCATAGTACTCTTGCTTCATCAAGAAGGAGAATAATCCCGAGTAGTATTTACTTGTGTTCAGTTGTGCTAATCTAGTTGAATATGTAGATGTTACTCTTTATCTATTATGCACTCTATAGGTTACTTTAATATGAACTCCGGTACTCTCCACGGTGTAAAGGTGACAGTGTGTGCACCGTGTGTGACTCCTTTATGACGTTGTGGCGCTTGTTTACTCCGGCTTGAGGTGTGCTTTTGTAGCCCTACACAATGAATGGTGTTTGTTATCCAACAAGAGAGTGTTTAAGAGTAGCTTTTATTTATTCAGTTATGAGATCATTGTTGAGAGTGTCCACTAGTGAAAGTATGATCCCTAGGCCTTGTTTCTAAGCATTGAAACACCGTTTACAACAAGTTCTGCTACATGTTTGCTTGCTGCCATTTTATTTCAGATTGCATTACTACTTATAATCATCCATATTACTTGTATTTCACTATCTCTTCGCCGAACTAGTGCACCTATACATCTGACAAGTATCTTAATTGCAGGGTTGCTTGAGAGGGATATCTTTGACCTCTACCTCCATGAGTTCGATAAACCTTGGGTGATTCACTTAAGGGAAACTTCCTGCTGTTCTACAAACCTCTGCTCTTGGAGGCCCAACACTGTCTACAGGAATAGAAGCGTGCGTAGACATCAAGGGTGACCTAGCAACACAAATGATTATTTTTCTTTCAACTATGTGTTTTAGGACATGTAGCCGTCATAGAAGTTTACCATTAAAGCATGACAATTGTGTGTACTTTTTATCTATAACATGACAATCACCATAGATGGGAGAGAGGATTGAGTGAACCCATGAACCCATGTCCATTGTTCCTATAAGAGAAAACCTTTGTCTTGTCCTCTTGCATTGAAGAGGATTGGGACACTTTTACATTCTTGTTTTGTTACATTAAACTTCCATCCATTAAATCAACCATCTTGTTCTTTAAACCTGTTTAGTGCATAATCAACTAAAACTTGTGACACTTTAGTTGTAGGGAATAGATAACTTTTCCTTCTTGCTCCTGCGGATCGATACCCTACTTCCACATTGAGAGGTGCTACAGTGATCCCCTGCTCTTGGGGGTTATCACCAAGAAGATGGCAGACGGCCTTCCAAAGCATCAGTGGAAATCCGCCATGATCCTCGGCAGTGGTTTCCAGAATGACCTTGGGGTTTGCCATCGGATTATTCTGGCTCTCGGTGCAGGATAAGAACGCGGGATTCCTGCTTCAAGAGAGTTGGGTTGCTAAGGGCGGTGAGCGAGGGTGGGGAGAAATGGCAGCTAGAACGGGGTCTGATATAAGCTGGGTTGTGTCAGCTCCTTCTCATGGAAGAACCCGGCGAGCCTCTCTCATGGAGTGGGACAAGTCCTACTGCACCTTACTGTGGACCGACACCTGGCCATGCCGGTTAGGCAGAGATGGGTCAAATCCATCGGGCTCACTGTAGGGGAACATCAGCTTGCAATCCTTCTTTACTTGCTTAAACTCGGTAAGGTTGAGTGCCATTTTACAATTTTAAACAAATTTTAAGTGATATGTCAAGTGTACAAAATTTGGAGGGTACTAGGAAAATGTAACACTTGCATAAGTGGAAGGTTGGGAGATAAGCAAATTTTCTTCGAAAATACTCGGCTCCTTTATTTTAGAAATTAGGTTTTGTAACTCCTATCGAACGCCTATACTGAACTAAGGTCTCCTAAGTCAGGATGGCTCTGATACCAAGTCTGTGAGGACCCGGATTAGCCATCCGAGATACTCGTTATGTTTCCAGCAACAATCCCATGATCAGTTTGTTGTTGCACATAACTCGACGCGGCATCACAGTGTACATCCATTACATCACCGGATACAAGTTTTACAAAAATTCGGTCATACAGACCGAGTCTTACATAGGTGCCTTCTTGGGCAAAATAACATTATTCAGCGGAAGCAACAACGTTGATGGCGTACTAGCGTTCCTTAGTTCCCACAGGCAACTGACTAATGAAGAATCCTTAGTTCGCGTCATCGGTACCATCATTCTCCTCATCGAGATGCTCCTCGAAACCTGGCTAAGACAATAGCCAGGGACGAAACCAATATGAGTACAATTTGAATTGTACTCGCAAACTACCCCAACATGAACATGCACTGGTTAAATAAAACTTTTACTTTTAGGAAGACATCCCTATATCTTTGTTGAAAAGAAAAGGGCAGACTTTTGTATAATAAATCTTTGTTTTTGAAACCTCTATAACTTTGATTTAAAAAATGGAAAGAAGGCTTTTAGAACTTTTTCCCGTACATCTGTCTTTGTAAGAAATCTCCTTTGAAACTTTATCCCGAAAATACATCTTTGTTGAACAAGGTAAGAAACCTCTCTTATAAACATTTTCCCGGAAAATCACCATTGGTTTATTTCTCCAAAACTCCTCCTTTTTCGACCATAGCCTTCATGGTCAAATTGTTTTTCCAACAACCTTATACCAGCCCTTCGGTATAGTTGCATAAAACATTTCCCACTTTCAAAACACAAAACTCTGCACTTCTCGACCATAGCCCTTCATGGTCTTCCTCTTTTTCAGCAACCTCATACCAGCCCGTCGGTATAGTTGCATAAAACATTTCCGTTTTCTTTTCAAATCTTAAAACTTTGCAAAATTTGCACATGGTCTTAAGACAGCCTCCCAACTGTCCATATCCGAGGACTCGACTATTCGAATAGTTTTTACACTCTGCAGAGGTAGCACGCTTTTCCCACATCTATCCGGTAACTCATCGTGTCAGCCACGTCCCGCCATACAAGGTGTATGCGAAGTTGAGTCACCGATCGTAGCCTGTCCTTTGCTCATGCCAGTATAGGACCCTGCCGCTATGACACTTTCCATCCACACTTAACCCAGCCCGTCGAAATCTAAGTGTGAGGACTCATAGTTCTGCCTGGCGACCCAAAGGTGGCGTCTTCAATCCTCTTCCTCCCTTCACTTATACCAGCCCGTCGGTATTCTCCTTATTTGAAGACCCAGGTCAGGGGTAGGTCACCAAACCATCCCCTCATGGAACGGAGTCATCTCCGTTGTTGAGGCATCCCATACTAATATGAGCAAATTATATGACTACGCCCTTTCCCATAGGTGGGTAAATGGTCGCACAGGGTATGATTGGTCGTCATAGTACAAAGACACAATGTGCATTTTTCATAAACATCACCTTACTCCATTTCTTCACTTCCACACCGACATCTCGGCATTGCAAAATCCACACAAGTGTTTTCAAAGGAGTTTTGAGTAAACAATATTTTTCCCATCCAATAGTTTGAAAAAGAATTTCCAACCAATAGCTCCTATAGGGTGTCAAAATAATATACTAGTATTTTGGAAAAAGGGTTTCCAAAATCATAACTTTAGTGGCAAACACCTCTTATATCACTTATGCTCTTTATAAGTAAAACATGTGAACCAAAATAGATGTATATAGATGCAAGCTCAGAGAAGTAGCTTGCCTTGCTCAGCAAAGTTCCGGGTCTTGCTCCTGTTGTTTAGCAAAATCCCCCTCCTTGATAATCCCGGCAACGTTCTCGTCTAATCGTCTACACTAGCAAGCACCAACAATCACTATACCATTCAACCAAACATCACAACATTACAATCTTAAACTCTACAAATAGCTACTGTAATCACGCAAGGCCAACCAATTGGGTTTAATTTAATTGAACTAACCAATATTTAAATATGACTTGAAAATGGCAGAAACTAGCCACACATGTTTTATTGCACAACTTAAGTTTTGTTAACCACAAAATTATGCCAATTTAGAGACCATTAGCACCGAGTATTTCTGATCCAACAAAATTGGCGTAGGTCCAATTGGATTAATATTTATTCCACCATAAATATTATACTACAGAAAAGTGCAAATCACTATTTGATTTACTAATGAGTTTCTGTTGCTTCAATAATTTTACCAATTTAGGGGTAGTTAGCACTGATTAAATGTGATCTAACAAAATTGGTTTGAACTCAATTGGGTTAATAGGGTATCAGAAACAAACAAGTTGGTGTTCTGAACCTTCTGTGGCACTTTAATTTCTACACATTTGTTAATTATCTAAACAGGATGAAACCACCTGGGTTGGTTTAACAATTTCATCAGCTATCCAGAGAATTTTGCATTGATTTATTTGGACAATCATTTCTCAAGTTATTGAATTTCAAACAGGCATACTGATTTAAAAGTTTTCTGTTAAATCCAAATTTCGAAAGCGGAGGAAAAAAAATAAATGGGCTGGGAAGGTTTCCAGCCCGCTGGGCCTGGCCCAGTTTTTTTTCCTGCGCGTGAAAAAGGTTAAAACCTTGACGGGTGGGGCCAGCCCGTTGGATTGAGATCCAACGGCGCACGGTGAATGCTGCGACGGCGACCTTAATCAAGCGGCGCCGCCGTGCCCGTAACGACGACGGCGAGTCGGAGGCTCACCTAGAGGGCTCGGGAGGCGGCGGAGATGGTTGGAGTCGGCTGCGGAGGGTCGGGGAGGGTCCTGGCGGCTGTCGTACGGCTCGTGGACGCACAGCTTGATCCCGGTGAGTTCCTCTGCTTCCTCGGCCTCGGCGGAACTCCGGCGAACTCCTGGCGTTTCTTCTGTGCACGAAACAGAGGGAAACTAGGGCGGGGTGAGTGCAGTGTCGACAGGAATGAGTGTTCGGGGCAGAGAAAAGAGAATGGAGAGAGCGTGGCGTTGCAACCATGGTCGACCTCGACCTCGGCACCGATGGTTGTGGCAGACGATTCCGACCACGGCAGCGAGGGAGCAAATGCGTGCCGCCCTCCTGGCGGTGCACGGTGAGTGAGTGGAGTGAGGGGAGAGCAGTGGCGAGGTGTGGAGAGAAGTGAGGGTCGGGGGCGGCTCTAAATAGAAGCGGAGGTGGTTCACGGTGGCCTCGGTGCAGGAAGCGGCCAAGGAGTGGGAGAGCATGCCATTGGTGGCGGTGCTGTGCAGCGACGGCGTGGGGGGGGGGGTGCTCCGTTAGGGTTTTGGGTCCGAGTCAAGCGAGGGAGAGTAGGTGTCCATCGTGCGCACGGACGGCGTCCATGGCGCACCCGTCGGAGGTCGTCAGCACAATTGCGTCGCGGTGGGGCAGGGGAAGTGACGTCGAGGTGTCTGCGGAGCTTCGGCGAGCGAGGCGGACGTCCAGGATGAGCTGAGCTTGCCGGGGAGCTGAGGTGGCGGAGATCGGGGCCAGCATCGACGTGCTCGGGCCGCGAGGATTGGGCGAGCCTGGGCAGCGAGAGAGGGCTGATAACCCACAAGTATAGGGGATCGCGTGTAGCATTTTCGATAAGTAAGAGTGTCGAACCCAACGAGGAGCTAAAGGTAGGATAAGTATTCTCTCAAGTTCTATCAACCACTGATACAACTCTACGCACACTAAACGTTTGTATTATCTAGGAAACAAAACTACGGTAGCAATACGGGTATGAGAGATAGTTTTGCAGGATAATAAATACAAGAAAGTAAAAGTTAGTGCTGCAGCAATAAAGTACACTAAGTAACCATATACTAACAGTACCATGAGTGTGGAAAAGTGGTGGTAATTGTGGTGGCTTTGTCCAAGATTAATTAGTGAAGACATCTAGTTCATTGTCTTTGATGCAGTTTTCAATGTGGGAGAGGCTAAATATACATGCACTCCACTACTTGGGATTTACAAGTACTATATGATTGGATTGTTAGCAAACATCCGTAAATACTAACAATGCATTAAGGTTTCCCCAACCATAGCCTTAAGTTTATGGTCCTCTTACTCCCATACGTGCAACTAACCGGTTTGAGTCCTTAGGTTTCTGTCACTCCGGCAGAACTACGCCCCTTCCTTTGCACATACTACTAACCCTATGGTGTTGATCCATGCGCGCACAAGTATAATGGACACCAAAGGACAGTACCATATCAACATACAACTCTAATGAACCATAGACATTCAACAAAGCAATCGAAAGACAAATAAACTACATAAACATGACATAGATCATAGGATAAATATTATAGCATCAAACACCATGTTTACATAGGACGGTACAGAGGTTTGTGGGAGGATGAACCACTGAATACAAGGAGGAGTTGGTGATGGAGATGGCGGTGAAGACGGCGGAGAGGGCAGCGAGAGGCGCAGGGCGGCGCGGCACCGGCGGTGGCGCAGGGGGCTCCTCCTGCGCCGCCGGTTCCATGGGGGAGCACCGCCCTTAGCCCCCTTCCTTCATGGCTTCTTGGGAGCCCTCCCCCATGGAGATGGGATCCATGGGGGAGGCAAAAACGTGGCTTTGGTGGCTGAAATTCGTGGGTGGAGGAGTCCTCCACGAGTTAGGTTTCCTCTCTTTATATATCTTCTCGGATTTCCGTCACCCCCTTTTAGGGTTCCACCAAAACGGGCCTCCAGGCCGCGTCCGAACTCCGATTGGGCTGATCTTGGGCTTAAAATCTTCGTATGGAAAATTGTGACAACTTTCGTAACAGCCAGGTCTCCATTTGACGTCATCTTCGAGGGTCAAACTGGCAAAATTCGTAAAAAGTTCTCAGACAGATTTCAGGAAAGTCCCAATTCGACTCCAACAAGGTTTCCTCTTGTATTCTTGATAATTTCTACACATCAAATAGTAAAACAAGAACATTGTGCACTTTTGCAACTATTAGTAGGTTAGTCCAAATAAATAATAAACTTAATATAAAAACAAGTGCTAAAAGCATAAAAATGGCATGAAACAATCAAAAATTATAGATACGTTTTGGACGTATCAACATCCCCAAGCTTAATTCCTGCTCGTCCTCGAGTAGGTAAATGATAACAAAATAATTTTTGATTGTAAATGCTATGATCAGGTCTTTAACAATTGCATGATGTATGGATAATAAAACTTAGCAACCATGTTACCTAATGAAAAGTATCAACGAACTAAGAGCTCTGAAGTTCAAGTGAAGACTAGATAAATGCCAAGGCACCTCTGAGAACATGAAATTTATAAACATCAACAAGATTGTAATGACCATAATAAAGCATGATAGAGTGGTATCTCGCTTGCCCTTAATTGTGGAGCAAAACATAAATGCCAAGGCACCTCTGAAGTTCAAGTGAAGACTAGATATAGAGATATCAAAGATAAAAGCATCATGGTTATACCTCAATTAATCGTATTCTGGGACAAGCACATTACACTAATAACGACAGCTATGCTCTCGAAGAAGTGCTCAAAGAAAGGATGGTGACTCAACATAAAAATAAAAGATTGGCCCTTCGCAGAGAGAAGCAGGGATTAACACGTGCTAGAGCTTTTTGTTTTAAAAACAGAGGTAAAAATGTTTTGAGAGGTGTTTGCTGAGAACAGTATTCTACCTGTCAAACGGACTTTTAAGAGCGGCTCCCATGAAGGACGTTATTTCTACCAGCAAGGCAGATCATCCCCCTTTCTCTTTGGTTTACACACATGCAGGTATTTCACTGTTTGTCATTGCTTACTGATGAATCAGGGCAAAAGTGTGAAGAGAATTAATTGGTTAAAGTTGTAATTAATTGGGACTGGGCACCCCGTTGCCAGCTCTTTTTGCAAGTTATTGGATAAGCGGATGTATATGCCACTAGTCCAGGTGTAAAAGTCCATTTGACAAATAGAATAAAGAATAACCACACTAATTCCTCATGAGCTAGTAAACATTGACACAAAAAGAGAAATATTTTGAAGGTTTTAAAGGTAGCACATGCAAATTTACTTGGAATGGCTTGAAATACCATGCATAGGAATTTTTGGTGGACTCTTTGGGATAACTTGGTTTTAAGGATTTGGATGCACGAGCAGCATTCCCGCTCAGTACAAGTGAAGGCTAGCAATAGACTGGGAAGCGACAACCACGAGAGCGATAACGGTCATAATCATGCTTGCGACAAAATAAAATTAACGGAGGCATAAAAACGATACTAAAACTCTGAGGCAAAATAGATCATCAAGGCTTAATTGACTTTTATTTTTCAGTCATAACATGTGTGAGCATGTGCCAAATCGATTCAAGTGAATTATTCAGAGGAGGATACCACAATACCATACCATCTTATGAACAGGACAATGCATGTTGATATCAAAATAACATAATATGCACTATTAGCTAGTTGAGACTAACCATAAGAAAACATAAACTACTAAACAGTATTATTCACACATCATTTTTAAGTTTCAACAAGTAATCCATTAACCAAGTAAACATTGAAAACAGAGGATAAATAAAATATGTGACGATCCACTTATTAATGTAACTGGTGTTTGATGCTAAGATAAATAGATAATAAAATACAGCCGCTTCAAGTTTAGTTAAGTTCCTATGTTGCTCAAAAAACAAAGTTTAAAGGTTTGCAAACCGTGGGGTTATTGATGAAGAGGGATGCGGGGACATCCCCAAGCTTATGACTTTGGTAATTCTTCAATATTCCATAGTTTGGTGTTCCTTCATTCTCTGTGAAAAAACTTCAACACAAAAACTTTCCCATTCTTTTCTGCGGTTAGACATTAGTACAATAGATAATATTTCCCAAGTGCTACTATTAAACCAAATAAAATTTTGTTTTTAAGTTACAGAAAGGTTGCTTAAATGGCCAACTTATAAATGAAAGGTAAGAACCATTAAAAATCAAATGAAAACGAAAAGAGGCCACTCTTGCAACAAAAGTCAGAATCTGTCCAGAAAAACAGCAGCTGGAAAACGCAATTTTTAGGTGCACTTAAACATGCCCGAAATTTTAGCCAATTTTTTTACATGCAGAGGATTAGGTGCTACAACATCAGTAATTTTTCGTGATTTTTAGAGCTTCCAGTAAAATATGAAAAATCGCACAATAAGCAGTAGATACCGAAAACAGAAAATCACTTTTTACATATGTATCAACTAAGCTAAATGGATAAAACTTGGTACTTTATTTTTGATAAACTAAGAAACCAGAGGCTAAGCAAGACCTAAACATGCTAGCTACAGCAAGGAAAACTCTAAATAAAAATCAAAAGTAAAACCCAAATAAAATTAAAATAAAGAACCAAACAAAGAAGCAAAACAAAAGAAAATATTTTTGTTATTTTGAATTTATAAGTGAAAGTAAAGAAGCAATCGAAACCAAATAAGGAGCCTAATAAAACTAAAGAAGGTAAAACCAAGACATATAAAAGCAATTATAATACAAGTTAAGACAATACATATCATGTGGACGGGTAATATAGAGTATGAACGAGACAACCTCATGTTAGTTGATGAATAGGGGGATGACTCGGGCATCCCCAAGCTTAGATGATTGTATCTTCTTGAATATGTTCTTGGGATGCACCTACACATCCCCAAGCTTGAGCTCTTGCGTCTTCTTGTTCATCTCATATCACCATATTGATTAGATCTTATAGGCTACATCCACATAAAACTTCACAAAACTCATTAGTAGGGTTAGTACTCATTAAATAAAATCCACTCATGTTCAAGCATTGACAAGTTTTATAATTTTACTCAACATTAGCCACTGTATATACTAAGGTGTTCATGATTTCCGTTGTCCGTCGAAAAACTAATGAAACTAACAACACCAAGTACAATATTGAATAAACAAAGAAATCTGTCAAAACTGAACAGTCCGTAAAGATGGCATTCAACGAGATAGTTAAGTAGCTCAAATCGAAAAACTTTAGTCTAATGAAAGAAAGATAATAATCTCAGGTTTATGCACAAAAATTTTCAAGTCAAAATACTATTCTGAGATTTATCACGATTTTATTTACAGAGAAGCACAAAATCTGTCTAAACAGAACAGTCAGTAAAGATCGAATTTTTCGACCTATCTACGTACCTTAAATCACAAAAAGTTAGTCTAATGAAAGAAAGCTAATAAGCATCACTTTGCACTCAAGAAATTTCAGATCAAGATCACGTTCTGGTGATTTTAAACATTTAATACGGTGGAGCATAGAAAATCTGTTTCTGGACAGCAAAGTAAAACTATCAACTTTCAATTAACTAAAAACTATAATTAGCATTTTATTTTTATGTACAGAGGTATATACACAATATTTACAATATTTACATGTTTTTAATGAAAAGCTTCCATGGAAAGATTTGTTTTGGTTTCATAGGCATGAACACAAGTGTTCAAGGTCGACCCCCATTTAACCATTACTCATCTTTCCAATCACTTTTCTTTTTGAAAACGTTTTTAGATAACAACTACACCTAATTTTTTTTGTAATTCGCATTCCCTATCCATAGTAAGATAAAGAACAACTTAATACTGAAAATAAAAACTACTTAGAGATAAAGCAAACAAGTGCACACAAGAACATTAACCTACGCTATGGCTCCCCGGCAACGGCGCCAGAAAAGGTCTTGATAACCCACAAGTATAGGGGATCGCGTGTAGCCTTTTCGATAAGTAAGTGTGTCGAACCCAACGAGGAGCTAAAGGTAGGATAAGTATTCTCTCAAGTACTATATGATTGGATTGTTAGCAAACATCCGTAAATACTAACAATGCATTAAGGTTTCCCCAACCATAGCCTTAAGTTTATGGTCCTCTTACTCCCATACGTGCAACTAACCGGTTTGAGTCCTTAGGTTTCTGTCACTCCGGCAGAACTACGCCCCTTCCTTTGCACATACTACTAACCCTATGGTGTTGATCCATGCGCGCACAAGTATAATGGACACCAAAGGACAGTACCATATCAACATACAACTCTAATGAACCATAGACATTCAACAAAGCAATCGAAAGACAAATAAACTACATAAACATGACATAGATCATAGGATAAATATTATAGCATCAAACACCATGTTTACATAGGACGGTACAGAGGTTTGTGGGAGGATGAACCACTGAATACAAGGAGGAGTTGGTGATGGAGATGGCGGTGAAGACGGCGGAGAGGGCAGCGAGAGGCGCAGGGCGGCGCCGGCACCGGCGGTGGCGCAGGGGGCTCCTCCTGCGCCGCCGGTTCCATGGGGGAGCACCGCCCCTTAGCCCCCTTCCTTCATGGCTTCTTGGGAGCCCTCCCCCATGGAGATGGGATCCATGGGGAGGCAAAAACGTGGCTTTGGTGGCTGGAAATTCGTGGGTGGAGGAGTCCTCCACGAGTTAGGTTTCTCTCTTTATATATCTTCTCGGATTTCCGTCACCCCCTTTTAGGGTTCCACCAAAACGGGCCTCCAGGCCGCGTCCGAACTCCGATTGTGCTGATCTTGGGCTTAAAATCTTCGTATGGAAAATTGTGACAACTTTCGTAACAGCCAGGTCTCCATTTGACGTCATCTTCGAGGGTCAAACTGGCAAACTTCGTAAAAAGTTCTAAGACAGATTTCAGGAAAGTCCCAATTCGACTCCAACAAGGTTTCCTCTTATATTCTTGATAATTTCTACACATCAAATAGTAAAACAAGAACATTGTGCACTTTTGCAACTATTAGTAGGTTAGTCCAAATAAATAATAAACTTAATATAAAAACAAGTGCTAAAAGCATAAAAATGGCATGAAACAATCAAAAATTATAGATACGTTTTGGACATATCAAGGGCGACCCACGTGCTCCACTACTGGACAATGATCGCGGAGGAGCAGGGCAGAGGGCTGGTGCGGCGTTCTTATCCAACTCGGCATCACGACGACGGTCGGTGCAACGGCGAGCTAGCGGTGCGGCTCGGTCGCTACAGGGGAGACGAAGGTAAGTTTGCAGAAAACCCCCTGCACTTCCTCCTTTTCTGTTTCTTTCATTTCCTTTATAAAACCAGTAGCATTTTAGGTATTTTATTGAGGCACTGAAACATTTTAGAAAATTATGAGAAAAATCAGGTAGCTTTCCCATAACATGTAGAAGCTCCACAAAAATTGGTGTTGCAAAATAAAATGTTTGGAACCACATTGGTTCATAGGGTTTTTGAATATTCTTAGTGTTTAAAGAAGTAAAATAGGATTTCATAACTTAATTAAGTGGTAATTATATAATTTTTGAGATGAAAGGGGTATGAGAATGAGATAGTCATCCTCTTGCCTCATCCATGGAATTATTTTCATAAAGAAAATATTTGCTTGGAAAGAAATAGAGAGTTAGGTAGATGGAATAGTATATTAAGATCATTTCTTGTAACTTATGATCCTAATTCAATTTGGTGAGTAATTTTAGGAGTTTTGCTTTATTTAAGTCACATTCCAAATTTGATGTCAAGTGTGTTTTGTTTTTAGTGTCAAGCATAACCGAGGAATTGTCCACACAAGCAACAATCACAACAAGATCAACACTACCATCAAGCCCACACAAATCAAACCACAAGAATTAATCATACCACCATTTCCACAAGGCTATCTTGTGAAAGAGAGACCACTCCTAATTATGACAAGATGATGTTTTAGGAAATATCTCCACTCATAACTTAGTAGTTTTCAAAAAGGTTTGAGAAAGGAAATATGAGGGGTAATATATTTCCCACTAGTGTTAATTTCAAATGGAGTGAAAATAAAAGTTTATAAAATGGGAGTTGTATACACCTGCAAAATACCAAGGTTGAAAAATAGGTGGGAGATGGCATATAGATCTCCATCATCTTGGAAACGCATAATTTTGGAAATACTTTTACTTTCTCAATTAATGGGCATTAATTTTGGTTGTTGCTAAACCAAGTATCATTGAAATGGTCTTTGGCCAGAAATAAGAATGGAAAAAGGTGTATGGAATGTTTTCTTGTCATAACAGGGTCACCAAAGTTAAATATATTTTTAGGTAGGTTGGGTGCTTGGGTTAATATTTACTAGTTAAACAACAAGTCACACAAAGTCAAACATAGCAATGGGAAGGAAAACACAATCATCAGTGAAACATTTCAAAAAGTTTTTGTTTTTTCTGAATTTTGGGTCTTGTAAAACTAAGTTTTTCTTAGTTCCAAAATTTGGGATGTGACAGAGCGTGTCCTCCACCTTCCCGCGTGCTCCCCACAGATGTATGTGTCCTCGTGCGGGCCGGTCGCCTCGCTGACGCCAGCACCTACACACAGCTCTCGTCTCTGCATTCTTCTGTGCCAGCCGACACCGGGACGCGCGCCCTTCCAGTGGAAGAAGGCCTCCACCAGCCGCCCTCGCTCTAGGTTGGATTTCGGATGGTCGGGCGGGGAAGCTGTCTAGAGCGTCGAGCGGGGTGCGGGGGGGGGGGGGGGAGGGAGGAATCTCTACACGTGTCATTAGGGGTGGGCTGGTACCGTCGGAATTAATATTGAAAACGCCCCGACGAAACTTGAATATTGGAACCATGATTGGGAGTCTTTTTCTAGTCCGTCGCCCCAGGAAGCAACTATTGGGACTGTGACGCCTGACTGGTATGCTCTTCGGACCTCCACGTGCATACTTGCTTACAATATAACTACTCCCTCTATCTCTAAATATCCGATGTTTTAGCTATTTCACATGTTGATTAGATCCATACACAAATGAGTGACATACACACTAAAAAGTGTCTAGCTATTTCACATGTTAACAACCGGGATATGACTTAAAAAAATTCAAAATACTTTTGGATAAGCTTATCAACTCTAATGTTGAGATTCTTCACCCCGTTGAGCGTTCTCTTTTTTTCGTGACGTATAATGGCTGGTCAAACTGGTGTGTAGTTACCCATACGAACAGCAGGTTTTATCCACATATTATATTTAGGAACGGGGGAGTAGTTGCTTAGTTTTGCTGATGTACATCAGTCATCTTCTTGCTGGACGATTGAGATGAATCCATGGGCAAATGGCAGGATCTCGTCAAAGCACTTAGGTGTACGTACGTCCCCGCGTTAATCCCCAAGTCCATCGTCTTCCAGCTCGGAGAAACGACAGGGCACACCGTCCATAGCGACCTGAACTGCAATTGCAAGCCCCTGCAACGCCCCGCGCGCAGTACGTTTTTCCCCATAAAACGTCGTCCCGCGCCTAAGTATAATCGAATATTTGTACCTAAGAAGTAAGAACCAATTGACATATCGATTAACACTTAAGGCTTTGTTTACTCCGAGGGTTTTCTAAGGGATGAGAAGAGTGAGGATGAGAGGAGATTTGGTGAACACCCAATCCCCACAAATCCCCTCAAATACTCTCCTCCTACAATACACTAAGGCTTTGTTTACCTCGAGTGTATTTTAGGGAATGAGAGGGGATTATCTCGGATCTCGGAAAATCCCCACTAGTTTGTTTACTTCTAGTGTATTTAGGGGATGGGAGGGGATAATCCCCAAATATCCCCTACCAACCATCTCATTTTTGCCTAACACAAAAACTCTAGTCCATACTAGTGTATTGTAGGGGAAGAGTATTTGTTGGGATTTGTGGGGATGGGGTGTTCACCAAATCCCCTCCCATCCCCAATCTTTCCATCCCCTAAAAAACCTTTGAAGTAAACAAGGCCTAACATGGATTATAGTTTTTATTTTAGACAAAAATGAGATGGTTGGTATTATCCCCTCTAATCCATTAAAATACACTAGAAATAAACAGACTAGTGGAGATTTTCCGGAATCCGAGATAATCTCCTCCAATCCTCTAAAATATACTAGAAATAAACAAGGCCTTACCGGGCGGCTAGCTGCGAGATGGTGTCCTCCAAGGTCGTTCTGCCATCCGTCGTCCTGGTCCTCCGGCTCCTGGTCCTCGGACTCCTGGCGGCGTCGATCGCCCTCATCGTTACCGACAAGGTCGACATGGACAACGTTCTCCTCGTGGGCGGCAAATTAACCTTAACGTTCAAGGACATCTACTCGCACAGGTGAGTGAGCCGCCGTGAGCATGCATGCATAATCAGATGAACTCAACGGAGGTGCATCGTACACACCGTAGAGGGTTAAATAAGAGATTTTTTTTCTTTAACCTCGATTTCAGTTAAAAATGTAGAGCTTTTTTTTACACAGTCCACTTGAACATCTTTCTTCTCCAAATTCATACATATAAAGTACAGACTAAAGTGCTTAACAACATAATAAACATCCCAATCTTACCATTTCATGCGGCTTGACTTTGATTTGACTGTTTATTAAGATTCATGTCTTTCAATCCTCTGTTTTGCACACATAGTTTGATGATATTCCTACATTATCATAACCTCTTCTGAACTGAAGAAGCTATTTATATGTGTATTATGAGCAAAAGACATACCAATGCGTTCGTAATATTGTAATGGAATACGACATATATTTTGTTTGTTATAGGTATGAGTTGGGCATCGCTGCCGTTGGATGTGCGTACACTCTCCTGCGGATACCACTTGCGGCCGTTACGATCGCCACGAGGAAGAGAGTGATCGGAGGCAAGGCAAACGTGGCATTGTTCCTCATATGCGCCGATTTGGTAAGATAGATTTTCATTGAGTAATTCCATTTTGACTTGGTTGGTTTGCATCATATTCAAGTTAAAGTGTCAAACTATATATAGCTAGATAAAGTTGTTCTTTTATGGGACAATTTAAGTTCACAAGTCCAGGCTTCTGCACGTAGGAGGAAAAATTTCATCCCCTCTCTCACTGTCAACAATGTGACCATGGTCGACCAGGAGTCCAAGGTGCAGGCAATATGGGCACATTTCAACGAGCTGCTTGGCACTTATAAACCAGCAACATCCTCCATCAACCTCGATGCATTACCCTTCCCAAATGTTGACCTTGCGCAACTCTCAATCCCTATTTCTGAAGACGAGGTCAGGACTGCATTTCTTGATATGCACCCTGAAAAAGCACCCGATCCGGATGGTTTCACTAGGCTGTTTTATCGGCTTGCTTGGGATACTATCAAACATGATATAATGCTGGCCATTAGAACCTGGAATCTGCAGGAAATCAAGGATTTCATCTTCTAAACAGTCTTCCGAAGTCGCCGGATGCAGCCGCCCCCTCTGATTACCGGCCTATCAGTTTGATCCATAGCTTTGGTAAATTATTCACAAAAATTCTAGCAACTAGGCTGCAACCCCTAATGCAAGAACTGATCTCTCCCTGTCAGAATGCTTTCAGCCGTGGCACATCCATTCATGACAATTTTGTGTATGTCCAAGGAATGATCAGAACCCTGAAGCAGAAGAAAACTCTAGCTCTAATGATGAAATTGGACATTTCAAAAGCTTTTGATTCTGTCTCTTGGCCCTTCCTCTGCAAACTGCTGGCGCACAGAGGGTTTGGTTCTAAGTGGATTGCCTGGATATCAATGTTGTTGGCCACTAGCACTACTAAAGTTCTGATTAATGGGCAGCTTTCTGACGATATTTTCCATCGCCGAGGTTTAAGGCAAGGCGACCCATTGTCGCCTCTGCTTTTTGTTATTGTAATGGACTACCTCGGAAGGCTATTTGACAAAGCTCAAACTGATGGTCTGCTGACGGCACTTGGTAACCACATTCCTAGATTCAGAGCCTCCATGTATGCCGACGATGTTGCCATCTTCCTGCAACCCACTCCTCATGACATTGCTGTCACTGTTGCTATTCTAAAGGTTTTCGGTGATGCTTCTGGATTAATGACAAACATGCAGAAAAGTAAGATCCTACCTATTGCTTGCCAAAATCTTTATCTTCAATTTGCTGTTGCATCAACCGGCTGTCAAGTTGCCCAATTCCCTTGTACATACCTGGGTCTTCCGCTGTCGGACAGTAGGCTCAAGCGTAATGATCTCCAAGCTGTGCTGGACAAATTTATGAAGAAGCTGGCTTGTTGGAAAGCTAAGTGGATCACTCTAGCCGGGCGCCTCACTCTTGTTAATGCTGTTCTTTTAGCACTCCCTGCATACCAACTGACTGCCTTGATTCATCCTAAATGGTTAATTAAGCAGATCGACAAGTTGAGACGAGCTTTCCTGTGGGCTGCTGACACAAAGGTTGCTGGGGGGAAATGCCTTGTAAATTGGAAGGTATGCTGTCTTCCGAAACAATTAGGTGGCCTGGGAATCCCTGATCTGCACATGCAAAATATTGCCCTATGGGTCAGATGGCTTTGGCAACAGGAAACAAATGCTTCCAAACCATGGTTGGGTCTACCTCTTCCCATTGACTCCGCAGTGCATAATCTGTTCAGGGCCTCCACTACTATTCAAATCCATGATGGCAGATCAACATCGTTTTGGCACAGTCACTGGCTTGAAGGCTGGCCTCTGAAGCTTAGGTTCCCAGCTCTTTATAAGCATTCTAGAAGGAGAAACATCACTGTGCGGGAAGCCCTGACTAACAAGCTCTGGATCACCCTGATTAAAGCCAGCCCAACACGTGCTGTCCTCTCTGAATACCTGCTTCTCTGGGCCCTCTTGCACACACAGCCGCTGCACACTTTCGATGAGGAGCAAGACACTATCACCTGGAACCTGACGGCAAATGGAGTGTACACTGCCAAATCAGCCTATACTGCACTCATGCTGGGTCGCATCGAGGCTCCTCTCTTCACTGAGATATGGGACACCAAAGCCATTCCAAAATGCAAAGTACACACTTGGCTCTTATTCCATAACAAGTGCTTAACTGCTGACAATCTTGTAAAGCATGGATGGCCTCATAATCCTCTCTGCTCCTTCTGCAACACCAGCCCAGAAAATGTTGTTCATCTTCACATCGGCTGCTCCTATGCTCAAGACTGCTGGAAGGAAGTTCTTAGTAAAGCTGGAATGCCGATAATTCTAACCCCATCTGCAACTTCGGACAGTATCCCGGCTTGCTGGGCTGCGATGACCCATTCAGCTCCAGCTCAGTTAATCAAAAGATGGCGATCGCTGGCTTTGCTAACATGGTGGAACCTGTGGAAGGCTCGCAATGACAAAATTTTCAACACCAAAGCCATCTCCAGCTCAGATCTTGCTGACTTAATTCTGCAAGAGCTGGCTCAATGGCGTGCTGCTGGAATCCTGATTACAGTCTGGCCGGCAGGAGCCTAGGACTTGTGCGCCTTTTGTTCTAGCTCTCATTCTTTCATTCTTTCATTCTTTTGTTCTGTAAATATTTTGTAAAACACACTCTTACCGGCATTTGTCCTGGCCCCTATATCAAATGAAAGCAGCGCCTGATACTTTCCGTCAAAAAAATATGTGGATTTCTCAGGCTTATCTTCTCCTTTCGTTGCCTCAAATGGCATTAATATTCGTGCATCTGCTTTGCAAAAATCACTCATGCCTACACCCGTTTGTCAACACTTATTTTATCACATCTACCAATACAACACCCTGCTAGTTCCATTTTGCAAGACATGCTCCTGTTGTGTTTAATAAACATTACACAAATACATAGACCATGAACTGGTGGAATTCTAACCCAAATTAAGTATTTCATTACCGAATATAAAAGTGAGCAGCATTTCGAACCAAAACTTGAAACAATTTTCAATCTATGAAGAATCCACCTCGAGTTCAGAATCACATTTTTTTCGAGTAACCTCTCGAGGAGGGCAGGGCGTTCCTGCAATTCGTATAGAAGAATAGAATTGACCTAGTTTATGAGGAATACCGGGCCCAAAAACCATACAAATGCCCTGTTTATGAGAAAAACAGGGCCGAAAAAACCGCACAAGCGAGGGGGCCGTCGCCCACACGACGCTAGCCCACCGGACGCCACAAAGCACACCACCAAACCCGGGGCCGCCGCCCCGACATACACCACTCGGCACCAAAGCCGCACACGAGCCACAACGCCGCACGGCCCAGCCGTCTCGTAGCCCTTGCTACCCTCGCTAAAGACGACCGCCCGCAGCCCTCAACGTCGCACCAAATCCGGGGCCGCTGCCTCGGCGTGGCAACCAGATCCACCTCCGCATTGCCCGGAGGTGATCCAGCCGAGCCGACAAACCCGCAACCCTCGCAGCCCAAGGTTGTCACCCAAACCCGTGCGAGCTGACGGTCCTTCCCGTAGGACGCACCACCATCTTCCGGAGCCGCCGCCCCGACTTCCACCGCCCTCGACCACACGCCCATTTTGCACATCCGTCGCGAAACCGTCGCACCGCGCTGTCCAGGACTCCAAAGCGACGCCTCCAACAAGGTAGTGGTGAGACCGTCACCGCCGCCCGCTCCAAAGGAGCTTAGGTTTTCACCCGGAGATCTTGGAACCACACGCGTTAGTCGAGGTTGAAAAGCTCCACAACGACGCGATCAAGAAGGAGAACGACGCCCGAGGACGCCGCCGTCGTCGGCACTGACCGAAGTCCGTGCAAGCTTTCGCCCGGAGTTCAACCCGCCCACAAAGCTTCGGGAGCCGCAGGATGGCGTCCTGGTCGTGTCATCAGCCACCGAGCTCCACCGCATGATGCAGTCACCGCGGCACCTCTCTCCATGGCGGCTGCCATGCCCGCTCCGCCGAAGCAGCTACAGGTCCGGGGCCGCCGCCCTGTCTTCACGTACCACTGTTGTAAGTAGTGAGCCTAACCATGACGATCTATATCTACGCACCAATTCCTTCTCCGGATTGGAACCTTGGTTTGCCTTCTTCCGACCTCAGAGTAACAAATAAGTGATGTTGATAGTACCTACCTCCATTACAGAGAAGCAAAGTCAAGTAATTCCTTGAAAACTAGATCCGTCTAAAGCTCAGTATAGGTTCGAAGCTCCAAACTCCACCATTGAATCTCAGCATCTATAGAAACAGAAGGGTTTCATGTTCTTTCATCGATTGGGTATTCCTCTCCTTTTGTATCTCTTTATCCAATTTCGGTCTCGATTAGTTCACAAGATTGAATGGCCAAGTCATGGAAAAGCCGTTATTCGATTGTTTAAAAAGACTGTTGAGCTGCTTGATAGACATGAAATCACTAACAATGATATCCCTAGCTCTGATGAAATTGCAAGCATAATTTGGAATCTAATAGAATCTGGCATAGCTAGTGGTGAACCACAAGAACTTAAAGCTAGAGCTATGGGTAGGAATCGTAGAAAACACCCAGAGCGTATCACGACTTTGAAGGAGAATAGAGTGAAATGTCTTCCATTCATAGTAGCCGATATAGAGACTGTTTTAGTAAATAATGCGCATGTACCTTATGCAGCTGCTGCTTCGCTCTGCTGGATGCGTCGGATCCCATATAAGAAGCTCGCTCTTTACCCGATCATTCAAACATTTTGTGGGCGGCGCGCCGGGTTGCCGAATTGTTTCTCAGAGCCGGACGAAACATCTATCTCTATTTACAATACCCTTACCCCCAAGAAAACTTTGTTGAAAAAGGTTGTCATCGTAATAGGGATTGCACCTCAACATGGCAGCCTTCTGCCAATTGTGTGTTACTTGTACTCTTCTAGGCTTCCTCTTTGCCTCAAGTGATTAAACTCATCAACTACACCAACCACATTTCTTACCTCAAACCTCTGTCACCTGGAGATGGTTCGATGGTTGGTGACTCTAAGCCAGAGTGATGCTTTCTTAGTTTCATAAATGTCTTTCTAAGCCCCCTTAGAGGCATGTGAAGTTGGTGAGCCGTATGATGGGCAACTATCTCCTGCGGTTCGGAGAGGACTGGTTCCATCTTTCTTCAACACCAGAGCTGATTCAATAGCTGCTCCCATCCGTTTAAGAAAGGAAAGAAGGGGGGTTCTTCCCTTACTGTGGCTCTATCTAGTCAAGAGAATGGAACTTTCGTTCGCTCTGCTCTGTATGCGCAGCGCAGCCCAGGCCAACGATAGGATATCTTTTTTTGAAGTAGCATCACATGAGTTCGGTATCCTTATTTTTACCCAAAAGTGGAAGCTGAAGCAAGGATATGAGGAAGGAAAGATATAGCAGGAGCGGATACACTGGATGCTGCAGATGGCAAGTATGCTATTTAACATAAATCAATGCCTGCACGCTGTAGCTGAAATGGAGGATTAACCCATTCGATATCGCCAAACCAAAGTCTAAAGCCCATTAGTAGCCCCTTCTCAAGGTGGGTCCCCTTTCGTACGACCTATTCTCTCTCTCTGAAAGTAGCAATAGAAGAAGGATAGCTTCATGAGTTCGTTCTGACTCCTAGTTCGAAAGCTTTTCCTTCTGCTTGGGAACGATCTTATCCCGAGTCCTCTGTGGAGTGAAGGAAGTGATGCCAATTCTACCGGCTTGCCACCGTGGATGTCTTGCGCTTCATCGGCCAGCTCCTGCCTCCACGCCGGCGCCACCTCCTCCGCCTTGCTCCGCCGCCCCGGCTTCCGCATCTGCGACCCAGCTAGGTCACGGTGCTCCATGCCCAGACCCGCCGTCCGCCACCCGCGCCGCCGCGCCCGTCCACCACTCCAAGCGCCGCCACAGCTCGGGCCCGCCAAGTCCATCGAACCAGCGGCACCACCACGGACGCAGACGACGGCGCCTCTCACCGCCGCCTGCAACCCACGCGCCAGCCGCCTCCACCGAGCCCGCCGGCTAGGCTTCCTCTGCCTCGGCTGCCGCCGCCCCCACAGGCCGGCCACCCACCAGACGCAGCGGAGGGGTGCCGCCACCGCCGCGGCCGAGGCCGGCGACGGCAGCGGCAGGGTGCTGCCGACGGGAGAGAACGGGCGGCGCTAGGATTTCGCCCCTAGCGTCGCCTGGGGGGCCGACGCGAGGGGAAGGGAGATATCCCGGGGTTTGTTCAGAATCACATTTTAGGTGGATTGTCAACCGCTTTCGGGGTGGACTTTGTACTTTGGCTTTTTTATCCTCTCTCTACTTAGTAGATGATATGCATACTGGTGCATATTCTCGACAAATATGCATTCATTCTTAAACATCTCAAACATGAAGCAGAACCATTCAATAATACTACATTCTCACAAGATTCCTCCTAATTAGTTGTGATTGCCAATTCACAAAGAAAAAGGCGTGAAAATCACATACAATTTCATAATATGTGGTGCAACTCTTAAGTAAGTGCAAGCATTTTATTTTCTTGCAGGTTTTTGCTGTAGCTTTCGCGACCGGCGCAGGGGCATGCTTTGGTTTGAGCTACGACGCAAGGCGCTACACCGACGAGGTGCACGACGGGTTGGACGGAGCGACCAAGGCCCGCGCTGACATCACCGAGATCTACCACGAACTGGACAAGTTCTACGTGCGTGGCTATGTCGCTGCAGTGCTCATGTTGGTCGCTGCCAAATGGACTTCCGCCGTGATAATGATCTCCGTTTATGCGATCGTCAAGTGATCTATTCACTCGTGTATAATTAATTAATTGATTGATTACATTCTGCAACACGTACGTGTGTAGCGTGAGATCACTAGCTACAGCTATATATTCATTACAGAGTTTGGCTTGATCCTAGTTTTGGGGATGATCAACTGTAGTTAACCTTTGGAGCATAATTTTTGGCATACACCTTCCGAGCATTCGAAGACAATTGCAACCTATCACAACTTCTTGTGTTTGAGATTTAATAATGAATGCATATTTCATTGTAATTGACACGCTACATAGAATAACTATCAAAAGACTTGATATAAAAATGGGACCGAAGTACATGGATGTCCATGTCAAAACCAGAAGATAGGTTTGTAATTTTCCTCTTTTGAACTTGCCATACCTCAGTAAATATCCATCTATCTATTATATATTAAAAGTAGATTATGGGCTAACCAGAAATTAGAGAATTAGATTAGAAAATCTCACAATAATCAGAAACATCTGGCCATCAATTTAGTTATCTGGCCAATGAGAGCCGATGGATCATAGAAATAAAGAAAAATTACCCACCAATGCCCTCCATAAGTTATTTATTAATACCCCTTCGTTGCAACCAGCTAAAAAGGCTACCGAATCCTACATGAAAGGAAAAACAAACTTACCGTACGTGCTCAGGCAGGCCGCCGCCAATCGATTCCATCGGCCGATTGATCTGATAGCTCTCCATGGCAGGGTTCATCGACAGCCGGAAAGCCAGATTTTCTTGATTCTTCACTCCGGCCCTCACGTCGTGGTGTTCAATTGATAGCTAGCTGGCTCTGATCCAATCAACAGATGAGAGCATCTACATCTTGAACCCTAATGGCAGAATCATTAAAAAGAGATCGGGAGATTACGTGCATGCAAGGTCTTCAATCGTACATGCGTGCATGTCTATAGCTTGGCCAGGGCATGCCACAACAGCGCGTGGAGCAGGTTGCCGAAATCGAACCTGGATAGGGCATGCAAGGCCGGCATGCATGCTGATCAGGCTGTACGAGGAGCACCGATCAAGATTTGTTTGCTTACATGGGAATTGAAAGAGATGATTGCACATGGATTGCTTCAGATACGATGCAACGGAGCGGTGAGAAATTTGCTTCGGAAAGGGCCGTGTCCAGGGTGTGCTATAGGTAGCGTGTAAAAGAACATGCGGACAATTGCGGAGGATATTTTGCCATCAATCTAGAATTTTGGTGCGCAGAGAAATCAAACGTTCGGTCCACTTCTTATACCTTGTGCTCTCTCCCAGGCATTCTTGATTCTCTGGTCTGATTATTCAAGCCGTGGAGATCTTCCTGTGTGTCAAGGTGCATGCATACATAACCCCCTTTTTTTTTTGCTGTTAACAGTTTTGCAGCATCGTGCACCTCCGATCCTCCAGAGTTTATGATACACTTTGTGCCAGTATTCACGTCGAACTTCCCACTGCTCCTGGGTGGTTTCTATGGAAGAAGAAACACCAGGCCTGAGCAGCAGACGGAGTTCCTACTCACCATACCCTACTGCAGCAGCAATCTCAGGTTTTGTCGCGCCCGCGCTCAACTGATCTGCTGGAACCTGCAACTGATCTCCTAGGATTATCAACTTCCGCTCAGTTGATGTCTTTGAAATTAGCTATTAGAGAATTGATTGATTTGGACCCATACAATCACGTACGTGTCTACAATATTTGGGTGCTTTATGTCAGAGATTTTAGATCATTTTTTTAACGTGTAGATTTTAGATCATTTGATGGGAGATTTCTAGATATTATTACTCATGTTAATTTTCCAACCTCGACTGCTGTTTGCTAATTTTCTTCTTCGGATTTTTCACTAGATGTATAGAGTGGATCGATGGCCCTACCTCGCACCTCCTCGACGTCCAAGCATCGGTGCCGGCCTTCCGCCGTTTCCAAATACTCTACAGATCTCCAGGTATTATTTGCCTCAGTGCAAGAATTAGTGAACTAATCCATTCACCTAGCCGTTTGAGAGGTTAAAACATTGAAACAACTAGAAAGATACCCCCGCGTTGCAGCGGGAACCTTAAAAGAAAATAGTATAGAATAAAGGATATTTGATGCACTAAATGGAATATTCGGACATGCAACACATTTTTTCTAGGTCTATTAAATGATGTCACCGACCTTCTGAAATAATAACAGTGCATAGAGAGCATCATGTTTAAGTTATGCCAATAGTCTTCCAATTAGAATTAACGACATATACTATGATTAAACATTATATTCTATATTATTGGAAACAAGATTGCAAATTGATGGCAAACGTTAAGAAAAGTTAAAACATTCTACACACTTGTGTCATTAAAGTGTAGTGGGATTCAATGAGTTTATAGTTTCTTATTTTAATTATATTGGAGGATATAGTTTCAGATCGACTGTTATGACCGATAATCTATACTATCTGGTTTTTTTTAACAAACAAAGCTAAAGTCGTTTGATTTCTTAAAGCTTCAAGAATTTTTTTATAGTCGTTCTTGTAGTTTTAGATGATGATTAAGTTATTAACAACCTATATTGAAAGAGCATCCACACATTGTTAAATTTTAGATCTACTAAAAATGCAATCAGATCTATTTTCCTATTCACTTTTACTTTATTTTGTTGGCCTTTTAGAAGAATTGTAACTACATATATTTAGTAATTCATATGAAATTTACAATGCAAGAAATTGTAAACGTGTAGAGAAATGGATGTATGCATGCTATTTAAGGTTACAATGATTTAGCTAATACGTAGATAACTATTCAAGTAAGAATAATAATAACAGTCACCATAAGAAAAACCCAAATTAACGATAAAGGTTTTATAGATAATCACAAGTATACTTAGTACTTCTCAATTCGTTTAGATATCAATACCGGTAGAAGGGGCCCAACACTGCCAATGTCACTCCTATGTGGGGACGGCCGGTTTGAGTAAATCTAGCTTGCTGATCCACAAGCACATTACATCTTATTACTGGATAGTTCAATACCGGAACTCTGTTTCTAGCACACAAGTTCCATTAGATATTAGTAAGTCGTCCTACTATTCGCAAAGAATGGAACAGATAAGAGGAGGAAACCAGCATGACCGTATCAAATTTTAAGCTCATGAATTCTTCCATCGCGGCATTCCAAAGTTGTTGCAGGTTTTTTTTGTTCACAAACATAAAGTCGGACATGTGTACGTGCTCTTAATATGAACTTATGAGGTCAAATCTGAGACGTAGGTGTACATTTGCAAAGATAGCATTACTTAGATAAATGAGTCAGAAGTATTTCTTATCTCAATGTACAAATATACACCACTAAATTACTGAATAACACACCCAGTGCAAAGCTCAAATTTGAAGTATTAGCAATCCGTTAAATGAGACCATAGCATACAAAAATATATGGAATAATCGCACAATCATGCTTTTCAGTAACCCATCATGATCTAATTAAAGGCCAAGCCCGAAGTGAACAAACAATTCAATCTAACCAATCAAAATAAATAAACGTAGAGACGGGATGGTACAAATTCGTGGCGACATTCCCCAAATTAAATGAAAAATATGGCTGGTAAATTTTATTCTCATACGAAAAATATGGCTGTAAGCTTTTCCTCTAACAAGCAAATATCTTGTAAAGTATAGCTGATAAATCTATGATTTTGTAGATGCTTTTGCAATTTGTATTAGTTGCAGGTTAATAAGAATTAGTACAACGCACCATATAGTTTTTTTTTCTGATGATGGACAATAATCATCCATAATATAGAAAGGTACACCACTTACTAGGTCGCACACGCTCACAGAACAGCACCTACCAATAATCTAAATTGAAAAAAATAAAGAAATACGAGTTATAGCTTGAAGACAGGAATAAAATATAACTGGTCGAGATAAACTAATAAAATTCTTTGCTAATCCTATAATATGTTTTGCCATTGTTTTGAAGATTTTTTTTTGAAAGATTGAAGAAAAAGGAAGCCAACGAAGTTCACTTGGTTCGCGAAGTGGATATACAGCCTCACCACCCGGTTCAAGTTACTCCCTCTGATCCGCGGACTTAATGTCGCTGGAAACAATGACTTCACATACAACTTATAGGTGCAAGCAGCGACACTTTCTTGAGGTCGGAGGGTGTATCATGCAATTTAGTCCTGTTTATATTTAATGGGCTGCCACTACTGTTTTCTCAAAGACTTTTGCTTGAAGCACCATACTAGGCCAGATACGATATAGCTAGGTGTGGCCAACTTCGTGGAATTGATCATAGAACAATTTGATCAAGTACACTTTGGACTAAATAACTAGATAATTAATGCGTGAATATTAACAATGAAAATATGACCTGATTTTCTATCTGCGAACTTTCAGAACTTTTCTATCTAAAAATTTCATATGCATACATTTTACAAATAAATGGTCCTCAGATGGCTGAATAAAAATAGAATAAGATAACTTGTCTAAATTAACTATATTAGCATTTAAGACGCAATATTACATAATAATACGCAATTTAAGAACAACTAAGGACGCCGCCCGCGCATGGCGCGGGCCACTGTTCTAGTTCTTATAAATGAAAAATGACACAGTAGGGGCCTTCCCTATTGTTTTTGTGTAAAAAAAAAGATGTTGTCCTAAAATTAAACAGTATTGGCTGACAGTCGGATGACAATTATTTGGTGGACACCGGGACTGGTGATCCCTATATCCTCACCGCACAATATCCTCACCCATACCGAAGTACTTTAAGATTAGATGCTAATATGTAAATTAATAAATGTATTTACTTTACGGAGGAAATACACCACATGTACGTGCTAGAACACACGTAGATGGGCCGAGATATGAAGTAATGATGGAGACAAATACACGAACATTGAGACCCTTAATGAATGCTTAAGCACGTACTCCCTCCATTTAGGTGTACTAGGCTCTATGATTTGGCTGCGAGACCAAGGCAAGCAACGAGTGGACGAACATTTTCCTCGAATGAATATGGATAATTAATGGGTGATGCGAAAAAACAGGAAGGCCCACTTTCCATGTGGCATGCATTGGCTGACACTGGCAGTTTGCATGTCCCCATTAACAGCCAATTGGGTGCGAGTAATTTGTGCATGCAGTATTAAAACGGGCAATTAATATATAATTCTAGCCTTATACTTTCGGGACAAATATTTTTTCAAAGGAGGCCTAATACACCTAAACGGATGGAGTACCACCCTATGACTTTGTTGACTTAAGAGGCAGAGCTATATTAGGCTGCTCACAATGGGGAGTAACTTAGACTAGTAACATGCAATATGTTACTACTCTAAGTTACTACCTCCATAGTGGGGAGTAACATGTGTGTAGTGTCATGCACAAGTTTATTTATTAGGTTGTACACACATCTTGCCTTGAAATGTGTGATGTTACGGTAACGTATTATGTTACCACAACCATCTCTCTACTCATTAATTAGCTGCCACATCAGATTTTTTGCCTACGTGGCATTGATATTACTCCTCGTGTTACTCCAAATGTGACTAGTCTTAACTATTTCCCTCGCCTCCATACTATTTTACCATTCTCATGCAGACTAGACCATAAAAGTGTGTGTTGCCACGCCGGTCCATCTTGAGGGAGGTTGATATAGGTTTCTTTTTATATAAAGTAGAATGATATGGATATGTAAAGAAATTTGAACAGATTAAACCCAAAAATATGTTAGCATCAGAGTCCATTATACATTGATATTATGGAACGATTGTGGCACCTAATATGCTAGCACATATGATTTTGTAAAATGACCATCCTCACTGTAGACAGTATTATGCACCATGGTGTGCACTCCCGAAAAATAGAATCTTAATTTTTCTAGATAGTGAAGAAAAAAAATCTCTGATAAACCCATAGAAGGATGATCCTTGGAGTACATACAACACTATGCAACACTTCAAAATTACGATGAAACTATATTAAGGTAGTACACGTTCAGATAACAGTACACCAGTATTGGTGTGCATTTGAGCACACATAAGCTTCGATTTTGTGCCTTGCAAAGTGGCATGCAATGCAACTGGATGTCTCTTGTTATCCATCCGTTACTCTGGGGTCGAGTTAGTTGTTACGCTGTGTCTGGACACCTGATGTTCCCACAGCCTTCCTCCCGGACAAAGCTGCTGTCGGTAAAGTATATATGAGCTGGAGAAGAATGATCCTGCATAGACAAAAACATCATGCCAGCGACAGAGAGTTGGAGACCGAAGGCGGTAATGTTGCTCAGGTAAGGAAGAATCATGGGCAGGTGCTCCCAGCTCTTACATTTGTTCTGCTGGTCCTCCAATTTTAACGTCAACGATCCCAACACATGGTTTCTTCAGAGTGCAGCCTATCCTTCACCAGTGTGTGCTAGGAGAAAACTACCCTCATTGTAGTGATTTTTGATTAAAAGTTGTACTCATATCCGGAAATTTTGAATGTACGATGTGCGGTGATTTGGAGGGATGTGCTGCATACTTGACCCAGTAGGAGATATTTTTGTGAAGGATCCTACCTTTTCCCCATCAAGCCTAGCTGCTAATGATTCACAAAGCTTTTCTGCAATTTCTTCAGCCTGCGTAAACAAGGCCAATATACCCATATATTCTACCCGGAAAGATTGAAAACCAAAATAACAAAGAGCTAGTATAGGAAGCAAGCAAACTGAAGGAACCATAACATTCTTTGTTATCAGACTGTCTTTGAGAGCATTTACAGCCGGCTGCAGTTCAGCTTTCTCAAGTACATTGTTACCAGCAATTGAAAGATCTAGTAGCATTAGCAATAAGGGAACAACATCTTTCCCATTTTTGTTTTCAGAATCAGACGTACAAGAAAATGATCTATGCGTCAACTCTCGATTCAGTAAAGGAAGATGAAAAGAAAACTCTGGCGGCTGGCCTCGTCCATTGCCGATGTGGACGGACGAACGAACTATATAACTTGCAGAGTATATTATGACATTCCTTGACGAAACGAACATCTACGAAGCCGTTCCGCTAAGCATGCATAATCAAGCACAGCACGAAGCTGTCCCGTGGGGTTAACCAACCAAGCCATCCATCTGCTCTGATCGCGCGCATGCATACAAATCTGTACGGCCGGGCGGCGCTGTTGAATGTCCGGCGAGTAGTAGCACGCACGCAAACCCTCTCATCTTATCCGCAATCAATCCATCGGCCGTAATCAATCTCCTCTAACCGACGGCCCCGGACAGCAGGACCTTCAAATTATTGGGGTGACGCCAAAGGCCCATCACCTCGCTTCAATCACCCGCTCGCTACAAATACTCGTGCCCCTGTGCTCGTCCATCTGGAGTCACCGATCGTTCTAGCTAGCTATCGCCACCGCCGGCGCCGCTTACCTTCTTCCCTAGCATACACCGTGAGCGCTGCTGCTCATCGGACATGGCGTCGGTTGCGCTTCTCGTTAGTGCGCTGCTGGTGCTGCTGCTCTCGCCGGCGGCGGCCGAGTTGCAGCGGGTGCAGCACGCGCCCAAGGACGACGGGTCGCTGACCGTGCTCGCCGTCGGCGACTGGGGGAGGGGTGGACAGTATAACCAGACTCTCGTCGCCAAGCAGGTAACCTTCCTTTGATTCGCTACTAACAATTCAAGAATGAATAGTTACTCCCTTGGTCCGCAATAAGTGACGCGAGAAATCAACGAACAAGTACATCTCGTACGTATAGGGTGCGACAGTTTATTCGGATCAGAGGTAGTAAAAAAATTCAAGAATGAACAAAAAATAGTATTTGACTGGACCAGCAGTCCGACACCACATCGCAAGCTTCACATAGAGTCGTAGTATTTGCTTTGTAGCCCTTCCTCTTAAAAATAGCATGTCTACTACTTTTATTCGAAGTCAAATTTTATAAGATTTCATCAAGTATAATATGAATGTTTACCATACCAAATGTATATAATATGTAAAACATATATTCCATGGTGATTCTACCGATGTTGATTTGATATATGGTCTTTTTATGTATATAATTTCTCAAACTTTTTAAATTTTAACTTTGACTAAAAGTATTAGTCATCCAATTTTAGGAAGGAGGGAGTACCTACTAGTACTGCGAGTGAAGCTTTGTAGGCTTAACCTAAGCAATGAGTTAGTCTCATCAATGCAAATGTTGGACTTCCAATTTGTCTTTTGTTTACATGTAGCGTCGATCCTTCTTGAAAATTTTATTCAGGAGTAGTGTATTTGAGTTGTTCGGTCACATGTCATAAAAAGCAGTGGCGAAGCTAGACTCCTCGTGGAGCCTGGGCAGGGACCAAAGGAACTAAGCTATTTAAGCGCTTGCCCATGAATTTGCTGACAAATCTTCATGTTTATCTCAAATTCCAGTGGTGCATTCTCAGCTGAGCCCGGGGAGCTGCCCAGGGCGGGAGCTGGCTCCGCCACTGATAAAAAGTTTATGATAGAATTTTGAAGATACTGCCACGCCACGAGACAAATCTATTTTAGACGGCTTTGTTTTTCTTTTTTTTTATCTTGTTAGAAGATTTATTCCACCTCGATGCTTGATTTTGCTTGCCATTGTTGAATAAGCAAGCCATGTGTCATCCTCCTTTTCGAAAAAAACTGAAACAATAGGATTTGTAGTCGATAAGTGCATCATGTATGTTATGTTCGTTAGTTGAGCTTTATATCCATTTTATTCATTTTTAAGACTTTTGACTCAGACTTTGTAAAACATTTGGAGTAATAAATATGGATGTTGTACCATTTAAGAAAAAAAAATCACATTTTGCCAGGTTATTTTTGTGATCGGACCCATAGTCCGACAAGGAATTCCACCATGTACAAGTTCCACAAAGAGATTCGGTGTATTTTCTTTGTAAGAGTATTACTACATGTGAAGCTTTGGCATGATGGCATGATCAGTAACCTACCAATGTTGTATATTACGTTCTCTTTTACAGTCAAAAAAATATTACGTTCTCTTTTGATATTACAAATCTTGGTATTTCTAACTTTAGGAAGTTAATTTTGACTTGAGACAAAGCTAAAACGCAGGGTTGAGTTAGTCCCATTAATGCACACGTTTGGTGCTCGGACGTGATTATTGGACTTTCTTTACGTAACTAACTGAAAGTAGAGGGGCCGTGGGGAGGGCGTCATTTATTATCTCTAGTATTTGCTAGGGTACGGTCGCACTATATATACCCTTCCTTTTCAAGCAGGAGATCGTTGGCCGCGTATTGGAGACCTACGTTGATGATGTCTAAGACGTGGTCGATCATTTTATGAACAGATCATTACATATGCCAAAGTGTTTAAGGGCATCATTACTTCTTTTTGCGGGGCGATGGATTATTACTTACTGACCTAAGTTGACCAAGTATTTAACTTGACAGCATATTGCTATTGTTTCCCCGCCGAATTCATTTAAATTAGCTAAAAAAGATTGTTACTACGTAGATGGGAGTAGTCGGGGAGAAGCTGGGCGCTGACTTCGTCATCTCCACCGGCGACAACTTCTACAACGACGGCCTCGCCGGCGACAATGACACGGCCTTCTTCAAGGCGTCCTTCACCGCGGTCTACACCGCCGAGAGCCTCCAGAAGCCCTGGTACATCGGTAATGCATGCATGCCACCACAACTACTAACTGTGTTTTGTCGAAAAGATCATGCATGCATGCTACTGTACACGATCCTACTACTATGTCTAAAGACTTAATTAGTCTGGTGTGAGTTGCAGTGCTTGGCAACCATGACTACACCGGCGACGCGCTGGCGCAGCAAAGCCCGGCCATCCGCGAAGTCGACAGCCGGTGGACGTCCGTAAACAAGTCATTCATCGTTGAAGCAGGTATATATAGTACTATGCGTCTTAATTGAACCCACGGCCTCCTGCTATAAATTCTTACAAAAAGTTCTATCTTTGTATTTTGGTGAACAACCAAACAAACAAGACATCGTGGACTTCTTCCTGGTGGACACGTCGCCTTTCGTGCTCAAGTACTGGAACGAGAGCAAGTTCGACTGGAGAAACGTGGCTCCTCGTGACACCTACATCGAGAATCTCCTCAAGGACCTGGAGGACGCCCTGACGGCGTCCAACGCGACGTGGAAGATCGTCGTCGGCCACCACCCCATCAGCAGCGGCTGCGAGCACGGCAACACCACCGAGCTCCGTGAAAACATCCTCCCACTCCTCAAGGTGAGTATTATATGTATTAGCACCATCAGTTGTTTAATCTTGCTCCTGAAAATCACCAAGGCCAACACTTCTCTGACCTCTTTTTGCAGACCCATGGCGTGGACATGTACCTGAACGGCCACGATCACTGTCTTCAGCGTATCAGCAGCATAGACAGGTGATGAGATCATGTACATCCATCAAATTGTTAACTTCATATAAAAAACAGAAAAAACATATTCCATTTCTTTATCTTCTTTGTATGGGTGCAGCCCTGTTGAGTTCGTGACAAGCGGCGGAGGATCGAAAGCGTGGGCGGGCAAGTTCAAGGCGACCACGGACAAGATGGAGTTCCTCTACGACGGGCAGGGGTTCCTGTCCATGCAGCTGACCGCGGCGGAGGCGAACCTCGTCTTTTACGACGTCGCCGGCGCAGTCTTGCACAGCTGGGGCCTCACCAAGTCGGCCGCCGGCACCATCGTGAGCTGATCCATTTCACAGATCGGACCGACACCTTAATGTTATAGCATTGTTAACCTGCCTGAACCGACGGGATGCAGCAAATGCTTTTGCTACTGTCTTCTCTGTGTGGCACCAGCGTACATCTGTATAACTAAACGTTCTGTTCTGTCCTGTTCATTAATTGAACAATTGTACCGACTGTGGAATAAATTAGAACGTTGTTGTTGTGTTTTGTGTCAAATATTGTGTACGTGTTGGGTTAGTTTTGGACTTGGAGTTGTATTAGGTGTGGTAGGTACGAGTAGTGTTAGAGTCGAACTCTTGTACCCTGAGCCTCCCATATAATGAGGGGAGCACCACACGTGTAACCTATGACGACTTGATAGCAACAGCCACGCAGGGGGAGCCGGCGGCTTGTGCCGGCGCCTAGGGCGGCCAGGGTCGCGGTATCAATGGGGAGGAGCGCCCGTAGTCATGCCCGCAGATGTAAGCGAGTTCGCCGAACTGCGTTAACAAATCTCGGTGTCGTCATCTTGCTGCGGATTGTTTGGTTCTCGGTAGATCAATTTAGCGCATACGACGGTTTTAATTGGTATCAGAGCGAGGTTGAAGGCCACGGATTATTGATCTAGAGGGGCGACGAAGACCAGCCGCGGATAATCACGGTGCACGCGGTGATCGTGAATTCGCAGGATTTTTCCAGCGGCCGTCGTCGTCAGAGAGTAATCGGAATCGGCTTGTGCGTCAGTTTGGATCCGATCTGTCGCAGTGGCGGCGGCGCGACACATGCATGAAGCTGGCGTATCGGTATCACATCGATCTACTCCCTCCGTTCTAAATTAGTTGTCTTTCATTTGTACAAAAGTGGATGTATCTATACTTGTAACATGTCTAGATATATCCATTTTTATACAAATGAAACACAACTAATTTGGAACGGAGGGAGTACAATCGATCGGGCGAGGCAGTTGTGCAGCAGAAGCATGCACGGGAAGGCCACGCTGGATGGTGGGCCAGCAGCGCATGAGGTGGGCTAGGTCGAGAAGTCCAAGGATTGGTTCACAGGCTGAGAGCAAGCAGCAGATCGCAACATGCATATGCGTTGGTGTTCGGCAACTCGGCGAGATTGTATCGATCAGAATCACGTGTTGTATGCGAGACGGACTATTCCGCTGCCGAAGGCGTGCAGCAGTTTCAGTCGGCGACGGCGTAGCCGTGTTTTCGGGTGAGCAGCAGGAGGACATGATGATCCAACGCGGGAGTTGGGCAGAGGCACGGAACAGCAGCGCGACACAAGGCGCGTGCTGGGCAAGAGCGCAGGAGTATGCATACGATTGAGATTTGTTTGTGAAGAAAAAAAAGGCGTAAGATAAATGCTATGGTATTAATCGGAAGTCTGAAAGAATAAAGAAGATTAAAAGATACGTGGGTGGAAGGCTGCATAGTGGTACACGTATGCAGAAAGTGTTCTATGGAGTGTGTTTGTTTTTTGTTCTTTGTTTTAGACATGGATTGTGTACCGGATGGCAGCGGAATTAAGACGCGGAGTTGCAGGTTCACAGGAAGATTGACAAGGTTTGGTCAATGTTATTTGATCCGAGCGTTGTATGGGCGACGCTCGATGAAATAGCATGGGGCCAAGTTGATCAAGATGGACTAGATGCGGCGAGTGACGACGTGCTGGAGCGTGTCGTGAGGATCATGCATACACAGGGTGCCGGACAGTGCGCGGAAGGTGGACTGGGCACAGGGTGGAGCATGGGTGCAATCGGATACGTTCGGCTGGGTCGGACTGGACAGTCTGACAGATTGATGGGAGGTCGGTCGGACAGAAGACGGTGAAGATCGGCGACAACGACGTGGGAGCGTGAGGGCTGATGATGTCCGTATTCTGTGGCATGGCAACACGTGGCGCATGGATATGTGTGCTTCGACATGCGATGGCGCGGAGTTGATTCAAGACGGTGTACACGTGAGAACTTGAAGTCGACAGGGCGCGGGGTGGACTGGTCCTCTACCAAGGAGTCATGTTGAAGGTGGAGCTGGAGTCTCTGGCGGAGATTTCACTCGACTGATGGAGGGGCTACGGCGTAAGTCGACGGAGAGTCGAAGCCTATTCAGCGGGAAGGCGAGAAACACGTTGGTCGGACTGGCGTCAGGGTTCGAGAGATACGTGGAACTCGGCATCGGTCGGGTATGACTGATGGTTGTCTGCAGTGGGGACTGAGATGGTGTGGGTTAGCGACCCGGTAGATCTTAGCCAAGATTGCAGATGCTCGACGCGGTAGTAGCGGCGAGGCGTGCGGTAAGCACGGGACACGGCGACAGACCAGGGCACAGGTAGTCAGACATGTGGTCGGACATGAGTGCAGGGGTGCTGAAACAGTGTTGGCGAGTATCGGATTCAAGTTGGTGACTGAGTCTATGGAGATTGACGTCAGGTGATAGAGAGGAGTCAACCATGGGGAATCTGAGAAAGTGTTGGAAAGTCTGAAATGTCGGAAGTTTTGAGTGTACGTGGCCGTATATTCTGTGATGTTCAGTGCACATAGCAAAGTGCGGATGACTAGATACAGAAGGAGGCGGAGTGCTATAGCTGTGGGACATGTAGAAGACTATCCAGGATGAAACGACTGTGAATTTGACTCAGGGTGACTAAAAGGCGACGGTGAAGTTTCTTCAAGTTGAAAGCATTTTTTACGCAGACCACTGGTCGGTGTGTGATGGTGTTGAACGGAAAGAAGGGACTACAGTTGCATGTAGAGTCACGTGGAGTTTGGGAGTAGCAGTGGAGCTCATGGAGACACTCAAGTCCGGAGTACATGGAGGTTTGACGCATTGACGAATTCAAGGTGGTGGACAATATTCGCCAAGGTGGAGTTTGTTGTGTTTTGTGTCAAATATTGTGTACGTGTTGGGTTAGGTTGGACTTGGAGTTGTATTAGGTGTGGTAGGTACGAGTAGTGTTAGAGTCGAACTCTTGTACCCTGAGCCTCCCATATAATGAGGGGAGCACCACACGTGTAACCTATGACGACTTGATAGCAACAGGCACGCAGGGGGAGCCGGCGGCTTGTGCCGGCGCCTAGGGCGGCCAGGGTTGCGGTATCAATGGGGAGGAGCGCCCGTAGTCATGCCCCGCAGATGTAGTCGAGTTCGCCGAACTGCGTTAACAAATCTCGGTGTCGTCATCTTGCTGCGGATTGCTTGGTTCTCGGTAGATCAATTTAGCGCCCACGACGGTTTCAGTTGTCTCTGCAAGTTTATGTCCAATCCTCCCACCGACCCACCCATACTGTTCCCTGACTGAATGTTTGGTGGATTGGGCGTGTACCACTCTGTTCGTTTCACTGATCATCTGGAACACGAGACAGTCGCCGATCGTCTCCGCTCCTCTCCTCTACATCCCCAAGAGCTCTGCCATGGATCCAGTCATGTTCCTCCTCATCGTGGTCGTGGTCGCCGTGCCCGTGGCTGCCGAGCTGCTGCGGCTGGACGGGTCGCTGACCATCCTCGCCGTCGGCGACTAGGGGAGGCATGGGGAGTTCAACCAGTCCCGGGTCGCCAACCAGGTATGTATTTGCATGTACTGCTACATCGATCATGCACACATGATACGTACACATTGACTATGTTAGTTCGTTACGACGATTCTCAGTGACACAATCATTTAGGCATTCGAGAGCAAGCTCTGCTTACTTAGCTAGCTAGTTTACAGATCGGCAATTGATACCAGATGCAATGCGAGGGCTAATGTTGATACCTCACAATTGCTAACGGCGACAAATGTTGATCTTCCTTTATGTCAAGCTATCTTGCATATGATCTTAACCGTGGTTGTGGGACCTTATGCTTGGTTGGCGGAGCGGAAACTCCACAATAAACTAACAGTATAATCATGTTTTGTGCGTCGGCTTGTGATTTGTGAGCCATATGAAGGTTTTCTTTATATGTATGACAAGCGAATGCTTTACTGAATGATTCATGACTCAATAAGCACATGTTTGTTATGAAACTAAAGAACTATACAACTATTCATGACAGCTAGGAGTACTGATTGTCTATGTGTTGGTAGGCTACTACTCCCTCAGTTCATTAATATAAGGCAAAGTGGACCCATCATTTCAATTTTCTTTATTCGAATGTATCTAGACTTATTTTGTACATAGATTCAATCATATTAATATTTGGCTTCTGCTTCGGTGTACCCCTCTCCCCAAATTTAAATTCACCAACGGCTGAGATCGCTCTGTACCCCTTCGTAATTAAGGGTATGATGGCCATTGATAAATTATTAATTTGTCATTAGCGACTAATTGAATCGTACTTAGCCCTGTAGAAACTGGTAAATATGCGCAACATCATAGACCGGTGGCCACCAGTGCGTTTGTTGCGATGGCTAGGACGAGCAGCGAGCCCAGAAAAAAAGCCACGAAGTACTGCTTCACCATGAGAATGGCGAGAATCGATGCCGTGACCAACACAAGAACGACACAGACGATCTCCAGGACGTAGATGAAGGCGAGCGTGAGCAGGGGCCCCTTGATCTACGCCTTAGCTTGGCCGAGAAGAGCCCCAAAGGTAGTAGTGCGCTGCTCACCGGAGTACGTCAAGACGACGGCGATCCGGACAGCGGAGCCAACTACCACAGCAAGCAGGAGGTACCATGCCCCGACGAGAAGGAGCGCCTTGGCGTCGTGTTGCTACTAGTGATCAATTGATCGGAGTGCTAGCTAGCTTAGCTTGTACGTACACATTGGAGAGGCGGAAGGAATCGATCAGCTATTGTTAGCTAACTCTGGACGAGCGTATCGCCGGGAAGTTTCGGCAAGACGGCGGAGTCTAATTTGGATTAACAACTAATTAATCGTAATTAATTGTAATAAAAGACAATGCTACCCTTTTAATTTCTAGGGAGAGGGGTACACTGAAGCACAGCCTTAATATTTATGTAGTTAAAATTGAAATGGGTCCAGTGTGCCTTATATTAGTCATGGCCGATTTTTACACAACATTCTATAAAGTTCTTGCGTTTGCTTTGACCCCTATCCGACTTCGGAAAATCTGATCTCAAGATGTTCTTTCTGGCAAATAATATGGGTTGTTTTACATTGCATCATACTGCAGTTTTTAAAGGGTAGTATAGAGGATCCGATGGGTAAAATTGATTGGGCCAGAGTTAGGCCCAATTGCCCAAAGACGTGTTTTTTTAATCAAATCGCTGTGATTTGTATTAAACTTTTTTTTTGCAAAAAAATATATTAAACTTCTGAAACGTCAACGTACAGCCTAGACATAATAACAGCCAGCGCTACAATGTCCTAGACATTACAATTCTTATTTTCGCAGCTCATCTTCGCCAGCATGTGTGACGCTTCATTGGCCGAACGCCTAACTGTTCACACCTTATACTCCTCAAACCTTTGAACCAACGATCACATATCACCCATGAGGTGTTTGTGCGTAGACCGATCCACGCCTTCCTTCATCAATTTCGTACCCGCACTCACGCAATCAGTTTCCCTTGTGCACCTGGTTGTCCTTTGCCAGCTTAACAGACTGGTAGGATGCCAACATTTCCGCACCTTCAGCATTTGCGACAATAGCTAAGAAAAAAACGGTCGGCTCCCGCGAGGAAGTAACCATGGTGGTCGCGCAGGACCACCCCAGCTCCACCGCCACATCTGTCAGGTGAGAAAGCTCCACCATTATTAACCTTGTGCCATCCATTATCAATTTATCAGGTTTGAGAAAGCCTCAACCGATCGGGTTGCTTTTGGCGGAGGAGGATCATGCAGGTTGTTCCACTCCTCCACGCCCGCCCTTGTTTTCCTAGCAACACTTATGGAAACATCAATTTGCTTGTTGTCTCGTGTGTCATTTCTTGTTATCCAGATATTGTACGGAGTCGTGATCTGAATGGCAGCGCAGCTCACTATGACTCGCCATCGAATCAGGGGGGCGGCCGATCGGCCCCTCTGTTACCTCTATCTCCTACCAGACTCCCACTGAATGTGGACAGATCTAGAATCTATGACCAAACTCTTATCTCTGCCACACGCAACGCAAGTGAAGATCCGAACCAACTGCGAAACCGTTTTCCACCAGGCGCCAAACATGCAGTTTGAGGGACCAGTGCATCCAAGAAGGCAAGTCAACCTTTGTGAGAATTGCATGTCGAAGAAGCTCTCCTTGTCTTCCCTTGAGCTTCTTTAGCTGAATTTTGAGGTGGTATGCCTATTTAACTGAAAATATGACATTCTTAGTATAGTTCCACGCCTGGAAATCATCAGACCCTGCACTTCCAATGGGGATCTGGAGGATAGCATTGACATCCACTGCTGAGAAGTGTTGGCACAGTTTCTGTTCATCCCATCCAAAGCCATCTGGACGAAGTATCTCACTCACCCGATCGATGGTAACGGTAGCTAAACGTCCCAGTGGACGCATAGAGCCCGCCCGAGGTATCCAATTGTCCTGCCACGCGGAAACTTACAATCCATCACCTATGCACCAAATCGGATCAGCACGAAGCAGGTCTCCCATGTAAAATACTTCTCCAGGTAAATGACGCGTTTGGGACAGACGGGCCGCATGAAACACATTTCTTGAAATACCTAGACTTAAACCCTAGAACACAAAAATCCGGACTCTGTAAGGATGCTTCGGCCTTGCTTCGCTAAGAGAGCTTGATTTAATACTTCGAAGTCCTTGAAACCTAGGCCACCATCTCCTTTCCTTCGACACATTATGTCCCAACTGATTCAGTGAACCTTGCGTTGACCATTTGTTGCTCCCCACCAAAAAAAGTGATGAAATCGAGCTAATTTGCTTACACAGCTTTTTTGAAAAATAAAACAACTCATGGTATACGCGGGTCCCACTTGTAGGACTAACTTGACAAGCACACCTCTTCCAGCTTTGGATAAACCTTGACCCTTGACACACAGCACCTTACCATGCGATCTTTCTCTAATATGTTTAAAGGCTCCTTCTTTTGATCTGCCAACTACCATGTGCAGTCCAAGGTATTTTTCTGACAGAGCTTCACATTGGATACCAATCAACTCTTTAAGCTCGGTGTTCCTCTCCTTTTGGCAACCATTGCTAAAAAAAATACTTGATTTATCAAGATTAACTTTTATCCCTAAGCTAACTTTGTAATCAGCTAGCATTGCCTTGAGAGCCTGCATGCTTCTCTCACTTGCTCTAGAAACACAATATTGTCGCCCGCGAACAGCAAGTGTGTGACATGTAGTCCAGCCGCCCCAAATTTTACACGTTGAATGTCTTTTTCCTCCTGGGCATGCTTGAGCAACGCCGAGAAAACCTCCACACAAAAGAGAAACAAATAGGGCGCTATGTCGCCCTTCCTGAGCCCCCTCGACGAGTAGAAAGGATCCGACTTCCCCCATTAGCTTTACTGAGAACCGAACTGATGTAACATCTCACTAGTTGACGTGGTGTTAACAAATCAAATCTCATGGTTCGGTATCTAGGGTTGAGATTAAGGGGAGAGACGTGATAGCGCTGGTAGTATCGTCGGCTGACAAGCAAGGTTTACCCAGTGTCGTGGGTTTGTCACGTCAGGTGTTCATAGATGACTTCGTAGGTGTGGGATTACGCGAGTCAAGCATCTCCGAGCTTGGGATCGCAGGAACAAAGATCAACACAGATTTACCCAGGTTCGGCCCCCTCAATGTGAGGTAAAAACCTACTTCCTGCCTACCCTAGATTGGTATTGATATGATAATCGAGGTGTTACAATGGAGGCGATCCGATCTGGTACTCGCCGTATGAGCTAGGGTTTGGGGCTTGATAGCTTGACCCGCTCTAAGTCCTGCGAGTCCTCTTTATATACACAGAGGCTCGCTAGGTTACAAAAGGAAACTTCCCCATAAGGAATACATCCACAGAGGCCTACTCGGAGACTACTTGGTCTTCACGTCCTCCGGGATATGTCTTCTAGATCTTTCCCCTTATGGCGGTTCAATATTGGGCTTGCTCCCAAGTGGGCCTTCGTCCGTGCGAGTAAGTTAAGTCGCACTGGGCCGCGGGTTAATCCAGAAAGTATTCCCCCGACATTAGCCCCCAAGCGTGGCCTGAACTTCATAGTATTTCTTGATCTTGAATGCTTAGGCCGCGCTTTTCCTTGTTTCGCGACTTATAATTGTGCAGTTTGGCCTTGACTCGCACCTGGAAGATCATCTGACTTCGTGAGCTTCTTTGTTAGAGTATCCTGATAGCTTCAGAACTTGATGACGATCTATCTTCAAATTTTTGATGATAATATGATGTAGCCCCCAAGGATTGAGAGGATGTTATGTGGTAATCATCTCAATTCTTCTCAGAGAACTCTGAAGGTCATCACCTGTAACTTGATATCATGAATAAAACAATTGTTAAGTTACAAGTAATTGTAATTGGTGTTGCCGTACTATAAGCAGTACATCGACCTCTAGTTAGGCCATCTGAATCCTTAAGTGGGCACTCGCGCGACTCAGTATTTCCTAGGAACATGTGTGTTCAGGGTCGAGAGCGGCCATGATAGGCAATCAAGCTCGATTGACGCCACACCCCAGTACTTTGGCCACATAATGCGAGTAGCAATCCAACTTAAGGTAAATTTGATAATTGCCAATAAATGGCTGTTTCAGGGTAACAAAGACCCCAAGAAACATAATGATATTGCCATGATAGGCTAAGCTATGATAAGCTTTGATTATGATGACACATAAGGTCGCGCCTAGGTGGCAACCGAGTGTTATACATAGGGTTGGATCGCGCGTAGGTGGCGATCCATGGTGATACATGGGGTCGGTCGCGCCTAGGTGGCGACCAGAGATGATACAAAGTTTACGGCCGCGCCTAGGTGGCAGCCGGTTTCTGATACAAGGGTCGATCGCGCCTGGGTGGCGATCAGATGTTGCATAGGTCGCGCCTAGGTGGCGACCAAAGTTGAAGTTCTAGCCCTGAGTGGCTGTGATGATACTCAGCTATAAAGCTGGAAAGGATGATGCTTGGCTCTGATTAGCCTTTTCTTATGTATAGTACGGTCGCAGGTGTGCGACGTTCCAAGGGCGAGGTGCCTCGAGACGATCCTCGAAATCATGGCGTTCGCTGCTTTCTTCCCTTACATCCAGCAGGTAGTACGACCCATTGTTTAGCTTCTTGCTGATGATGTAGGGTCCTTCCCATGGAGAGGACAGCTTATGCATTCCCTTGTGATCTTGTTTAAGTCGCAGTACTAGGTCGCCTTCTTGAAAGGTGCGGGTTTTGATGCGTCTGGCATGATAGCGTCGCAAGTCTTGTTGATATACTGCTGACCTTGATGCTGCCAAGTCTCTAACCTCTTCTAATGTGTCCACCGAGTCTTGCCGAGCTATCTCATTATCTGTCTCGATGTAAGCCGCAACTCTTGGTGAATCATGTATGATATCGCTGGGCATGACTGCTTCTGCTCCATAGACCATGAAATATGGTGTAAATCCTGTGGATCTGTTAGGGGTTGTTCTAAGCTCCACAGTACTGCTGGCAGTTCTTCCACCCAACATCCTGGAGATGCTTCGACCTTTTCAATAAGGCGCGGCTTAATTCCATGGAGAATTTCCTGGTTAGCTCGCTCAGCTTGTCCATTGCTCTGGGTGTGCTACTGACGTGAGGTCCAATCTTATCCCATTGTCTGCGCAAAATATCTGTGTAGCCCCTTCAGAGGTGTTGCTCCCATTGTCTGTAATGATACTATGGGGGTAACCGAAGCGGAATATGACCTTCTTCAAGAACTTGACTGCTGTTTCAGCCTCGCAATCTCCCACAGGTTCTGCTTCTATCCACTTTGTGAATTTGTCCACCATGACAGAGGTGAGTTTTTCCGTTTGAAGACCGTCTGAAAGGCCCTACCATGTCAAAACCCCATACGGCAAAAGGCCATGTGATGGGTATTGTGCGAAGTGCTTGGGCTGGCATATGATCTTGCCTAGCGTATCTTTGACATCCATCGCACACTCTGACAATTTGCTCTGCGTCTGCTAATGCTGTTAACCAGAAGAATCCATGTCGGAACGCCTTTGCCACCAAAGATCTTGACGAAGCATGATGGCCACAATCGCCTGAATGAATTTCGTGCAAGATTTTTCGTCCCTCTTCTGGTGAGACACATCTTTGGAATGCTCCTGATACGCTGCGCTTGTATAATTCGTTGTTGATGATTGTATAGGCCTTTGATCGTCGTATGATTTTGCGCGCCTCAATTTCATCGTCTCGGCAGCACTCCGCGACTTAAATATGCCATGTATGGCTCTGTCCATCCTGGCTGTTCATGCAGGGCTGCGACTAAAGTTGAATCATCCTCTGGCTCTGCAATGTCAATCTCTGCTGGAGGTTTGACTGATGGATTGTGCAGTTCATCCAGGAAAACATTGGGTGGGACTGACTGTCTGTTGGATCCAAGCCGAGACAGGGCATCGCAGCTTCATTTTGTCTCCGATCAATATGTTCAACTTGGTATCCAGTGAAATGTCCAGCAATTCTGTCCACCTCTCTCCTATATGCAGCCATGTTCGCATCCTTGCTGTCCCACGTTCCGGAGACCTGCTGTGCCACCAAGTCTGAATCGCCAAAACAGCGTATGCGACTGATGTTCATCTCCTTTGCTATACGTAGACCATGAAGCAGTGCCTCGTACTCCGCCACGTTATTTGTGCAGTTGAAGTGTATCTGTAACACATACCGCAGCTTGTCTCCCTTGGGAGATGTAGAACAACTCCAGCCCCCGAGCCTTGCAACTGTCTTGACCCATCAAAATGCATGGTCCAGTATTTGGTTTCTGCCATGCTAGGAGCACTTGGATTTCTGTCCAATCGTTAATAAAATCTGCAAGGGCTTGCGACTTAATTGATGTGCGCGGCTCGTAAGCTGATGTGATGTGGTCCCAACTCGATCGCCCACTTAGCGACTCTTCCAGTAGCTTCTCGATTACGAATGATATCTGCCAATGGTGCTGAACTCACCACAGTTATTGGATGCTCTTGGAAGTAGTGCTTCAGCTTGCGACTCGCCATGAACACTCCAAACACCAACTTCTGCCACTGTGGGTAACGCTGTTTGGAAGCTGTGAGGACTTCGCTCACGTAGTATACTGGTCTCTGGACAGGGTATTCCTTTCCTGTTTCTTGTCTCTCCACAACCATGACAGCACTCACAGCGCGGGAATTTGCCGCTATGTATAGTAGCATTGGCTCTTTATCTTTGGAGCCGCCAGAACTGGAGCATTTGTCAATTGATGTTTCAAGGCTGTCAGAGCTTCGTCGGCCTCTGCGTCCCAAACGAAGGTGTCTGATTTTTTCAACAGTCTGTACAAAGGTAGTGCTTTCTCTCCAATCTTGATATAAAGCGACTCAAAGCTGCTACGCAACCAGTAAGCCGCTGACATCTTTTATCTTTTCTGGCTTTTGGAGATCCATCACGGCCTTTATCTTGTCAGGATTGGCCTCAATGCCTCTTTCTGATACTATGAATCCCAATAGCTTTCCTGCTGGTACTCCGAAGACGCACTTTGTGGGGTTGAGCTTCATGTTGTATTTTCTGAGATTTGTGAATGTCTCTGCCAGATCACAATAAGATCCTGGCTAACTTGCGATTTAATCACAATATCATCCACGTAGGCATGAACGTTGCGACCTATTTGCTCATGTAGCAATTCTGAATGCATCTTTGGTAAGTCGCACCTGCGTTCTTCAACCCAAAGGGCATGCTGATAACAAAAAGCTCCGAAGGGTGTGATGAAGGACGTCTTTTCTTGGTCCTCCCTCTTCATCTTGATTTGATGGTAGCCTGAATAGGCGTCCAAAAAGCATAACAGCTCGCACCCAGCAGTTGAATCAATTACTTGGTCGATTCGGCAAAGCAAATGGATCCTTTGGACAAGCTTTGTTAAGACTGGTGTAATCAACGCACATTCGCCACGTACCGTTCTTTTTCATAACCAATACTGGTTTGCCACCCATTCCGGATGGTATACCTCGTGATGAATCCTGCAGCCAGCAAGCGAGCTATTTCCTCTCCTATTGCCTTTCTCCTATCATCATGAAAACGCCGTAGTGGCTGCTTCACTGGTTTAGCCGCAGGGTTCACTTTGAGGCTATGTTCTGCTAATTCTCTTGGTACCCCTGGCATATCTGACGGCTTCCATGCGAAGATGTCTTTATTTTCCTGGAGAAAAGCGACGAGGGCCTTCTCCTGCTCTTCTTCCATGTGTGCTCCAATGCTAGTTTGCTTGGATGAGTCGCCAGGAACAAGATTTATCTGCTTAGTGTCCTGGGCCGCTTTGAATTTCATTGGTGGCGCAGATGGCGTGGTAACCACACTCATCGTTTGGGTCCACCTGCGACTTATAACCTTTTAGTTCTTCCGCGGCACAGGCGGATTCTGCGAAGCCGCATCTCCTTTCTCACATTCTATTGCTTTTTCTCTATCTCCGTACACTGTGATGACCCCTTTTGGTCCTGGTATCTTCAACTGTAGGTACACGTAGCATGGCCTGGCCATAAACTTAGCAAAGGCCGTTCTTCCAAACAAGGCGTGATATGGGCTTTGGAATTTTACCACTTCGAAGCTTAGGAATTCACTTCTAAAGTTCTCTTCTGTTCCAAAAGTTACCCCTAGGGTTATTTTCCCCACTGGCCGTGCGGACCTTCCTGGGACAATGCCGTGAAATACTGTTGACGTGGGCTGCAGGCTGGAATCCTTGAGTCCTAGACGCTGGAAAGTATCGTAGTACAAGATATTAATGCTGCTTCCTCCATCCATAAGCACTTTGGTCAGCTTGTATCCTGCAACGTATGGTGCCACAACCAGTGCCAACTTGCCAGGTTCCCTGTGGCGGGTGGTCGTCGCGACTCCAGGTTACGCGTATTCTGACCACCTTAACCAAGGGTGTTGCTGGTATCACGGCGTTCACCTGCTGACTTCTCCGGCTCAATTTCTCTTCCTTTTGGAGGTATCGATAACTATTGTGTGATACTGCCCCGTCTGCCTGGGGTTACTCGCGCCGTGCTGCCCAATTTGTGTTATGAGCCGCACTAGGGTTTCCTTCATGGGAATTCCCCCCGTTGTGTTGGCTCTCTTCTTTCCACTTTTGTAATAATGGCATTGCGCCTTGGTATGGTCCGCTGGCCGTCCATCACCTGTCGCATGAAGGTCGCATGGCCGGTTGAAAACTTCTTGCATATTGATTGGACGGGAGCCGTATCCTCGACCCCTTCCACGCTGGCCTCTGAATCCTCCACGCGCATTGGCGACGAGCCCTGAGTGACCATCTTTTTTGCGTTTGTTTTGACTCGTTGTTGTGGCTCGTTTGCTGCTGCTGGGGCTTGTTGGAGTTTTTCTTTCCTTTTGCAGCAACCTCCTCTTCTTCTCCGTCTGACGCGTCTCTGGTTTTATCTGAGCTGGCATATTTGTTAGCCGCAGCCATCACCTCGCTGAGGCTCTTGACTTTATCCTTCATGCGACCCAGCTTATGAATCAGCGGCTCAAACTTGCAGTTTTTCTCCATCACCAGGACGGCTGAGCTTGGTGGTATATTATCTGAGGAGTGTATTATTTCTGCCACCCTTTTCATCCAATGGCGACTTGACTCGCCTTCCTTCTGGACACAACGCTCTAAATCTTCTATATTGCAGAGTCGCTTGCAAGTTCCTTGGAAGTTCTTAACGAAGGCATCCTTCAGTTCCTCCCAAGTATTTATAGAGTTGGGAGGCAAATTTTGCAGCCATATGTGCGCTGCTCCTTCTAGCATCATGTTAGGTAGCGTGCGCAGATCTCTTCAGATGCGTTTAGGATGCTCATGCCCATCTCGTAATTGTTGAGCCAAGTGGTTGGATCCATGCTGGCGTTATAGTTTGCCACCTTGCGTGGCCCTTTGAAATCTTCAGGAAAAGGTTCCGATCTGATCCTTTCAGTGAAACACGCCGGTCCCTTGAGTCGCGAGGACAGGGCTGTGGCGCGCCTGCGGGGTTATCTGCGGGCCGCTTTGCATCAATGGCATTCGCCTGCGCTTCTGCGACTTGCTCCTGCTGCCTCTGTGCGACTCCTGACACGTCTCTGGTGGCCTGCTCTGGACGCTTCTTTCTGCTGTAATCCTGTGATTGGCTGGTACGAGGGGCAGCTGTGCTTCGGCTTCCGCCCTATTGGCTTGTTGCAGGACTGCCGTACTTAGCATCTGAATCGGCGCCGCGCCTCAGCATTGACCGGGTCATCGCCTGTTGGTACCATCTGAGTCAAGATATTAGCCGCAGCATACATATTATCGACAGGGTTCTGGTAATGGCCCTGGGGTGTGAAACCTCCTTGGTTGTTGCTGGGTCTCTTGATTTTTGGTACCCTTCCTTCCGCAGTCGTCTGGATTCCCGTCCCGCGGCTGGAGTGAGCGGGATTTCCACTGTTGGTTGAGTCGCGGCAGCTGTGTTTGCGGGTCAACCTGTTGTTGAGTCGCAGCCAGCGCGGCTACTCTCTGCCGCTCCTGTTGGATTCCTTGGTTTATCTGATCGAGCCTGCGGCGCTCTTCTTCCATCCTTCGAACCTCATACAGGAGCTCGGCCCTGGCGGCCTCAATTTCTGTTGCACGGAGGGCGGCGTTCGTGGCTGACACGGGACAAGAAGTGGGTTGCTTGGGGGTGCCGATGCCTCGGTTTCTCCAGCAGTTCCTGATGCCTGCTCCTCCGGCCATGTAAACCGCGACTTGTGCCATCTCTTGATCTGGTGATGTGATTTCTGGTGGGTAACCCCAGCAACTTTCTTCAAAGGCAGGTATGATGGACCCAAACTCTTGCGAGTCCATGCTTTCCACGGATTCTTCCCCGTCATCGGCGACTTCTTCTACTGAATCGCCTTCTGGACCGATCTAACGGACCTGCCACCGATGAAGCCGACGAAGACGTTGATGGATCCGAACGGGATGACGTGGCCGGTCTCCAAATAATCTGCTTCCGGCCCCCAGCTTGAATCGTCGATGAGGGGTGTGCCATTGACCGTGATGATACGGCCAACAACAAGATCTTCAGCTCCCTTCATGGATCCTGCGCGGAACGTGACGCTCTTGACCGCAGGCCCCACGGTGGGCGCCAACTGTCGTGGGTTTGTCACGTCAGGTGTCATAGATGACTTCGTAGGTGTGGGATTACGCGAGTCAAGCATCTCCGAGCTTGGGATCGCAGGAACAAAGATCAACACAGATTTACCCAGGTTCGGCCCCTCAATGTGAGGTAAAAGACCTACTTCCTGCCTACCCTAGATTGGTATTGATATGATAATCGAGGTGTTACAATGGAGGCGATCCGATCTGGTACTCGCCGTATGAGCTAGGGTTTGGGCTTGATAGCTTGACCGCTCTAAGTCCTGCGAGTCCTCTTTATATACACAGAGGCTCGCTAGGTTACAAAAGGAAACTTCCCCATAAGGAATACATCCACAGAGGCCTACTCGGAGACTACTTGGTCTTCACGTCCTCCGGGATTTGTCTTCTAGATCTTTCCCTTATGGCGGTTCAATATTGGGCTTGCTCCCAAGTGGGCCTTGTCCGTGCGAGTAAGTTAAGTCGCACTGGGCCGCGGGTTAATCCAGAAGTATTCCCCCGACAC